>CM041779.1:291355102-292069181 GCA_023374045.1 Limonium bicolor
ACATACAATACATACTACCACATACATACATACATACATAACATACATACATACATACATACATACATACATACATACTACATACATACATACATACATGCTTTCATTCACGATACTACAATACTACACAAGTATACATACATACGCACAGTACAATACATGCTTGGAAGACAATACAAGTCTACTAATACTTACTTACCATCTTCCAGAATACACATACACAATACATACTCATTACATACTCATACGCAATACGGAGATACACTTCTCCAATTCACACAGAAGGCTTGTTAGCTTCTTTACACACCCGGTTAATCGGGTGTTCAATACTTATTTACTCAAGGTCAATGACTTACGACAGTCGAGACCGATACACATACAATACTTACTTCTTACTTACTTACAAGTCAAGTCGGTATGACCTCCGGGCAGGGATTACATCCCACCACCGGGCTTTAAGATGGCCCACTAATCCAGGATGCTACCCATTCAAGGGATTGGTCCATGGAAAAGATTACAGCCAGGATTCGGATCCAACCTCTTGTGTTTCCTTATCCTCACGCGTGGCTGAAACTATATCGGACTTCTACTCATTCCATTACTCATTACTCATGTCAGGAGTTAGATTGTTAGGAATTAGTAGAAGTCAGTACTTCATTTCCACACATCCATACAATACACAAGTACACATTACATACACATACCCTTCATTCTCATTCATACATTTCATGAATTACAAACTAAATGTTCAAGAAGATACAATCAAGAACAAAATAGTTCAAACACGATTAAGTGCAATAAAAGTCCGATTCGTGTATTTATCTTATTGGTGATCACATAAGCACACAAATCGGGTAACCAAGTTAGGATACAGGGCATGAAGAAATCATACCTTTTTACCGGAATTTACTTTACCATGTCACCTTACACTCCTCGGGTGTTCTCGAACCACTGACAACATTTCAAGTGGTTCTATTAATATTAAGATACTATGGTATGTAAAACTAATACTCCCGTATTACCCCGTTATCCATTAACTTTAGTTTTACTCAAGTGTGCTTAACTTTCTTACCTTCATTACTTTAGCACTAACGCCTTACTCATGCTATATTATTGTATGTATAATATATGTACATATATATATATCTGTATGTATTATATATATATATATATGTAATATATGTTATATATATATATGTATATATGTACATATGTATTTATATATATATTCATCTAATTAAATTTTAAATTTTTTTTTACAAAGGCCGACCGACCCACTCTGGGTAGGTCGCCTGGGTGGGTCGGCTGCAGAGAGCCCAGGTTACAGAATTCGGCCCGACCGACCCAGTCTCGGGTAGGTCGCCTGGGTAGGTCGGCTGCAGAACCCCTTTTAATTATCTACTTTGGACTCCAAATTTACCTCAATTCTCACCCAATATTTTCCTACTCATTTCCACATGCTTCTTACATGTTTAAACACTAATTCAATCCTCTAATTCACCTTAGTTCATCCATCAAATTCATTTTCACTTCTAATCAACTTACACAATTTTTCTCACTTCTTCTTCAACACATGCAACAGTTTTTGTTTCTCTTTTGCTACAGATTTTTAAACCAACATCTACCCTCCAATGCTTCCTCTACCATGCCACTCCTAGCATTCTAATTGCATCATCTCACCATCCTACTTCCATCCCATTACCTAGCTCTTCTCCAAATCTGTTTCAAGGTATCAAACTACTCACCTTAAGTCCTCCAAATACACTTAATTCCTCCTAGTTTCTCCAATGTGTTTTAACACTTCTTGCTACAGCTTTTACACTCTTTTATTCACATGCTACTACTACCATTCCATAGTTACTAATCATCTCTACTAACTCCAATACACCCCTTGGTTTTTTTCCCATTACTTAACTCTCTTTCCAAATCTATTTTCAACATGATTAATCACTCATAACTACTACCAAAACACACCCAGTTTTTGTCTAGGTTATTCCCTCTCCTTATACATCTAAGTCCTCTAATTTCCATACAAATTTGGGCAGAGGTTCCCCTATATTTTTAACATTACCCACACATTGTTTCGGCTCACAAATGCCCATTCATACAACCTGTTTATTCAGGCATCAATGCTCACATTTCAACTCCATCACAACACAATAAATTTCCTGCACATACACATTTACTTCCAATGTTCTACCCAAGCTTTTAAACATCTTTCAAAGGCTTCAAAACTGTTACATTCTATTCCTCATTATACTACAACATACCAATTATTCATTACCATATACATTACTCATTTTTACTACACAAAATCTGTTACACTACAATACATAAACCAACTCAAGGTAAGAGCAATTACCTTGTGTTTTCTAGTTTTTTTTTCTTCCTTTCTTTCCCTTTCTCCTTCCTTTTCTTCTTTCTTTCCTTCCTTCCTTCTTGTTCTCGGTTCAAATGGAGTCCCCACTCCAATGCTACAGCCCATACCAATACACAATACTACTTAGCATTTCACCCTTAACTAGTCTAGGGTTTACATACTTATTTAATTTTAAAATGAAGCATTACCTCCCAATGGCTAGATGAAGCTTTGGACAGCAACAATGTCAAGATTCCAACTCCAAAATGAAGCCAAAATCGGCTGGGGAACAGGCATAAAACAAGGCTAGAGTTTGAATTTCGTTTTGCCAAAAGGAGCTAGGAAAAATGGATTTTTAAACTTCTTTTTACCTCAAAACACCAAGGTGAAGGAGGGGCTTCTAATGGTGGACTCAAACCTTCAAATGGAGAATACCCATGGAGATGAAAGTGGGTGTTTTCGATTTTTGAAAGGAGGAAGATGATCTCCTTTTGCAAGGGGATTCCAACGGTACAGTTTTTTTATGTGATTTGGAGGAGTTTTGGCCTCCAAAAATGGGAGAGAAGGAGAGGGCTGGTGTGGTTTGCTCTTATCGCCATTAGAGGGCTTAGGAAGAAGAAAGAAAATGAGAGAGAGAGAGAGAATCGTAATGAGGGAGTGGGTTTTGAGGAGAGAGTTTGTTTTTTTTTTTTTTAATTATTTCCTTGTCCTTTAGCACATAAGAGGGAAAATAAAGAGAGGAGGAGTAAGTGAGCCGGCCCCCCATATGCACCCATACAGATTTTTGATTTTTTTGCTAAAGTGGACACATTAGTTTTGATTTATTACATTCTCACCCCCAACACTTCCCGGTGGTTACAGTTTTTGCTAGCCGGAACCCGTTTTCCGGAATTTTTCTCGTTTTATTATTTTTATTGACTATTAGCTCCCATAATGCTTAATAATTATTATTTAATGATTTATAATTTTTACGGGTCCGTTTGAACCACTTAAAGTCACGTTTTCGGGTTTTCTCGAAAAACGTGCGCTAAAGCTCTATTAGCGTTTTAATACATTATTTGGATCCGTTTTCTTCGGGGTTGTTCCCACGTATTATTTAGGTCTTATTAAACCTTTAGAATCCATATAATACGCTAACCGAGTTCTCATACCTCCTATGGTTATTTAACGCTTATTTAGCGTTTTCCGCTTCTTAAGCATTTATTTATTTCTTTTGGATTTATTTTTCCTTACCAATATTACAAGCATTATTAGGCTCTTAAATACGTATTAATTAATTTTAATCCCTATATTTAAGTTCGGGGTATTTCAATTGGTCAAGGTTGACCACCAAATACTCCCTTGACAATATTTCCCACAATTTATAAATAACCCACTTTATACCATTAATTTACTGTTAGGTACTATAACTCCATAAAATTCATATTTAGTATTTCAATGTACCAAACATCCCCCAATTTGGCTTTTTATACATGTTTGACACCCCATATTTTATTTAATTACATTTTGACCCCATTAATGAATCTTTTGTTCATCTAAACATTTATAAGGTTATAATTTATTTAAATTATATTTTTAACCTTATACTTAATTTGTGCAACATCTAATTTCACCAAGATTTATATTAAGCATTCTTAAGTGACTATTTCCACCGTAATTACTGTTCAACCAGAATTTTATATAATTTATATTAACGCCCTAAAAGCTTAATAATTAATATTAAATCTGTAAATAATAATAATAAAATGGCCTAAACACATGGCTTTAAACATACATAATTTAATTACAGAATCACTTTAAAAATGTCCTAAATGACATAATAGTCCCGAGTCCCGACTTTCTATAATTTTTTCACTTAACCAATTTAAATCATTTTTCTTTCACTTTAACTTATAAACTTGACTTTAATAAGTCATTAGCACTTAAGTTTACTAGCCACGTACTTACCATTAATTAATACACCATTTTAGGGTTAATTAACCCACATAATATAGTATGTTCTCTGCCCTATATTGTTTTAAACCAAATAATTAACTTTAGACATTATTAAAGTTTTAAGTGTACTTACTTGATTCAATCACAAGGAGGCACTCCTAGACTTCAAATTTCATCACTAATTAAATCATAACCTTAGTTAGGTTTTTGACCACCAAATTAAGCTTAATCACAAGGGGAAGGTCCTTAAGGCTTTGTTTAGTATATTACCTCTTAGACTTGATTTTTCCTCCTTGGAATGTGCTCCAACTCACGACACTACATTGGTAGAATAAAACCCTTCCGGCCACCATTTACACATGAAGAAGGTTAGTACTTAACAAGTGCTTAATTAGAGGGCTTTAAAGCATGATTTATTTGAGCTTTAAGGATAGGGTTTTACCTTGAAAATTTTGATGATATTTTTTGCCCTAATCTTGGCTATCTATAGTACAAAGGAATGAGCTTTAGTTCATGGAAAGACAAGGGAGAAAAAAGGCTTAAAATTCCTTATATGTCTTGGTTTTACCTTGTTTTCAAGCCCTTCAAGAGGTGCTTTGGAGTAGTTCTTTGGCTCAAGTAAAGGAGCTAGATACACATTCATATTGTGCACAAAATGATGCAGAAGAGGTAAGAAGGTTGCAATTTTTGGAAAGAGTACATAAAAATGTGTGTTTTTAGAGTTATTTTCTCTTTTAAGCTTGAATGGAGTCTCCTAGCTCCTTGGGCTGTTGTTGCCGAAATGAACACCTTTAAGGACAGTTTTACACCATGGATGAAGATGAAAAAGATGAGAAGCTTGCATTGCTGTTTGACGCAAGGAAAGGAGAAAAAAGGGAGGTTTTTGGAGCTTGCTTACCTGTTCTACCATTGATGGAGAGTTTGAGCTCAAGGAAGAAGATGAAGTGAGCTGGAAGAGGGTGCTGGAATCGTAAAGGAGAAGGAAGGAGTTCTACCGGTTTGTTCAGGAGATGAGTGAGGAGGATGGATATTTTGTAAGGAAAGTAATGTTATAATATGTTTTAGTTGTGTCCTACATGTACTTGTGTAAGGTGTAGTTGCTTTCTAAAAATTTCCTTGCTTTCCCCTCTTCTCTTCTTTGTTTACCGTAGAACCCAAGCAGCTGTAAGCTGCTTCCTCTCTTTTTTTTTTCTTATTTCTGGCAGCTACAAGCAGTAGCAGCCATGCAGCTGCTTCTATTTTTTTATTTGTTTGTCCTATTATAACATTATATTTTGTAGTTGTAACTGTACTAATACTGGGTAGTAATGGACTGGTTTCATGTGTGAGTTGTAACACATGTTATTGTCTTGCTTTAGGTGTATTCTTTGGGCTTATTATTCATTGTGATTACTAAGTATACCACTTAATTTTATCATATAAAGTGTGGTCTTAGTTTATGTGTTAATGCGGAGTTTAATACTCATTGAGTTATAACATATTCGGTTATATGTATATGTGTTCAGAAATTATAGGATTCCTTATCAATTAGGCTCCTACTTGTTATTGTTATCCTTGATTAGATCCTTTTATTTAAAAGAATTCCTTATTAATTAAGGTAATTAATGTTTGGGGTATTTCAATCTCCCCTTAAAAAGACTTCATTCATCCCAAAGTCACACTTCCACTTCCTTATCCTTTGGAATCAGGTTCCTCATATCCATACACCGAATGATATTCATTCGTGGATGCCAATACCATACTGATACTTCTACATTCAATCAGTCATCCAAGTATACACAAACTCACAAACACACATAACCATCGCTCGTGACTATTAATGGAGTAGTATAATTCTTCCCAAGTCATAAATATATAACAAAGGTATCATGATAGATACCACAAACAAATACACACCAAACAACCATCCAAGTATCACATAGGATACATAACATATAACCAAGTGCACACATGCACAATCAAACAAATACAAAACCAGTATGCCCAGTATACACACTAACTAGACTGCAACATGTAAGCTTGTGTGGCTCTACCCCCATAAAAAGGGTCATGCCCACATACCTCCACAAGTATACACAAAGCTAAAGAAAGATCTCGGGATACTTGTCTTGCATGGAGTCCTCCAACTCCCATGTCACCTCCTCGATCTCGTGGTTCGACCACAGAACTTTGACCATCTTAATGGTCTTGCTCCTGGTCTCCCTCGTCTTGGAGTCTAAAATGCGGATCGGAGTCTCCTCATATCTATGCGTATATCTAACTCAAGTGTCTCGGCCTCCAATATATGCGATGGGTGAGGCACATGCTACTTCAGCTGAGATATGTGGAACACATTATGCACGCTCCCAAGCCCAACAGGTAAATCTAATATGTAGGCTAATGGGCTCACTCACTCTGTAATAAGGTACAGCCCTATATACTTCGGCCTAAGCCTGCCCTTCTGCCCAAATATAAAGACGCCCTTCGTCGAAGAAACTCTAAGGAAGACTCGATCGCCCACTGCGAACTCGAGGTCTCTCCTTCGGATATCAGCATACGACTTCTATCTGTCCTGGGCCGCTTCATGTTCCTACGGATCTGCAGAACATCCTTCTTCACTTGCTCTAAGTACTCTGGCCCTATGAAGGTATTCTCGCTGGCCTTGTCCCAGCAAGAGGTTTCCTACATGGCCTGTCGTACAACGCCTGGAATGGTGGCATATGAATGGATGCATGATAGTTGTAGTTGTACACAAACTCGATCAAGTGTAGATGGTCGATCCAGCTTCCCTGTGTAACACCCCGTTTCTAACAATATAAATAACAATTTACTAGCAATATAATTAATAGTTCACAGCAGAAATATAAATAATAAAATAAAATCTAACCGAGGTGCTATCGCCACACTCATCCCATGACTCATGAGTGCTAAGACTTAGATAATTATAGCTAGCCGTAGAAACTTAACGACAACGAGGTTCATAAAAATCCCAAATGTAAGCTAAAACATTAAGATCTCCTCAATGTTCATGAATTGCACCCTCTAATCCCAATAACTTAATCATCCATACCTGCGGTCAGAAAACAAAACCACACACAAGAAAGGACCGCCCAAATAAGAGAAACTGAGTAAGCCCTGTAACACCTTGTCAAATACATTTTGAAAACCCATTTGAGTACAATAACATCCATAGCCACATAACTAATCAAACAATAGCATCAAAACAATCTCAATCACCAACCAGCAATATCACATTTCGATTCTAGGTCTGTTCGTAATTTATGTAACCTAAAACTATAGGTTATAAATGGTAGAAATATTAATAAGATATGACATAAGCTATATGTAACCTATTATAATATATGTGGTAAATGTGTAAATATAGAAACTTATGGTGCTGGAATTAAAATCAGAACAGACCCTAGGGTCTGTTCGCAATTTTCAAATATAAAACTATATGTTATAATTATTATAATGTTTAAATGATATAATATATGATGAACATGACATGTTATAAAATAAGTGGTGTATTTGCAATAAATAGAAAGTATAGGAATTTAGAAGAAAATGGAGTTTATAACTTAAGGGCCTCACGGCCATAATGGGAGATTATATAAAAACTATAGGTTATATTTTATTATAATGTTAGAATATTATTATATATGGTATTTATAACAAGGTATAAATATGTGGTGATTTTGTGGTATATAGAAACTACGGGAAATGATGGAATAATAATTTATGACATATGTGCCTTTTCGGCAAATAAAATATAGTTTCTATATAAAGTTAAATGAAATATAAAATATCATAATATAAGATATAATGGCATAGTGTATTATTGTATAACATTATGGGGATAAAACATAGTTTATAAAAATGGAGGTGCTATAGCGCAGGAATAATTATGCAATAATGAATTTTTAGACTATGGTTACAATGATATAAAATACTATAGTTACTATATGATATTAACATGATTAAATGAATCTAGAATAAGGAATAACATTTACATAATACAAGGTTTTATATTTCATGAAACAAATACATACATAGATACATATATAAAACCGTGCGCAAGTATATATATATGTATATACTATAGTTTTAAACCATGTAATATTAAATGACAAATGTTATATCATTAGTATAACTATATGCCACAAGTCATGAAATTCCAAATCAATGAATATATCTTGTTATAATGAGCAATAAGTTGTATAATACAAAGTATAATAAAGAATAGTGATATACTATGCAATATAAACTAATGTTGCATGCATACATGCAACCATAGATTATAAACATGTAGTTATGCATGTGACCGAATCAGTTTAATTAATACACGATAGGTACGAAAATAAGTATATACTTTACACTTCCAAACGATATGGATTGGATTACTATAATTTCCAGTATTCAAAAATGCTAACTAAGACGCTTTTATAAGAAATGACTCTTTAGCTTAAGGCAGTATTATTAATACATACTACGAGTAAAGAGTTTTGTATAACGATACCTTAACAAAATAACTGTTGAAATCCAGGGATGTAATATCAGGATTACGTGTACTGTTCGGATTTACAGAGTTCAAATAAGTCATGTGGATTGACTAATGGTGTGTTAATATTTAGATCGTATGTCAGACGGAGGCGCCCGACGAGCTTAGTGGTCTCTGCGCATCCTAGGTCTACGGTGTATGGTATGTAAAGGGGTTTGATCTAAGATGTCCTGAGGACTCCCTCGGGCTCAATATATGTGTTGTATAAAGTGTGCAATATATGTATGTATGTGCGGAATGATATGTGATGTTTAAATGTTTCTTTTCTCGCAATATTTTATTTATGCGCGAGCGTCCTTCGGGACTAATATTACGTCGACTATATATCGACTTATATAAACATACATATACGAGCAATGTGTTTGTGACTGCCGTTATCTGATGTAATACTCCAAGTATTATAAATCATGTAAATTATAACCTAATTAAAATACTTAGGAATGAGATACGATAGCGTCGGTCTCTAGAGCTTGGACTCGAACATGAATACGACCTAGACTACTTCTAGGCATGCGTAAGACCCACGGGGCAGCCAAGAAATAAGTGAATTCTCCATACCTAAAACTGTACTTGGGTAACTGATTAACTAAATCATTTGTTGGAGTGTGAATGAGTGTGATGATATACATAAACCCAGATAGCCACCGGCTATTGGTTACGCATAGAGATCTCTAGAGTTAACACCCGGATCGGGTCTACTCTTGTGAAATCCTGATGAACCTACATAGATCGTCAAGCAGAGTGTACTACTGTTGACACCAGGCCCTTGGCCATTTAAGGACGCCTTTAAAAAGGCAAAGTGGAAGCCCCGGGATCTCCTAATCCTTGGCACTATGAGCACCTTTGTGTGTACGTGGGACTACTATCCATGTGAGTTATTTCGGGTTGTCCTAACTTGACACCTGATAGTGCTAACCAAATTATAACGTTATGTGAGGGCCTGGGGGGCCGAATGATGTGATATGTAATGATTGTTATAAGCGTTGCGCGTATTACCACCTCCGACTTTATTATCTGATGTTATGCAATGATGTGTGTTTTAACTGTAATGAATGTTATGTGTTTATTTACGTTTTACAACTTTTAATATAAATTGTAAACCGGCAAAGCATGAAATGAATTTAATGCAAAGACGGTTAATAACGACTTAAGTGACCACTAGGGTCCAAACCTAGCATACTCAGCGTTTATCCCTGAGCCTACATGGCTTTTGTTTTTGTAGGTGATGATTACTGACGAAGCCGAAGTGCGGGATCCGGGTAGTTAGGGCTTTTACTTTTTTATTACTGCATGGAACATCCTACTGTACTAGGATAGACGTTTAATTACTTATGGTGATGTTGTACTTATTCGGGATACAGTTAGATGCTCACTGTTGTTGATATACTTTTGGAATTTAGTCTGTTGCATAGGCGATATCTTGTTATCACCATGGAGTTTATTTATTGTCACTGTTCTGTTATTGTATTTCGTATTGCTTCATCACTCGCATGCGCGAGGGATGGCAAGCCGTGTGAGTTTCTTTATCGTTTTTCCTTCCGCTGTAAGACGTGTTTTTATTATTGCTAAGTGAGAGATTTTACATGATTACCGAGAGGGGTGTTACAGGTGGAAATTTCAATGTATTGATTGTCATAGCGCTTGTTGTAGCAAGTGCGCCATGCAGGTTGAGGTGTCAGTTTTGAAATTGTTGGTCTCGTTGACTCTTTTGTTGTTGCGTATCAGTTAGGTGATTTGGGTCTTAAAAAGGTAGGACTATAGGTATTTAAAATGCATTAAGGTTTGGAAGGTTTTCCTAGCAATCCTATGTGTAGGCTATCTCGGTTAGGCCATCTTCCAAGTTCCATTTTGCGCATGCTTCATGGTAGTGTAAGCGTTTAACACATATATTCATGCAGTCTATCTACTATGTTAAGGTTTGGCAGTTACTAGTACCAGCACCTAAGGTTCCCGCAAAGTTCGGGGTGCTCTGCCCTTGGGTAACTCTCTTTCCCTTCTTGCTGTACCAGCTGGGGTCTGCCCCGTTTATTCACCTCTTGGTGCTCCAATTCTAGAAAATGAAGTACTTTGGTACGACATTCCTTATTGGGTGTTACGTTGTAGCAATCATGGTGAGTTTCGCTTCGTAAGCTCATATGGTTATCGCAATTTGTAGGCTAGGTTTTTCTGAACCTTCAAAGTTGTATCTACTTGAAGTTATCCCTTTTTGGGAAAGACTTCTAAGCGGTCATTTGTTCTGCATGTTATGTATTTTTAACAGTCGTCTTAGACTCATTTTTCCATCCTTCACTCTTCAGGTGCACTCATACGTGCTTTCCTTTGGTTAATTGGACAGGGTTTCGGTGCCTATTTACATGCCGACCCAATTGTCCTATGGATGTATATCCTTCTTCAAGGTAAGGTTTAATGTATATTTTTCACTGCATATTAATAACACATTTCGGTCTTGACCATAAGTTCCCCATATTACGAAGTTACCCCAAATTCCTTAGAAATTATATTTTTGCCCCAAAACTTTATAAAATCTTATAATTTACATATTAATTCATTTAAGCCCAAAGTTTGGCTTTATTAATTCCTAACCTTACAATATTATTTATTTGCGCATCACCCCAAATTTTATAATATTACACAAATAACTGTAAATATAATTTAAAGCTAATAATATAAATTAAATGGCCTAATGACATGGCCTTATTACAAACTTTAGCCATAATATAATTCACATATAAATGTTCATAAGAACATATATTATAATTCTGGCTTACTATTATATATATTTAGTATTATTTTATAGTATTTTAATAATATTATAAATATACAATATAATTATAATAAATAATTAATACTAAGTATTAAATTAAATAATATAACATTTACATATAATATATTAATCATTATATTAAATATTATATAATATATACAAATTATTAAATATTATAACAACAACAATTAATTAACAATACAATAAATAATCAACATTAAATATAAATAACTCCAATTCTATAAATTCCATTTTAGCCCTATTACTTTATTTATTTGACATTATAAGTCATTCTAGACTAGGTAATTTAGCTAAAATGCTAATTAACACTGTACACCCCTGCCGCTAATCCAACCATTAACTCCTAACCCGTCTCGTTTGCCAATACTCAAGCAGCGGAATCTACTACCAACGGCGTATTACATTGCTGTTAGTCACCCACGTGACTAACAAGGCCAACACAACACAACAAATCAAATACAACAACATTCACAATATCGGTCTGATGGGTCTTTACCGAGTACACTATCCAAATGATACATTCCATTCCCTTATCAAATCACAACCAAATACAACCTTCAATCCCATAATACAATACAATCTCCTTGTAACGCTATACCGAGTATCTACAATTCCCAACATTATTAATGACCTTCCGGTCTTACATTTCCATAATACAACATTACAAATATTTGACAACTACCCATGCTTAATCATAACCATGTCCTACTCTCGAACGGTGATCGGCTTCGTGGTACCTAGAAAATAAAAACATCGCCCCAAGGGGCTCAGCAAAATTGCTGCATATGCCTTCCGCATACCCCGCGTACTAGCGAGGGTACGTCGACTATTTGGTCGAGAGCATGCGGTTCATTTTAGTTCAAACAACATGCAATACAACAATACATTATATATGTACATTCACACAACACTCCACATTCAATCCAGGAATACAATCCACATAGATATCACTTCTCGTTCGGTAAATTCAACTACCTTATTCTTTAGACCTTGAGAGACCGTATCTCAAGTGGGTTTCATTCTCGTTAATCACCAACTTTCATCCCCAACCGGGTAGTTTACTTGTCCCCTAGATCTTTAGGCACTCTTGGTCCTGATCTAGTTTTCTTAATTATTCTACTCTTGAATAATTTTAGGTTAAGCCTCAGGGCCTCTGGGTATAGACATATAGGTCTCACCACCGGGCTCTTAAAATCTCAATACGGGATTAGAAACATTCTCTCATGTTCTCTCTCCCTATCCCATAATACCCAACTTACCTCTTTAGACGGGTAAGCTCTGCCGGTCTTACTCCAGTCGGGCACTACTATGTGGCACACGGCCCCGCAGGGCACCACTATGTGGCACACGGCCCGGTAACAAGGGAGTTAGACCACGGATTCGGAAACATACGCTCTGTTGCTTCCTCTTCCTTGCACGCGTGACTCACAATCCCCCTAACCCATCTCTCGGGTTAGTAACAATAGGTACTCATATATAATACATATATTAATATCAGTCAGCCGCATCTCTCTCGATGCTATCATACAACTTAGGAGATTTTCCTATCTCGTTGTAACTGCCGATTTACGGGTCGCCCCTACACTTCCTTTACTTGGGAACTATGTTCGTTTTCTACGTGGAGTCACGTCCTTGCATAGGAAGTCGACTAATGTTATTAAGGACGCTCTCTAGGCTCGTGTGTCGCTTGTTCTCATTTCGAGTAAATTTATAAGTTTGATTTATCGTTGTCCGTTAATCGATGGTTTTCGTGTGTTACCTCGTTTTTCATATTCACAACATGGCTCGTTCTTCGAGTACTTACCCCGTTATCCCGTTATTTCGGTTTAACTTAGTGTACTTAAACTCACAACTTTCTCAATCACTTCCAACCTTTGTTTATACTTCTTAGGACCTTTAAAGGTCACCAAACAACTCCTAAACATCATCTAAAACCAATACCATTCAATCCCCCATGTTTTAGCCCCTTAAAAAAACATACGGGTGCATTTCAGGCATGGTCCGGGACATGGTCCAGGTCCCTAGTCCCGGACCAATGCATTAACATACTCTCGACTGCTTTTGTTACCTGGTCCAGGACTTGGTCCTGGACTATAGTCCCGGACCACCCCCTGTTTTCAGTTTCGGCTTGTTTTTTGATGCGGTCCGGGACTTGGTACATATCCTAAGTCCCGGACCCTGCTAAAAACTGCTATTAAGGTCATTTTCCAACCCCGAATCAACCCTTAAACCACCCCTAATATTTCCATAAACTTTCCACAAGTTTCCTACATAATTAAACACCTCAAAACATGCTCTAAACCACTCCAAATCTGTGGTTTAATCCACCACCCAATTCTTGCTCAAATTCAACAAATCCAAATTCTCACATTTTGCATTTTGCCCTCTTATGCATTTCTAACTTCTTCTAGCTTGTTTTTACCTCCTACCAACCTCACCCAATCCATCAATGACCATTACAAATCATTCCTAGATAGTTACACTAACTATGCCCAAGTTCACTCTCCATTTCCATGACTATAAGCACTAACTAATTTCCTAGAAATTCCAAGTTGTCAACATCATTATGCTACAGATTTTACACCCTCTCTTATCCATTATCCATGCATCATTTTAAGGCTACCACTCCACTCTACTCAACACTACAAACACCTAAATTCTCCCATTCACTAAGTCACCTTAAAACACTTGTTTTCCTACCAAAATTTTGCCATAACCTCCCCATAAACCTTACATGTCCAAACTCATCTTTTTCACCATTTTCAATCCTATACTAGCCACACCCTTACAAGGGTCCTACCAGCACATAATATATCCTCAAAATCATCCAAACAACAATATAGCTCCATAATCTCAATACACCTCAATATAAACACAATTTCAACTCACTTGGCTTAAGAGCCCTTAATTCACAATTAAATTCACCAATCCTCTCAAAATAAACTAAATATCTCATTTTTCATACTTTGGGTTCGTTATTCAATTTAACCCATCCCAAATTCTTAAACAAATCAAAGCAAGCTTCAATGTAGGTTTCTTACCTTAATTCACAAGTTTCTCCTCAATTCTCCTCTTGCTCCTCCTCTTCTCAAATTCGGTCAAGTGGGAATGGAGTTGCCAAACTCCATCCCAACACCCAAGGAACACAAAAATGCATTCAATTAATTCTCTAAAACCTTAAGGAATTCTAATTCAATTAAAGGGCTTAAAACACAAATTAGGGTTTACCTTTTGGAGCTTCTATGAGGGGTTCTCACCCTTGAATCAAGAAGGGGGTTATCCACCATTGAAGGGTTGAAACAAAGCATCATCACAAGGAGAAAACAAGACATGAGAATGGCAAAAATCGGTCAAGAGGGAATGATGCAGAAAAATGAGTTTTTCTTGAACATTCTTACCTTAGGAGAGAGAGGAGACTCCAAGGTACACATTGATGCCATTTTCTCTTCAAATGGGAAAAACCCATGGAGATGAAGTTCTTCATTTTCAGATTTTGAAAAGAGAGGAAGATAGAGAATGATGAGAGGAGTTTAAATATGTATTTTATTTTTGATTTGGAGCTTTATCCAAGCTTGGGCATGGAAGAGAATGAAGAGTAGCCATGGAATGAGGGGGAGAACTTCAAAAACGACAGCAACCAGAGGGAGAGGGGAGAAATCAGCAAGGAAGAAAGAAAGAGAGGAAAGAGAAGAGGGAAAAGAAAGAAATGGAGGAGGGAGAGGGAAAAGGTAGTTTTGTACTTTTTTTTGCTTTTCCTTTTCTTTCTTCCTTTTCTTTCTAGCTTATTAGTGTGTGTGAGGTGGATGTTTAATATTTAAAAACCGGCCCCACATGTATGTACCAGCTGGAGCGTTTTTCGTCTTTTACAGAAAACGCTCATTTATTTACCCGTTTTAGTACTATTCACTAACCGGGCCCGTTTTCCGGAATTTTGTCGTTTCTTTAATTTTAATGGCTCTTAAGCTTCCATTAATGTTTATTTATAGTTATTTGATGAACTATAATTTTTACGGGTTCATTTGACCACTTAAAGTCACGTTTTCGGGTTTTCTTGAAAAATGTGCGCTAAAGCTTTATTAGCGTTTAAATACATTATTTGAATCTGTTTTCTTCGGGAATTGTTCCCATATATTATTTAGGCACTATTAAGCCTTTTAAATTCATCTAAGACCACCCTCGAGGTTGTATTCCTCCTACGGTCACATAACGCTCAATTTAGTGTTTTTCGCTTTTTAGGCGTTTTTCTCTTTTCATTTGGATTTATTTTCTTTACCAAATTCTTTAGGCACTAATAGGCCCTCAAATATCGTATTAGAGTAACTTAATCACCCTAATTAAGTTCAGGGTATTTCAATCTACCCCCCTTAAAGAACTTTGCCCACAAAGTTGGTGAGTCTAATAGCGTTAGTCATTTAGACATCTCGTGTGCCGAGGTCATCATCTCTATAAGCCTACTGGCTCTAAGTCAGTCCAGCCAGTGTGTACATACCGGTACACACCAAATCAGTTAACAAGCAATTTAACAACCGTGGGTACCTACCAACACCACTCAACATACATCCCAGTACCATGCAACTTGCGCACACATCAGTACGTCATAAAACATTTACCCCGTGCACATACCAGTGCAACACAAAAAAATTGTCTACCATACACATACCGGTGCAACACCAAATAATTATCGTAGTGCAACTTAACCGTGTGTACATGCCAGTACAACACAAGCATACATAATAGTACAACCCCACACTAAACCCAATCCATGCTTACTGCATTTATCCTAGCAGGATTACTTATGACCACTTACAGGGAGCCTCAAGAATTATTCAACACCTATGTGATCAGCATCAGTGATGAACTATCTCTCCGCCCCAATTTGTGTTTCATCTCCCTTAATCACTAGTAAATCAAGTTCGACTTCGCACTTCCATTTCAAACATTCAACTATTTCAATCATTTACCATTTTCTATCTTTTAATCATTCTAGTCATAAAACAAAGTAAAACATCTCCAAACGATGGAACTCGGTCCATCAATCATCCTCAATTATCTTCAATCTGCCACTTTAGAAATTCAATACCTGTTGTAACACCATTCGGTTTTCTATTCTCCATTCATTCCCGAATAAAATCAATCAATTCCTATCCTCATATTATTCACAAATCGAATCAACCCAATTCACCTAAGGGACTCAATTCCCACTAGATTCAACATCGGTTTCATACCGATTTATACTCATCCATTTCCTCAAACATACTCATATCCCCACACCATGTCTAATCCCAAATCAATTACTATGTCTAATCTCGAATAGACATACACCACCGGGGCTCTCATTCCCCTGGAGTTTCTCTACTCCTTTCCACTTCAAATCTCACAATGATCATAATTCTCACAATGAGTGAGTACAAATGTTTATTTAACATAAGTACCCATCATCAAAACAAATTCTTTTGCGCTATGCGCATAGTAGTTTACGCCCTTATCACGTGAAACATACACTTCGTGATTTTCGCTCTACCCCCTATTAAAAAGGGATTACGCCCACGTAATATACCATGTGTCAACATTGGACATTAGTTCGAAGGCGTTTAGCCGTCACGTAGTGGTTCAACTTCCATGCGGTCTATTATACAATGTATTCTGGTCAAAGGGTCTTAACAACACTATTGGTTAGTCCCTACACCAAGAATTCTCATCGGAGTTATTTAACTCTTAACCGGGTTCGGTTCTAGCCTTACAGGCTTCAAGGCATTGATGATCATGCATTCATTCACTAGGTGTATTAAACCTTAGAATTTGGGCCCACTAGCTTCTGCTGCGCGACCCTGATAACCCAGGGTTTATTTGCCCTTTTCGTTGTTCTTAATATGTTATACAATATCCTTTTATCCCTTTTTATCTTGGGAATAAGGTTTATTCATCAAGCGTGGTATTCTTTTACCGTACGCGAATTCAATGAGCTACAAGTTTTCTATCCAGCTCTCTGGAATCCATGTACATGTTGTTCATACTTCCATGATTATTCACTGGGTTCCTCCGACTTATTGTCGGTTGAGGTTTAGCCACTACTTAGTTGTAGTGCTTCCTCTGTTGTTAGTAGCTTCTGAATTATGACCTTGCATTCTCTATGCTTCGGTCCTTATGGCTTCGTACGTTTCTTCTATCTTTTACCACAATTGTCATCTTCCCCCTTCCTAGCTATCCCACTCGATCATTACTGCACAAGCGCAATACCAAAACACTCAGTCCTACAGAGTGCAGAGGCGTAAACCCCTGGGCAGTAAATCTCTTATGAGATTGCAATAGGATGAATATTGTTTCCTTGTTTCTCGGTCCGTCTACCATCTTTATTCATCAACTCCATCTCATTGTATGATTTATTCACATGTATTGGTCGCTTGCTGCACACCGTGTTCGTATTTGTTTACGACATTGGTTTCCATGGCATCCGCTATTACTTTAGCTTCTGCTCATGAACCCCTACCATTTATACAATGGTTCACCATTTATTTGGCTTATTACCGAATATGGTATCCTTTTATTCCCCTGAGCTCCTTGAGCGTCATTGATTTTCCCCTTCACATCTCCACATGTGCTACTTCTTCTTAACCGATTACTCCTTGGTTTTCAATAATTGCTATCAAGCTTATCTTACACATTGCTTGGCGATAATTGTATGCTCAAGCTTCACTACATTAGTAGTTCTAAAAAGATATATTTTCAGACATTTATTGATGGTATTCCCTTTGGAATCTATGTGTTCACCGCTCTTGTGGTCTCACATTAACAAGGGGTATCCCTGCTCGTTGGTTATTAAACTATCTTTACTGGTGCCGTTCTTGGCAACTCTTCCTATGATTCACAATGGTTTTGCAACCGTTGAATTTGTATTGTAATGGGTTCCTAGCTCACTGGCCATGTTGCCTAGAGCTCTGCTCACTATAGGCGGTTTACATATAATCACTTCTCCTTATACCATTAAATGGTTTGGAGGTAACATTGGGCTCCATGATAAGATCATCGCATCACACTTCCGTTCGTTGGATGCCCTTCAAGTGTCTTGGTATTGATTGGTATGTTGCAATAATTCAGGGTATCCCCTGGGTAAGTGGGATCCCTTCGGTGTTCTAAAGAGTGTTCGTTATAGCTCCAGTGCTCTTATTACGACACTTCGTTCAACTACGTTGACTTTGATACCCTTTATGGATTGCTCCTGGGTGTTGTTGATTATGCCGTTACATCCGGCTAACGTTTGAGTATGTTTTGTCTTCTCCGCATTGCGGTTCTGGATTTCGGATTGTCCCGTTTGGGGTTATATGTCTCCTGTTTTCAGGGTAGACCATGGGTACTTCTCTATGGTTTTAACCAGTTTGGTATTTCGTTCGGTGGTGAACGGTATCCTCCAGTACCTTAGATGATCACTCTAGGTACTTCACTTGTTCCTTGAACATTGTGTGTTCATGTTAGGCGTTTGCCTTACCGGTTTTAGACCGGTCATTCATTACAGTTATTCCGTGCATTTATTTCAGATTTTTGAGACATATCCAATGTCTTTATCAATTAGTAGTTCTTCTCGCACCTTTAACTCCTAATCGTCCTCCTGGAGTAAGTTTTTTGACTTCGTAGCTTGTAAGCTAACGGAGCTGACTACTTCCCGTGTTTCGTACACTACATGTATACATACGTGGGGTACCTTATTGGTACGTTACCAATTACCTGACTAACTCACAAAAGGGTCTGTCAGGCCCGCAAGCTCCTTCGGAGTGCGGTCGTCCCACATCCCGTAATTGGGTACACTTGTAGTGCTCGTCACACGCCTAGGTGAAGCATTCTATTGTCAACTCCTCTTGTATCATTCTATGATACTTACCGTAATTATTTTGGTTTGGTTTAAAAAAATCTGAGGTTTAAAAGAAAAGTTTGTGTTTGAAAGAAAAGGTTTGGGTTTGAAATAAAAATCTTAAGTTTAAAAGGAAATCTTCATGGCGTTGCCATAACTGAGATCTTGACCAAGCCAGCTTCCTGCTGACCGGTATGTTCATTAATATAATGGTCGGGCCGTTAGGCCCTTCCAAGGTTTGGTTCTCCAAGTCCTTAAGATTAGTGTTCCTATAATTGCTTCCATCTTCATGGTGGTACTTATTTGGTACTTGTTAGTCATTCAAAGGTCTTCCAATTGTCTTATTGTTGCTGCACTTGCCTTGGCAAATGCGCGGGTAGGTCGGTTTTCAAGTTATCATGTACCGGTCACGGTATTGTTTCCATCCAAATTTGGTGGTCTTTATCGGATCCTCTTTCGATCCTTTGATCTTAGTGACAGTTTCCTGAGTACTTCTCAGTGTTCTTGGTAAGTTTTTGATAATTCAGGTGCTTCCCGATCCTTGTGGTACTCCATGTACTTTGCTCCATAATTCGTTCCCACATTTGGCGGTGGTTACCAAGGTTTATCGGATCCTTAGGAACTACGTGGTAGTCCTGTTAGTGTAAGCTTCATGATTACTCTCATAGTTGTCCGAACTATGTTATTTGAGTATTACCACCCTTTGGCGTTGTAGGTTTGGAGTTTATCCAACCTTGACTAATTCCTTAGTCTGTTTCTGTACCGTTGTGGTATCATCACGCATTGCAGTCCGTAGACTCTTTGTCTTGAGTTTTGTTACTCTACTATTTCGCCTCATTACGTAGTTATGCTCCCTTCTCATTGGCTGCGCATGGTTCTCGCGACTGCGAAGCATGTCGCCCCATGGTGCCACAAATTCCAGTGTCCTGCTATTAGGATCTTCAATCTATTGCCGTTCAGTACGGTTATTGTTGTTGAAACGGGAACCATCTTCGGGATTTCCAGTTCTAGGTTTCTACCGTATGACCGGTGGTTCTTTCTTTATAAGATTCATTTTACAACTGCCAGATCGGGTTAACCCGAGTATGAGAGGTCTTTCCATCTCTCTAGCGTTCTTCCCCAACTTGTAACGGGGGTTGCGGAGGGCGGGACTGGTTATGAAGGAATCCAGATCACACTGGAAGTTCCTAACTAGCGTACCTCACACGCTAACACTCAACCCTTAGCCCTAAGTCTCTAATTCCTAACTCGGTATTTTCCTAAACTCGGTATTTAGACCATCAGAGCGATACTTCGCTCTGATACCACTTTTTGTAACACCCCTGCCACTAATCCAACCATTAACTCCTAACCCGTCTCGTTTACCAATACTCAAGCAGTGGAATCTAACTACCAACGGCAGGTATTATAATGCCGTTAGTCACCCACGTGACTAACAAGGCCAACACAACACAACAAATCAAATACAACAACATTCATAATATCGGTCTGATGGGTCTTTACTGAGTACACTATCCAAATGATACATTCCATTCCCTTAGCAAATCACAACCAAATACAACCTTCAATCCCATGATAAACAATACAATCTCCTTGTAACGCTATACCGTGTATCTACAATTCCCAACATTATTAATGACCTTTCGGTCTTACATTTCCATAATACAACATTATAAATATTTGACAACTACCCATGCTTAATCACAACCCCGTCCTACTCTCGAACGGTGATCAGCTTCGTGGTACCTGGAAAATAAAAACATCGCCCCAAGGGGCTCAGCAAAATAGCTGCATATGCCTTCCGCATACCCCGCGTACTAGTGAGGGTACGCCGACTATTTGGTCGAGAGCATGCGGTTCATTTTAGTTCAAACAGCATGCAATACAACAATACATTATATATGTACATTCACACAACACTCCACATTCAATCCAGGAATACAATCCACACAGATATCACATCCCGTTCGGTAAATTCAACTACCTTATTCTTTAGACCTTGAGAGACCGTATCTCAAGTGGGTTTCATTCTCGTTAATCACCAACTTTCATCCCCAACCGGGGGGTAGTTTACTTCCCCTAGATCTTTAGGCACTCTCGGTCCTGATCTAGTTTCTTAATTATTCTACTCTTGAATAATTTTAGGTTAAGCCTCAGGGCCTCCGGGTAGAGACATATATAGGTCTCACCACCGGGCTCTTATAATCTCAATACGGGATTAGAAACATTCTCTCATGTTCTCTCTCCATATCCCATAATACCCAGCTTACCTCTTTAGACGGGTAAGCTCTGCCGGTCTTACTCCAGTCGGGCACCACTATGTGGCACACGGCCCAGTAACAAGGGAGTTCGACCACGGATTTAGAAACATACGCTCTGTTGCTTCCTCTTCCTTGCACGCATGACTCACAATCCCCCTAACCCATCTCTCGGGTTAGTAACAATAGGTACTCATATATAAATACATATATTAATATCAGTCAGCCGCATCTCTCTCAATGCTATCATACAACTTAGGAGATTTTCCTATCTCGTTGTAACTGCTGATTTACGGGTCGCCCCTACACTTCCTTTACTTAGGAACTATGTTCATTTTCTACGTGGAGTCACATCCTTGCATAGGAAGTCGGCTATTGTTATTAAGGACGCTCTCTAGCCTCATGTGTCGCTTGTTCTCATTTCGAGTAAATTTATAAGTTTGATTTATCGTTGTCCGTTAATCGATGGTTTTCGTGTGTTACCTCGTTTTCATTTTCACAACACAACTCGTTCTTCGAGTTACGAATAAATCAAGACTCAACTATGAGTCACACTGCAATACACAATCACATGCAATCAACTCATTCATCTTTCATCCATTTCATGAATTATACAAACTAAGTTTAAATTCAACCCCACAAACAACGATACAATACAAGCACTATTAAGTGCACACAATCCGATTTGTGCATTTATCTTGTTAGGTGATCATACAATCAAACAAGCACACAAATCGGGGTAACCAAGTTAGGATAAAGAGCATAAGGAAATCATACCTTTCACCGGGGTTAACTTTACCGGGTGTTCTCACGTTCCTTGGTTCACACTCGTTCCTCGTGTCTTATTCTCGAACCACTAATTACATGTCAAGTGGTTCAATTAATATTAAGGTGTTACGGTAGATACAAGATTGCTACTCCCTTACTTACCCCGTTATCCCGTTATTTCGGTTTAACTTAGTGTACTTAAACTCATAACTTTCTCAATCACTTCCAACCTTTGTTTATACTTCTTAGGACCTTTAAAGGTCACCAAACAACTCCTAAACTGAAATACCCCAAACCTTAGTATGTTGTGTAAATGTTAAACTATGGTATTTAAAGGCTAAAAAGTGCCTTAGAAACATAAATGAAACAATTTAAACCATGTGTGAAACACAATAAAACACTAAGACACGGTTTGAGCAAAAAACATGCTCTAAGCTTGGAGTGAACTTGGTTAGGACCCAAAGAGCCTACCAAGACTTGCTAATGTTTAAGTATGATCTTATAGGGCTAAATAAGTCCTTAGGAAACTTTGGTAGACAATGAAACCAAACAAAACACAAATAAATACCTTAAGGTCAATATGGGCTAAAAGGTGCTCTAAGCTTGGGATAAATGTGTATAAGGCCTAATGGTCATACCTATGCCTTAATTATATGTTAATGAACATATTAAATCAATTACCAAAGAAAACCAAGCTTGAAACAAGTTAAAACGCAAAATGTGCTTTAAGGAGTCTTAAAGCACGTTTTTGAAAAATTGTTTTGTAAATGAGTTTTGAATGGCTAAATGCCCATCATTACTCTTTAATTGATATGTGTACTATAAGTATCACATTTGGGTGGCTATATCAATGGGAAATCAAAAATTTCACTTCTATGTGCCTTGTTTTTGGTGAATAGTGATTTTTATAACTAGTTTGTAACATATAATGTTATAAGTGAGACAATTGACTAATAAAGTCTAAAGTACCCCTAGGTACTATTTGGGGCCGGTTTTTAAGGTGTTGTGACTCACCACCTTTGTTAGTTTACTAAGAAAAGAAAGAATGACTAATTAGTATACTATTTGCTTTATAAGGATAAATATCTTAACAAAAGCAAACTTATCTCCTCATTCTCTTCTTCCTTCATTTCCCACGGTGGTCTTCTTCTTCCTCCTCTCTCCATCGGTTTCCAAACAGAGCCATGCCATTCTCATCCTTCCTCACTTGTAACTTATGACTCCATGCTCCGAATTTAATTCCGAGACTACCGTTCTCTTAGTTGGAGCAAGCTCTACAACCTTGTCCTTTCAAATCCTCAAAACCACCATTTTGGTGCCAAGGAGAACTTCCATGGAAGGGGCTTGAGCTAATATTTTTATGCCTTGTTGATCACCTTTGCTTCAAGGTAAGGAAAAACAAAGAAAACTCCATTTCCTCTCTTTTTAGTACATGGCCGAAAATTAACCTCACCATGGTGTCTTTACCTTGCTTGTTTAGCTTCATTTGAATCTTCCAAGGGCTAGGAGGAGTCCTCTCTTGATATATTTCAAGCTCTCTTTCCATTCCAAGGTAAAACAATCATGTTAATACCTTAAGATAATATATGTAACTAGGGTTTATAATGAGATGAAGCATAATGCTTATATACTCATTTCAATGTTGGTATATTGTTTAGTTGTTGGCAAGGAACCAAATGCCTTACCGGTTTTACAAGGAAACAAGAAAGAAATTTGTGAGGAAAAGAGGTAAACAAGCTATCTCAATGTGGTTTAATGCCTTAGGAGAAATAAGCTTATAATGCTTGTTAAAACTACCTAAAGAGCAAATGGTGAATGACCTAGTAAAGTGTTCTCAAGGAGACTAGTAAAAGAACATATGTATTGGTGTATGTATTTGCAGGTCAAAGGCATTATTTTGTGGGAAATTCAGTGTTTAAGGATTATGCTATTTAAGGGCCTAAGTGCCAAGCAAGTTTAATTATGCACTATATTGTGATGTAGTGTAAATTTGGTGAAGTTTTGTGAGTGATAATGTTTTGATGGATCTAGGTGTTCTTGAATGTTTAGTGGTGAAAACTATGAGTTTTGGAAAGATGATGTGCTAAGAGAACCCATGGCGAAATTTGTAAAATGTATAAGGAATTCTAAGTGCTTAAATGAACTTGGGTGAACTAGGAATTGTTAGGAATGGACACATGCTTCACTAAGGGAGAACACATGCATTAAGGTGTTCTAAGGTGCTATAAGGATATAGGCATTGTCTTGGAAGTTCTAGAAATCCAATGAGTGTTTTTAGGAGATATTAAAGTCTTGGAGAAGTTTGTTTAAGGTTTAGGTCATGTTGATGAATAAGGAGAGAATGATGTTTAGGTAAGGTTTTGAGAAAGGAATTTAAGGAGTTGTGAAAGAGAAGGTTTGGCTAGTAAGAGGAGATGCTTGGGAGGTGATGATAAGGTGTAGAGGAAACACCTTGGTATTGTGGTCATTATAGGTGAAATGCCACCTAGAAATCATAAGGAGAAAACATTGTAAGTGTTAGGAATTTTGTGAAGATATGAGTAAAGGTTTAAGGAATTAGAAAAAAAGAGTTTTGTGAGTGTTTAGGGACATCTTAAGGTGTGTTGAAGTGCCAAATGATGTTAGAACACATTAAGAGGCCTTAGGAGAAGTTTGGTGAAGATTTGGCAAAGTTTGGGCAAGTTTAGAAGGCGACCGACCCAGGGGTCCGACCCAGTTGTGGGTCGGACGAGCCTCTGTTAGATGTTAGGGAAGTGTTCGGTGATGGTCCGACCCAAAAGGGTGGGTCGGACATGGGTCGGTCGGTCAAGTTTCAAAGGAAGAAAATGTTCGCACATGGTCCGACCCAGTCGAGTGACTCGGACGTGGGTCGGACGGGCATGTTTATAAGGAAGTAAAAGGGTTCTGTAATGGACCGACCCAGTTGTGGGTCGGACGGTGGGTCGGTCGGACCAAAAACATGGTTTAAGGTTATGAAATGATGTGTGATGATGGGGATTGGTAGGTAATGATGATATAAGGATGTTAAGGACATGTTAGGTGAGTTTTAGTGACAATAAAGTGGGCTAAAAGTTGTATTAGAATGTGAGAGTAAAACAAGTAAAAAATGTTAAGTTATGTAACTAAGTTAACGGGGAAAAATTAAGCATTGACATTAAATAATCAAGCAAACCCCGATGTTAATGAAAACACATGTGATGTTAACAGTTGTTCGAGAATTGCTCGAGGTACATAAATGGACGTGGTAAAGTGGACTCCGGCGACAGGTATGGTTTTCTTGCAACCTGTGTCCTACCGGATTACACCGGCTTGTATGCCAATATGTTTTCTTGAGTGTTTGCCACCTTGTAAGATTAAAACATGTAATAAGTTTATAGTAATTCATTTATGTGGCGAATTTGGCCTCCGGTACCATTTAACCTCAAATATGTGTTAAACCTTAGCTAACCAAAACTAGGAACACATGAGTGATCGGTATTCGGAGTTAACGACCCAAACCTTGGGAACGTGCTAACCACGGCTATGTGTGAGTTAGTTGGATATTGTTGTTGTATGCAAGTGTGTGAACTCCCTTGTGTGCTTAACTCGGTTATGATACCGTATGGTGTGTGGATGTGGTAGGCTCCAAAATGGATCTCTAACTACTTATTTATAAGTGTATATGTACTAATGGGGGGTGAGGAGTCCGGTTGTTCCGGCCACGCGTGTGATGGACGGGAGTCGTTATCTTATCCGGTTCGGCTCTCTTGGTGTATGTATAGGTGGTATTCCAATTTGGTTTCTACCTTCCCTTAGCTTATCCAAAGCTAGTTACTGACTCACGTCGGGCCACAGGGGCATACGTATGTTATTTCGGTGTGCTTGGGATTACTATATCCGACACACCTTGGGTATAAGTTAACCGTTCTATATAACCAGACGGTAACGAGGTTGGTAACGGGCTTAACATGGGATTGGCAAAAATCCCTAGGCTCACATGGTATACTAACTATGGTGGAAGGTTCCTTGTGAGAACCGATTTTATGGTGTTATGTAATGTTATGATGCTATGCAAATTCCCTTGCTATGCTATGGTATATATATATATGTATTGGATGTTTTAAACGGATGCGATGTCATCGTGTGTACGTCGAAGCAAGAAAGGTGTGGTTATGTTTTACTATGTGAGAAATGAGTTATGTTGTAGGATATGGAATGTGTGGATCATGGAAATGAATCCTAGTTTGTGACAAGAGGCGTCTAAGGATAACCCGTTTAGTGGGTACATGTCGTTCGCTAAGGAAGTAGCTCCGTTTAGAGGAGAGCCACTCTAGGGTTTAAGGAATCATTGGATGGTGGGTTAAGTGTGGATGTGTTGGTTATAGGTTGAGCCCATTGAGGCGAAATGTTATGTGTGTATGGTTATGGCTTGTATGCATGAATTAAAATTAATCAACTGCATGCTAAGACGACAATTAGTTGTGCGTGGCCCGGTAGCATGTGGGCTGCGGGATTACCATACCAGCAAAGTTGCTGAGCCCCTTGGGGGCCACCCTTTCTCTTCTTTTTCTATTTCAGGTACAAGGAGCTGGAAGCCGTTCGAGAGTAGGACGGGGTAGATGTTTATACATGGGTAGCCATTTAATGGCGTAAGCATTGTAGGTGTAGTAAGACCGAAATTGTTATCGGCATTAGTTTGTAAATACTCGGTACAGTGGGAATGAATGTATATAATAAATGTTGGAAACGGTATAAGGATGGTATTGTGTAGTTGCTCGGGAATCTAGTCCATCAGACCGATGCAAATGTTTATGTATTAGCCTTGTTAGCCACGTGGGTGGTTAACGGCGTGTAACACCATTGAATTAAGTAATGTGATGAGTTGAGATTTCCGCTGCAGTTTGATGTTAAGAGTACGGTGGTGGTTGGGGTGTTACATAAACATCATCTAAAACCAATACCATTCAATCCCCCATGTTTTAGCCCCCTTAAAAACACATACGGGTGCATTTCAGGCATGGTCCGGGACATGGTCCGGGTCCCTAGTCCCGGACCAATGCATTAACATACTCTCGGCTGCTTTTGTTACCTGGTCCGGGACTTGGTCCTGGACTATAGTCCCGGACCACCCCCTGTTTTCAGTTTCGGCTTGTTTTTGATGCGGTCCGGGACTTGGTACATATCCTAAGTCCCGGACCCTGCTAAAAACTGCTATTAAGGTCATTTTCTAACCCCTAATCAACCCTTAAACCACCCCTAATATTTCCATAAACTTTCCTCAAGTTTCCTACATAATTAAACACCTCAAAACATGCTCTAAACCACTCCAAATCTTTGGTTTAATCCACCACCCAATTCTTGCTCAAATTCAACAAATCCAAATTCTCACATTTGCATTTTGCCCTCTTATGCATTTCTAACTTCTTCTAGCTTGTTTTTACCTCCTACCAACCTCACCCAATCCATCAATGACCATTACAATTCATTTCTAGATAGTTGCACTAACTATGCCCAAGTTCACTCTCCATTTCCATGACTATAAGCACTAACTCATTTCCTAGAAATTCCAAGTTGTCAACATCATTATGCTACAGATTTTACACCCTCTCTATCCATTCTCCATGCATCATTTCAAGGCTACCACTCCACTCTACTCAACACTACAAACACCTAGATTCTCCAATTCACTAAGTCACCTTAAAACACTTGTTTTCCTACCAAAATTTTGCCATAACCTCCCCATAAACCTTACATGTCCAAACTCATCTTTTCACCATTTTCAATCCTAAACTAGCCACACCCTTACAAGGGTCCTACCAGCACATAATATATCCTCAAAATCATCCAAACAACAATATAGCTTCACAATCTCAATAAACCTCAATATAAACACAATTTCAACTCACTTGGCTTAAGAGCCATTAATTCACAATTAAATTCACCAATCCTCTCAAAATCAACTAAACATCTCATTTTTCATACTTTGGGTTCATTATTCAATTTAACCCATCCCAAATTCTTAAACAAATCAAAGCAAGCTTCAATGTAGGTTTCTTACCTTAATTCACAAGTTTCTCCTCAATTCTCCTCTTGCTCCTCTCTTCTCAATTCGGTCAAGTGGGAATAGAGTTTCCAAACTCCATCCCAACACCCAAGGAACACAAAAATGCATTCAATTAATTTTCTAAACCCTTAAGGAATTCTAATTCAATTAAAGGGCTTAAAACACAAATTAGGGTTTACCTTTTGGAGCTTCTATGAGGGGTTCTCACCCTTGAATCAAGAAGGGGGTTCTCCCACCATTGGATGGTTGAAACAAATCTCCAACACAAGGAGAAAACAAGACATGAGAATGGCAAAAATCGGTCAAGAGGGAATGATGAAGAAAAATGAGTTTTTCTTGAACATTCTTACCTTAGGAGAGAGAGGAGACTCCAAGGTACACATTGATGCCATTTTCTCTTCAAATGGGGAAAACCCATGGAGATGAAGTTCTTCATTTCAGATTTTGAAAAGAGAGGAAGATAGAGAATGATGAGAGGAGTTCAAATATGTATTTTATTTTTGATTTGGAGCTTTATCCAAGCTTGGGCATGGAAGAGAATGAAGAGTAGCCATGGAAGAAGGGGGAGAACTTCAAAAACGACAGCAACCAGAGGGAGAGAGGGGAGAAATCGGCAAGGAAGAAAAAAGAGAGGAAAGAGAAGAGAAAAGGAAGAAATGGGGAGAGAGAGAGGAAAAGGTAGTAGTTTTGTACTTTTTTTTGCTTTTCCTTTTCTTTCTAGCTTATTAGTGTGTGTGAGGGGGATGTTTAATGTTTAAAAACCGGCCCACATGTATGTACCAGCTGGAGCGTTTTTTGTCTTTTACAGAAAACACTCGTTTTTTACCCGGTTTTAGCACTATTCACTAACCGGGCCCGTTTTCCGGAATTTTGTCGTTTTTTTAATTTTAATGGCTCTTAAGCTTCCATTAATGTTTATTTATAGTTATTTGATGAACTATAATTCTTATGGGTTCATTTGACCACTTAAAGTCACGTTTTCGGGTTTTCTCGAAAAACGTGCGCTAAGCTTTATTGGCGTTTTAATACATTATTTGGATCCGTTTTCTTTGAGAATTGTTCCCATATATTATTTAGGCACTATTAAGCCTTTTAAATTCATCTAAGACCACCCTCGAGGTTGTATTCTTCCTACAGTCACATAACGCTTAATTTAGCGTTTTTCTTTTTCTTTTGGATTTATTTTCTTTACCAAATTCTTTAGGCACTAATAGGCCCTCAAATATCGTATTAGAGTAACTTAATCACCCTAATTAAGTTCGGGGTATTCCAAACACTTTAACACATAACTAGGTCATTTAAACCCATATAATCCCACGGTTTTATTTATTCAAGCATAATAATCATATTAAAACCTTAATAACATAATATAAGGTTTACTTACTCGATAAATGTCATAAAACTTAGCCAAACAGCAATATATCTCACGCCCTAAATTAATAATACGCTTAGGTTAGTTTTTTTGTACATAATTTATATATGAACTTGATTAACACATCATTAAGGTAGGAAATATTTCCACTCTTTGGGCAAAACATTCCCAAGGTTTAAGGCTCCATTCGGCCACATTTTTGAAAGGAAGGAAAGACATAAATAGCCTTATGACTTAAGGCATATTAAGTAGTAAAACAAGCTTATAAAGTCATAATTTTTACCTTGATTTGTAAGGCTTAACCAAGGGTGTTTTCACCTGATTTTTGGGACATAGGAAGAGTGTTAATACACCTTCTAAACCAAGCAAACACAACGTTACATAACAAGGTAAGGAACGAGTTAGATTTACATTGTAAAAATGGCTTAAAATGGAGTTTTTGGTGCAAAATCTGCCACCAAATGAAGTGATTGGAGTTGATACTGATTCAAAATGTTAAATGGAAGATAATGAGTGGGATAAACCAAAGGAATCAGCCATTGAAAGGCTAGAGATGACGATAGGGTCTTAAAGCACATTTTTACCTTATTTAGTGATTTTTCCTCACTTCCCCCCTTATTTTGATTTCCAGCCGAATTTTTTGGTGTTCTTCCAAGGTGAACACGCCCCATATGTGTGGGAGAATGAGGTTGAAGGTTAGTTCATTGGAAAGAGGAAGAAAAGAGGAAGAGAATGACATATACCATGATTTAAGTGCTTACCTCAAGCCATGAGAGTTGGATTTTGAATTTTTGTGTTTCTTGAACTTAACAAGGATGGAAGAGAGGTTTTGGAGGCTGAATACCTCTTTTCTATAAGGGGTAATGAAAAAAAGGTTGATTTTGGCTTTTAAGGTAAGATAAGTCAAAAAAATGGAATAGTAAAGTGTGACTCATCTAAGTAGATATTTTGTGTTGATTATGGCTGGTATAAAGTTGTATTACCACCCATTAGGAGTCAATTTTAGGGGTCAATGTTGCTCATTTACCACCTTAGTCAATTAAGGCTCAAAATTTGCACTATTTGGGTATTATTCACATTTTGGTGCCAAACTTTAGATTTTTTGTACATCTCTTGATTTAGAGTTAATAATGTGATACTAAGTAGTACACATGTTAATTAAGGTGTATACAAGGCTATTTATCCATTGAAAGTCAATTTTGAACACTTTGACAAAAATGTGTCTTAAGGAGTTTTAGTGCACCTTTTTGTGTTTTAACTCTTTATATAGTTTGGTTTGATTTGGTAATGGTTTTCTTATATTAATAACTTGTTAATAAGGTTTAAGAATCCACTTTTGACCCTGATCAAAGTTACATAATCTTTGAGGCTTCTTTAGAGCATAATTTGCCTTAAGTGATTTTAAGCATGTTTTGTTTTTTTTATTTGGATTATTACCCAATATTGTTAAGGCATGTTTTAGCCTTATTACATAATTAATAGATGTTTAAAACATACTTTGTTAGTTAGGGGTATTTCATGAGTAGTATTGTGAATGGTTTATAAGGATACATATGAGTTGACCACAACAACAAGGTCTTCCACTTTAGGCCAGGTGAGGACAAAGGGTTTAATGTGGATAGTGTTCAATCCTGAATGGTTTGAGAGCTATTTTGTTGAAAAATTACCCATATGGGGTGTTACAAATGGTATTAGAGAAAACTTGGGACCGTGTCGGGCAGGACTACCGGACACTAATCGAGTAGGTCCTTGGGACTTTGGATATTGGGCTTGCGTCAGGGATGTCACGTTCTTTAAATGGGGGAGTATGTAATACTCCCATCCTACATCGAGATATGAGTAGTATTTTGAATGGTTTATAAGGAACATATGAGTTGACTACAATAACAAGACAATCCACTTTTAAGCCCAAGTGAGGATAAAGCGCTTAAAAGATGCTAGCTTGAAAGACCGAATGGCTTGAGAGCTAGGTTATTAGAAGGTTGCCCATATGGGATGTTACAACCAGGTTGGGCTAGGCCTCCGGGCGGGTCAATATTGATCACCTTTAGTCATGCCCATATGGTACCATGTTCTCTGAACCCTGACACCCACTACTCACATTTCTTTAGGCGACGGTCATCCTATTTCCACATTTTTTTGACAGTTTCTTTCATATTTTGTCCCTTTGTTTTTTAACCATATTTCAACCAATCTAGCTAAAAAACTAAAATTAGGTAAGAAAAAATTCGCGTTCGTACATGTTTCGCTTTGGTGGATGCTACCACTCCTCTATTGCTCTTGCTCCTGCTTCTGCTCTCATTTACACATCTAGGGAGATTTCAAATGACTTTAGAGAGAAATATAAAGCTTTGTGATTTTGAAATGAGATGAAAAAGTGATGGAAGGGGGTACATTTATAAAGTGTTTGAAAAAATTAAAGCCCCGTTTTTGTAACACCCCTACAACGCTCCTATCATCTACCAAAGTCGCAGCGGAATTAACCAACCAAATAATAACTATCGCTTTGGTGTTACAACGCCGTAACAACCCACGTGGTTAACTAGGCAGAATAAATACAGTGTATCGGTCTGACGATCAGACTCCCGAGCATAGTAACTAACATCCATATATAAACATAAGTAACCATACCGAGTATTTAATTTACAATCATCTCCAACCATAAGCATCCATAACTGTATAACAAGGTATCAACATGTACGCCTCGGGAGCACAGGCGCATCCCGGGCTCAACAACCTACTTAACAAAAGTATAACTACCGCCTGGGACCTAGAGCCACTCAGCCTCTTCGATCCTCATCCTGCAATCAAATAAAATATGGGGCCCCCGAGGGGGTCAGCACCTTTGCTGGTATGGCTAACGCGCAGCCCATCGACTAACGGGATACGCGCAACCAATTGTCATAATAACATGGCATTCATTTTAGAACAACCAACATATATATACATATATACCATAGCATAGCAAGGGAAATTGCATAGCATCACAACATCAATGCATAACACCACAAACTTGGTCCTCACAAGGAACCTCCCACCATAGTTAGTATACCATGAGAGCCTAGGGGTTTTTACCAGCCCCATGTTAAGCTCGTTACCATCCTCGTTACCGTCCGGTTATATAGAACGGTTAACTTATACCAAAGGCGTGTCGGATATAGTAATCCCGAGCACTCCGAAATAACATACGTATGCCCCTATGGCCCGACGTGAGTCAGTAACTAGCTTTGGATAAGCTAAGGGAAGGTAGAAACCAAATTGGAATACCACCTATACATACACCAAGAGAGCCGAACGGATATGATATCGACCCCCATCCATCACACGCGTGGCCGGAACAACCGGACTCCTCACTCCCCCGGTTAGCACTTGTTAGTGTACACACAACATTTGTTAAGTCACATACAAGCAACATTTAGGTCTTGTTAGACACACCAAGGGAAGGAGTCATAATACCACAACATCATAATATATAAAACTGTAAACTCTTTTCATGCCTTAATCTTATAAGGTCGTAAACACTCAGAAAACAAACAACACCCAAGCCGGTGTAAACCGTTAGGCAACAGACTGCAAGAAAACCATACCTGGTCCTTGCCTTGTTTCGTTCCCACCTTGAGAGAATCCTATACACATTAGTAAGGTCGGTTAATTAATTATTTAACTTCACACTTACTATATATTCAACATGCTTGTATGACATGTTTTAATGCCTATCCTTACCCTAGGTTACCTTCATTAAACACCCTAGGGTTAACTAAATAAGTCACATTCTTTTCTGTTTTTTTTTTTTTACATGTTTTGGTCCGACCGACCCACCGTCCGACCCACAACTGGGTCGGACCCTCCCAGTGGTCTTCGGGCCTGATAAACTTTACCTTGACCGACCCATGTCCGACCCACCTTCTGGGTCGGTCCATGTGCGAACATTTTCCTAACATTTACAGAGGCTCGACCGACCCATGTCCGACCCAACCTTTGGGTCGGACCATCACCGAACATTTTCCTAACATTTTACAGAGGCTCGACCGACCCAAAAACTGGGTCGGCCCCTGGGTCGGTCGCCCTCTAAACTTACCCAAACTTGCCAATTCTTCACCAAACTTCTCCTAAGGCCTCTTAATGCTTCCTAACAACATTTGGTAACCTTACATCCACATACAACATCCTGAAACTCATTTTCTAATTCCTTAAGCATTTACTTATTCCTTGTAAAAATTCCTTAACACTTATGTTATTTCATACTAGGTTTCCTAGATGGTGTTTCTCTCACCTATGGTAACTACTATCCCAAAATGCTTTCTCCTTACTTAACATCATCTCCCAAGCATCATCTCTCACCACTAATTCCTTATCTCCTTCTTGAAACTCTTTTCCTAGTGTACACTTCTCCTTATTTTACCAAAGTTTGCCTAGGTATTTACCTAAGTCCCAAAGTGACTTTGGTACCTACTTAAATCTCAAGATCATGCCTAAGTCCTTATTACACTACAGAATGTTTCCTAGTTCATCAAAATTCCTTAAGAACATCATAAACTTCTTATTCATCTCCTACACTTTCTAACTCACCAAACCTTATGTAAACACTTAGAACTTCTTATTCCTACCTAAATTTTGACATGGATTCCCCTAGAACATTACTAAGCCTAAACACTTTACCTTCTCCTTTAAACACACAAGAACATCTAAAATCATCAAGAACACTCTCATACATAATTTCACCAAATTTACACCACATTACAATATAGTGCACAATTTAAATTGCATGGCACTTAGGCCCTTAAAATGCATGGCTCTTAGGCCCTTAAAGTGCTTAAATCATAAACACTGAATTTCCACAATATATATGCCTTTAACCTGCAAATACACTCAACACACATATGCCCTTTACTAGTCTCTTGAGAACACTTTACTAAGTCATTCACCATTTGCTCTTTAGGTAGTTTTAATAAGCATTATAAGCTCATTTCTCCTAAGGCATTAAACAACATTTAAGTTAGTAGATTTACCTCTTTTCCCAAAACACTTCTTCTTGATTCCTTACAAAACCGTATGTATTTTGGTTCCTTGTCAAGTTCTAGACAATATACAAACACCATAATGAGTATTCAAGCTTTGAGCTTCATCTCATTGTAAACCCTAATTTGACATAGTTTCAAAAACATTAATGTAGTTGTTTTACCTTGATCTTTGAAGGGAGTTTGAATATATAACAAGAGAGGACTCCACCTAGTCCATGAAGAGTTGAAATGAAGCTAGAACAAAGTCACACAATGAGCTATATCAATGTGTATTTTCGGACATGACAAAAACAAGGAGGAAACTTGATTTTTGTTTGAGATTCCTTACCTAGAAGTAAAGGAGAGTAATAATATGTAGAAATCCAAGCTCAAGCTCCTTCAATGGTGGAACACCTTGGCACCGAAATGGAGCTCTAGGAGTTTTGAGAAGATAGGAATGAAGAGCTTGATGAGAGGAAGAGATTGGTGGTATTTGTTTTTGATTTGGACAAGTGAGCTAGATTTAGCAAGTGGTCAAAGTTGGTTTTAATGGTGGTGTGGTGTTAAACCGTGAGATAGAGCAAGAGGGAAGAGAGAAGAAAGGTGTGAAGATGAGGAAAGGAAGGAAGGAAGGGAAATGAGAGAAGAAGATAGATAGGATTGCTTTTAGAAGATATTTAACTTATAAAGTAAAAAGTACCTTAGCTAGTTATCTTTATTTACTTAACAAATTAACAAGAGAGTGGTGAGTCACCCCTTAAAAAACCGGCCCCCTATATAATAATGAGGGTATTTTAGTCTTTGTTTGTCAATTTAATTACTTTACCACATATGTACAAAATAGCTTATAAAAAGTACTATTCACCTATACAAGGCACATAGAAGTGAAATTTTTGATTTCCCACTAATATAGCCACCCAAATGTGATACTATATAGTACACATATATATTTAAGAGTAATGATGGACATTTAGCCATTCAAAACTCATTTACAAGACAATTTTTCAAAAACGTGCTTTAAGACTTCTTAAAGCACATTTTGAGTTTTAACTTGTTTTCAAGCTTGGTTTTCTTTGGTAATTGGTTTAATATGTTCATTAGTATATAAATGAAGTCTTGGTAAGCTCATTAGGCCTTACTCAAGTTTATCCCAAGCTTAGAGCACATTTTAGCTCTTATTGACTTTAAAGCACATTTGTGTTTCCTTTTGTTTAAATTTGTTTACTAAGGTTTCTAAGACTCTTTTTAGTCTTAATAAATCATGTTTTGATTTAACCAACATACCAAGGTTTGGGGTATTTCAATCTACCCCCCTTAAAAGAACTTTGTCCCCAAAGTTCATACTTCCCACATATCTTACTATTAGAACACGGGAAATTTATAAAAACAATACTTCCAACCATCATTACCAACCTTACCATCATTCTTACACCACAACGGACTCAAGGTCCCATCCACACAATACCACAACGGACTCGAGGTCCAAACCATATAATACCATTCAGACTCACGGTCTGTAACAATCATAGACAATGTATACATATACATGTCGTACACAACCATAACCGAAACGGCTCTACCCCCTTTAAAGGGGTACGCCCCGTACCCTATACATAGGAACACTAAGAAGCAAACAATGACGGTGCTTCGCCTTCATCTTTTCTTCCAGCTCCCAAGTGGCCTCCTCAACGTCCTGGTTAGACCAGAGGACCTTCACCAGTCTCACGGACTTATGGCGAGTGTCTCGAGTCTTAGTCCAGAATCCGTACCGGAGTCTCCACTGATCGCATGGTCGGCTCTAAAGTTAGCCTTTCAGGCTGAAGCACATGAGACGGATGAGACATATACTTCTTCAACTGGGACACATGAAATACATCATGTACCTTGCCCAGCTCGGCGGGTAAATCAAGTCTATAAGCTACCGGGCCGATCCGCTCCGTCACAACATAAGGACCTACATATTTCGGGCTCAACTTGCCCTTCTGACCAAAACGAAATACTCCCTTCATGGGGGATACTCTCAAAAATACCTGATCGCCCACGGCGAACTCCAGGTCACGTCGGCGCACATCTGCGTACGACTTCTGTCTATCCTGAGCTGCTCTCATATTAGCCCTGATCTGGCGAACTTCTGCCTGAACTTGCTCAAGATACTCTGGTCCTATAATGACCGTCTCACTCGATTCATCCCAGCATAATGGTGTGCGGCATGGTCTACCGTACAATGCCTGGAAGGGAGACATCTTGATCGATGCATGATAACTGTTGTTGTAGCTAAACTCGATCAGATGTAACTTATCAATCCAGCTGGTCTGAAAATCAAGTGCACATGCACGTAGCATATCCTCAAGTGTCTGTATAGTGCGCTCACTCTGACCATCGGTCTGTGGGTGAAACGCCGTGCTCAATTTCAGTTCAGTACCAAGTGCCTCTCGTGTAGACTTCCAATATCTGGATAAGAATCTGGTATCTCTGTCAGATACTATCGTCTTTGGTACACCATGATGTCTTACAATCTCTTTATCGAATAATTCTGCCAATCTTGCCACTTTCCAGGTGTCCTTCATCGGAATGAATCGAGACACCTTGGTCAGTCGGTCAACTACCACCCAAATCATATTTAGACCTCCCCTTGTAGGCGGAAGCCCTACCACGAAGTCCATAGATATGTCATGGAACTTCCACTCCGGCACTGGCATTGGCTGCACCATACCACCAGGCCGTCGGTGCTCAAACTTGACCTTCTGACAAGTGAGACACCTCAACACATAGTCATTTACATCCTTTTTCATTCCAGCCCACCAGAAGTATCTTTTCATACCTTTATACATCTTTGAAGCTCCGGGGTGAATCGAAGTAGTAGAACAATGGGATTCACTCAGTATGCGCTCCTTCAGCTCAGCGCTACTCCTCGGTATACACAACCGGCCATTGAGCCTAATCAGGTCATCATCGTGGAGTCTGAAGTCGTACTTCTGACCCTCGAATGTGCCATCAATAAGCTTCTGTCTAATCTCCACATATACTGATCCGTCATCTGAGCACTCCGCACCTCTTCAACCAAGCCAGTATGAGAGACTAGCGAATGGAGAGAGTGTGCTCGGCGACTCAATGCGTCAGCTACCACATTTGCCTTACCCTCCTTATACTGTAAATCGATATCATAATCATTCAAGAATTCAACCACCTTCTCTGCCTCATGTTCAACTCTTTCTGAGTGAACAAGTATTTCAAGCTCTTGTGGTCAGAATAGATCGTCACACTTACCCCATACAAGTGATGTCGCCATATCTTCAGTGCGAAGACAATGGCCCCCAATTCTAAGTCGTGGGTAGGGTAGTTCTCCTCATGCTTCTTCAGCTGTCGGGAGGCGTAAGCCACGACCTTCCCGTGTTGCATCAACACACACCCATACCCCTGCCTGATGCGTCGCAATAGACCTCAAAACCATCTGGACCGTCTGGTAATGTCAGAACCGGTGCAGATGTCAGAGCATCCTTGAGACTCGTGAAAGCTCTCTCGCAGTCGACTGTCCACTCGAATGGTGCATCCTTCTTCATCAAGGAAGTCATCGGCTTCGAGACACTGGAGAAGTCCCTCACAAATCTCCTATAGTAACCTGCCAGACCGAGGAAGCTCCTGATGTCGGTAACTGTCTTCGGCCTAGGCCAGGTGCGCACTGCATCTATCTTTGCCGGATCAACAGCGATCCCGGCCTCAGAAATACATGTCCAAGGAATGATACTTGGTTCAACCAAAATTCACATTTAGAAAATTTAGCATACAGCTGATTCTTTCTCAACGTCTGCAATACATCTCTCAGGTGGCTTTCATGCTCACCTCTCGATTTCGAATACACAAGTATGTCATCGATGAAGACTACCACTGATTTGTCCAACTGATCTTGGAACAAACGGTTCATTAAGTCCATGAACTTTGCTGGTGCATTTGATAAGCCAAACGGCATAACGGTGAACTCATAGTGCCCATACCTAGTTCTGAAAGCTGTCTTTTCGATTTCATGTCACTGTCACGGATGGCATCTGGTGATATCCGGAACGTAGGTCTATCTTGGAGAATACTGATGCTCCCCTAAGCTGATCAAATAGATCGTCGATGCGTGGTAAGGGGTAACGGTTCTTCACCGTAACAGCATTCAGCTCCCGATAATCAATACATAGGCGGAGGCTACCGTCCTTCTTCTTCACGAAGAGGACCGGCGCTCCCCATGGTGACACACTAGGGCGGATAAAGCCCTTGTCGAGTAGGTCTCGCAGCTGCTCCTTGAGCTCTGTCATCTCTGCTGGAGCCATACGGTAAGGTGCTTTCGCAATGGTCCGGTGCCCGGAACCAAGTCGATCTCAAATTCAACCTCTCGTGGTGGCGGCATGCCCGGCAGTTCCTTAGGAAATACATCAGGAAACTCCGACACTACCGGCACATCTGTGCTAAACTCAGGATCTCTCTCTATGTCCTGGACATAGCAGAGGTATACATCATTTCCCCGTCGTAACTCACGATACATGGCCATGGCGGTGATGATCTGTGTCGAAGGCTCCCTGGGCCTCTGGCGGTATGATATAGTAACCCCAGATGGACTCCTAAGAAGCAGTCGATGCTCGGCACATAGGATTCTACCCTTGTACCGCTCCAACCAGTTCATCCCGACAATCACATCAAAACCCAGTCCGTCGAACTCTATCAAGTCGATCGGAAACTCCTCATCCATGATTCGAACAACAGCATCTCGGTAGTAGCGGGTACATCTGATCTGCTCTTTCGACGGGAGAGTGACCACGAAGTCTGGCATCTCTTCACCATCTAACCCCAGCCTCTTCGCAAATGATAGCGAAATGAATGTGTGTGAGGCTCCAGAGTCGAACAAGATCGATGCATCCACGCCATTCACTGGAAAGGTACCGGTGAGGATTGTGCCGCTCTTGCCGGCTTCTGCCTTATTGCAGACACTCAGTATACCTCCCGTTCCGAGTGCACAGCCTAATTCATTGGCAAACTAATAAGTATTGGGTAACAACACGTTGATATGATTAAACAACTCCTTTATTCATTAACACACTCTTTTTACAACATTCATTGGTTATACTGTCGCCATGATTCACACTTACAATATCCTTAATAATACTGGTTCACCACATAATTATACAAGGCTTAAAACTGCCTGAAGGTCAAATTCAAACGTCCGGGTTTCATGTGTGTGGCATTGATCACTGCCGACGGTGCGGTATTCAGTTTGATCTTTCTGATGCCATGGTATAGCATCCTTGATTGCCCACCCATGATTAATACATCCCCCGATTTCAGAAGTAGCTTCTTTGCGAGATCAGCACGCTTCTGCTCGCCATATACAACACACGCGGTATCACCAATGGACCAAGACACCACGGGTACTCCCTTACTTAGAGACGGGTGACTCGTCCTTGTCTTGGTGCATACCCAAACGTCCACCTTTCTGGTAGAAGTTTACAATGCATAAATCTGCCCTTACACTTGGAATTGATTCCGTCTCAACTTGCTGAGCAATTCCCACGGCGTGGTTAACGACCGCGTGGAACTCCTCTGGTATGCTTGCTACTGTTGCTCCATCTTCAGCTCGTACTTCTTGATATGACTTGGTGTAAGGGTTCCAGTCCTTACCCATGCACATCATCTTCAATTGCATCCTTGCTCCGTTCGGGTATTCGGGTGTGTAGAACCCTCCTGGTTTTGCTCCAAGTTCGTCGCATCGTCTGATGATGTGGATTTGTGCTTCCGGTGTCAGGTATCCATTTAAGAGTATCATACCTGGCTGGATAACCTGACATTGCTCCAATGGAAAGTCGTGATGTTGATGGCGGTTTCTTCAGGGTTTGGTGCGGGTGGGATTGGATAGCAGATATTGAAGGTTCCTAAGTTTCAAATTGCCTAATTTAGGTGTTTTCCACATTATGTTCTAACTCTTTACTTATATGTTTATACCCTTAGACTTGCTAACACTCATGCATGAAATGCGGTAAGCAATCACTTTTTTATCATTTAGGTTTAGGCGGTACCTGGTCTCGAAGAGGATCCTGGTGCCTCAGACCGGTCCACCACATTCAGGGTGGCCTTGCCGGACCCCGTAGCCTTCCCCTTCTGGGATTCAGTGTACTTCCTGTCAGAAGTCTGCTGAGTAATCGCCTTCGGGCCTTCAGTGGTCGTGGTAGTGTTACCCTTCCACTGCCCTTTGGCTTGTAGTTCTGCTGTTGGGTTCGTCCAACACTCAAACTCACGGTGCCCCATCTTCTGGCAGTGGCGGCACCTCACATTATTCCCCTTGCAGTCTTTGCCGGGGTGGTCTCCATTGCACCACTTACAGTAAAAGTGGCGCTCCGGTTCAGAACCCGCGCTAGCTGCTATAACAACACACAATCAATACTCACTTTCCACCTCAACAACATACACCTCAACTAGATACACATGGTTAAGTAATTACCCTTAGGCGGGTAGGGAGCGTAGAGGCTTCGCCGCATACGCGTACGTGAGCTTCAGTGGCTCATCAGCTGTGGTGGTCTGGGCTTGGCCCTTGTCACCCTGGTACTGGCCCTTCTGGGGCTGAGGGTAGGGTTCTTCTTCTTTCCTCCCCCATACCCTTGCTGATTTGGCCCTCGTTGGTGGCCTTGCGCTTGAGCGCATTTTCCTCGTCCCTCAGACGGACGGTAATTCAACCTTTGCAGCGGCATGATAGCACTCCTGCAAGTGGTATACTCAGCGGCCCCATCCCATGCGGAGACGGTGGCTGGCTCAGTCCATTGTAGAACCGGTTCACCAACACCCGGTTCGAATACCCAAGGTCTGGTAACAGGTGGATAAGGCCGGTGAATGCGGTATAGTAGTCATCAACCGACATCTTATCCCCCTGCTTCAGACTGTCAAGCTCGAGGCGCTTGCCTCCTGCACATGCACCGGGTAATACTTGGCTCGCAGCAGAGCCGTGTACTCCCTCCATCCAAACTCAGGATCAGTCATCCTGTCCTCCCTCACCAGTTTCCACCAACTCTGTGCCGACCCCTTCAAGTAGTAGGCGGCAAGTCGGACCTTAGCCTCAGCAGGTACGGCCAAAGTCTCGTAGGCGGTCTCCAACTCGGAGATGTACGCCTCTAGCTTACGGGGATCGGTCTCCCCATGAAATGATGGCGGCCTCAGATCAGCCAGCGCCTTGACCCAATTGGTCTCACGTGGCGGTGGTGGTGGTGGCTGAACTCCGGGCTGTTGCCCTGCTGCATAGCAGCAGCTACAATCTGGGGGACCATCTGGGCTACGGCGGCTGCAACTGCCTCAGCCATAGTCTGTGCCGTAGGGTTCTCGCCCTGGTCACCCATATCTCCAGTACCGCGTCCGCGGCCTCGACCTCGCGGTCTACCTGACATCTGAATTCATATGAATATTCATTAGCATTATGCTTGCACACTTATCGGTCCAATGGTTATAACATCTTCCCGACACCAGGTAATTCCACACTTAGTTAGTGGTTAACCCTTCCAAGTCCGCTCATTTAGGTAACTGTAGCTAGGTTTCCTAACTCGGTATATTCCTAAGCTCGGTATTCTAGTCATCAGAGCGATACTTCGCTCTGATACCACTTTTTGTAACACCCCTACAACGCTCCTATCATCTACCAAAGTCGCAGCGGAAATAACAACCAAATAATAACTATCGCTTTGGTGTTACAACGCCGTTAACCACCCACGTGGTTAACTAGGCAGAATAAATACAAGTGTATCGGTCTGATGATCAGACTCCCGAGCATAGTAACTAACATCCATATATAAACATAAGAACAATACGAGTATTTAATTTACAAATCATCTCCCAACCATAATCATCCATAACTGTATAACAAGGTATCAACAGTACGCCTCGGGAGCACAGGCGCATCCGGGCTCAACACCTACTTAACCAAAAGTATAACTACCGCCTAGGACCTAGAGCCACTCAGCCTCTTCGATCCTCATCCTGCAATCAAATAAAATATGGGGCCCCGAGGGGGTCAGCACCTTTGCTGGTATGGCTAACGCGCAGCCCATCGACTAACGGGATACGCGCAACCAATTGTCATAATAACATGGCATTCATTTAGAACAACCAACATATAATATACATATATACCATAGCATAGCAAGGGAAAATGCATAGCATCAAAACATCAATGCATAACACCACAAAATTGGTCCTCACAAGGAACCTCCCACCATAGTTAGTATACCATGAGAGCCTAGGGTTTTTACCAGCCCCATGTTAAGCTCGTTACCATCCTCGTTACCGTCCGGTTATATAGAACGGTTAACTTTACCAAAGGCGTGTCGGATATAGTAATCCCGAGCACTCCGAAATAACATTACGTATGCCCCTATGGCCCGACGTGAGTCAGTAACTAGCTTTGGATAAGCTAAGGGAAGGTAGAAACCAAATTGGAATACCACCTATACATACACCAAGAGAGCCGAACCGGATATGATATCGACCCCCATCCATCACACGCGTGGCCGGAACAACCGGACTCCTCACTCCCCCGGTTAGCACTTGTTAATGTACACACAACATTTGTTAAGTCACATAGAAGCAACATTTAGGTCTTGTTAGACACACCAAGGGATAGGAGTCATAATACCACAACACCATAATGTATAACAACTGTAAACTCTTTTCATGCCTTAATCTTATAAGGTCGTAAACACTCAGAAAACAAACAACACCCAAGCCGGTGTAAACCGTTAGGCAACAGACTGCAAGAAAACCATACCTTGGTCCTTGCCTTGTTTCGTTCCCACCTTGAGAGAATCCTATACACATTAGTAAGGTCGGTTAATTAATTATTTAACTTCACACTTACTATATATTCAACATGCTTGTATGACATGTTTTAAGGCCTATCCTACCCTAGGTTACCTTCATTAAACACCCTAGGGTTAACTAAATAAGTCACATTCTTTTCTGTTTTTTTTTTTTTACATGTTTTGGTCCGACCGACCCACCGTCCGACCCACAACTGGGTCGGACCCTCCCAGTGGTCTTCGGGCTGATAAACTTTACCTTGACCGACCCATGTCCGACCCAACCTTCTGGGTCGGTCCATGTGCGAACATTTTCCTAACATTTTACAGAGGCTCGACCGACCCATGTCCGACCCACCTTCTGGGTCGGTCCATTACCGAACATTTCCTAACATTTACAGAGGCTCGACCGACCCAAAACTGGGTCGGCCCCTGGGTCGGTCGCCTCTAAACTTACCCAAACCTGCCAATTCTTCACCAAACTTCTCCTAAGGCCTCTTAATGCTTCCTAACAACATTTGGTAACCTTACATCCACATACAACATCTCTGAAACTCATTTTCTAATTCCTTGAATCATTTACTTATTTCCTTGTAAAAATTCCTTAACACTTATGTTATTTCATACTAGGTTTCCTAGATGGTGTCTCTCACCTATGGTAACTACTATCCCAAAATGCTTTCTCCTTAACTTAACATCATCTCCCAAGCATCATCTCTCACCACTAATTCCTTATCTCCTTCTTGAAACTCTTTTCCTAGTGTACACTTCTCCTTATTTTACCAAAGTTTGCCTAGGTATTTACCTAAGTCCCAAAGTGACTTTGGTACCTACTTAAATCTCAAGATCATGCCTAAGTCCTTATTACACTACAGAATGTTTCCTAGTTCATCAAAATTCCTTAAGAACATCATAAACTTCTTATTCATCTCCTACACTTTCTAACTCACCAAACCTTATGTAAACACTTAGAACTTCTTACTTCCTACCTAAATTTTGACATGGATTCCCCTAGAACATTACTAAGCCTAAACACTTTACCTTCTCCTTTAAACACACAAGATCATCTTAAATCATCAAGAACACTCTCATACATAATTTCACCAAATTTACACCACATTACAATATAGTGCACAATTTAAATTGCATGGCACTTAGGCCCTTAAAATGCATGGCTCTTAGGCCCTTAAAGTGCTTAAATCATAAACACTGAATTTCCACAATATATATGCCTTTAACCTGCAAATACACCCAACACACATATGCCCTTTACTAGTCTCTTGAGAACACTTTACTAAGTCATTCACCATTTGCTCTTTAGGTAGTTTTAATAAGCATTTATAAGCTCATTTCTCCTAAGGCATTAAACAACATTTAAGTTAGTAGATTTACCTCTTTTCCCAAAACACTTCCTTCTTGATTCCTTACAAAACCGTATGGTATTTTGGTTCCTTGTCAAGTTCTAGACAATATACAAACACCATAATGAGTATTCAAGCTTTGAGCTTCATCTCATTGTAAACCCTAATTTGACATAGTTTCAAAAACATTAATGTAGTTATTTTACCTTGATCTTTGGAGGGAGTTTGAATATATAACAAGAGAGGACTCCACCTAGTCCATGAAGAGTTGAAATGAAGCTAGAACAAAGTCACACAATGAGCTATATCAATGTGTATTTTCGGACATGACAAAAACAAGGAGGAAACTTGATTTTTGTTTGAGATTCCTTACCTAGAAGTAAAGGAGAGTAATAATATGTAGAAATCCAAGCTCAAGCTCCTTCAATGGTGGAACACCTTGGCACCGAAATGGAGCTCTAGGAGTTTTGAGAAGATAGGAATGAAGAGCTTGATGAGAGGAAGAGATTGGTGGTATTTGTTTTTGATTTGGACAAGTGAGCAAGATTTGGCAAGAGCTCAAAGTTTGGTTTTAATGGTGGTGTTGGTGTGCTAGCCAAACCGTGAGATAGAGCAAGAAGGGAGGGAGAGAGAGCAACCGTGTAAGATGAAGAAAGGAAGGGAAATGAGAGAATGAGATAGGATTTGCTTTTAGAAGATATTTAACTTATAAAGGGAATAGTACCTTAGCTAGTCATCTTTATTTACTTAACAAAGTAACAAGAGAGTGGTGAGTCACCCCTTAAGAAAACCGGCCCCCTATATAATAATGAGGGTATTTTAGTCTTTGTTTGTCAATTTAATTACTTATACTACATATGTTACAAAATAGCTTATAAAAAGTACTATTCACCTATACAAGGCACATAGAAGTGAAATTTTTGATTTCCCACTAATATAGCCACCCAAATGTGATACTATATAGTACACATATATATTTAAGAGTAATGATGGACATTTAGCCATTCAAAACTCATTTACAAGACAATTTTTCAAAAACGTGCTTTAAGACTTCTTAAAGCACATTTTGAGTTTTAACTTGTTTTCAAGCTTGGTTTTCTTTGGTAATTGGTTTACTATGTTCATTAGTATATAAATGAAGTCTTGGTAAGCTCATTAGGCCTTACTCAAGTTTACCCCAAGCTTAGAGCACATTTTAGCTCTTATTGACTTTAAAGCACATTTGTGTTTCCTTTTGTTTAAATTTATTTACTAAGGTTTCTAAGACTCTTTTTAGTCTTAATAAATCATGTTTTGATGTTTAACCAACATACCAAGGTTTGGGGTATTTCACGTTTGGTCATGTGAGGTCCCATATATTTTAATTTATACGTAAGGGCAAGGACCTGCTTGTAACACCCCTACTAATTTGGCTCCTAATTGTCGTATAAATGTCGTACTTAATAATTAAATCGCAGTGGTAATAACATACTATCGTTCTAATGGTTCACTATCATCGCTCGCCCATACGAGTGATAACGCGTTACATGATAATTAACATACGAAACGTATTCCCGCAGTGACCACAAGAGATAGATAGTAGTGCTTAAATAAAACTAAAATATATACAACATAAGTTCGTCTTACACATAAATCCGTACACGTGAGCGTCTAACAAATATACACCTCAGTTCCCAAAACCCGAGTCCAAAATAACCACTGTATCAGTCCGTACCAAAGTCTATCCCAAAATTCCCTAACAACCGTCACGCCCTGTGTCAACAACCAGCTAGTCTCCTAAAAATAAACATGGTCGTGGTATGGAATCATCCCCTGCCGAGTATGTTATCACATGCCCCGTCATGCCTCCTCAAACCCCTCAATTAATTGGGCGAGAGCATGAGATTCGTTACATGCAATACCATTTTAATATTTAAACTGTAAAACAATTAACAGTAATAGCCATACAGTAAACTCAACCATTATCATGCATTTCACACAACATAAACCACACAGTATAACCAATGAACAACAAAGCGGAACAACGAGAATTATAAACGAGTATAAAATCCTGTCCTTGGCATAAAAGCCCAATATTGTTCGCCAATGTACGAGCTAACAAGCTGTTATAATTGTTCAATTATACCTAGTGACAACGTCTCGTTAAAATGTCGTGCCTCTAAATTACCCATATATTATGGCGGGTCACTCACGGCAGTAGCCACTCCAGCGGTAGAGTCTCCGACCAACAAACCGTTCTAGTTCACGGGAAATTTATTGATACTTGCGGACCCGTACGTGGACATCCTAGTATTGTTTTTGTGATCACAGCGCGCACCAAGAGCCACATCCTCTTGGCTTTGTACATCTATACCATCGCATCGCATTACCAATTTTTCTAACGCAGTAGACTAAGGTCGTAGTCCAATCTGAAGTATGTAAACTCGGGATCCAGTGTTAGATACGAGAGCGGCGTTAGAAAAGGCCAATGCTCCGTATTTAAGTCTTGAATAATGTATATATCTTATTATCCTAGTGCTACAACGTTTCTCTGACGTTCCTTATATTACATATAAGATAGCACCATAGCCGCTAGTTCGTTTTTATATATATAGGTTCATATATACGAACCAATACTGTTATCGCAAAAACAGTAAATAATAAGCGGCTTAAATTGTAACACCCCAACTGTTAAACACGTCATTACCTCTTAAACTTTCACAAGTTACCCTTACTCACGCAGCGGAACTCTAATTACAACAGAGGTTGATACAACGCCGTTAGCCACCCTCATGGCTAACCAGGCCTATCTCACATACAGTAATGGTCTGATGGACTGGAACAACCGAGTACTCAACACAAACACAGTTCTCATCTCATTACTTTACTATACCGAGTCTATAATATACGGATGCAGATAACATGTTCGGTTTTACACCTCATTCAAATGCACAAGTAATTTAAACCTAACTACCCATGATAACCACCGTCCCCGTCCTACACTCGAACGGTCTCATCTCTGGTGTACCTGTGAATAAAAACGATGCCCCTGGGGGCTCAGCTTAAAGATGCATATGAAATTCGCATACACCGCGTGCTAACCACGGTACGCCGACTACTTTGGGTCGGATATACATGGAGTTCATTTTAATTCAATCAACATGTATCATATCAATACATTACACATGTACACTTCACAAGGATTCACATTCAACCATGGAATTCTATCCTTAACTAACGTAACAAGGTTGTTAGTTGTGTAAATTTGCTCTTAGGCCTTGAGGGTTATACCTCACTATGCCTTGGTTACTTATTCAGTAACTCACCCCTACACTCAGGTTACTTAATCTTATTCTCGCCCATTCTCTCGGGTTACATATTCTTATTCCCACCCGTTCTCTCAGGTTACTCATTCTTACACTCACCCACACTCTTGGGTTATTACTCTTTATCTAACCCACTCTCTTGGGTTACTTCTTCTTATCTCACCCACACTCTTGGGTTACTCATACTCAAGCTCACGTAGTTCTCGAGACACTACAGGTCTCCTACGCTCTTCTCGCTTGTTTCTGTTAATACATACTTAAGCCAAAACTCATGGCCTTCGAGCTTAGTTTTACTAGCTTCCGAAACTCACTCTTAGTTCCTACTACTTTCTCATAGGTCCGACTACTCTCAAACTTCTCGCTTTCCCATACACTCCTCTCTAGGAGTTATAATATACTTAGGCATATTAGTCTAGGAGCATCTCCCTCGATGTTCCTAATGATTAGGGAACATTACTTAAGTTCGGGTAATCTTAATTTCAAGGGTTACCCATACATTTCAAATACTTACACTTACGGTTATTTTCTTATACCGGGTAAAATCCTCATATAGGAGGTCGACCATGTCTCAAGGGAGTTAAACAATCCCTTAGGCCCCTTTTACCTTTCTTAAAAGTCCACAACTCGAACTATCTACTATCCTCTAGATGGAGGTTCATTTATCTCTCTACTCTTATTTATTTCGTGGATTGTTTCAATATGGTTTTCTAACCGTTATCGGGTATGTACTCAACCCGTACATCTCCTCACGTTCTAGGGAGTTCATATGTTTGTGTTATCGTTATACTTTAATTGATAGCTTGTGTGTGTTTGCATATTTCCATTGTTTATGAGGCTACCCGATCCACGGGTTTCTAGTCAGTCAATACTCACTATGAGTCGGTCTATGCACTATGTTAGACCACACCGGCATACAAGTATGTTAGCTCATACAACATACAACAAGGCATACATAATCAAACAAGGGATTATTTTCATGCTTTAATCTTGATTAAGCCGGCACACAAACACACAAATCAGAGTAACTCGGTTAGCATACGGGGCATGAGAAAATCATACCTTTCACCGGGGTTTTTACTTTTACCGTGTCATCTCACCATGCTCGGTTCACACGTGATCCTCTGCTAATGTTCCAAACATTATTATTTATACTAAGCCCATACGGTACATAATTAAATGCTACTCCCGTACTTACCCCGTTATCCCGTTATCTCGGTTTCACTTTTGTTAATTTGAGTTCTCACTTCTCACACACTTCTAACATTTTCTTATACTTCCTAGGGCCTTTACATGTCACCAAACAAGGCCTAAACATCATATAACATCATTAACATTCAAACCCCCATCATATAAGCCCTTTAAAACACTCTCGCGACAATTTTGGGGGTGGTCCGGGACTTGGTCCTTACCCTAAGTCCCGGACCAATTCATTTGGTAACTCTCGGCTGAAAATTAGCTATGGTCCGGGACCATGTCTTGGAGTATAGTCCCGGACCAGTACAGGGTATGCATTCTCGGCACTAATTTGAGGGTGGTCCGGGACTTTGTCCAAGGACCAAGTCCCGGACCCTGCTAAAACCTGCAACATACCTTATTTTCACCCCCAATTCAATCCATAATCCACACTTAAACTTTCCCTAATCTTTCCACAAGTTTTCTACATGTTAAAACACCTTAAAACATGCTCTAAACCTCTTCAAAACTTAGGTTTGCTCCTTACTCAAATTCTTGCTCCAATTCACAAACTTTGCATTCTCATTTTGCACTAATGCACACTTGTGCATTTTCTAACCTCTCTTGGCACTTGCATTATTGTTCTCACCTTATTTGATCATTCAAAATATTATAAGCCAGTGCACTTCTCATGCCAAGACTCATGCCTCACTCTTAAAGCCTTAAATCCTCATTGTTTCTCTAAACTCCTAAGGCACTTAAACCATCTTTTTGCTACAGATTTTTGCACAAACCTACTACCTCAAGCAAGCATTTCCACAGTGGTTAACTAACCCAAATCAACCTCCATACATACCTAGCTAACCCTAGGTTATTCTTTACTTAAAACAACACTTAAGTCTCTTATATTTCTACCGGAATTTTGCTATAGTCCGGCTACTTTTCTAACATTGCCCAAAACTCATTTCACTCATTTAATTCATCCTAAAACTAGCCAAACCTCAAGGGTTCTACCAGCATATATATGAACTATCAACACCCATCAAATCCTCCAAATGCTACACAATACAAAAATCGTAAAGTGCATAGCTCTTAGGCTCTTAAATCAAGCATTAACTCACAAATTCATTAAGCACTACTACAACTCTTCCTCATCTCAACCATTCACATCCCAACACATGTTTGGGTTCATTCATTTATTTATTTTCCCTTCCCAATTTCTAAAAGCATTAAACTAGGCTCCAAGGTAAATTACTTACCTCTTGTTCATAAGCCTTTCCTCTTTTCACTCCTCTTCTTTCTCTTGCTTGGAAATCGGCCCAAGGCCATTGAATTGCCCATATCCAATCAATTATTCAAAGCAAGAAATGAGTTTGTGTAAAAACACTTAACTTCATTAATTAGAAATGCTTAAAGCCCTAAAATTGGTGATTACCTAGAAACCCTAGGATGGGGTTTTGATCAAGAATCAAAGGGGGAACTCCCAAACCACCATTGGATACTTGGAGAATAGCTCAAACAAGAAAAATCAAGGCATTAAAACTTGCCAAAATCGGCCAACACAAGAAGGTGAAGGAAAAATGTATTTTTCTTTGGATATTTTTACCTTGGATAAAAGAGGAAGCTCCAAGCTTCAAAATGGTGTTCTTTTCTCTTCAAATGGCCAATACCCATGAAAGTTAACTTCTTCTTTTTTGAATTTTGAAAAGAGGGAAGTGTAGAGCTTGATGAGAGGATCACAAATATGTAATTATTTTTGTGATTTAAGCTTGGAGCTAGCTTGGACAAGGAGAAGAAGAGTGGAGAAGCCATGGGGGACCTTCATTTCCGCCCAGCAACAGAAAGAGAGGGAATAAAATCGGTGGGAGAGAGGTGAGGAGGAAGAAGAAGGGAAATGGGAGGAGAGAGAGGGAGATAAGTTACTTTATGCTTTTACTTTTACTTTTCCCTCTCTTTTCTTTTCTTCCTTTCTTATTAACTTGTTATGTGAGTGAGGGGATGACTCACCAATTTAAAACCGGCCCCCCTCTATGTAACGCCCCTATTAACCATAAATACAGCGGAAATAAAACTCTAAGGCGATTACAGACCATCGGGTTCCAAACACCCGGCACCAAACCTCACCAATTTACAACTTACAATCCACAAAAGCTACAGTCTGAACTCGAGAAAAACTTAACACAACATAATAGAAATTAAACATATTCTCTCTCCACAAAACCTAGTCCCATCCCAAACGCTCATTCTCTTCGTGGCCACCTGTAAATCAATTCGTACCTGCAAGATGAAACCAAGCAGCCCACCCCAAAAGGGGCGGGTCAGTTCCCTGGAATGGAACTGGTACAATTCTCCAAAAACAAACTTATAAAACATAACTCTTCAAAATAAATAGTAACATGAAAACAAACTCTTAAAAGTAAAACAGAGATAAAGCACTTCAAAACAATCAAGTTTAAAGAGAAAGGAAAACAAGACAAAGATAAAGAACTTCCAAAACAAGTCATCCACTTAAGTAGTCACACCACATAGTTAGTAAGCATCCATTGTTGATGTTAGAACCAATTCCCGTTTGGAGTATAAAGACTCAGATAGTCACAAAGGACTAGGAATAATAAGATAGATCCAAGAACCAATAACTCAAGAGTGGAATAATTCAATTGAGAGGATGGCCCCCACCGCCAGATATCAATGTCCATATGGACGAGGGATATACAGCCCCCTGCTGTCAGATTTAAATGTCCTGGTGGACGAGGGATATACAGCCCCCTGCTGTTAAATATCAATGCCCTATGGGCGAGGGATATACAGCCCCCTGCTGTTAAATTAAAAATGTCCTGATGGACGAGGGATATACAGCCCCCTGCTGTTAAATATCAATGCCCCTATGGGCGAGGGATATACAGCCCCCTGCTGTTACCATTGAAGACGCGCGCACGTCGAAAGAAAGATTTCCAAGATTGACCTTTTCCAAATTCCCACTAGATCACTAACTACCCAGAGCAATACCAAAACACTCAGTCCTACAGAGTGCAGAAGCGTAAACCCTAAGCAGTCAATGTCTAACGGGACACCAAGTAGAAGAAACCAATACCCAAGTGAGTTCCACATCCAAGGCTCAGTTAGTCACACAAGCTGAGTCAGTCACACAACCATTTCCTTTTTTAGAAGTTCCTCTTAAAGCCAGTTAGCGTTTTCCAAAACATTCCACAAGTCAATCAGCCAAAATAACGTAGTACGAGAAATCGTACAAAACATTCCATAAAGTCCAAAACACATCAAGCTGAGTACGAGAAATCGTACAAAACATTCCATAAGGTCCAAAACACAACAAGCTGAGTACGAGAAATCGTACAAAACATTCCATAAGGTCCAAAACACAACAAGCTGAGTACGAGAAATCGTACCTGGGTAACGCTGTAGCAGTTCTAATCAACTTGCATAAACAATCAACAGTACTCTGAAGAATATTAAAGGTAGTCTATCATCAATCACTTGTAGCCCACGTTAAACTTAAATAAACTCCTCACTGTTATTTCTAAATCTCAATTGTCTTTTAAGCCCTCACTTAAATGCTATGAATAACCTTTGACTTGTCTTAGAATGTTGTATAACTCAAGGTTGTAAGACCAAGGAATGTATTTTATTAACACTTGTTAATTGTTCCACCCTTATCCCCTTTACCCATACCTAACCATAATTCTCACATTAAAGACCTTTATAACATAAGTGCATTATACGTTACTCAATCAATCTTAGAATTTCAATAACAATTCTTAAGCTCAATACTTTTATTCTTACTTTAGGACATACATCGTGTTATGACCAATGATGGGTTTATCTTAGAATATATACTATTATTTCACAATTTATTGACTATGTATCTTTATCAATATCTACTAGATAATCCATTATAACTAAGTCTTCCCCCTTAACTTAATTCCGATCTACATCCCGTATACTGAAATCGTAGTGTTGTAGATGCATTTTAGTACAACTTATTTGAGCTACTAAACTCAATTATCTTATCTTTAGTTCAGAATGGCCTTTAATTACAACCATCTATTAATCTTGTCATAAGTTGTTAAATTACTTTTCATCTTGAAATAACCATATTATAGTTAACTCAAACTTATCGAACTCTCACATTTAGTATCCACAAGGTATATTATTTACTTAACCATAACTTTATAATAAGGTGTTTTAAGATAACCTTTTATGTATCCTTACTTACATTTAATTCCCTAACTGTTTTACTTTTACACACATTCTCTCTATAGACCATGTATAATCCTTTTATATTAAACTCCTTTAAACTCAAGTCTTAAATACATTTATATTGTTTACAAAACCTAAAGTTTCAAAAGCATAACTTAATAAATTAATTTCCTTTATTGTATTTAGGATGGACATTATATCTTAGCATGAGGTAGAATTTATCAAAAAATTAAATTCCGGTTCATAAGTGAAATTGTCAATTACTTAATAAGATAATATATTCTGAACAATCTCCATACCTTATATTCAAATGACACATTAATATTTCCAGTGTCAAAAGGTAAATCAATATAATCTCTTATGTAACCCAGTTTCATCTAATTAAAGGTTTAAAGATTTTAAGTATCTAATTTCTATTTACAAACCTCCTTATAAATTCTAACTACTAAATACATTACTTAACTATAAACTCACATCCTGAATATTGGTGTTAAATGTATTTATGGCTTAACTAGTTGTAAGAAACTTAAGGATTATTATTTAGATTAAATTCCTAATCATAGTTTAATGTAGTTTTATATCATAATCCCTTTTAATGATTTTATCTTAAAATATTAAGTTATTACTCAATACTATAAATATTAAGAAATAATTAAATCTAGACTTATTTATCCTCTTCACATTTAGATGTGCAAGTAACTCATTTATTTTACTATTGTTTATATAATAAGAACATTTAAATGTAAAAGTATTTCATTCATTTTATTATTAATTATATAATAAGATCTATTTGTGTAACCCTTTAGTAGACCAATTACAAATATTCCTAAATTTCAACTTATTAATTTCTTAACCAAATTATAAATTTACATTGTGGTTATTGACTAAATAAATACATGTGTTTAAATACGGTTTATATAAATCTTAGAAAATCAAAGATAACTAAAAACTCAACCTATAACCATAAATTATTACCACCTCATATAATATTCTTTTATTAGTATCATGTAGAGGTTTAGTTTAACTCATTAATTCCTTCATATTATATTTTCTATAAGGTATTTTATTCCTTTTATTTATTTATTTATCGTATATATATATATAATCCTTCCTATTACATTTCTCACAAGGAATGTTATTTCCTTTATCTATTTTTATTGTATTTATATACATATATATATCCACATATATCAAGATTTATCCAGAACATTCTTTAAGAAATTCTATTGTATTTAATTATATTTAATATCTTTTAGACATATCCACAACTGATTTATGGTTTATAAAATAGAGTATTTCCCTTAGTTTTAGTTAAACATATTAGCTTCCATATTATATATAATAAATAAAATGTAGTTTAGTTAAATTCCTTGATTTAATATAAGTTTCTATTTATTTCTCATATAAATATATATATAAATATATGTAACAATTTTTACTTCACTTAAAGTTAATACCCAAAATATTTATAAACATACTGTATTAAATGTTAATTAGTCTTATTATATTTTCCCCAACCTATAAAGTTCATTAATCAACTATACTTTAATTTTTGATTACATTAAAAACTAATATTATAAGTTATTCTTATGAAAAACTCACAAACACCATTTTTAAAACCTTTTCCCGTTGCCCAAAAATTCCCAAACTTAATATACAGTAACTATAACATTTTAGACATATTATAAAATTTTTATTTCATAAAAATATCTTTTTAATTTAACCAAATAATTCCAGAAAACCCGTAACTTGTAAAAATCATAACTTATGTTTAAAAACTCGAAAACCATAATAATTTACATCAAAATAAACTAGATAAAATAAGGAACCTATGGTTAAAATTTCAAGTCAAAATACATTCGGGAAGATATTTAAATTAACCCAACAAGTTAAGACTATTTACTGGTTTCTTATAGAACTTAAACAACTTATAACCACCAGATCTAATCTTGGCCGTCCAATCTCTTAGAACGAGATCGGACGGCCCCTGTACCGCGAGTTCATCAGAGAAAACAACAAGCAGGTCGAGTACTAATTCGCCCATATCTCCTAATCTACAGAACGAAATTGAGTGATTTTTGTTTCTATGGATTTGTAATCAAATTTCGGTTCTATTGGTATCAATTTCCCCAATTATAATGCGGTATTCAGTGGATTTCGAATTTAGTTCGAAGTTAGGGTTCTTCCTGGAAACAGAATTCGATTCGAACTCAATTCTACCAAATTCTCCTAATCTAACATGTAATTGACTAAATTGATACATGTGTTAGATCGGTATTGCAATTCCGATTAGCAACATAGGAACAATTTGAAGAAAAACTCACCGGATTGTGCGTATTTGGTGAATTCGAAATCGGAAACTGGAAAAAAACTCGAACTTGATACAGTTCGTGGTGCCAACTTTGCAGATCTATAACTAGCAGTACAAAACGAGTTAGATAATGAGTAAGGGCTCATTGGAAAGAAGAATTGTAGATCTACGTATTGGTACCAAGAACTAAACCTAACTCGCACCATACAGAAAGATATTGAAGCTACAAAACACGAGTTTACCTCTCTGTTTCGGTGTTATTTTATGTGCTGTTGAAACCGAAACTTTAGACCTCTATATCTCCCAACTGGTTGCGATTTAGACTTGGGCATAAACACGAAAATTGTAGAGGGATTAGAGATCTTTACAACGAGCTAAAGAAATAGAATTTTGGTCGATTAACGAAGAAGTTATGATCGACGCAAGTTACCTGAAAACGAAGGGAATTCTGGAATTCTGGAAACAGTCTCGCAAGGTGGCTACTTTGGCTCGATTTTCCGGTTGACTCAGAAGGATCTAGGGTTTGTATGAGTAATGGTTGGAAAGAGGAATTGTAGGAGAAGAGAGTGGTGAAGATGGCATGGAAAAATATTGAGTTATGTGAAAGTTATAGCCGTCTAAAGTTAGGGCTAGGAAGTGAAATCGGTTACGAAAATCAGGGAAGGAAATCGGCTAAGTGTGGGCGACCCATTACAGAGTGACACGTGGCACTTCTTAAAATTTTGATTCAAAACTTCAATCTAGCATAACTTTGGCTAGGATGATCCGTTTTTGACGTTCTTTTTATCGATCTTCATGGTTTTTCATAACCTATTTATTGGTATAGGTTTCATGACCTGGTTTGACCATTCTCAAAAAGTCAACTCTAGCAAGGCTTAATAAGCTTTAAGGTTTCTAGAATTTTATATTGACTTTTATATTTCAAGACAATGTTCCAACACTTCCTAAAATCTTTATAATATATTTGGAGTGTTTAATAATTTTCCCAAGATTTATTGACTTATAAATATTATTAAATTCATAATACTATATAATAATATAATAATTAGGAGAAAACCCCTAAATAAATTTCACAACCCCATATAATAATTTAATATTCATAATTCCATATAATAATTTAATATTCCTCATTCCATATAATAATTTAATACTTAATAATATTATTAAAGGTTTAATAAAAGAAATCCCCTAAATTAATTTAAATTAATTTAGGGGTATTTCACTCTATATTAGTGAGCTGGAGCGTTTTTCGTTTTTTACAGAAAACGCTCGTTATTTTACCCGGTTTGGCACTATTCACTAACCGGACCCGTTTTTCGGATTTTTCTCGTTTCTTTATTTTTAATGGTTATTAAGCTTCCATTAATACTTAATTATAGTATATAATCAACTATAATTTTTACGGGTCTATTTGACCACCTAAAGTCACGTTTTCAGGTTTTCTCGAGAAACGTGCTTTAAAACTCCGTTAGCGTTTTAATCCATTATTTGGATCCGTTTTCTTCAGAAATCATTCCCGTATACTAATTAGGCCTAACTAAGCCTTAGGAATCCATCTCGGACCCTAACGAGATCATATATCTCTTACACTCGTTTAATGCGCGTTTTAGCGTTTTTCGCGTTTTGCGCATTTTCTCTTTTCTTTTGGTTTTATTCTCTTCACCAATACTCATCTAGGCACCATTAGGCCTTTAATAGTCACATTAGAGTAATTTAATCACCATTTTTAAGTCTGGGGTATTAAATAAATATACAGTTCATGCATATTTACTCACACATTCAGACATTCAATCTTATCACAGAATTCACAGAAGTCTGAACTGAGGAAGCCCTCAGAGACAATCAAGGACACGTATCAACATACCGTGCACCGGGATTATAAAACCGTGGAGTATGAATCAGCTAGATCTGATGCTTCTCGTGACGTCTCTAACAGTCTAATAATACATAACACTACAGATTAGCATCTCATATAACAACATTACTCTACGGTACCCCGTACTGTCGCTAATCCCTCCCAGTTCGTTCCCGTTTATTTACTAACAACGTTTGTCGGGTTTTCGGTTTAACTCGGGATTAGTAAACGCTATATTACATGCATGGTTACGTCGTTGTATATTAATATACTTAACTTTAAGCGTTTGTTATCGCGTGTAATTTAATATACAATTGTATATTATATAGTTTATCACCATATTGCATGTATAATCTTAATCAAATATTATACATCTCACCTTAGTATTTATTTTCCTAAGGTTAGTTTTCCAAGTGTAATGTTGTATAATTCATATTTAAAAATACTTTGAATTATATAACTCCTTATTATTTCATGTACAACATAACATTAGAATTTCCTTAACTAATGTTTATAATTCTTTTCTTCTTATCTTATATCTTTTTAATTATGATATTATATGGTTATTGAACCATATTATATTTCTCACTCCTTAACATATATTTATTTATATATATGTATTATGGGAACATTTATTATAGGGAGTTGCTATTCGCAGTATAAAATTACTAATCACCGCAGTTTAAATTTTTTTTAAATCATATTAATGTTGTAAACACGTAGTGACATCATGTCATAATTGTTTTTTTTGAAAAACTCATTTCGTCACCGTGAACCGTAAAAAAACACTCTCGTTGTATTAGAAGATGTTAAAGCCGTTTTTATTGCGTTCGAACGTTATAATTGGGACTTGACATTAGTAAACGACATTTTACGTTACATTTGATTAAATTATAGACATTTGTACAGTTTCAGAAACGTTGTACTGAAAACGTAGTTGATAACGCCAATTTCAGGTAAAAAAATGCTCTCATTGTTGTAAAAGTCGTTAAACCCGTTTTTATTGCGTTTGGACGTTATAATTGTGATTTTATGCTAAGTTATTGATGTTTTACTGTATTTAGTACAAAACGACGTTGATATGTTGAAAACGAGTCAAAACGGTCATTTTTTAAAAAAATGCTTCAAAACGTGCACGTTATATATAAACGGGACGTGTCCGGTTTCTTCATTTCTCACGCACACACCATCTCTCCTCCAAATTACCTCGCCGGAATCCTCTCTTCCTGATCACCGGAGCCACCACCGGACCACCGCTGACCTCCGCTGGACCACTGCCGGACCACCGCCGGAAAAAGTTTCTGGTGAGTTTTTCAAATTTTTTTGTAAGTTATAGATCTTGATGTGGTGATTTCAAATATGTTGTTAGAATTTAGAAACACACATTAAATTAGCCTAGATCTACAAAAAAACTGGAAAAGAGCTTGAAACTCCAATAATGGAGTCGCCTCCTCCTTGGACACGCTTGAGGCCTGCTCACCTCTGATGAAGACACGACCTGTGCTGGCTTACCGCGCCGACAAAGGCGAACTCGCCCAGCTCACCTCCTCTGATGACACGACCTGTGCTGGCTCACCGCGCCGATTATAAAGTTAAGAGTTACAATTATATAGAATAATTATAAAAATCATAAATGACCTAGTCATTTTACTAAGTTATAGTTCTATTTTTTGAACTTTATTTTTTCTTGTATTATGGCAGGAAATTAGAGCTGGGGAACCCCTTGAAACCTCCAAGAAAAATAAGAGAAACAAGTGTGGATTAGTCCATCTTTGTAAAGGTAAAAAATCTAAACTAAACCTTGAAATTAAAGAGTTGGTTAAGCTTCAAATTTGTATCAATAATCTAAGGTGAAACCCCTCTGTAAATAGGGACGATGAGCAAGGAAAACTTCAAGCTACAAGCCTCTTGAAAAATCAACTTTTAGGCATTAGGAGGTAAACTCCTTAGGTTAGTGTTTAATGTCATTTTAATGGTGTTTTAGTGTTGTAACAATTAAGGCTGAATCCTTACAGTTTTATTTACTATATTTTAACTTTATAATGTGTTTAGAACAAAGTAAAAGTATTAGAATGAGTTAAAGGGCTTATTGGTACAAAAGGATAAGTAAAAAGGGACTGAAACGCAATTTTAAAAAACTAAAGGGTTAGTTATGTATAGGGCCAAATTTCTTCTGTATAAAATGGTTTATAATGATATATTTATGTTTAAGAACTTATATTATAAGCTTGAGTAAGTTAAAATAAGGTTTAAGTACTTAAATGACAAATTTGTGAAATTTTGGGGTTAACGAGTAAAATGAGGGAACTGGGGTGTACTTGCTGTATAAAATGATTCATAATGACCTAAATATACTTATAAACTTATTTTACAAGTTTTAAGTCATTTAAAATAAAGTTTAAGTGACTAAGTAACAAGTGTAGTAAAACAAGTGGCAAAAAGGTAATTTTCTTAGTCATTTTACTAAGGTATAGTTTTGTGCTTTAAGGTTTTCACATGCTTAAATCACCATTCCCTCTTAGATCTACCAAGGAACTAACTTCCTTCATGCTTTCCTAGTGTTGGCCGAAATTTTGAAGGAGCAATACCGTCATTTTGACACTCTAAGGTAATAAGACCGGTGTTGACCAGATGACGGAATTCATGTGGCATACTGGTGCTATTCAGACATGCCCACTTATAGAGAAGTGTTCGACCGGCCCGAGGGTACCTGTGAAGCAGGTGTGCGGTTGGCTCTACTATGCTCTCGCTACTACCATTTTTGCTAACAAGGGGCATTCATGCATAAGTCCTCTACCGTTTTGGTTAGTCACTCACATGGGTACACATACGAAGCTAAAAAGGTACGCATGGGGAGCGGGTACTCTTGCGTGGTTGTATCGCCAGCTGGGTATAGCATCTCGTGCTGACTGTGATAGCATTGCTGGGTCTTTGACCCTTCTCGAGGTAAGTGTTTTAATGTACAACAATGTGTAATAAATTTTCATGAATTCACATTAATAGTTGGCATAATTTCTTTTTAAAATTTATGTAGTGCTGGATATATGCGTACTTCTCACTCTTAGACCAGCACTTAGTGCTGACTGGTGTGATGGGGATGATAGACCGTGGGCTATGAGATGGGTAAGGTCCACCTCCCAACAGAAAAATAAAGATTCACAGAAGAACTACCGCTAGCATCTAGATGCTCTGACAACAAGAAATGTAAGTGGTACAACAATTTCAATTTGTATTATTTACATTATTGTTTATTATTGATGCTTACGTTTCCCTGTGATCCAATGTAGATTGATTGGTTGCCCTATGGTCATGAGAATGTGAATGAGAAAAAAGGCCCTATGCATGCATGTGATGGAGATTATCTGGATTGGTACGTCAAACACACCCATCCAAAGATCATGAATCCTGACATGTACGAAAACACCTTCGTTCATCGGTCGGATCCCGCCTTAGTATGTTGATATCTTCCTTTGTATAATTTCAGTTGATTATAACATTTTATGAATGCTAGGCTAACTTTATAATATTATGTTACAGCTCATGAGTGAGGCAGCTGAGGTTGGTAGGCCTTACTTTCCTAGGAATCGTAGCTGGGACTGGTGTTACTACCGTGAGGAGATGCAGGACGAGGAACAGAGGAAAATTGAACAGGGTATAGATGAGGTCTTCAGTACCTTATCTATATGGGATTCGTATGATCACTAGTATGACGCGTCATAGTTTAGGGTTTTGTGTTTTTGTTGTTTTAAGATACAGTACGGATGTAGTTATTTTCTAGTGGACTTGGTGATGGTGAAATTATTGCTGAAATTGCTGGTAATCTTATTGACGACCTTCGGGTTGATTTTGTGGAGGTTCTTATAACCGGGGGAGAGAAGAAAAACAGGGGAGACTATGCCAAAATTTTCCAAGAATTTCATTTACTTTCGCATTGTAGTACTTTCTTTCCGCCCTACTATCTTTTTAGAACCTTTGTGACTATTATGCTATGGTCCCCTTTGGGGTATCTAACTATGGCCTTTTATGAATTCTTTGGAATCAATTTTGCACCTAGTTTCTTTTTGGCTATGCATTGTAGATATAGAAACGCCGAACACTAGAACTCCTCAAGGAAGAGTTAAGGAAAATTCAAGAGGAACTCTTACAAATTTTTTCCATGGATCTTCACCTGTTTCTTCAATGGACAGCACGAATGTAAGTACTTATTCTCGGTATTCCTCTCAATTAAGTAATACGGTATTAAAGTAGTGGAAAGAGAGACGGTTAAGATCCATTACAAATGTTATGCTAACTTAATGGGAAGAAGTTTCTTCAATGGACAGGGACTGCTAGCAGCTCACAAGACTCAACCACTTGCATCAAGCTATTACCCTCCATAATTCCAGGTAAACTGCCTTGAACACCATAAGTGCTAGATGGATTACCAACAGATATTTGATCAACTTGAAGATTCCCTGGATCATCACTATCAACCATCATCAGGTATATAAACGAAAAATATTCATTTTTTCTTTCTTAGTATCTATTTTAAACCCTATGAATCACAGAATTGAAAGTGAATAACTATCTAACATCTACTAAGCGGAACAAACCTAATGTTTATGTCACAAGAACTGAAATATATCAAAATATAGAAATTCCTAACAAAAGTCCTAGAATTCAAACCCTATGAATCACAGAATTGAAAGTGAATAAATATCTAACATCTACCAAGCCGAACAAACCTAATGTTTATGTCACGAGAACTGAAATATATCAAAATGTAGAAATTCTTAACAAAAGTCCTAGAATTCAAACCCTATGAATCACAGAATTGAAAGTGGATAACTATCTAACATCTACTAAGCGAAACAAACCTAATGTTTATGTCAAGAGAACTGAAATATATCAAAATGTAGAAATTCCTAACAAAAGTCCTAAAGTTCAAACCCTATGATTCACAGAATTGAAAGTGAATAACTATCTAACATCTACCAAGCGGAACAAACCTAATGTTTATGTCACGTGAACTGAAATATATAAAAATGTAGAAATTATTAACAAAGTCCTAGAATTCAAACCCTACGAATCAAAGAATTGAAAGTGGATAACTATCTAACATCTACCTAGCGGAACAAACCTAATGTTTATGTCACGAGAACTGAAATATATAAAAATGTAGAAATTCCTAACAAAAGTCCTAGAATTCAAACCCTATGAATCACAGAATTGAAAGTGAATAACTATCTAACATCTACCAAGCGGAACAAACCTAATGTTTATGTCACGAGAACTGAAATATATCAAAATGTAGAAATTCCTAACAAAAGTCCTAGAATTCAAACCTTATGAATCACAGAATTGAAAGTGGATAACTATCTAACATCTACCAAGCGGAACAAACCTAATGTTTATGTCACGAGAACTGAAATATATAAAAATGTAGAAATTCCTAACAAAAGTCCTAGAATTCAAACCCTATGAATCACAGAATTGAAATTGATTAACTATCTAACATCTACCAAGCGGAACAAACCTAATGTTTATGTCACGAGAACTGAAATATATAAAATGTAGAAATTCCTAACAAAAGTCCTAGAATTCAAACCCTATGAATCACAGAATTGAAAGTGAATAACTATCTAACATCTACCAAACGGAACAAACCTAATGTTTATGTCACGTGAACTGAAATATATCAAAATGTAGAAATTCCGAACAAAAATTCTAGAATTCAAACCCTATGAATCATAGAATTGAAAGTGAATAACTATCTAACATCTACCAAGCGGAGCAAACCTAATGTTTATGTCACGAGAACTGAAATATATCAAAATGTAGAATTTCCTAACAAAAGTCCTAGAATTCAAATCCTATGAATCACAGAATTGAAAGTGGATAACTATCTTACATCTACCAAGCGGAACAAACCTAAGGTTTATGTCATGAGAACTGAAATATATCAAAATGTAGAAATTTCTAACAAAAGTCCTAGAATTCAAACCCTATGAATCACAAAATTGAAAGTGAATAACTATCTAACATCTACCAAGCGGAACAAACCTAATGTTTATGTCACGAGAACTGAAGAAAAAAGTGTCTCCCCATAACATTCCAACTTATTCAACTAAGTTTGGTGAAAAAAATTGTATTGTAAATAGTAAAGTTTTTGCTATTCGCAGTACAAATTAATTTTAAATCATATGAATAGTGTAAACACATAAATAACAACTCCAACACTTTTTTTGAAAAAAAAAGATTCCAGTATTGATTACAATAAAAAAATAACTAGCAAAAATCACTACTAATCAACTACAAACTTTTTGGGTTAAATTACTTTCAAATATCATTTTTTGAAAAACAAAATTTACGACACGATGTCACTACATGTTTACAACGTTAATATTATATAAAAAAATTTATACTACGGTGATTAGTAATATTGTACTGCGAATAGCAACCCAGTTTATTATATGGTAATTCCTTATAATATATTCATTCTCCTTTATGAATGTTTCTTATATTATAAATGTTACAAGCTTTATAACATTAAAAACCATATTATAAACTCTTATTCTAAAATACCCATTATTACCGAACATCACTTATGTTCTTTAATATTTACACAATCCACCACATTATTTATATAATGTTACATTATAGTTATATAACATATATTATGACATTTATGTCATTAAAAAATTTATAACATATAGTTTTAAAATGTTACAAAACACCAAACAGTCCTAATGTTGTCGGTTTTTATTTTGTTTCACTAAACTTCCAGAAATTACATAATCACCCCAAATATTATTATATTGTTACACTTATAATATATACCGTGTATTATAATCTTTAAACCTTAATATGATTATAACCTATGGTTATAATCCTTTATAATTGCCGAACAGACCCTATGGTCTGTTCCAATTTAATTCTCACCTCTCAACTTTCTATATTTACCAAATCACCCCGTTTATAACATATAGTTTCCTAATGTCATTAAAACTATATATTATACATATATCTTATTAAAACCTCATATATAATTCCAAAAATTACCAATCTATACCAAAAGGTTATAAACATCATTCCTAACCTTATACTTTCAGTATTTATAGTTTTTACCCCATATGTTACCCAAATGTGACAATGATATGAAATATCATATATTGTACTTATATAATTCATACTAACTCCAAATTTAACCAAATAAATTCCTAAAAATTCCTAATAACCCAAGGTCTGTTCTAAACTCCATTTGGTACCCTTAAGTTTCGGAAATCACCATTTCACCCAAATACTTATATATCTTTTATAGTTTAATAACTAACTTAATGTAAGGTAGTATTTTAATTACATAAATTTCCAAACTTGGTCAAAGTCTCCTATATAGTCAACCTTGACTTCTAAATCCCATTTTGAGCCCAAACTCTCGGTAATTACTACTTATACCCCAAACTTTCCTATTTTTACAATTTTGACATAAAACTTTATAAAATGTTATAATTTTTATTTAAATTCATTTAAAACCTTAAATTTCCTTTATTGATGCCCACGGCTTCATATTTTACTAGTAATTACCGTTTGACCCCAAATTTAATGCTATAAGCATAAATTAAATTAAATAAGCTTTTAAACTTAAATTAAAATGGCCTAATGACATGGCCTAATTACAACTTTGCTCTATAACATAAAATTACACATAAATAACTTAAAATTAATATAAACTCTCGGCCTTACCAACAGTTCTTCCAATATTACTAATTCTTCCACATAATGTCATAATTTGACCTGAAATACCCCTAGATATTTAACGTATTAAAACATAACACGTTTTATAATTCGAACAATTAAACCTAGTATGTATATATGTATATATATGTACGCACGAATACGAAAACACACGTACGTAGCGTTACGATATTGTAACGTTGTAAATATGTGACAATGTCGTCACCTAACTTCGTAACAAAAGAAGATAATAATAATAATACTACACGAAATAATATAGTCACATATATATATAAGTACACATATATAATAATTCAAATAAAAAGAAAGAAAAAGGGGAGCAAAGACGCTCCCATTGAGGCTCGAACACGAGACCTCTCGTATACCTTATAAAGCTGTAACCGGTTGAGCTAAGCTCATTTTCGGTATTCTACCCGCGAATTAAACTTAGTACCAAATCGACTATGGTAAATGAAAAACAAATCAAGCAGTCACGCGCTCCCTGTCGCACCAGTATCCTCTTCCTCGGTGCAGGATGATCGAGGATGATCGAGAAAAAAAAAAGAGAAACAAATATGTGCCTGTAATCACGAACGCTTCTTTCTTCTACCAAGTAAACCGAATCCCTGCTCCGATCAGTAAACGCCCTCAACATTCAACTGCATCAATTTTCCCGTTTCCTTGTGTCATCGACCCCTCCTTTGCCGTGTCCTCTCCTGCACTATTATCAGTGATTGAAAGTTTCAAAAAATACCCAAACAGATGAGAGCCACTTACTGATGTCATCTACATTGCCAAAGGAAAACAAAAATACCAGCAATCACGTGCTGAGACAAGCCGCAGGAGGGCAGTGTCGCTCTTGGAAGTAGAATTCACAAACTCCCTTGTTGAAACTCTCAACTTTAGCTATGAATACCATTAGTATAATAAGCTCTCCAGCTCTCCTTTTGACCTCGGTCTTGGAAGTCCCAAAAGAAACAGTCACCAATGTTGTCGACTTCAGTTTCACAAAAAAAAAAAACACAACAGAGAACTAACAATTCTCTCTTGGAAATTTCATTCTCTGTATTGCATACTCCACCTATCTCTGGTGTTGTGCCCCTAGTTGACTGATATGCCTATTAGACCATACTCAGCTACTCCCTTTAACTCCTCGCATGCAACTCTTGTGCAAGCCGTGGAGAGATCTCTGGAATAGTTGCATACAGAAAGACCGCAAGGTAAAACTGTACCACACTTTCCTCCTCATGCTTGTCCTCCTTTCTACTCCATGATCTTACTCTATCATTCCCGATCCTCTACTTGCTGTCTGAGTTATCCCTATTTCTGAAACCTTTACTCCTTGATCAGTAACTCAAACTCTGCAAATTCTCTGCGGCAGTTCGTTCCAAGAAAAGAAAAACTGGTGGAGAACCAGCACACTGGGTGAATTGCAGTTGCAGGTAAACACACAGGCCCGTGATTCTTCCATGTTCTGTTGTCAAGACAGTTGAGGAATGTCTCAACCCTTTTCTTTCTATTCCTGTCATGAAGAAAACCCATGCATCAGTCTTCCTAATCTCCTTGTTGTCTCGCATAAAAGCCATGCATGCTAAGTAGGGGGGGAGCACTGGGAACCTGGAAACCTGTACTCTGCTAAGACTTGATCAGAAGGTAAGAACAAACCTCTCTGGGCACCAAGCTAAAGTGCTCCAGCTCTTTCCCCTATTTCCTTCCTAGTTGCCGCATACTAACACGTGAGTAACCTTTACAGTGGGTCGGGAGTCCAAGAACTTAAAAGTTATACCTTACCAAGAATCTACAGGAGGAACCCCCTTCCCACAAGATAGGAAGAAACCAGAGGTAACGAGACTACTGTCAAGCTGATAACCCACAAATCTGTAACTTCATGTGTTCTGTAACATTAACCTATGTGTAGTAACTGTCTAGTGGAATCATGGGGGGTGGCGTTGATATATTAATAAGTTTAACTCCAGCTAATACTGTAAGGCAAGTTGGGAAACTGAAAACCCAAACTAAAAGGAATAGAAGAAACAATAACAGAAGGGGGTACATCGGTTTCAGTTCTGAAATGTTTTGTGTTTCTGTATATGAGCTTCTCAGGGGTATAGCCTGGTTGCTGTGGTTTTGTTTTGGGAGAAAATACTGAGTAATACAGCTAAAACTAGGAGGTGAGACATCCTTAAATTTCATACACAACATAAAAAAAAAAAAAAAAGAGAGAACGAAAGTAACCAATCTGTCAAGAGTACTTGGATAACTTGTTCCAATTTCTGAAGCTTGCTGTTTTGGTTATTAACCCCAGTGTGCAGTCAGTGGGTGTGGGTTGTCTCGAGAATAAAATCACACCAACTACCTAACTAAACAGCTATAGGACTCTGAGAAGAAAAAAGGAAAGAAATAGGAACAGATCAGAAAGGAAAAGAAAACAGAAACAGGTAGTTACCTGGAAGAAACAGAAGCAATAACCTCTTAACAGAAGAAAATAAAATAAAACAAGGTAACCGGCTATATGTATGCCTCCTATTTCTGCTGCAGCTCGGTGGTTAAATCATGTGTCCTGGGGTTTATTTCAGTTAGCTCTGAGAGTATAAGTCGTGCTCAGTCTTAAGTAAACAACTAAAGAACTCGTAGGGATGTAAACAAACAGAAGGAAATGAAAGCAAGATAGCAAAATGTGGAAGTTTCGGTTTCTGTTGGATTAGTTTCTATGTAGAGTTTTTCACAGAGGGTTTAAGAGGGTTGAATTAGTTAATAAAGAAACCAAATCGTATCTGATACATTCAGTGACTTGGGAAACAATGGAGGTCAGATCAGAAAACAATAAAGAAGAAAAACCATAGAACTGAATGCACCAATTTCAGTTTCTGTAGTTTTCCCTTGGTTCAGTATATGAATTACATCAGTGGTTTAGCAGGGTGGTCTAGATGGTTGGAATCTGTTTTGGATTTAAAAAGCTTGTCGAATACACCTAACTAGATAGGCAATTAGGCTGAGGGAGAATTGAAAGACTGAGTGGTGAATAAACAGAAAGAAATCGATAAGGAACAGGTGCATTAGTTTATCAGTTCCTCAGTTTTGTTCTTCAGTGTCTGGAACTCGTTGGTTTCAGTATAGGATGATCCTGTAACATTGACAGAGTTGCTTGAGGTTTAGGTCTTGGTTAAGCACTTAACTCGATAGTGGGACAAGTTGGAGAAAAGAAAACATTGACAGTCTTGGGAATGTACAGAAACCAGGAAAAAAGAACAAGTCATCAGATTTTGGTTTCAGAATTTCAAGGAAAAAGAACTGCTGTCTCTGTGTAATAAGTACCAGAACTACATGGGGGGGTTATTGGGCTCCTAAGTGTAAGATATAGCTAGAACTGTAATACAATACTCAACTAAGTCATTAAAGCAGTTGGGAGGAGATCAAGAACAAGCTATATCAGTTTGGTACCTTCTGTTTTCTGCAACTATTACCAGTTCAGTATGAGGAGCTTCCAGAGGTGTTGTCTAGGTGGGGTTGAGTCTGTTCTAGAATTCAAAAGATTGATGAAACCCTTAACCAACTGGGTAAACAAATGGGGAGTCAAGATTGTGAACTGAGGAAAGACACAGAGGGAGGAAATGAAGTAGCAGGTTCTGTTTCAGCTGTCCTTTTTGAAATCGTTGCCCCTGTGTAACCGAAGTTCAGGTGGCATGGTAGCGTGTTATTCACCTGCTATTAAACCCAACACCCCTAATCAACCCAACTGATTCTATATAAGAAAATTGAGGGGATCAAAACTGATAACCGAACTAAAAATAAGAAAGGAGGAAGAACAATACAGCTTGGATTCAGTTTTCGATAGTTGCTGTTTTTATACAGCAGTTAGGTGAGTGTCTTACTGGGTTAGTCTTGAGTTTAGAACATTGTTAAACACCCATATTCAGTGGAGTAAACACTATGGGGAAAGAATAAGCCTCAACTAAATTAGCTAGAAACAGGAATCACAAAGATATGTAAAGGTTGTTGCCTCAGTTTTCAATGATGTCGCGGTTCTGTATAACTGGTCTACCGAGGCATTATGAGTATGATGCTGGCTTAATAACGAACCTAAAACAGACCTAACCCATCTGATTATGTGTGATGAAAAATTTGAGCAGTGTAAACAATGGTTGGTACATTAGAAGAGAGGTTAAGTAAGATGAAATACCGAAACTATGTTGTAATTCTATGACCTTGGGGGGGGGGGGGGGGGGGGGGGGGGGGGGGGGGGGGGGGGGGGGGGGGGGGGTGGTGGGGGGGTTTGGTTGGGTGGGGGTGGGGTTTTGTGTTTGTTTTGTGTGTGTTTGTTGTGTTGGGGGGGGGGTGCTTCTGTGTAATGGGTTTGAGGAGTATTCTAAAGATTATATTACCTTGATAATAGGTCTAAAACATTGTTAACCTATTTAGCTAAGGAGGGAACACTCTAAGCAAGTTAAAGCTACCCTAGTTAAACTTGTTACAATTTAGCGTTTAAAATCCTCTAGAATAATGGCTAGGGGGAGTACTTATTTAACTCACATAACGATGATGTAAACATCTTAGGGGTTAGATAATAATCTAAGGTGAGTACTTGGGAGGTTCTAAGGTTTAAAAATAACCGTACATTCAACGACTCACTTAGGGAGTAACACCTGGTCTAAATAAGATAAACTAGAATAAAATGTCGTCACATGAAATCATAAACTGACGCATTGTTTGTAATTAACGCTAGGGCCGTAGCGAACTTCGACCAGGACTCCGTGTGTGAGACTACTTTCTGATCCAGGTATGGACATGTGTGGTTCGTATGTTGCCGTGTTACACGGCTTGTGTGCTGTGTGCTCTGTGTGAAAAGACCTTAAGATCAATGCATGGAATTGGATTGCTTGCTTATTATGTGGTATGATTTTTTATATCATTGTTGCGTATCATTGCGCGCACACAGTAGTTTAGTCCCTTTCGCGTTATGGAACTTTGAGATGAAACACAAGCGGATTATGTAAACAAAGAAACTACATAAAGGGAAAACTAAACGAAACCACAACGCTATGAAAACAAAGAAAACGCTATAAAGGGGAACTCCTCTAACTAGGGAGGACGTACCATGACACCCACTATGGTGCCTATTCATTAATGTTAATGAAGAGCAAGTCTCCTTTTGGTGAGACATGACGAACCACGAAGACAAACAAAGAACTATACAAAGAGACGAATCCTCTCTAACTTTAGAGGACCTCTAAAGACACCCACTATGGTGTCGAGCTATCAAGGATAATGATAAACCAATACCTTTAGAAATGAGTAGGGATACGGACCCTTAGTATCCGGAGCAGAGGCTATAACATTGAGAAGGAATAGGGATACGGACCCTTAGTATCCGGAGCAAAGGCTAGTAACATTGAGAAGGAATAGGGATACGGACCCTTAGTATCCGGAGCAAAGGCTAGTAATGTTGAGAAGGAATAGGGATACAAACCCTTAGTATCCGGAGCAGAGGCTAGTAACATCGAGAAGGAATAGGGATACGGACCCTTAGTATCCGGAGCAAAGGCTAGTAACGTTGAGAAGGGATAGGGATACGGACCCTTAGTATCCGAGCAGAGGCTAGTAACATTGAGAAGGAATAGGGTACGGACCCTTAGTATCCGGAGCAGAGGCTAGTAACATTGAGGAGGAATAGGGATACGGACCCTTAGTATCCGGAGCAGTGGCTAGTAACGTTTAAAAACAACGAGAGAGGAAGAGCTATCCAGGAATGGAGGATTAGCTACGAAGAAGACGTTCTCCAAATTGTGGTAATAAGAGAATTCACAAGTACCTATAAAGAAACAAGGAATGATTAGCACCTACATAATTAAGTCCCGGGATCTAATCTATATCCCCTGACTCGGTGCCAGAGAATAGAGGAAACCATGAGTAATGAGACCAAGTAAAAAGAAAATTCACAAAGGTGATTCTTTAAGAAACAAGGAAGGATTGACACCTATATGATATGGTCACGGGATCTAAACTATATCCCCAGACCTGGTGCAAGGGAAGAGAAAGAAAATACACATCATGGGAACAAGAGAAAAGAAATGAAAACACAACGCTCGAACGATCCCATAGTGAGGATCATTGGTAACAAACCTATGCACACGTCTGATGACTTATGTGATTGTTGTTGCTATATTAGCAGCTTGTTGTGCTTGGTTGCGTGTTTGATGGGCTATGATGCCAGCCTGTTATGCTTGGATGTTTGTTGATATTGCTATGCTACCTCAAAGTGTGTTTGATATTATGATGTAGTGTGATGTGCGTTACTGCTTTAATATAGCATGTAAATTGACTTAATAATATTCGACCAAGTAGTCGTGTGGCCCGGTAACATGCGGGCTTCACACGTTCATACTCGGCATAGTTTTGCTGAGTCCTTTATTTTTACAGGTATGGATCTGGACGATGGCGGAGAGTAGGCAGGGTGACTACCATGGGGGTAGTCCATATGGGCAAGACCTTTTAAGTAGTATGTTTTCTAATGTATGGGTTGGGACTATGTACCACCAGATCCTTGTTGTATGTTTTCGGGTTGTGTTTATTTAAGTAAGAACTAATGTTGTAGACTCTCGGTACTTGGTTTGGTTCTCTTTCCCCGTTTGTATTCGGACTTGGTTATGGTTTCAATTCCAGTTATTCAGACCGCAGCATAGTATTGAGAGTGTTGTTCTGTCAACCACGTGGGTGGTTGGCGTCTGTGACACCCGGTTGGAATTGTGACTCCGCTGTATCATCGTTGGGCGCATCGTTGGGACTAAGGTTGGTTAATCGGGGGTGTTACATGACCATTGTGTTAATTAAATCACTTAAATGAATAGATTATATTATCTAAGTCATTTCTAGTCACACATAGGTTAAAAATAACCATTTTATACCTTGATTTAGGTGCCTAAATGCTCTAAACCCTCATGGCAGCTTGGAAGAGAAATTAGCTCAGAACTTTAACATGTTTTATACACCAAAATAAGATATGGTTACACTCCAAGCATGAGCTAACCATAAGGAACAAAATAATGAAAGATTTAAGGCAAATATTACCTTAAAATGGAAAGGCTAACTCAAGGAACTTTCGGACTGTATACAGAACACCAAAAGGTGTTAAAATCACCATAAAAACATGGGGAGTACTAAGATGACAGCAAGGTGATATGGTAATAGGTTTTACCTTGGCAAAATGCCTTAAAGTATGAATGTTTCTCTTGTTTTTAGCCACTCTTGATCAAGGGGGTTAACACAATGAAACAACATGATAATGGGGAGATAATTAGTGTATAAACTCATGGAAATCAAGTAAAGAAAAACGGATGGAGAAAGGAAAGCCTTAAATAATGTTTTTACCTTAAAATAGAAATTGTGACCACCTTGGTCCCTTTTGTTGCTTCAGCCAGAATAGCCCTTAATCAAGGTTGAAAATAATGATATTGAGCCATAGAGAGTGATAGATTATTAGCTCCATGTGTAGGTAATGAAGAGATGGAGAAAAAGAGCTAAATTATGACTTAAACCATTACCTTAGGTGGCAATGAGTTGAATTTCCCTTGATTGCTCAAGAACAAGGCTTTAGAGGTTCTGATTGAGCAAGTTACTTGGCTGGAATGGGACAAGAGGAAAGAGAAAGGCTGATTTTGTGTTTTAAGGAATGAAAAGTATTAAATGGAATAGTAAAGTGATGATTCACTAAATTTCCTTGATATTTTGGTTAAAGCTACATGTGCTGTCCTCCTCCCTTAATTCTACCACCTTCATATAGATAAGGATGGTTCAAGTCTTGACCATTGACTTGGCTTGGTCAACATTACTTAAAAATGCACTATTTCGGTTACTACTCATAAATGAATGCCATATTTGTGATTTGTTTCGAAATTCTTTGAATCAGACCTTCTAATGTGATACATTATAGTAAATTAGTATAGAAAGGTGTAATCCAGCCCCTAACACCACTCAAATCCCACATAGAAAGTCAATTTTCTCAAAAACGTGCTTTAAGGAGTTTTAAAGCACAATTTGTGTTAGAACATGTTGTTGAGCTTGGTTTCCTTTGAGAATAGTTTTATAGTGTTCATTACTTAATTATAATACTTAGGAATCCACTTTGGATCCTAATTGAGGTCATACAATCTCTATGGTTTCTTAAAGCACATTTTTGGCTTTGCCGATCTTAAGGCATGTTTTTGCCTTGTTGAGATCTTAGATTGTTCCCCAATGGTATTAAGATGATTATTAGTCTTCTTAGATCATTAGTAGATCATTTAATTAAGTTTTTAAGGTTAGGGGTATTCAATCTACCCCCCTTAAAAAAGGCTTCGTCCGAAGTCCTTATTCGTAATCAGTTCTCCTAAGGAATCCAGTTCCACTAAGTAATCACAGACAGACCATTGCTAGGGAGTACATCCCACTAGGTTCAGACCTAGTCTATATGTATCACAATTGATACAGCATATTCCAAATAGCCGAAACTCATGGCATAATCTCATTCATAACACAGCACTAAACAAGGTGCACAACTGACTTACCAACAGAAGTACTCAAGGGTACTATATATATATATATTCAACCAGGTGCACTAAGGCACATACATACAATGTATCAAACATACAACCAAACTAACAAACATGTATAACACAACATACCACCAAAACACACCACAAAAACAAGACCTAATGCATAACATATGCGTAAGCCAAATGGCTTCTACCCCCCATAAAAAGGGTTTGACCACGAACCCGTACAAGTATCACAGCCACTACTGGAAGAGTGCTGGATACTTCGCTCTCATGGAGTCTTCTAACTCCCATGTAGCCTCCTCCACCTCATGGTTAGACCAGAGAACCTTGATCATGCTAACGGTCTTGTTCCTAGTCTGCCTCGTCTTCATATCGAGGATGCGGAGTGGTACTTCTTCATATCGTAGGGCAGGGTCCAACTCTAAAGTCTCTAGCTTTACAACGTGCAATGGTGGGGCACATACCTCTTCAACTGTGAAACGTGAAAGGTGTCGTGCACCCTCCCGAGCTATGCTGGCAAATCCAGCCTATAGGCTAACAGGCCCACTCGCTCCCTAATCGCATAAGGCCCAACATACTCCGGGCTCATCTTGCCCTTCTGCCCAAACCGGAAAATCCCCTTCATGGTTGACACTCTAAGGAATACCATGTCGTCGGTAGTAAACTCAATGCCTCTCCTCCTGGTGTCTGCATATGATTTCTACCGGTCTTGGGCTTCCTTCATGTTCCTACGAATCTATAGGACATCCTCCTTGATCTGCTCTAGGTACTCAGGTCCTAGAAGCGTAGTCTCGCTGGCCTCGTCCCAGTATAAAGGAGTTCTACACGGTCTACCGTATAGGGCCTGGAATGGTGGCATCTGAATCAAGGAGTAGTAGCTGTTGTTGTAGGCGAACTCTATCAGATGTAGATGCTCTAACCAGCTCCCCTGAAAGTCTAAGGCACATACTCTCAGCATGTCCTCCAGTATTTGGATGGTCCTCTCACTCTGACCGTCGGTCTGTGGATGGAATGTCGTACTGAGGTTCAGCTTCGTACCCAAGGCTTCCTGAATTTGACCCCAGAATCTGGACAAAAATCGAGGGTCCCTGTCGGACACAATGGTCTTTGGCACACCATGGTGCCGAATCACCTCCTTCTGGAACAAGTCCACCAACTTCGGGACCTTCCAGGTATCCTTCATAGCGATAAACTTCGCCACCTTCGTAAGACGATCTACAATGACCCAAATCGTGTTCAGTCCTCCCTTAGTTGGTGGGACACCGACAACAAAATCTATCGAGATGTCCTCGAACTTCCAGCAAGGAATAGGCATGGACTGCACTAATCCGTCGGGTCTCCTGTGCTCAAACTTAAGCTTTTGACAGGTCAAGCATCTAGTCACGTAGTTGGCTACGTCCTTCTTCATCCCGCTCCACCAGAAATGAACCTTCAAGTCCTTGTACATCTTCGAAGAACCGGGGTGGACGGATAAGGACGGAGTAATGAGCCTCCTGGAGTGTCTTCTCCTCTGGAATACATAACCGGCCATTCAATTGAATCATGACGTCGTCGCTCTGTTCTAAGTCATACTTCTAACTCTCAAAATAATCCTCTGCCATTTTTTGCCTGATACTCTACAAATACTGATCGTTCTCCTGTGCAGATCGTATCTCATCAACAAGACTGCTGCCCGCTAAAAGTGTAAACAAAGAATGTGCTCGGCGGCTCAGGGCGTCGGCTACAACGTTCGCCTTGCCCTCCTTGTACCTCAGGTCTATGTCGTAGTCCTTCAAGAACTCGACCCATCTTCTCTGTCGCATGTTCAGCTCCTTCTGAGTGAAGAGATGCTGTAAACTTTGTGATTGAGTAGTGGTGACTGTCACACCATAAAGATAGTGGCGCCAGATCTTCAAAGTGAAGACTATTGAGCCCAACTCAGTTCAGTGTGGGGTAGTTCACCTCGTGCTTCTTCAGCTGTCGGATGCGTAGGCAACAACCTTCCCGTGCTGCATAAGCACACAGCCTAGACGGTTCCAGAGGCATACAATATACCTCGAACCCATCGGTGCCCTCAGGGATAGTAAGGACGGGCGCCGATGTCAGGAGATCCTTCAGCATCTGAAAGGACTGCTCGCACTCGGCAGACCATAAGAACTGGGACTCCTTCTTCATGAGAATTGTCATCGGTTTGACCACCTTGGAGAAGTCCTTCACAAACCTTGATAGTAACCGGTCAAACCCAGAAAGCTGTGGACGTCTATTACCATCTTCGACCTTGGCCAACTCTTCACTGCCTCAATCTTGGCAGGGTCTACAGATATCCCGCTCGCTGATATAATGTGTCCAAGGAATGACATGCTGTCCAACCAAAACTCACACTTCGAGAGTTTGGCATACAGTTGGTTCTCTCTCATGATACTCAAAACCCGCCTCAAGTGTAACTCATGCTCCTCCTGGGTCTTAGAGTAGACCAGGATATCGTCGATGAAGACCACAACTGAACTATCAAGCTGCTCTCTGAAGAGATGGTTCATCAAGTCCATGAAGATAGCTGGCGCATTCGACAACCCGAATGGCATAACGGTGAACTCGTAGTGCCCATACCGAGTTCTGAAAGCTATCTTCTCCACATCACCCTCTACAATCCTGATCTGATGGTAGCCAGATCTGAGATCTATCTCCGAGAAGACACTGGCTTCTCTCAGCTGGTCAAACAAGTCGTCGAACCGTGGTAACGGGTACTTGTTCTTGACCGTGACCGCATTAAGCTCGTGGTAGTCAATGCATAGTCGCATACTGCCGTCCTTCTTCTTGACGATGAGTACTAGAGCACCCCAAGGAGAAACACTAGGTCGTATGAATCCCTTGTCGAGGAGGTCCTCCAGCTGTAGCTTTAGCTCCCTCATTTCAGCCGGCGCCATACGGTAGGGAGCCTTAGCAATAGGGCCCGTACTTGGCAACAAGTCGACGGCGAACTCAACCTCACGCACAGGCGGCATGCCTGGCAGCTCATCAGGAAATAAGTCGGTGAAGTCTACCATGACTGGAATGTCTGAGTCCATCTCATCGCTATGTCTCGTGTCCTTAACATAACAAAGGAAGGCCTGTCTGCCCTTCCTAATGTCCTTCATCAGGGATAGCGCTGACACGATCTTGACAGTCGGCTCTTTCTTCACACTGCGGTATACACTGTCTTTGTAACGCCCCATTTTCTACCAACTGTTATCACGTGGTGTGATAGACAGAGTGCACAAATAAAACACGGAAGCAAATAAAAGTCTTTACAAGAGCGTTACCGCCACACTCACAACCGTTGTGAGTGCATAGGCTTATTACAACAATCCAAACCCAAAATAAAAGTCTGAATAATAAACATTCCTGAAAACCTTAAACAAACTAGGTGGAAGTCTCCAATCCCCAAGTCTTCCCCACGCTCTCGTGCAGCTCCAAAGCTCCACTAGTATTCTTCATCTACGGTCATTTGGAAACAACACAAAGAAGGGACCGCAGGGCAAAGCCATAAAACGTCAGCAAAACGCTGAGTAAATCCAAGACAAGATCAAGAAAATAGGATATCAAAGTAGATATAGATACATCATCAACTCAAGAATTTAACAACTGTAAAATAAGTTCAGAACGTAAAGAGTTCATAAATCACCTTGTGGTGACAAGACCACTGTTAATCTTTTCTCATCATTTAATTCATAACGTGGGACAAATCCTGATCTTTAAGGCGATCCAACCTATCCTTCCACCACGTAAGGACTCTAAAAGATGTGCACACCCCCTATAGTACCTTTAAACTATAGAGTAGAAATCCTGACGCAAACTCAAGGAGCTCGCACATACCAAGAGTTAAAACGGCAAACGTACCCAATCATCATATATATATCTCTCTCATAAAACCAAGTTTGAATAAGTCTAGTATCCAATAATAATTTTCCACAAATGAACAATAAATCAATTCAACCACCAATTTCTTAAATAAAGAACACAAACAAGCACAAGGCTTAAATCACTTTCACCACTTAGAAGATCCACTTAGTACATAGGTAAAGTTTTATCAAACACCAAGGTACTTTCAATGAGTATCATCCAAGCATCACTTTAACTCATATACTTAAGATTAAAACAACCAAATATAAGTTACAAGTTGGGCCATAGTCATAAGACCACAAAACATATTTGTCACCATAAAAGCTTAGAACTCATTTCGACTTCTTAAAGAGAGACCATTCGCTAACCAAATGACTTTTAAAAATAGAGCGAATAGGTGCATAGATAGAGGGTTCAATCAGTATATTGATATGTTAATAGAAATTTGGATGAGTAAACTCCCTAAACCATGTTACAAGTTAGGGTATCACAAATTACGTTTTCCACCTTTAAGGCTAGTTGGTTGAAATACTCAGTTCGACCTCTTAAGGCGTAGTGAGTTTAACTATCCAAATGATGTCGAAAAATAGAGCGAATAGGTTCATTGGATAGAGGATTCAAACCAGTAGAGATTGATATGTATTAGTAGAAAAATGAGTGAGTATAGCCTTCTAAATCCTTCTCACAAGTTAGGGGATCTTAAAGCACGTTTTTCCCCTTTAGGTCTAACTTTCACCAAGATTTAGGGTACCTACGAACCCAAATAAATTGTATAGATTGGAAGGGATCTTAGACAATGGAATTACCTTGAATATTCGTGGCTTAAACTCCCAAAAAGGACCTTGGAAACTAGCTAGATGGCACAAACTCCACAAGGCTCCTCAAATTGCCTTTCCTTGCGCACAGAAATCTATTGCCTTATAACAAGAGCTTTCGGTAAGGTTTTTGAATGGGGTTTTAGCCAAATATGAAGAGGATTCAATGAAGATTAATTTAGGATTGGTTTTACCTGAATATAGGCTTGAAGAAAAAGCTTACTAGATCAAACTTTCTCGAACTCAGAAACTGTCTTTTGTGACTTCTTCACCTTCCCTTGCACTTTCCTTTGACCCTAGGCTCTCTTAGTGATTGTAAAAGGACTTGGGAATGTCCATAGAGTAAGGGTGAGTGTTAGGGGTCGTGTATAATGGTTTATATAGGGAATATATGGAGTAGACAAGCCTTAGAGTGTTAGACATCATTTCTGGCCAGATTTGTTTCTTTGCAATGATGCTTGCTTTAGACAGCATTATAGTGCTCCATTAATTCATCCACTTGAATACATTATTAGTCCACCATCAGGGACTTTAGAAGATGCTCAATAGAATTCATAAACTAGCTAAAGTAAGGCAGAACATGAGGTGGAAAACAAAAGAAGGGAATTTGTGCTTTATGAAAAGTTGTAATGGCACATGTGGCTGGCTACTTGATTGCCTTGCTGCTACTTTCTCTTCTTATATTTTATGTAATGGGCATGTTCTATGTCTGATAATGGAGGTTACCTAACATGTAAGGGGTCCAAAGGTGCTAAAGGAAGAAATTAATTAAGCTAAAGACTTGATGTGTTGGAAAGTAGTGCTGGAATGGTGGGAGAGGTGGGTATGGACGAATTTTGTATGCCATTTACCTCTCTTTTTTTTGCTTTGTCAACATATGTAACTTGGTAGATTGATGTGGTAACTAAGGTAGGTAATTACCATGAAGAGATAATGGGTAAAAACTACCAATTGGAATCATATAAAACAACCTTTCTTAGGTAACTTTCTTCGGTAAATTTCCAAGTTACCTTGCCAAGAGATTTCACCTTCTATACTACTACCATCTCATGGGTAATATTTAGGACTTCTAATACCCTTAAATAATATAAGACAATATAGCTTAATTCACCTTAAAGAGTGCTTTAAGGGGTTAATAAGTTAATACCTCTTTTTAGTGTCAAAATGACCGAGGTAAAAACCGGAATTTTACTGAGGTAAGTTCTTGGCCAAAGCTTGAGCTTTTGTGAAGGCTATAATTCTAAGGAGTGAATATCTATTTACTAGACCATTAATGCCTAGAAAAAGTCAAGGTTATACTAAGGTAAAAATTCTAAGGAGTGATTAACTTTTTACTAAGCCGTTAATGCCTAGTAAAATCTCCTCGTAAAAACTTTCGTAACTTTGGGGTATTTCAGTCTTGCCGCTCGGCCCCTTCAGCAGTAGTCAATGCTCTGCACAATGTAGGAGGCCCTTATGCTTCTGCAGCCAGTCCATACCCACTATAATGTCGAAGCCCAAATTATTGAACTCGATCAAGTCGATGGGGAAGGTCTTAGTGATAATGCTGATCTCTAATCCCGTGTACTATCTAGTGCAACCAACTCTCTCCTTAGAAGGAAGAGTGACTGAAAAGTCAGAGAGCTGTTCGGGGGCTGCCCTCAGCTTCTTCACGAATGTAGAGGAGATAAACGAATGAGAAGCCCCGGAGTCGAACAATATGGAAGGACTAACACCATCAACAAGAAAGGTACCTGATATTACTTCTCGTAGTAGCATCGAGTCGGAATAAATCACTTATTTATTGTTGGTTGTTAATTGTCATACCTGTGATGACATTACCGGACTCCTTGGCTTGCGCCATATCTAAGATGCATAAGGTACCCTCCTTTTCATTTTCCTGGCTTGTTAACGGTATTAACAAACGGAACACATATGCTTGAAGATACATAAACTCTTATTTCATTTATCCAATTGGTATTACAACATGGTTACATCACTTAGCTATCGAAATACATCAGTACTGTCTGAAAGTTAAATTCAAACGGTCAGGTCGGATGTGGGTCTCATTCACTAGAGCTGGTGGGGCGGTATTGAGCTTAATGCTCTTAATCCCATGATATACTAGCCGTGATTCTCCACCAAACACCACACTTCACCAGATTTGAGGACGATCTTGCTTGCTAGATCCATCCTCTTCTGGTCTCCATAGATGAACTCAGCATCATCGCCAATGGAGAACGACGCAACCGGTATTCCTCTGGTGATGGACTCGGTCATCTCATCACGGTCTTGGTGCATCCCAAGCCTTCCTCCCTTCTCGTAGAAGTTGATGATGCAAACATTGGGTGTCATGTCAGGTAAAGGGTAAGTCTCACAGTCTTGAGCAATATCCATTGCTTTTCTCACCAAGGTTAGGACACTCTCAGGTATCCTAGGTATTGATACGCCATCTACCATCCTCACCTCTCGGTAAACCCTAGCTTGCGGATCCCATACTTCCCTAAGCACATCATGTGCAGTTTTATCTTAGAACCACTACTAAATACAAAGGTATAAAATCCTTCCAAACCCTTACCCAAAGCTCTACACTCATCTACTATGGCAATTTGTTCATATAAGGCTAGGAACTCTTTGAGAAGTATCATGCCCGGTCTGACTACATGACACAACTCGCCAGGGTACTCCCATCTTTCTTCCACGGGTCTAGGTGATCTCGGTCTTGTGAGTGTGGGATGCAGATATCGAAGTCTCCTAAGAGGTAAAAGGTTCCTAGGTAAGTTGTTTGTCTAAAGCGGTAATTAAAACACACATTCATGCTAAGGTAAAGCGTTTAACACTTAGTCATGCTCTCATGCAATGGTTTAAGGTTTCAAAAGCTAACCTTCTCCACGCTGGGTACTAGTACCAGCGCCCGAAGCTCCCACTACATTCAGCATGCGGTTGCCCGGTAGAGTCGTCTTCTGGGTCTACTACTGCCCCTTCTGGGATGTGGGCGCCTGCCCCTTCTGGCCACCTCGAGCTCCTGCTCCTCCAGCTGTTGTGCTACGAGTCCCCTTCGATGGGCGGTACGATCGGCTCTCTGATTCACGAAGCACTCGAATGACCTATGGCCCTTCTTCCCACAGTGGTGGCAGTCCACCGCTTGCCCGACCCAGTCAACACCCGGATGGTCTTTACCATAACCCTTGCAATGAAAGTGGTGCTGGGGTGCAGAACCTATTATCACACAACAATCGGATTAATACAAGAACGGTAATGGACAGTGTAATTCACAACTCATTCATGAGGTTAGATCGATTACCCTTGGGGGTGTAGATTTGAGAGGCTAGACATTGTAAGTAGGTCCGGTTAGCATCGGAACCTTCTCCTTGCCCTTCTGGCTGGACTGCTCCTTCTTCTTCTCCTTCTAGGAGAACTTTTTCATCCTGTTATCGTTAAAGAGTTAGGAATTGTAGGTATAAGAGCAGGCAAGCAAGTAAAGAAATTTAATAACTTAAAAGTAGTTCTTACTTCCCGTCCTTGCTACAACCGCCTCCAGCCACAACCTCAGCCTCCTTCTCGGGGGCCTTACATTTCTGCCCCTGGCTGTCATCCTGGCTGTTCACCAACAGCTCGATCCAAGAAGCAGCATCATAGCACTCCTATAATGCATCAATGAGTTCCCTGAAACTTGTAAAAATCAAACTGAGTTACAATTATAAACTGTTACACTAGTACAAAAAACGTCTATTTCGGCGCCCCTATTTCGGCGGTTGTAGATAAACCGCCGAAATAGAGGCCCGAGATGTTAACAGTATGTAAAGAAGGGGTCTATTTCGGCGGTTCCTAGATATGAACCGCCGAAATAGGCCCTTTTTAATATAAAAAAAATTAAATAGACCTATTTCGGCGGTTCCTTACACGAAACCGCCGAAATAGGTGTTTCTATTTTCTTTTTTTTTTAATTTAATCATCTATTTCGGCGGTTCTTTGTTAGGAACCGCCGAAATAGGTCTCTTTAATTTTTTAATAATTAAAAAGGGCCTATTTCGGCGGTTCCTAACAAGGAACCGCCAAAATAGGTCCTTTTAATTAACCCCCCGACCCCGTTTCGAAACAATTACGATTTCATTAGGGTTAATTACCCCTCTTCTCCTCTCTCTGTTCGCGGCGATTTCGAACAAACCACCGCCACCACAGCCGTCGACCGCCGCCCTCCCTCCTCCCCTTGCTGTCGCCGGTGTCGCGCGTCGGTGTGGTCTTCGGTTGGTGGCCAGCCTCATCCGCCACTAACAGAGGTCGAACAGAGGTGAGAGCAACCCTAAACTTTGGGTTCGAATTTGTTTAGTTAATTGTTAATTTGTTGTTAAAATTGATAGATTGTTGTCACATTGTGATTGTGGATGATGATATTTATTGTGTGTGTGAAATCTTTGCAAGATTTGGTTGTTAAACTATTAAATTTATGTATGCACACAAGGTGTTCGATGAAATGTCCGAGTGAATTTTTGTGCTGTTTTTGGCCCTTCTTTTAAGTATAGTTAGGTTAGCTTATTTTGGCTAGATTTATTAAGCTTATAAACGTATGAATGAGTGTTATTAATGTGCAATAAATATTTATAGTGATTGCGAGTAAAAGGTTTAATAAACATTTTACGAGATCTAATAAAGATTTCATGTTGGATTGGTAGACATTATTACACCTAGTACTACTTATTAAAACATAAAAGGTTTTTGATAGTAGATTAAGTACATAGATGTTTATCCAGACCAAATAAAAAATTATCAAACTATACACAGAATCTTTATAAACTATCACTCGATTGTACTAGACTATATTCTACTATCAAAATTGTAAGAACGTTAAATAGACCAATGACATAAAATAGATTTTTCGTCTATTTTTGTAAGATAGAAGAAGAAAAGTAAAAGTATTCGATTTGGTTTTCCAAACTTCCTTTCTTCAGATTGCTACTCCTGCTTTTTATTAAAATTAAAAGCAAATCTAATTTAGTTTAAAGACGATTAATTATAGGACTAAACGTGACCCTGCTCAATGTACAATGCTTTCTTAAAATTAGAATAGCCAATCCAAGTTAATTATTTGGCTACGGCAGAGAAAATCCAGACCCAGTGCAAAATGTAGCTGGTGAATTTGAATTTATAAATAGGCCTATTTTTTTCTTATTATTTTTTTGGGCGAGAGGTAATGAACAAGAGTAGAACGTTTCGTAGTGTATAATTGAATAAGAGTAGAACGTTTCGTAGTGTATAATTGAATAAGAGCGTGAACAAGCAGTCATAGTAGAAAAATATTGTAGTAGGTGAGGTATTAGCCGTTTTAGTAGCGGTTTGAAGTAGAGGTGTGAGAATGTATTTATATATATATATATATATATGAGTATTGTATAGTCGTTAAGTTTAATATAAAATTATTCTAATTGATCTGAATGTTGTTCAATCTTTATGCGTTGCCTCTGTAGAGATTGGTGTTGCTACACAAGTCTCGCACGCCCGATTGAGAAGAGGGGCTGAAAACAATTCATTTATGAACCGGTATTTTTTTTTAATTTAACTCTTCATTCTCTTCACTCACTGTAATATAATCTAACTTATCATTTTTCTCTTTTGTGTCTCTACAGATAAATACTTAAGGAGCTTCTTTACCATTTGATGGTAGATTGAAAGCGGAGCGGAGAGCAATTCATTTTCGAACCGGTAATATAATCTAACGTATCATTTTTCTCTTTTGTACTTTGTATTTGATTTCCACAAATTATTGGAATTTCGTTTGATGAATGAATTTGGTATATATTAGTTTGGTTTATGATTGAAATTTGTGTTGTTGAATAATTGGTGAATGCTTAATAATAGGCGTAGTTGTGTCTTTATTTTACTTTGTATTTGATTTCCACAAATTATTAAAATTTGGTTTGATGGATAAAGTTGTATTAGTTTGATTTGTGATGGAAATTTGTGTTGATGAATGGTTGGTGAATGCTTAATAATAAGCATGGGATAGGTAAAATTATGCAAAAGTCATGCCGTTTTTTTTTAAAATCTCTTCGTAATTAATATTGTTTGATGTATGTGTATATGTCTAACAATATCTAATTTTTTTTATCAGGTCCGTGAATCACCTCTCTTGTTTCCCGCCTTCTTCCATTACTTTTCCTCTTTCCTCCTCTGTGCACAAGTAAGTAACTAAACCTTATTTTTTGTTTAATAAATGCAATTATGTATTTAAATATAAGTGCTAGTACATAATTTAGCTTCATTCCCTATTTGTTGATACATTTCTTTTTTAATTTATTTTTTGTTGCTCCGTTGCAGAGACATATCAGAAGTGGTATTGCTGCATCTCTCGCACAGAAGCCTACCTCTCAGGCACCAGTCTCCCCTGTCCATAAATCCTTAAAAAACAAGTACGTATTCTAACTCTCGATCTTTGTTAATCTGTAAACCGGTTTGAACTTATACAGTGGAGAATTGAAAGCGTTGATTTGATGATCTGAATTTGCAATTGGTTTTCAGTTAGCTAGTAAAGAATTGATTTATTTTAATTGTTGGTTGCTGCCATTGTTGGAATGTTTGTGGTTGTGATGACTTTGGTGAGTGCTGAATAATAAGCACGGGATGTGTACAATTATGCAAAGGTCATGCCAAATTTTTTGTAGAAGTGCAACAATTTCTTAAATTTAAAATGGTAGTTTATTTTGTGTTTGCAACCTTAGAGTTAGGCTAGACTAATTGTCAATCATCCCAGTCATGCTCCATTAGGAAATAAACATGTGCAACTTAATATAGGCCATATTCTACAAAGGATCTAACTCACACCTGTGATATGTTGCACATGTAGTATGGAGCGTGACTGGATGTATGGTGATAGAGGCGAACATTTTGACAAAATGCTGAAAGAGTTTTGCAAAGCTGCAGTGCAACACAAGGACAGGACAAAGGCGGAGAAAATTCCATGTCCTTGTGTTGATTGTGGTGTGGTTAGACATTATTCAAGCATCAACCTCGTACAACTCCATGTGAAGACCCGTGGTTTCATGCCACATTATACAAAATGGATTTTTCATGGAGAACGTGTTGAAGATAATGCTTCATCTTCCTACAGTCACGATCGGTGTAACTCAAGAACCGAGCAGACATTCGATACTACTAACGAGTCAGAACTCCCAAGCGCTTCCGGAGTCAATGTTGACAGTGAGTCGACTTATCATGATGAACAAATTGACGAGATGCTTGGTAACGTTGAGGATAACTTTGTCGACCGGCCGGATGAGTATCAAAGGTTGTTGGACGCATCCAAAACGGCGTTGTATCCTACTTGCACTAAGTACACGAAATTGACAGCTATATTGAATTTGTTCAACCTGAAGGGAAGATATGGATTGAGTGACAAAGGTTTCACGGCATTCCTCGAGCTGATTCATGATATGCTACCGGATGAGAACGGTCTCCCTACGACCACGTATGAGGCAAAGAAATGGGTGTGTCCAATGGGAGTAGAGTACAAAAAAATTCACGCGTGTCCAAACAACTGTGTGTTGTACAGGGGTGAATACGAACATCTGGACAATTGCCCAAATGTTCGTTGTCCCGGTATAAGCATAAAGATGGTGAGTACTCCTCCGTTCAGAAAAAAAGCCCTCCAGCAAAACTTGTTTGGTATTTGCCGATTATACCCAGATTCAAACGGTTGTTTGCGAATCCGAAAGATGCAAAGAACTTACGATGGCATGCGGAGGGTAGAAAGAGTGATGAGAAACTAAGACATCCAGCAGATGGGCCTCAGTGGAGAAACATCAATAGACGGTTCAAAGAACATTTCGGACATGAAGATAGGAATCTGAGGCTTGGGTTATGTACTGATGGAATGAACCCGTACGGCACATTGAGTAGTCAACACAGTACATGGCCTGTTCTGCTAGTGATCTACAATTTGCCCTCATGGTTGTGTATGAAACGAAAGTACATCATGTTATCGCTCCTGATATCTGGTCCCAAGCAGCCAGGTAATAGCATTGATGTGTACCTTGCCCCTCTGATCGACGATCTGAAGCTATTGTGGAATGAGGGGACCGTGGTATATGATGCTTATGCAAGAGAGAATTTCACGCTCAAGGCTTTGTTGTTCTGTACCGTCAATGACTTCCCTGCGTATGGGAACTTGTCCGGTTACACGGTTAAAGGAACATTTGCATGTCCCATATGCGAGGAAGACACTTGTTCGGACCGTTTAAAACATTGTGGGAAGAATGTTTATATGTGTCATCGACGTCTTCTCCCCGAAGATCACCCTTATCGAGTAACGAAGAGAAAGTTGTTCAATGGTCAAGCCGAAACTCGTGTGGCCCGTCTACCTCTGACCTCTGAGGAAGTGTACGAAAAGGTTAAGGACATTGTAAATGTATTTGGAAACACATCAAAACCGGCGAAAAACATTTGGAAAAAGTGTTCTATCTTTTGGGAACTACCTTATTGGCGTCATCTTTCTGTGAGGCACTGCTTAGACATCATGCACATTGTGAAGAACGTTGGTGAGGCAGTGAGTGGGACTTTACTCAATATACCCGGCAAAACAAAAGACGGATTGAAAATCAGAAAGGACATGCAAACCATGGGTATACGAAAGGAGTTACACCCACAAGAGAATGGGAAACGAATCTACCTACTACCTCCTGCATGCTACACGCTCTCAAAGGCTGAAAAGATTAGTTTCTGCAAATGTCTGTACTCGGTAAAAGTACCGTCTGGATACTCTTCAAACTGGAAGAACATTGTATCGATGAAGGATTTAAAACTTTTAGGCATGAAATCTCACGATTATCATGTACTGATGTTACATCTTCTTCCGGTCGCAATTCGAGGGATATTGCCATCTGATGTCAGAAATGCTTTAACTCGGTTATGTTTCTTTTTCAACGCTGTGTGCTCCAAGGCAATTGACGTAACCTCTCTAGATGATCTACAACGTGAAATTGTTATCACTTTATGTCAACTTGAGATGTATTTCCCACCATCTTTCTTTGATATAATGGTACATCTAATTGTGCACATCGTTCGAGAGATACAGTTCTGTGGTCCGGTATACTTACGGTACATGTACCCTTTTGAACGGTACATGGGTATTCTGAAAAGTAGAATGAAGAATAGGTATCGACCAGAGGGGAGCATTGTTGAAGCAACAGTGACTGAGGAAGTCACGGAGTTTGTGACCGATTATTTGAGTGAGGCAGAGTCTATTGGTATCCCAAAACCACGACACTATGGCAGGTTTAAGGGTAAAGGTGTTATTGGTAGAAAGATCGTGCAAGTTTCGCGTCTACTTATTCATCAAGCACATTTGTTTGTCTTACAACATCTTGAGGTTGTTGAACCTTATTTGGAAACCCATATGGTTGAGTTAAGGCATCAAAATCCTTTGAAAAACCACATTTGGCTGACAAAAGAACAAAACCGAGTTTTTATCCAATGGTTCAAAGATCATGTGTTGACATTAGCATCATCAGATCCAGAAGCTGTAAGCGAAGAGATCAGATGTTTGGCAATCGGACCTGAAACTAATATTACATCTTTTGAGGGGTATGATATTAGTGGGTATACATACTACACTGCACGCCAAGATGCCAAATCGATAAACCAGAATAGTGGGGTAAAAATTGAAGCTGCTGCCACTGAGTACCACAGCGGTAACCGATCTCAACCAGTTAGTAATTGGTATTATGGTGTCATCGAGGACATCTGGGAACTAGACTATGACATTGATTCCTTTCTGTTGTTCCGGTGCAAGTGGGTGGACAACCGACGCGGGTACCAAAATGATGGAGGGCTTACCATGGTTGATCTTTCACGGTTACACGGTTATAATGATGATCAATTTGTTCTGGGAAAGGATTGCGAGCAAGTGTGGTATGTTGAGGATCCGAAAGACTGCAGATGGTCTGTTGTTCTTCCAGGAAGAAGGCCGGTTGTAATGGAAAATGAAAATGAGGATAACGATGAAAATGGGACTGTAGAGGAAACATCCTTGTTTCCTACTGGATTACCGGATTCGATTGATGATACTGAAAACGATTTGCTCTACGCACGATCAGACCATGATGAGGGTGTTTGGGTAGAAAATATGAAATGATTTATGTTTTTGTACGTGTCAGGTAATGTTGTTAGTAGAATGTAGACTGTAATATCATCTTAACTGTTATTGTTATGCATCATAGTATTTATGTTATGAGTTTAACTGATGAAAATGCTTTATGATTTTTTTTTGCAGTGGATGATCACCCTATAGATGACCCCATTGGACGGCTTATCTCGACTGGAGAACCTGAGCCACAGCCGAATAGACCAAGTAAGCGGGTCACGAGAGGAGGAAAGAAGAAGAAGGACCAGTAGCAGTACACGAGACTGAGGCTGGCCCTTCACAGCAGACCGAAGAGGAGTCGGTTGTGCCACCAGAGGCGAAGAAGCAGAAGAAAAGAGGTGCAACACGTGGGCTGAAGGCTAACAAGGGCCCTCCTACAAAACCGGTCGACTTCAATCAATTCAACCAGCCCCATGGAAATTGGAAGAATGACTTCACCGCTTACGGTAGCCATTTGGTGAAGTCATATTGCGACATAAACCACACCTGGAAGCAAGTGCCTCAATCATTGAAGGATACTATGTTTCAGCGTCTTCAGGTAAATCTCTACATTATTACTATGATCTTTTGTGAAATAATAGAACATTTATGTTTACTTTACTAACTGAATGATCATGTACGTAGTCTCGTTTCTCCGTGGATCCCGCACTTAAAAACGATGTGCTATCAGCGATGTCGAAACAGTTCCGGGACCACAAGAATAAGTTGGCTGACAAGTACATCTACAAGATGCCTACTCCAGAAGATCCAGATGAGCCAGATCATGGTGGAGACGGTGTGAGACCACCATGGGAGGTTTACGAGGGCATAACAGAAGAGCAATGGCTACAATTTGTTGAGAGGCGTCACACACCGAGTTCCAGGTGCACTTTATTGTCATACATACATAAATTAATCTTAATTTCTGTTTTTTTTGTTCAATTTCACTTAACATGATCCCATTAATTTATGCAGGCTCTCCGTGCGAAACAACAAGCAAATGCTAAGAAGAATCTGTACCCTCACCACTTAGGTGGAAAAAGTATTGCTCAAAGGGTACCAGAATGGGAGCAAAAGGGATATCTGCCCACGGATGGCTCATTGGATGCCAGTGGCAGAAGAATGAAAGTGTGGGAGTTAAGCCACATTCCGAAGAACTCTACTCCCGAAAATCCTCAATATGATGAAGCCACGAGAGCAGTTATTGCTCAAATGGTAAGTGATATCATTTCATTTTCAGTCAAACTGTTCATTTCCTTTGTATATGAACTTATGTTAAACTAATAACTGTATTTGTGTGTTATATTAGGGTGAATTAAGCTCTCAGCTCACCCAGGGCACCTGGACCTCACAGAGGAATGATGATCCTCTTACACGCGCTCTTGGTAAGAAGGATCATCCAGGTCGTGCCATTGGGTTTGGTGGGCACGTTGGTATCCGCCAGGCATTTGGCGCACCCGGGTCCAGAATCAGCCGGGACAGTCGATTAGCTACGAGGAGCACCTGAGAGCGTGGCTGAGATGGAGCAGAGGATTACTCAGAACGTCGACGAGAGGATCGCTCAGGCTATATCAAGGATTCAGCCACAGCAGCATGAAAGCCAAGAGGTTTCTCGACCACCAGTTGATCAGTCACCCATTCAGCAGCAGAATGCACCGGTAGTGAGAAGTAGTGTCCACTCGGCTGATCCGTTTCCCTATGCATCTCTACAGGTTAGACTTACATTTCAATTGAGTACATGACGATTATGATTTTTAACTTGATCACTAATATCATCATAGAAGAATTCTCAATTTTTATCTAAACAAGTTCCACATAACACTCAGGCACCCACTGAGTGCCATCTGTTTTTACAAATTGGAGTAGAAGAGGTCATGGTTGCATGGGGAAAACTTTTCCCCTCTCGTCCAAGTGATATTGTGCACGGTGAACCACTCCGACATTACCATGCACGAGTGCTTGTAGACGAATTTGTTGCAGAGCATGCTGACGTCGGTTTACCGGTGCCGGTCCCACAAAGACCTACCGTGCGTTCTGCACAAACTGCGACAGTGCAGTGGCCTGCACGATTGGTCAGACTCCCTGGGCAGGTATTACTCTTAACCGTTGCTATAAAACTATTGGTGTACCACCTTGCATCCATATACTTAATTAGACTAATATCATAGGATATGACCCCACCGAAGACTGATAAGGGCAAAGGAAAAAGAATTGCCACACCTGTGCAATCAAAGGCATCCACAAATTTTGTGCTTAGACCTGCTTTGGTGGAGAAGAGAATATTGGCCGGCTTGTCGACCAATATGCAGATTCTGCATTCCTCGTTGTTGGTGCTACCACCGGATAGTGATTCCCTCATTGTGGAAGATCCCGAGCGGATATTTCACTATATAGTTCAAGGAGAAGATATACATCGATTTGGGATGTATATGTCCGACTTCGAGGAGTGCTTCAGGAGGGATTGGTTGAATGTGTCGATTATCAAGTCGGCCGCCATGTGAGTGACTTCTACCTTTTATATTTTGAATTCATTAATTGGTGATGAATTAGATGTTTGAATATAAAGTTAATGACTAATGATATTGCCTCATAGGTGGGTGCATGATAAGGCGATCAATGTCTATCAAGATCAAAGATTTGGATTCCTGTGTCCTGCTATGTGCAATGAAGTCCAGATGACAAGTGATCCGCAAGGCCTTATGCAATATATGACGAATGCCCTCTATGAATGTTCGAAAGTCATTTATTATGCTGCCATATCATTCAGGGTATGATATTTGACTATTTCTATTAGTATTATCTAAAACATATAGTTTGTGTTAGTTGCTTAATGATTTCAACACATTGTGTAATTTGTGGACAGTCGACATTGGTCATTGCTTGTGCTGGTGATGGGGAAGCACCCACGAATCTTGCAATTTGACTCACTTGGTGCGGGTGCCAAGAGACCGAAGATCTCCACCGCAATACTGGGGTAATTATTTTGTTATCGTAAACAACAATTATTTTACTAACATTAACTGTTTCATAATTGCTACTGATGCTTAAAACTATATATATTGCTGATGTATATAGTTCCATGAAGCTGCATTAAGACTCCAGGGTATAACAATGAAGAATAACATCCCTTGGAACACTGTCAAGGTACTCTATTAATTGATAAATTTGTGTGATAATGTTTAAACTTGTTTATAACTGTCAATATGTGTGTTTGTATAGTGTCCGGTGCAGCCTGGGGGGTCAGAATGTGGATACTATGTCATGAGATTCATGAGTGACATAGTAGGAGCGGCGAACCTTTTACCAGAGCACTCGTTAGACATGGTAACATTCTTTGAAAGTTTCAGTTATGCTCTTTACATGTTGTTAGACTTGTACGTTTTAGATTAATGTTCATTTTTTTTCAAGGCTTACGAACAAGTGTTCAAAGATGGTCAGTATGATGATGCTCAAATTGTTGAGATGCTTGAGGAATGGTCGGAGTTCGTCTGCACAAGTTTAATGAATTGATGATCATGAAGATGTTTTGCTAACTTTTTCGAGTATGTAAATATAACTCTGTACACTTGTGGATGGTGTAATGGTAGATTTGAATTGTAATGGTGTTTTTTATTTGTATTGAAAGTGTGAAAGTAAGTGTAATTGCATTGGTTTTGTTAACTCTCAAATTGTGGTGCGTCGTTGGTATTAATTGGGAGCTTTTATAACTTTTTAAATGTGTGCTGGAGCTCCCTGTATGGATGAAGCATTATTACAGGTCTGATTGAATCAAATGTGGTGAATATATATATATATAAGCTGGGATGGAAAAAAACAAAAAAAAATATACCTATCTCGGCGGTTCTTAGAGAACAACCGCCGAGATAGGCCCCTGGGATTGACCGTGTGTGAGATTGACCATGGGTCTATCTCGGCGGTTGTTCTCTAAGAACCGCCGAGATAGACTCATGGTCAATCTCACACACGGTCAATCCCAGGGGCCTATCTCGGCGGTTGTTCTCTAAGAACCGCCGAGATAGGTACATCTAGTTCGGCGGTGCTCATTTCGGCGGTTCACAACCGCCGAAATAGGCCCATTGGAACCGCCGAAATAGGCCTTTTTTCTACTAGTGTAACTAATTTACCTAAACCGTAGGGTATAGAGCAGCGCCCATGGCTGCCTTGATAGTATAACGCAGACCACCTCTGAACTTTTCCACCTTCACGGTGTCAGAATAGACAACTCCTGGGACAAAGTCCAACAGCCCGATGAACGAGGAGTAGTACTGATCCACTGTCAGACTACCCTGCCTCAGCGCCTCGAACTCCTCCCTTTTCCTCTGCTTCAAGTGAGTAGGATAATACTTCTCCCTCAACAACTCCATGTAACCCGCCAACTGAAACCCTCTATAGCAGTATAATGATCCTTCACGGACCTCCACCAAGTACTAGTGGCGTCCCTCAGATGAAAGGCTGCTATCCCGACCTGGTGCTCAGCAGGCACATGAATGGCGTCGAAAGCCTTCTCATGCTTAATGATATACCTCTTCAGGACGGTGGGGTCAGCTACTCCGTCGTATGTTGGAACTCACGTGTCAGCAACGCTCTTCAGCCAGTTTGGATCTCTCGGTGCGGGTGGGGGTGGGACTATAGGTGGCGCTCCAATCTGGATGCCTCCTATCTGGGCCAGCTGTGCAAAGACGGCAGCTACCGCCTCAGCAACGCCCACAGGCTGGGTCTCGGGAGGACCTCCTCCAGACCCACCGCCTCCACCGCTGCCTCTGCTGTGGAGGGTGATTTTTCGGTATGAGGGGGGTCTATCTAAATATGATCTGGCTGAAAAGTCGAGATCCTAGAGATTGCCATTCTGTGGAGGGTGAAAGCCCGTTAATCTAGCATCCCTCAAATACCTACTAAATCGTCCGTCTTTCCTAGGAAACATAAGGGGAAGTGCAAGTGAACACTACACCTGCTCTCATTGGGCCCCACACGGACTTATGCCCTAAGGGCGGAAATTGACTAGAGTCACCACCTAGTTTGACCTAAGGAACTAGGAAGGGAAGAGAAGGGTTCTAAGAACCGTTAATTGACTCTGAGATTTTTGCCTATGGATAGGACTTATCTGGTCATATCAGAGATTCTGTGTTGGGTTCGCACTGGGTTACACCCCTCAGAAGTGGCAACGACCACGACTTCGGATTGGTGCCCGAGGAAACCTCGATCTCCAATTGTCGGGATTACCTTCTTTCAAAACCTTATTAGAGAGATTCATTTCAAAGGGCCACGAGGATAAGATAGGAGGGGAGTAGAATGTGGAGAGTGGATGAGGAGAGCTTTTCTACCAAGCTAGCGCCAAAAAACAAATTGATGAATTTTAGATGAGTATAGAATGAAAGATTAAGAAAATTATGATGTTGAGGAAATGATTAGGATTGGGAGTCTGATTTGAAGGGTTGAATAATTCGAGGGGTTATGGGAGTCATAGAGGATTTGAATGCCTTGAGAGGTATGAGTACCTCCTGAGAAGGGAAAAGGGTTTTTTCTTTTATTGAAACGGGGTCACACCCTGTGTGGACTGCCTACGTACTCAACTCCCTATTGAGATCAGACCTTACGTAGTTCACGAACCTTTAGGGATTTGGGAGTTTGGGGGGTTTTGAAGGAATTGGGGCTTTGACCTTTTGGGTCTTTGAAGGATCAAGGGGTTTTGTGGTCATCTCGTGGGGCTTGATGGATTGTCGAGTTTGTTTTGGAGTTTGAGGTGCTAGACTCTGTGAGATATTTGAAATCTTAAAATGATGATGCCTGTGAGACATTCGGGTTTGTGAGACATTTGAGGCTTGAAAGGGTTATCAAATTTCTAGGGGTTCGGTTTCTTGAGGAGTTTAGGGTTTTGAGGTGTTTGAATTTTATGAGTCTATTGAACTGTTGAGACTTTCAAATCCGTTGAGCTGTTGAGTCCTTCGAGTCTATTGAGTTGTTAAGACGTTCGAGTCTGTTGAGCTGCTGAGATGTTCGAGTCTATTGAGCTGCCGAGACGTTCGAGTCTGTTAAGCTGCTAAGACATTCGAGTCTGTTGAGCTGCTGAGACCTTCGAGTCTGTTGAGCTGCTGAGACTTTCAGGTCTGTTGAGCTGCTAAGACGTTTAGAGATTCGAGATGCTTGAGTTCTAAGGAGTTTGGAGTTTGAGGGAGTTTGAGATTTATGATGTTTGGAATTATTTGGGATTGAAATGAAGTATAATTGAATTGGGAATGAAAAGAATTTGATTGAAATTGAGATTGAATCTAAATTGGAATTGGATTGAAATTGAATTTGAATTTGATTCGGAATTGAAATTGAATTGGAATTGAAGTTGAATTGCATTTGGAACTAAATCGGGATCGAATTAAGGCAATGAGCCGGATTTGGTCCTTAGAGATGGACCAGGTTTGGGCCTTGAAATGTGGGCTGAGTATTTGGGCCTTGAATTGTGGGCCGGATTGGTCCCTATGAATGAGCTGGATTTGGGGCTTAGAATTGGGCTTGATTTGGCCTTTGAAATTGAAGTTGGAAGATGATTTGAATCTACGAGACAATTGGAGTTTGGAAGGAGTTTGAAGTTTGATCTTAGAACTTTTGGAAACATTTCAAATGCTTTGTGAGGTTGAAGTGTGTCAAATGAGTGTATGAAGAGTATTTAATGTTGACATGTGAAAAGCTTTGATTTCAAAGAATTCGTGAAGAATATCTGGTTTCGGAGTATGAGAGGATTGACTTTGAAGAGTGTATGATGAGTGAGTATGAGAGGGATTGATTTTGGAGTGTGTTTGATGAGAGTGTGAAAGAGATTGATTTGAAGTGTGTATGATGAGAGAGTATGAGAGATATTGATTTTGCAGTATGTTTGATGAGAGAGTATGAGAGAGATTGACTTTGAAGAGTGTATGATGAGTGAGTATGAGAGGGATTGATTTTGGAGTGTGTTTGACTCATTGGATTTTTAAATTGATTTGGAATTGGATGATTGATTGATTGTGAATTTTATTCTAACTTTAGAGGATGATTTGGAACAGTTTAGGGGAAACGGGTATTCCTCACATGGGCCGTGTCCAGGACCCGTATTCATGGAAGATACCCAAACCTAAGGCTTTTCTAAAGTGGGCCTCAAGGGTCCACTAAATGGGCAACCTAATGGGCTTTCTAGGGCCACCTGCTCCAGCCTGTTTGGCTAGTTATGGACCGAGCCTGAACAAAATTAAATTTGGGCCAAGAGTTACATGGGCCCAAACAGGATCAATCCATACGTTTACAAAATCATAGGCAAGGAATGATGAACAAATGATATATAGAGATGAATTTCCAAGGCTATATAAACAAATATACACGCGGACATGGATTTTAAAAGCTATCCGGATAAAACAAATATATGTAAGAAAAGAATTCATAATTTGTCTAAGTAATTATATACATGTGGACATGGATTTTAAAAGCTTAAGTTATGTATGTATGAAATGAATTTGGAAGTAGTACGAGAAATGAATATACAAGAACGAATCATCAAAGCTATCTAGGCAGCGAATTAGAATTATTCAAATCTAAAACTCTCAAAAACTAACAAGATGAGTCCTACTGTATGGGTTGCTAACCAACTGTTAGTCTTATCCTATTTACTATCTTTCAATAGTTAATCAAAGGTTGCAAGCAAGAGAATAATGTAACGGTTATGGGATGAAATCACAAAAATGAATAAGTCACAACACTACAACCAAACGTAAAAGCAACAAATAGATTACAAATTGATACAAATACAAGTGAAAAGTTTAAATCTAAAGCTGCTATGAGGGGCCGCATCGACGCCGCCTCACTTGAGCTGAAAGGATCAGCAAGAAGTGCACCAACCGTTACACGTGTTTGAAGTGGAGACCACGGTAGTCCTAGCCAAACTCCAGTTCCTTAGCTAAGGAGTTTTCCAAGGTTTCCATTCCCCAAGCATTATGTACATGTCTAGAACAAGACCAAGATACACGAGAATAGTTAGTTATACTGTAAGAGATTGGGTGTGTGCAATGGGATCATACGGCCCCTCTTAATGGGAGGAAAGGGGGCCAATCTAATCATCTCCCACACCCCAACCGAGAACATGAAAAGAGTTTCAAGCTGCCAACAAATACTAAAGATTTATGATAATCAAGCATTGGGGTTGATGCTCAAATTAATTCGTCATCTTAGATTATGACTCGAACGAAGTGAAGTATCAAAGAGGGGAAGTTGTAAGTCATGTGGGATCATACCTAGAAGGTTGATATCATTTCCCTCTAGATGAAATTAATAAGGACCAACCAGCCAATGAGTGGTTTATCTTAACGATCATAATATTCGGGCAACATCATCGCTCGATTTATGTTTCTTATCTAAACGCAACGAGGCAAGTTACTGATAGTCTCAAACAATTTCCAAACCCATGTCATGCGCAAGGAAAATTAAATATCAAAGGTAATTAAATTGAAGTTTAGAGTAACTGAGTTTCCAAACCCATGAGGGAAAGCCATGGAGACCATGAGTCCACATTGCCCAATCGACAAGCAAGTCAGCCCAAATCTCGAGTGCAATGTACCTCGGGTCAAGTCATGAAACCAAAAGATGATTAGCCAAATGACTTAGACGGCGCAAAGGGGGAATTATAATGAGCCCAACATATCAAGTTCCAAACCCGCAAAGTGAAGGCGCTAAGTATAGCAATGATCGAACCAAGGTGCCAACCCCATGAAATTTCCCGGTAATGGATCGGGCCCATGTGTCCATGATAAATAAATACAATGGGATGATCAACTCAATGACGAGGATCTTGAGCCCAATGAGTTCGAACAAACGAACGATACACAAACGTTTTTCATTACAGTTAAAATGTCAAAACTAAATGGCCCAACACTCACATCTCGAATGAACAAAATCACAGAGAGCAGATATTAGAAACTGTCATTAGACCAAATCAAATACTATCACCAAACAAAGACCAATTAAAGAGGTGTAAAGGCCCACAAAATGAACTCAGTCAATCGACTTGCGTTATCAATAGTAACATAGTTTTGAACAAATTACGTCAGGATTGTAAACGACCAAAACATTAATCGGAGGTTAGAAAGTGAACAGAGCAAACCATTTCTTTCCGTGTAAGTATCACAGGAGCAGTTACTTCCAATAAACAAGGGATCGGATCTGGTCAACAATAAGCTCATAACCAGAAGCAATTCGGGTCTGGTCAACAACAAGCTCATAACCCAAAGTAATTCAATGTAAAGGAGCTTGACTAGTGCCAGTGAATTAGAGAATGGAACAGGGAAGAAAAATTCAGGTATCGTCAATGGAAATCCAAAGGTTGGAACGGATTTTTTTTAGTACTTAGAACCGGAAAATGAGCATCGCATAGAAGCATTTAGCAGATATAAATCAATAACCTTAACAATATGTTTGTCAAAGCACCTAATAAAGCCAACCGACAAGCTAGCCATAGAGCAGCGTCACAAGAAATCCTTCCAAAGTAGATAACGATGATATCACAACTTAACAAATTTAGGAAACTGAAGCAAACCAGAAGTTGATAGACGACATCAAATTTCATCCATCAATGGAAGCTTCATGAGTGATAGCGTAAGCAAATGGATGAGGAGTAATTTCCTGAAAAGAGACCTTATGAAACCCTCCACAACCTTGGAATGTATAAAGGAGGAATGGATGACACCAATGATACAGTCATGGGCGTCAGGACCCCACCACGAGGGCAAGAGGCAACGGTGACGATCAAAAACTAAGGCCGTCAAGGATTCACCGCCTGAGACCATGAAGGGAGGCGATTCGACCAACTACCCTAGTGGGGTGTTGGGAGAAGCCGATGAAGACAGACAAGAAAAACAAACAAGAGATCACCAGCGAGACTTGAGATTTGCTTCCGTTTTTTTTGTTTCTGGTGGCTTTTGAAGGAACTCGAAGCCAGGTTGGGTTGATGTAGAGGCTGGATTTTTACTTTCGATAGAGAAGAGCAATCGAGAGTAGACTATATCATTCGATGATAGAAAACCCAGTGAAGGTCGATTGATGAAGGAAGATAGTTGTTATGTCTTTGTTTTCTGAGAAAAAATAGAGAACCCGGCTGTAAAGTTTTCATCTGTTTTCAGCTATCGAAAGAAATCCATTGGTGGGGTCGATTGAACTAGGTTCGTTCCTTTAGGTGTTTCGATGTAGAACAATGGAAGAGTGGGAGATGGTTCTGGTTTTTTGGAGATGAGGAAGAGAATGGTCGAGAGCTTCCCTGATGAATTACCGCCAGTGGATTCTAAGTAGAAAAGAGATGTCGTCGGTCAAGTTCGACTGTTGGGATGGAGGATTGAGGAGGATAGACACCGGTACTCCTTTCTTTGTCTTCGAGATGGAGGTTAAGGATTCACCTGTGCATGAAGGTTTAGGGTTTGATTTATGGATTCAAAGGTGAAGGCGGCGATGGGAGCAAGTGTGGAAGAAAATGTTACGGTTTGCCGATGAAGAAGGATGGAAGGCTTTGAAGAATGGAGGCGGGGTGAAAATGAAGAAATCGATCGAAGAAGAGGTAACGGGGAGGCTGGTTACTGTAGGGTTTTTTGTTGTTGTTTTATAATTAGAGGGTGGGATTAAGGGTTTAGGAGATGGGTTGGGTTTTAATGTGGGCTTCGGTTTTGGGTTGTAAGCTTGGATAGGATGAACTTGGGTTTGGGCTGTTGGGTTTGACTAAAGATTGGGTTAAGACCAAGTTTGGTCCACCAAAAAATGAGAAAGGAAAAGAATAATTACAATAGAACTTCATACAAAACCTATGGAAGGAAAACAAAAAGCTATAACTCGACATGAGTAAAATAATCAGAAACGCTAATATTTTAAAAAGATGTATATGTAGAGTAAGATTAAGAGGGTTTAGTCAATAAATTGAAAAGTTTTTTTTACAAAATAACAACATGAAAAATGATAAATAAATATAAGCAAAATAAAGTAAACGAAATGTCAATGACTAGTGAACTTAAACTAAAAATAGCTAAATAGCTAAAAAAAGGGTAAGTATAAAACAGGTTACTGTTTGAAAATTTATTTTCAGAAAAAATGGGCTTTTCTAAATGTTTGAAAATTGGTTTAAAAATTTTGTCATAAAACGATGGTTTCATTTTGGCACGCACTTAAATACATTTTGAAAAAGAGAAAGGCAACGACCCCTCTTATTTGAATTATTATCACGAAATTTGCTTTATGGGGTGAGAATTTTTGGTGTCTATAGATGGCTCCCCTTGATTCAATTCTGCAAGCCCTTGCAGAATTGGATCAAGGTTGACGGTGCCAAAAATTCTCCCTGTGGTTTAGTGGTGCATAGGGATGCGACCGTGAGTGTATGAATACGATTGAAAGTACGAGGACTTATGACGAGCCTCAGTTAGACCTCTTGACATCTAACCCTAGGACATATGACGAGCCTAAGATACTAACAATGGCTTGGTTGGTGTGCACGAGGACTTATGACGAGCCTCAACTAAACCTCTTGACGTCTTGATATAGGACTTATGACGAGCCTATAATGCAAATTGAAAGTATGAGGACTTATGACGAGCCTCAACTAGACCTCTTGATATCTAGTCATAGGACTTATGACGAGCCTATGATACTAACAATTTAGATTGGCTGGGGTGCACGAGGACTTATGACGAGCCTTAACTAAACCTCTTGACGTCTAGCTATAGGACTTATGACGAGCCTATAATGCAAATTGAAAGTACGAGGACTTATGATGAGCCTCAACTAGACCTCATGATATCTAGTCATAGGACTTATGATGAGCCTATGATACTAACAATTTAGATTGGCTGGGGCGCACGAGGACTTATGACGAGCCTCAACTAAACCTCTTGACGTCTAGCTGTAGGACTTATGACGAGCCTATTATGCAAATTGAAAGTACAAGGATTTATGACAAGCCTCAACTGAACCTCTTGACGTCTAGCTATAGGACTTATGACGAGCCTATAATACTAACAATTAGATTGATTTGGGTGCACGAGGACTTATGATGGGCCTTAACTAAACCTCTTGACGTCTAGTTATAGGACTTATGACGAGCCTATAATACCAATTGAAAGTACGAGGACTTATGACGAGCCTCAACTAGACCTCTTGATATCTAGTCATAGGACTTATGACGAGCCTATGATACTTTATGGAGTTGTACGAAACTTGCTGCTTTGTGTGGTTGATTTGAGGATGACTCTAGTCGTGGATTGATCCGGGATTGGATGTTTTTTGTAGTTTTCGTGAGGGATGTGATGGTTGAATGTTTTTTGTTGATGTGCTCCTTGACTTCGTCAGTGTGGGACTTGTGTTTCAGTTTTGTTTTGACAGTCTCACCCGATGTGCACTATAGTTTCAGGATTTGGTAGGACTCTTGGCTCTAGAGTTTCAAGCTGGCTCCAGTATGGCTCCTGAGTTTTTGGTTTTTGTGATTTTGTGATTAGTCTTTGAGTGGATGGTTTTTTTTGTGAATGAGTGATTTTGGGAACTCGATGGTTTTGATATGATTGGATGGCTTCGATATGATCCGAGGGCTTCGGTATGATCGGATGGCTCCGGTGCGGTCGGGTGGCTCCAGTGTGGTCAGATGGCTCCGACATGATTCATGACCCCATTATGAGCAATGGCTCTAGGATGGTTGGTGGGTTACGATTTGGATTGAGATTTTCTAGATGGTTGGTGGGTTTCGATTTGGATTGAGATTTTCGGGATGATTGGTGGGTTTCGATTTGGATTGAGATTTTCAGGATGATTGGTGGGTTTCGATTTGGATTGAGATTTTCGGGATGGTTGGTGGGTTTCGATTTGTTTTGGATTTTGAGTCGAATGGTGGGTTGATGTGATTGGTGGATTGTGTTGTGTTTGACGTATTTTGATGTGGTAGATATTTTTTGTTGTGGTTGATAACTTTTTGGTCATGGATGGATGGCTTCGGTCCGGTTATGACTTCAGTGTTCTCTCATGATGGCTCAAGGATAGCTCAGGATGGCTCCGAGAAGGGCTACGAGATGCCTCTATTTGGTGATAGTGAGGAACAAAGGGGGATTTTTCCTTTGAGGTGGTCGCACCCTGGGCGGGCTGCCTACGTACTCAATTCCGTATTGAGATCAGACCTTACGTAGTTTGAAAATTTTGCAAGCAAGGTCTTGGTGACGAAATGGCTCCGACATGATTTTGAGAAGGCTCTCGTATTGTTCTCAAACTATTCGGATGGCTCCTGTGTAGCTTTAGGGAGGGTCTCGATGTATAAGGATGGCTCCGGCATGCTTTCAACTCGGCTTTGGGAGTGGTATCGATGAGACTCGGGTGTGACACTGGATGGCTCCGGGATGGTCTACGCATATCTCCGGATGGCTCCGAAATGGTTCAATGCAACCTGAATATAGCCTGGGATGGCTCAAAAATGGTTCGATGCAGCTCAAGGTAGCCAGAGATGGATCCGAGATGGTTCGATATAGCTTGATGATGGCCAGGGATGGCTCTAGTTGACATCTTTTGATCAAAAGTGACACTTCAACAACTACAACTGAAGTCGACTTTCAGTGAGACTAGGCAGAGTTCTTACCGGTCGGATGCGATGATGAACGGGTTATGAAGCACGCAGATATTAAATGCTAGGTACAATACAAAATGCATATGTAATTTTGGGAGATGAGGTAAGGCCCTATCTCTATTAATATGAGGTCTATGAATATAAGATGTCTTTGGTTCGATCTTGAGTGATTGTTGAACTGGAATGCGCGAATCACTTTCCTCTCATGGAGGGATGTGGGTCAATCTCTTGTGAGTACATCCGTGTGTGCTAATGGTGTGATGATGCTCTCGATGCTCGGAGCAGAATTTTCCTAAGAATTTCTTTCGAGGTTTTGAACTTTCCGATCCTTACAAATTCCTCACCTGCAACGGGGTAGGCTATTTATGTGTGGTGCTTTAATCAAAGAGTCACTCGCCTCTGAAGACCTTGTGAGATAAGGTCACACTCATTCGCTCACGGTCCCTTTGGAAAGACGGGACATGTTGATAAAAGTATGAAGCTTATGATTCATGTTTCAGATTTGATACTTTCAGTCAACGCTCATCAACTAACGAGTCAGAGGTCTTTTATTGGGTTATAACGGGGCTGAGGGGTATGATGTATGTCACATGGGACTAGAGGATTTGTTTGGGAATTGTGGAGCTTTTGTGAAACAGAGGACGTGTTTCGCCTTTGCCATGGGTGGAATGATTAGACGGGTTTTTGATAACCTTTTATTGATTTCTACAGGACATCATTGGTCCTTTGGATTTGGATTCCTCATTCTTGCCTCTTTTGGTGTATGGTTTTCACTTTCTTCTCCTTCCTTTTCGGTGTGTGATCTTCTTCTTTGTTTTTTGCTTTCGGAATTGCATAGGCTTATCGACTTTCTCAAGCATTTTCGGTGTTCTTTTCTGGTGTTTGGCTTTGGAGTTGCATCGACTCACTGACTTCTTGGGCATTTTCTGCTTACTCTTTTGGGATTCACTTTTGCTTTTAGCTTTGAAGTTTTCATTGACTCGCTGATCTTCTCAAGCAGTTTATTTGCTGTTTTTGTGAAAGATGATGGGGAGAGACCATGGCTCTGGCTCCTTCGTAATCCTCTATTGCAAAGATAGGTAAGTATATGTATGTGAGTTGGTATGTTGTGGAGTTTCTTTTTTTTAGAAAAAGTTTTTCATGAAAGGCTCAACGGGGCTCACTAAGGGATTATGTACAAGGTAGTCAAAGGTTTGTGGTTTTGTGAAGATTTTGTTCCTAAGTGCCTCGTCATCCTCATTAGTCAGTGATTGTTTTCTTACTACTTCGTGGATCTTTGCATGAATCACAGTTCGTATCTTGCTATCGACATTGACCTCACTCTAAATTATGCCTCTCCATGTGCTGAAGGAAAGCACAAGTCGCTCATGGTTTTACCTCGATTAGCTCTCTCTACCTTCCCTTGTCGCCAGTGGATTGTTCAAAAGCGCTCACTTGAAATTCAAGAGAAAATATCGCTCTTCACACACTACTCACTTAGTTTGTGGTGCTGATTTTGATTTGACCCTTGTGTTCGTTGATGGGTCGAGAGTTTTGTGATTCAAGCATTTTGTTCAATCAATCTCTCAAGATTTTTCCCAAAGATGTCGTTTCAATACGAGAGTATGCAAATGTGGCTATCTACAATGCAATCTATTGTGGTAATATGGAATTACTATGTACAGGATGCGTGAAATGCTGAAAATGATGAATGAAGATGGTTGACCTTGGTGTTTGACCAAATGTGTGTTTTTGTTTTTTGTTTTTTGTTTTTTTGTGTTTTATTTTTGGATGCAATGCATGAGTGGTAAGGTTATGACTAGTCTCGCTTGGGTCGAATTCAGCTCTCGGTTCATGAAGCTCATCCCATCGTTGTTGGCCTTGAAGGTGGTCTAGTCGTTGGGGTCGCTGTCGGGGTGGTAATTCTCAAATGAGGTCGGATTGGTGATTGGCCCCTGGATTTTGAATTTTTAGGGAGTGACAACTCCCGCATGGTGGCCCCACGGTATGACACGCTCTTTCCCTTTTAGTCACTGACGTGCATGGTGATTCTGATTGGGAGAGGTTTGAACTCGGTTTTTTTTCTATCCCTCTAAGATCGGGCTCTAGCGGTCGAGATATTGGGATGAAAGTGTGTGTGGTGTGGTGACAATGAAACACATGGTTATGCAATTTTTGAGGTGGACACGACTCGTGAATGATTGATGGAATTGAAATGGCTGGAAGTGCAAGTGACTCTTTTTTTGTCATGAATGCGATGCATGTGTTTTGCTTTGTGCTCGGTTGCATTTGTTGGTGTTGTTTATTTAGGGGATGCCTCCTGTAGATACCATGAATTCTCACCCCCATAAAGCAAAGTTGATGAATGATATATAACTGTGAGGAGTCGTTCCTTATTCATTCTTCTCTTTATTCGTGCATGCCAAAAGAAACCAGGTTTTAGAAAAACAATTTTGAAAACGCGTGTTTTCAAAGTGGTGGATTTTCTCAATAGAAATTTTGATGCTCGACCATTCGCAAATAAAATAGGGAGTGGGGAACCCTATACACATTGATCTAAATAAATTCAAAGGGAATGTGTAAACCTATACATGTAATCTATTCAGAAATGGACAAAAGAGAAAAGAATGCTAGGGGAAAACCTATACATCAATTTTAAAAGTCATTAAATGGGGGAGTTTGAGCTTAAAAACTTCTCCCGAACTCTTCTGCTTCGTCTTCGAGCTTCTGACTGGCTGCTCATTCATCTTCGGGCTCCTGATTGGCCGTTCGCTTGTCTTCGGGCGTTTGACTGGTTGCTCGCTCAAGTATAGGTTGCAGCGAAGCCGTACCGTGATTAAACAGATCGGGTTGGTGTTCTTCTAACTTCCAACAGTTTGGACTCGAACAGTTGTTGTTAGTCTTCATGTCGCTTGACTCGGGTTGGTACGGCTCTAAATTTTTGCTCAAACCGCATTGTTGATCTTCATGTGCTCCACTTGCTCTGACAAGGAAAATGAGAGACGTTTTTTACAAAGGAAAGGTGAATGATCGAGCATAAAATCTTTGTGAAAATCCCCCTCTTTTGTGAAAACACGAAATGACTAGTACGCTCCACTGTACTGACCGCTGCTCTTGAAGGTGGGTTGAACTTCAAAAATAACGGGTCACCACATGGGGACTAAATCATTTATTTTGAAAAACATTTGTGGAAATCAACTTGAAAACTTATTTCAAAAACAAGTTTGAGATAATATTCGAGAAAAAGTAGTTTGAAATTCGTTTGTAAAAAGTAGGTTTTTGAAATCTGTTTTTGAAAATAGTTTTTGAAATAACATTTGTGAGAAGTAGTGTTTGAAAATCATTTGTAAACAGTAGATTTTTGAAATCTGGTCTTTGCAAACCGTTTGACAAAGTTTATTTTCTGGAAGACTTTGATTGAAATCGATTTTGAAAACTGTTTTGGAAATAACAATTTTGAAAATCATTATTTTTTGAAAATCATTCGAGATGAAAGGCTTTGAAGAGATTTCATTAGAGTGTTCAGCATGATTCATTTTTTTATTTTTGCTAATTTTTTAAACGTGATCACTCATAGATGTAAGTGGAAAATAAAAATCGTGGCTGATTTTATGTGGAGCTGAGTGTGAATGATTAGGATAATCACCTTCCAGGCCAATCAATGCTTCCATACCACCGGGGGAACCGTCGTCCCTTCATTGTTCATCTCTCGGGATTTATCTCTGTTATGCCTTATGGGGCACATCATCAAGAGAGTCCGGAGTGCTTAAGTTTGAAAGGTCAGGATACCCGAAGTGATACAGTGTAACACCCCTACCGGTAATATCACAATTATCTCCTAAGCCGTCTCCATTACCAATACACAAGCAGCGGAATTTTCAATACAACCGAGGGTGATACAATGCCGTTAGTCACCCACGTGACTAACAAGGCCAAACCAAACTCAAATACAACAGTCAAATTACAATATCGGTCCGATGGGTCATTATACCGAGTATACTACACCAATATTACATTCCAATTCCTTATTCAAATCTCATCTCAATACAAGCCTCAAAACCATATTATACAATTACAATATCCATTCATTGCTATACTGAGTTACTATAATCATTAAGTTGCCGGTAACATTTCGGCTTACAAATCAACATTTCAAATTATTACAACCTCCACTAATCACTACCCTTGCTTACATAGCAACCCGTCCCACACTCGAACGGTACTCGGCTTCATTGTCCTGTAAAATAAAAACTGCGCCCCTAGGGGCTCAGCAAAATTACTGCATATGACTTCCGCGTACTAGCGAGGGTACGCCGACTATTTGGTCGAGAGCATGCGATTCATTTTTAATTCAAACAATCATGCTCAATAACTATGCATTAATCATGCACACATTCAAAGATAGACAACCAGGAAATACAATCCACACAGATATCACATCCAGCTCGGTAAATTTATTTACCTTATTCTTAAACCTTGAGAGACCGTATCTCAAGTGAGTTCCATTCTTGTTAATCACCAACTTTCCATCCCAACCGGGTAGTTCACTTATCTCCTGGATCTTTAGACACCCTCAGTCCCGGTCTAGTTTTCTCAATTATTTTAACTTGGATAACCTTAAGTTAAGCCTCATAGGCCTCCGGGCAGAGACATATATAGGTCTCACCACCGGGCAGTTATAATCTCAATACGGGATTAGAAACATTCTCCCATGTTCCCTCTTTCCTATCCCATAATACCCACCTTACCTCTTTAGACGGGTAAGCTCTGCCAGTCTTACTCCAATCGGGCACCACTATGTGGCACACGGCCCCGCGGGGCACCACTATGTGGCACACGGCCCGGTAACAAGGGAGTTCGACCACGGATTTGGAAACAAACACTCTATTGTTCCCTCTTCCTTGCACGCGTGACTCACAATCCCCCTAACCCAACTCTCGGGTTAGTAACCATAGGTACTGATATATAAATACATATATAAATATCAGTCTGCCGCATCTCTCTCGATGCTATCATACAACTTAGGAGGTTTTCCTATCTCGTTGTATCTACCGATTTACGGGTCGCCCCTATACTTCCATTACTTAGGAACTATGTTCGTTTCTAACATTAAGTCACATCCTTGCATAGGAGGTCGACTATTGATATTAAGGACGTTCTCTAATCTCGTGGGTCGCTTGTTCTCATTTCGAGTAAGTTTATAAGTTTTATTTATCGTTGACCACTAATCGATGGTTATCGTGTGTTACCTCGTTTTCATTATTCCACAACTTGACTCTTTCTTCGAGTCTCTAATCAAACAAGACTCAACTATGAGTCGCACTACAATACACAATCACCTGCAAGCAACTCATTCACAATTCACCCATTTCATGAATTATACAAACTTTAGTTCAATTACAATCCAACAAGCAACAATACCGTACAAGCACCAATTAGTACGAACAATCTGATTCATGCATTTATCTTGTTAGGTGGTCACACAATCAAACAAGCACACAAATCGGGTAACCAAGTTAGGATACAGAGCATGAGGAAATCATACCTTTCACTGGGGTTAACTTTACCGGGTGTTCTCATGTTCCTCGGTTCACACTTGTTCCTCGAGTCTTACTCTTGAACCACTGATTACACGTCAAGTGGTTCTATTAATATCAAGGTGTTACGGTACGTACATAATTGCTACTCCCGTACTTATCCCGTTACCCAGTTATCTCGGTTTACTTAAGTGTTCTTAAACTCATAACTTTCTTAATCACTTCTTAAACTTATTTACACTTCTTAGGACCTTTAAAGGTCACCCAACATGTAACACCCCTACTCTAATCGGCTCCTAATCGTCTTACTTAACATTGTAATCGCAGCGGTAATCAAAACAAATGAACTACTGGTGTCACCGTTCTCACTCGCCCATATGAGTAATAACGTGCTTACTGATATATATATATATATATATATATATATATATATATATATATAACGAAACAATTTCCCACAGTGACAACAAGAGATAGATCTAACCTTCCCAAACCAATAAAAACATTCACAGTGAGCATTCTAAGTATCCCAATCCTATACACGTTTCTAAGTTCGTATCAAAATGCAACAGTGCATATTTACACAACTGTAACTAAACTACCCAACGCGTCCCGCTCTTTGTCGACACCGGAAGCTGCATACCTGCAAAATGTTTGTTTGTGGTATGGAATCAGCCCCTGTTGAGTATGTTACTATATGACTGTCATGCCCCCTCGGACCCTCAGTTAATTGGTCGAGAGCATGCAATTCATTTTCATGCAAGTAGTTTAATATAAAAACTGTAAAGCAACAACATATATTGCCGTGAACTCAAATAGCAAACAAGCCCCCGGCTTCACACATCGCATCGTAGTAAACCACTGAAGCGTTAAAACGCTTATATGAGTACAGAGACTTCATTCCAACAAACACTTGATAGTTCATAATTGAGTACGGTGACTCACTCGACCAAACAATCCACAATAATCCACACACGAGCACAGCGACTCGACCCAACCAGTTCACAATACAGACAAAAGTACAACGTCTCAATCAAGCCAATTCACAACACACAATATGAGTACAATGACTCGTTTCAACAAATCCACCAACATTCAACACATAACCACAAAGCATAACCACTGAGCAACAAGGCAAAACAACGAGAATTATAAACAAGTATAATTTCCCGTCCTTGGCATGCAAGCCCAAATAATGTTCGCCTAATGTACGAGCTAGTATAGTCATTCGTAATTGTTCAGTCATGACTAACAACAACGTCTTGTTAGAACGACTCGTCTCTAAGTTACCCATCTCCTATGGCAGGTCACCCACGGCAGTAGCCACTCCAGCGGTAGAGTCTCCGACCGACGAACCATCTGTGGTCCATTGGAAATTTACCCTGATACTTACGGATACCCTCACGGTATCCTAGTATCGTTAATTGATCACAGTTCACAGCAAGAGCTACATCCTCTTGATAAACTTATCTATACCATCACATCGTTTTACTATTTTTTTTCCTAACACAGCAGACTAAGGTCGTTAGTCCAATCCTGAGTATGTCGACTCGGGATCCAGTGTTAGATACGAGAGCGGCGTTAAAGAGGCCAATGCTCCGCATATAAGTCTCGGATAATATATATATATCTTATATCCTAATGCTACAACGTTTTACTTACGTTCCTTATATTACACATATAAGATAGCATCATTGCCGCTAGTTCGTTTTATAATATGTTCATATATACGAACGGTACTGTTATCGTTCAACAGTAATAATAATAAAGCAGCATTAATACACAACTCAAGCATATTAATTCACACAAGCAGACATTCAATCTTAACACAGATTTTCACACAATGTCTGAACTGAGGAAATCCTCAGAGACAATCAAGCCACATAAATAACATACCGTGCACCGGGATTATAGGACTGTGGAGTATGAATCAGCTAAATTCTCTGGAGATCCTCGAGACGCCTCTAACAATCTATCAATATGCACCACACTATGCATCAGCATCTCATACTAACAATACACTACGGCACCACGTACTGTTACTAGTCTATCCCGGTTCATTCCCCGTTGCTAACTAATAACGTTTGTCGGGTTTTCAGTTTAACTCGAGATTAGGAAAACGCTATATTACATGCGTGGTTACGTCGTGTATATTAATATACTTAACCTTAAACGTTTGTTATCGCATGTAGTTTAATACACATTTGTATATTACATAGATTATCTCTATATTGCATGTATAATCTTAATCATATATTATACATCTCACCTTAGTATTTATTTTCCTAAGGTTAGTTTTTCCAAGTGTAATGTTGTATAATTCGTATTTGAGAATACTTGAAGTATATAACTCCTCATTATTTCATGAACAACATAACATTAGAATTTCCTTATTCAATGTTTATAATTCTTTTCTTCTTACTCTATATCATTTTAATTATGATGTTATATGGTTGTTTGAACCATATTGTATTTTTCACTCCATAACATATATTCATTTGTATATGTATTATGGGACTATTTATTATATGGTAAACCTTTATAATTTATTCATTCCCCTTTAATGAATATTTCTTATATTATAAATGTTATAACCTTTATAACATTGAAAACCATATTTAAATCTTTGTTCTAAAATTATCATTATTTCCGAACAGCACCTATTTTTCTTAAGTATTTACAAAATCCACCACACAATTAATATAATGTTATATTATAGTCATATAACATATATTATGACATTTATGTCATTAAAACAACTATAACCTATAGTTATAAATTGTTATAAAATATCAAATAGCCCTTATTCTTCTCGGTTTTTATCATATTCCACTATACTTCCATAATTTACAAATCAACTCCAAATTATATTCCATTGTCACACTTATAATATATACCTTATATTATAATCCTTAAATCTTAATATAATTATAACCTATGGTTATAATGTCCCAAAATAACCGAACAGGCCCTAGGCCTGTTTCAAATTAATTTCCAACCCACCAACCTTCCATATTCACTAAATAACCCCATTTTAAAACATATAGTTTCTAATGTCATTAAAACTATATATTATACATATATCTTAATAAAACCTTATATATAACTCCAAAAATTACCAAACTATACCAAAAGGTTATAAATATCATTCCTAACCTTATACTTTCCATATTTACGGTTTCTACCACAAATGTTACCCATATGTAACAATGATATAAAATATCATATATTATACTCATATAATCCATATTAACTCCAAATTTAACCAAATAAATTCCTAAAAATTCCTAATAACCCATAGGTGTATAAAATACCATTTTATACCCCAAACTTTCGGTAATATCATATATACCCATATGTTATGTAATTTTTACATTTTAATACATAACTTAATATAATTTGATAATTAAATTAATAAATCATCAAATCTGGTCAAAGTCTTTTGCTTGGTCAATGTTTGTCTTCCAAACATCATTTTGACCCCACTTTCTTGATAATTACATAGATTACCCCAAACTTTCCAATATTTACAATTTCACCCAAAAACTTTATAAAATCTTATAATTTTTATTTACATACATTTTAAATCCCAATTTTCGGCTATATTCACCTACAACCCTCTAATGTTTGATTAATTATGGCTTTGACCCCTTACTTAATAGTAAGTGCATAAAATAAATTAATTAAGCTTTTAAACTTAAATAAAATGGCCTAATGACATGGCCTTATTACAACCTTGCTTTATAACATAAAATTACACATAAATAGCTCAAAATATAACATAAGCTCTCGGCCTTACTATAGTTTATTTATTTTTCCACATAATGTCATAATTTGACCATTATGTTAATTAAATCACTTAAATGACTAGCTTAATTTATCTTAGTCATTTTTTTCCATACTTAGGTCAAAATCACCCATATAAATACCTCCACTCTCGGCACATAATTTATATATGCTAAGAAATCATAATAACATAAGTTTAAGGTGTTTATACCTTGATTTATGTACTTAAAGCCCTTATACTTATTCGGCAGCTTGGAGGAAAAATCACCACAGCACTCACACATGTTTAATACACCAAAATAAGATATGGTTACACTCCAAGCATGAGCTAACCATAAAGAACAATTAAATGTAAGATTTAAGGCAAAAATCACCTTAAAAATGCTAGGTAGTCTCCAAAGAGTTTTGGCCTGAATTAAACACACCACATGGTGTTAAATTCACCATAAATACATGGGGAATATCTAGACAACAACAAGCTGCTATGGTAATAGGTTTTACCTTAGCAAAATGCCTTAAAGAATGATATTTCCTTTGATTTTCGGCCACCCTTGCTCCAAATGGTTAACCAACTGAATTAACATGAAAATATGAAGATTATGAGTGAATAAACCCATAGAAATCAGAAGAAAAAAACCGGATGGAGAATAGAAATCCTTAAGGTATGTTTTTACCTTATAATGTAAATTTTGACCACCATGGTCCCATAGCTTGCTTCAGCCGAGAATGGACATTGTTCAAGGTTTAAAACACTGAGAATAAGACATGGAAAGTGATAGATCATGAGCTCCAAGTGTAGGTAATGAAGAGAAGAAGAAAAAGAGCTACAATAAGCCTTAAACCATTACCTTAGGTGCAAAAGGGATTGATTTGCCTTGAATGCTCAAGAACACAGCTTGAGAGGTTTATAGAATGATGATGGCTTGGCTGGAATGGGACAAGAGGCAAGAGAAAGAAAGATAATGTGTTTAAATGAATAAAAAGTATAAAATGGAATAGTAAAATGGTGATTCACCAAATTAGCAGATATTTTGTATTAAAGTTGAATGTGCTGTCCTCCATTGATCCATGCTGCCGAATTCATAAGGGTAGGGATGGTCATTAATTGACCATTGACCATACTTAGTCAATTTTGCTTAAAAATGCACTGTTTGGGTTACTATTCACAAATGAATGCCATATTTTTGATTTTTTTTTTGAAATCTTGGATTTAGACCTTCTAATGTGGTACATTATAGTAAATTAGTATATCAAGGTCTAATCCAATGCCTAACACCACTCAAAACCCACTCAGAAAGTCAATTTTCTTAAAAACGTGCTTTAAGGAATTTTAAAGCACATTTTGTGTTAGAACATGTTTTAGAGCTTGGTTTCTTTTAGAATGGTTTTATAATGTTCATTACTTCATTATAATACTTAGGAATCCACTTTGGATCCTATTTGAGGTCATACAATCTCTATGGTGTCTTAAAGCACATTTTTGGCTTTACCGATCTTAAGGCATGTTTTGCCTTGTTGAGATCTTTAGATTGTTCCTCAATGGTATTTAGATGTTTATTAACCATCTTAGATCATTAATAGATCATTTAATTATGTCTTTAAGGTTAGGGGTATTTCAATCTACCCCCTTAAAAAGGCTTCGTCCCGTAGTCCTTATTCATAATCAGTTCACCTAAGGAATCCAGTTCCACTAAGTAATCACAGACAGATCATCACTAGGGAGTACATCCCACTACGTTCAGACCTAATCTATATATGTATCACATTTGATACAGCATTAATCTCATTCCATATAGTCAATAATCGTGACACATTTATTCATAAACAGCACTAAACAAGGTGCAAAACTCAATCGTACACAGCACTAGACAAGGTGCAAAACTCAATCGTACACAGCACTAGACAAGGTGCAAAACTCAATAAAGTACTCATAGGTGTTTGCAAGGGATGCTCATGCATCCCTATCTACATGTCAGTATCTCGCGAGGATACTCACACATCACTCCACATGTATGTGTGCACATATATTTAACGGTGACAAATCAGAGGGAAGCAATCTTAAAGACCAGGACTTGACGATCCCCAACCCCATGCTAGCCAACGTCAACTACCCGTGGACACACCGGTTTAATAACGAAGGGCATTGCGGTCCACGGCTCCTCGGATAGTATCACCTAATTTCCTTAATCACCCATAACACACCGGTCTAATGACAAAGGGCTCTACGGTCCACGGCTCTTTGGGTGATGTCACTCGCAGACACACTGGTCTAATGATGTAGGACTCCACGGTCCACGGCTCCTCGAGTGACGCCCTAAATTCCAATTTCTATTCATATTTGTGTCCACTGTAGGAAGTTTCAGAGTCGTTCAACCCCGACGTGGTCAGTGTCAGTGTTGAACTATCTCTCACCTCAATTTGTGTTCGGTTTCCCTTGATCGGACCAGGATCAAGTTCAACTTCCCACGTCAATTTCAATCAATTAATTGTTTATTCATTTCTAATCTTGTTTCCTCTTGATATTTGCCACCTTGTGTTCTATAGATACACAAGTCAACTAGTGTAATTAATCTAATAATTGGCATATAGGATCATGTATCCTAACCATGTACCAAGTTCCCTCGACTTATAATTATTCATACAACTCCTAGAGGTTTTACCTCCACTAGGTTACACATCGGTCTCATGCCGATTCACTCATCGCATTTCAATAATCGGTTTCTTACCGAGTCACAAATCATATAGTATGAAGCTTTCTACTCCTATTAGAAATCTCTCATTGGAGCTACCAGATAGACCTACTTGAACTCTCAACCGGAGCTAACAAGCTAGGCGTTTATGTGTTTAATGTTCGCAACGTTTGCATAAATAATCGGAAATAGGATAAGAACACTCTATCTGTTCTCCCTTTCCTATTCGCCACAACCAATGCGAACTAAAATATATATATGTTCATACACATAATGCATCACAATATTACCTCAAGTAATATAACACAATCATAATACTTGTAATGTACGTAGAATAATAGTTTACAGCATGTGTACCATGCGCTACGTACTCCTACGTACGGTATATTTTAAGCGTGCGAAATCGCTCTACCCCCCTTAAAAATGATTACGCCCACGTACTCTACACAATATTCATCTTGAAGTAATAAGTTCAAGATGTTCCATTCCAGTGGAATTATTCGTGCACTAATGGGCTACATATTTCATTACCCCTTTTCTCTAGGGTCGGGCTTTAGCCCTTCAGGCTCGACTGCCTATCTCGGTTATGTGTATGTATGTTCATATACTGTTTGATCGGGAGATGTAAACACATCATTTATTTCCCAACCTGCTAGGTATTTCGACTAGCTTTTATTCAATCACACTAACCCCTATACATTCTCATGGTGTATTCACAAGAGTTCATGCCACCCTACCGAACTAACCTTCGGTGTAAGGGTTGTCGAGCTATGCTCTAGCACCTAGTGCTTGCAGTAGTTGTCTCTAAAATATCAAGACGAGTCTGATATGCGTAACTAACTGGCGCCTCATGACTCCAAGTTATTTCCCTCTGGGATGAGTTTGTTCCTTAGGTACCTTGTAGGTCCTCTTTTGCTGGTGTGAACTCGTATCCCTCGTGTGTTGGTATTTTAATACCCACACATATGGTGCATCCCTCTTCTCGATTAGGGGAATCCATTTGTTTATCTCATCTTCCACGTTCTGCTTCTCACCTACATAATTCGGTTAACAGTTATTATAATGGTCGCTTATTACGCACCATGTACCAGTCGATTGGACGGTTATCCGCTATTGCGGTTTGCATGGAGTATTTAATCTCTAGCTTAGAGTATCTCTTGTAATGCTCGCTTTTGCCCTTCGTCTGTTGTAAACATACAATACGAATGTGGGATTTTAGCTTGGCGTTCGTTTTCTGTTCAACCCTAATTGGTACTAACATACTAACGTTTTATGACTTGAGCATGTGGTTATTATTGTTTAATGCGACATCATCGCAGCGCCCTCAGCGCATGATATAACTCTCTATGTGCCCCCCCCCCTTTTGGGTAGCATCTATAATATTACAAAGGTTTCTCTAATATAACTTCCTAAGATACCACAATTCTTCTTCTCATTTATGGGTTCACCTTGCCATTACTAAAATCTCCAAAACTTATGTTTTAACTCATCCACTGTGGAGTTCTGACCTTATGTCGTTTATTATCAAGCTATCCTTGATTTTTCCTAACCTTGTTAGTTTGACTGAGATCTCTCTCGTCAATTCATGGTTTACCTAGTCAGGATTTCATTCACTGACTTAGACACAGAGTTGATTACCTCCTGGGTCCTTACACTACTCGTTTACATACATGGGGTACCATACTGATACATTACTACTTACCCAACTAACTTAATGTAAGTTTCATCAGGCCCACAAGCTCCTAAGAGTGTGGTCGTCTCATGTCTCGTTTAGTGCACTCGTAGTGTTCGTACCCGGTGGTTATCATACTCTTAGTCCCGGTAATTTATGTTGAAGTAACTATGCTGCCAATTCTTAACCTCTCATGTCAGAATGGCCCTAGAGGGTTCTCTGGGTTCTATGGGTTCCTTTATTAATGTACATTTTCCTTACCTTCCCTAAGATAGGTGTTTGCGACTTATCGCCCTAATACTGGTTTCCACATGCTCGTCATATGGTATCTGTGAGTGGGGATCAGTAACTACTTACTAGCTCTCTCGTTCACTCCTGGGCTGTTAACGCCTACAGATATGGGTTTTCAGTTCTCAAACTCCACACAACCCATTGGGTTACACCCTCTGGTGTAATCTGGACTCCATGATAAGGGTTGACACATCGTGTTTCCCCTGCCTTATGGTAGTCCCTCTTTAGCCTGATATTAATCAGTATTTGTGATTCATCACCTTTGTTCTCCTAGTTTTGGGTCATTTGGTGGTACTAAAGGTATCCTTCCGTAGGCCGATGCCATACGATATTCAGGCTCAGTGCTTATTCTAATAGTTAAATGATTGTTGGTCTTACTATTTAATTTAATCCTAGTTGGTTCTAATACTTTCTCCTAAGGTTACAATTGGATACCCACACATTAGTGGGTTCCGCTAATCATCACTCTACATTGTGTAGTCCTTGCTCTTATTCAACTCGTATTTCCTCCATCCTCTTCGAGGTAACGGTATCTTTCGTCCTCAGGTAAATTCACTGTTCAGTTAATATCCACTGCCCTCCGTACGGAAGTCTAGCAGAATAATGGGTTCACAACACCCCCGGTGTGTGTGGTGCGGGCACAACGTCGGCCCCTTTATTGTACATTCGCATCTGCCTAATCTGTTCTTACAACTACAAAATAGTTTGCCATAACAGCACTTGTCTACTATTTCCCCAAACACTATGTACACCTGAGCCGTTCTCTTTGGCCAAATCAGGATGCCCAACTCTAGACTTGGACCGGGTAAGCAAGTTCAGCACTCATTGGATCCCAGATACCATGTCCACATCACTTTATTACCCTCACTCGAGTTATAAGCTGGCGTTACTCAGCTCGGTTAGGTTTAATTTAAAATCTTGGCTCGTATAGCTCACTTCTTGCCCTCTGGTAATGTTCAATGGTAGTGGTTTAACCACAAGTGTCGCGCACTCCCTAAATACGGTTATGCTGGTCCTGAAGACTCGACACTCCCCACCGGTAATGATTGACGTTTATGACCATACCGGCACTGGGGTTAGGCTTGTAGGCAGTAATTACCGTTGTTCTCATTTACTCCTCCTTTTATACTCTACTAAATGGTGTATTATTTTCAAGTTTAATGGTCAGACCGGCTAGGTCTTCCCGAGGTTTTATCGACCTCAAACCCAAGGGTTTCATAACCCTGCCTTTAAGAAGGCCATGTCCTGCTTCATTGCATTACGGACTCACATAAAGTTTAGTGTTTATTGGTAACCGCCTGGACCACTACGTGCTTTAGGGTTAGTTTACCGTCGTTGCACTTGTTGTAGCAAGTGCGCAAGGCATGTTGAAATTTAGTACTTTGGTTAATGTGGCACTTGCAGTGGCAAGTGCGCCATGCAGACTGAGCCACCGGTACGGTGTGTCAGTGCAATGCTATTCCCTAATCGGGTTCCTGTTCCTGTCGAAGAAGTTCTTATTCAAATTAATACAGTCTCACTCCCGCACTCGTTCCCATAATTTCACCGTGGTAGTAAGGTCTTACTTCCCTCTCGAGGCGTTGCATGATAGCAACTTAGCGAGTCCTTGTTTCTACAGCTCTCATGATCTCTCTTCATGCACGTCAGGCCATCTTGAACCTTCAGTATTGCATGGTTAGAGTTACTCGTTTTGGGTGAGGCTTCTAAAAGGTCATCCATTCTGTCTGTTAATATCTCATAAACTAATCATTACTCATCGTTTCCACTTCTTTCCCCCAAGTGCACTTACCAGTGCTTTCCTGGATGTAGGACAGGGATGCTTTGCTTATAGCAAGCTAGCCCCATTAGTCCTACGGAAATTATCTCCTCAACCTTGATTTAATACTCACCTCATTCTCGTATGGTAGACATTACGCCATTACCAGGACCCCCGGTCCTAAACATTATATCAAAACACAAAGTCTTATTTTCTACATTTAACATAATTCTCATAGCATCCACATCGGGTTTTCCCGATCAGGAGAGTTATCTCTGTGGTGCTTCTCATTTCATTTCCTCACTAGATAGTACTCGAGGTACGGGCTGCGGCAGGTGGGGTACCATTGCAAATTTCCCGGGATGCTCTCCCATCAAGTGCGAGCGGTTCATACCATCTTCGCGTTACTTGGGGTTGCTGGACCTCCACCACCTTCCGCTGCGCCGCGTTCTTCCTTAGTACTGTTACCCAGACCTCTCCCTAACATATGTCGAGAGGATGGGTTAGACCTTTACTCGGTCTAATACCGTAGTCTCGGTCGTTTAATATTGAAGTGCCTCTACGGCTATGGTGTGCAAGCTTTAAGCATTGCATCAACCCCGCAAGGTCACGTATTCTCACAACGTTTCCCGTATGCCCAAAACCTATGCTCACTGTATAAATCCTACTATCTCTTGTCATCAGAGCGGTACTCCGCTCTGATACCACTTTTGTAACACCCCTACTCTAATCGGCTCCTAATCATCTTACTTAACATTGTAATCACAGCGGTAATCTAAACAAATGAACTACTGGTATCACCGTTCTCACTCGCCCATACGAGTAATAACGTGTTTACTGATATATATATATATAAACGAAACAATTTCCCACAGTGACAACAAGAGATAGATCTAACCTTCCCAAACCAATATAAAATACATTCACAGTGAGCATTCTAAGTATCCCAATCCTATACACGTTTCTAAGTTCGTATCAAAATGCAACAATGCATATTTACACAACTGTAACTAAACTACCCAGCGCGTCCCGCTCTTTGTTGACACCGGAAGCTGCATACCTGCAAAATGTTTGTTTGTGGTATGGAATCAGCCCCTGCTAAGTATGTTACTATATGACTGTCATGCCCCCTCGGACCCTCAGTTAATTGGTCGAGAGCATGCAATTCATTTTCATGCAAGTAGTTTAATATAAAAACTGTAAAGCAACAACATATATTGCAGTGAACTCAAATAGCAAACAAGCCCCCGACTTCACACATCGCATCGTAGTAAACCACTGAAGCGTTAAAACGCTTATATGAGTACAGAGACTCCATTCCAACAAACACTTGATAGTTCATAATTGAGTATGGCGACTCACTCGACCAAACAATCCACAATAATCCACACACAAGCACAGCGACTCGACCCAACCAGTTCACAATACAGACAAAAGTACAACGTCTCAATCAAGCCAATTCACAACACATAATATGAGTACAATGACTCGTTTCAACAAATCCACCAACATTCAACACATAACCTGAAATACCCCAAACCTTGATATGTGGTTTAAAATACTAAACTATGGTATGTAAAGGCTAAAAAGTGCCTTAGAGACATCAGTGAACAATTTAAACTAAAGTAAATGCAATAAAGCACTAAGATACGGCTTGAGCAAAAACATGCTCTAAGCTATGAGTGAACTTGGTTAGGACCCAAAGAGCCTACCAAGACTAAATAATATTCAATTGTGATTTAATAAGGCCAATTAAGTCCTTAGGAAACTTTGGTAGACAGTTAAACCAAATAAAACACAAGAAAATACCTTAAAGGCAATATGAGCAAAAATGTGCTCTAAGCTTGGGATAAATTTGTATAAGACCTAAAGGTCATATCTATACCTTATAAATATGTTAATGAACATATTAATCAATTACCAAAGAAAACCAAGCTTGAAAACAAGTTAAAACACAAAATGTGCTTTAAGGAGTCTTAAAGCACGTTTTTGAAAAAATTGTCTTGTAAATGAGTTTTGTATGGCTAGATGTCCATCATTACTCTATAATTAACATGTGTACTATATAGTATCACATTTGGAAGTCTATATCAATGGGAAATCAAAATTTCACTTCATGTGCCTTGTTTTTATGAATAGTAACTTTTATAAGCTAGTTTGTAACATATGTTGTTATAAGTAATTAAATTGGTCAACAAGACTATTATACCCTTCTAAGTATATGGGGCCAGTTTTTTCATGGTGTGAGTCACCAACATGTAAAAGAAATCAAATAAGTAAAGTAAAGCCTATAAAGTAAAGTACTATTTTGCTTTAACTTAAATATCTTCCAAAGTAGAACTCATCTTCATTCTTTCATTCCCTTCTCATTTCACACGTCTTCAAGCTCCCTTCCTCCCCTCCATTTACGATTTTCTATATCAACCTCTCTTCTCCATCTTCATTTCCTTGCCAAATCCACTCCATGCTCCAAATCAAATTCTAAGACCATATTTGTCTTAGTTAGGTCAAGCTCTACACTTCTACCTTTTCAAATCTTCAAGAACTCAATTTTGGTGCCATGGAGAATCACCATTGATGAGCTTGAGCTTTTTTCTGTGTTTCTTTCTCTCTACTATTCTTGATTACTCTCCTCTTACTTCTAGGTAAGGAATCTCAAAGAATCATCAAGTTTTCCCTTCATGTTTTTGCCTTATACCGAAGTGTACATTGATGGAGCTCTTTGTGTGACGTTGTTCTAGCTTCATTCCGACCTTTCATGGACTAGTGTGAGTCCCCTCTCTTCATCGATATGTTCAAGCTACGTCTCTTACACAAAGATCAAGGTAAAACAACTACATTAATGTTTTGAAACAATGTAAACCTAGGGTTTACAATGAGATGAAGCATAATGCTTGAATACTCATTCTATTATGTGTACATTGTTTAGAAGTTGACAAACAACCAAACATCCTACCGGTTTTACAAGGAAACAAGAAAGAAGTTTGTGAGGAAAAAGGTAAACAAACTATCTCAATGTAGTTTAAATGCCTTAGGAAAATGAGCTTATATTGCTTGTTAAAATGATCTAAGGAGCCAAAGGTGAATGACCTAGTGAAATGCTCTCAAGGAGTTTATTAAGGGCTTATGTATTGTTGGGTGTAATTGCAGGTCAAAGGCATTATTTATGTGGGAAATTCAGTGTTTATGGTTTATGCTATTTAAGGGCCTAAGTGCCAAGCAATTTAAATTGTGCACTATATTGTGATGTAGTGTAAATTTGGTGAAATCTTGTGTGTGATGGTGTTCTTGATGGATTTAGGTGTTCTTGAGTGTTTAATGGTGAAAACTATGAGTTTTGGAATGATGATGTGCTAAGAGAACCCATGGCAAAAAATTTGTAAAATGTATAAGGAGTTCTAAGGTGCTACAAGGATTTAGGCATTATCTTGGAAGTTCTAGAGATCAAATGAGTGTTTCTAGGGTGTGTCAAAGTCTTGGAGAAGTTTATATAAGGTTAGGTAATGATTGATGAATAAGGAGAAAATGATGTTTAGGTAAGGTTTTGAGAAAGGAATTCAAGAAGTTGTGAAAAGAGGATTTACTTAGTAAGAGGAGATGCTTGGGAGATGATGTTATGAAGGTGAGGAAGCATTTTAGTGTAGTGGTCATTTAAGGTGAAACACCACTTGGAAAACCAAAAGGAAATGTTACAAGTGTTAAGAGATTTGATAAGAAGATTGAGTAACAAGTTGGACAACGTTTTAAGGTGAATCAAAGTGATATTCTAGTATTAGACTATGCCTAAGTTCATGTATGAAGCTTGGGTAGTCAATGGATGAAGAGAATAGATGAAACAAAACTAGGAAAGTGAAGTTCTTGGCTGTCCGAACTACCGTCCGAATGTGGACGTTCGGACGTGCCTGTGTGCGCGTGAATATTCTGATCTTCGAACAGCGTCCGAACTACCGTCCGAACATGGGAAGTTCGGACACACCTATTTATTTCTCTGGTTTGGCCTCGAACAGCGTCCGAACTTGGGAAGTCCGGACGCAAGTTCGGACATTCACCAGTTTGCACCCATAGAGTCTCGAACGTGTCCGAACTTGGGAAGTCCGGACACAAGTTCGGACAAGGCGTTGTATGGACCAAAAACATTGTTTAATGGGATGGAAATGATTGTTTGATGGGGATTGATGGTTAATTAGTTATGAGGTTGTTAGGACATGTTTCGGTGAGTTTTAATGACAATTAAGTGTGGAAAATTTGTAATCAATTGAAAGTTAAACAAGTTAAAAATGAAGTTATGTAACTAAGTTAACGGGGAAATTATAAGCATTAGACTTTAAACAATCATGTTACCCCGATGTTATAGAAATACATGTAATGTTGTCATTGTTCAAGAATTGGCTCGAGGACATAGTGGACGTGATACAGTGGCTCCGGTGACAGGTATGGTTTTCTTGCAACCTGTGTCCTACCCGATTACACCGGCTTGTATGCCAATGTGTTTTTCTGTATGTTTTGCCACTTGTAAGATAAACATGTAATGAGTTTACGTAATTCATATATGTGGTGTTCACTCCGATAACCATTTAACCTCGGCAAGTTTAACCTTAGTTAACTGAGTCCTAGGATCACATGAGAGTTCGGTATTCGGATTAAACGACCTGAACCATGGGCGTTCTAACCACGGCTATGCGTGAGTTGATTATGTGATGTGGTGTATGTGAATGTGGGATCTCCCTTGTATGTTTAACCCAGTTGTAACTATATGTGTGTAGGTTGTGATAGACTCCATAGTGGGGTTCTAACTAATTCTAAAGTAATATTACTAACAGTGGTGAGGAATCCGTTTGGCCGGTCGCGCATTGTTTGGGAGAGGGTATCCTTCTTACCTTCCTTCTCTTTGTTATGGTTGTTTCCCTCACGGGTTATGATCTCCCATTAGCTTATTCCAAAGCTTAGCTATTCTGACTTATGATCGGTTTAGGGGGAACTTTGTTTTGTGTGGTGTGTTTCGGCCTCCAAACCCGAACCATCTTAACTTAAGTTACTCGTCCGACTATTAGGACGGTAATGAGTGTTGTTGTATAACGACTTACCATGAGGGTGACACCATTCTCTAGCTCACCAGTGAGTTAACTATGTTTGGGTCGGTTCCTAAGAGGACCGTTCCCGTTATGTTATGTGACGTTGTTGTAATGCAATTCCTATTGCGATGTTATCATGTGCACGTGGAAACGTGAAGGGTGTTGTTTGTTTGTTATGCGAGAATATTGTATGTTATAAAATATGGAGTGTGTGGATCATGGAAATGAATCCCAGTTTTGTGATATGACGTTTAAGGATAACCCGATTATTGGGTAGTTGGTCGTCTATTAAGGAAGTAGCTCCATTAGAGGAGGAACACTCTAGGCATAATGAATACCTGAGTGACTTATTAATTGAGGATGTATTATCCGTTTGTTGAGCCCATTGAGGCGAAGTGTTATTGTTTGTGTTACAGTTTGCATTCATTTAAATATATCAATCATGCTAGACGACAATTAGTTGTGCGTGGCCCGGTAGCATGTGGGCTGCGGGATTACCATACCACAAAGGTGCTGAGCCCCTTGGGGGCCACCCTTTCTCTTCTTTTCCTATTTCAGGTTCAAGGAGCTGGAAGCCGTTCGAGAGTAGGACGGGGTAGACGTTGTACATGGGTAATCATTTAAGTTGTATATATACAGTAGGTGTAGTAAGACCGAAATTGTTGTCGGCATCAGTTAATTAATACTCGGTATAGTTGAAAGGTGTATGTTGTTGTTGTGTTAATGGAAAGGGATAGTAATGTGTAGTCGCTCGGGAATTTAGCCCATCAGACCGGTACAATGTATATGTATTAGCCTTGTTAGCCACGTGGGTGGCTAACGGCGTGTAACACCAACGAGTTAAGTAATGTGAAGAGGTTTGTTTTTCCGCTGCAGTTTATTGTAAGTGTGTTAATGTTGGATGGGGTGTTACATAACCACAAAGCATAACCACTGAGCAACAAGGCGAAACAACGAGAATTATAAACAAGTATAATTTCCCGTCCTTGGCATGCAAGCCCAAATAATGTTCGCCTAATGTACGAGCTAATATAGTCGTTCGTAATTGTTCAGTCATGACTAACGACAACGTCTCGTGAGAACGACGTGTCTCTAAGTTACCCATCTCCTATGGCGGGTCACCCACGGCAGTAGCCACTCCAGCGGTAGAGTCTCCGACCGACGAACCATCTGTGGTCCGTTGGAAATTTACCCTGATACTTACGGATACCCACACGGTATCCTAGTATCGTTAATTGATCACAATTCACAGCAAGAGCCACATCCTCTTGATAAACTTATCTATACCATCGCATCGTTTTACTATTTTTTTCCTAACACAGCAGACTAAGGCACCGTTTGGATTTCGACAAGAAATGGGAAAGCGAATGGGAATGGGAAAACAAGGAGAATGGGAAAGGGAATGGGAAAATATGTATGTTGTTTGGTTGAATCTAAAGTTGGGAAGGGAATGTAATTGATTTTTGAAATAATTAAAACATAAAATTAAAATTATTAATAATTATAAAAAATAAACAATTATAAGAATTATAATGTGATAAATCTGAATAGTAAAGTTTATTTTATCAAAAAATAACAGTAACTATAATATTTAATAAATGAATACAAACTAAAAGTATTTGAAAGTAAAGTGCTTTCTAAAAATACGTAAATTGTAAACTTTAAATAATTATAGACAAATCGTATTGTTTGTTATAAAAGTGGTAGGAGTAGTATTGTTATTTAAATTCATAATCTCAAAATTCATCACCCATCTCGTGCTATGTGTGCGGGAGTAGTACTGTTGTTTAAATTCAAAATCATAAAATCCATCCCCCATCTCACTCCCGTGCTATCTGTGCGGGAAAGGAAATATCCTATCGCAAGGGAATGGACGGGAATCAATTCCCTTAATAATCTTATTTTTACTCCATCCAAACAACGAAAAGGGAGCGGAAGTGAGATTTCCCTTCCCATCCCCTCATTTTCCCGGGCAAACAAACAGTGCCTAAGGTCGTTAGTCCAATCCTGAGTATGTCGACTCGGGATCCAGTGTTAGATACGAGAGCGGCGTTAAAGAGGCCAATGCTCCGTATATAAGTCTCGGATATATAATATATATATATCTTATATCCTAATGCTACAACGTTTTACTTACGTTCCTTATATTACACATATAAGATAGCATCATTGCCGCTAGTTCGTTTATAATGTGTTTCATATATACGAACGGTACTGTTATCGTTCAACAGTAATAATAATAAAGCAGCATTAATACACAACTCAAGCATATTAATTCACCAAGCAACATTCAATCTTAACACAGATTTTCACACAATGTCTGAACTGAGGAAATCCTCAGAGACAATCAAGCCACATAAATAACATACCGTGCACCGGGATTATAAGACCGGGAGTATGAATCAGCTAAATTCTCTGACGATCCTCGAGACGCCTCTAACAATCTATCAATATGCATCACACTATGCATCAGCATCTCATACTAACAATACACTACGGCACCCCGTACCGTTACTAGTCCATCCCGGTTCATTCCTCGTTGCTAACTGATAACGTTTGTCGGGTTTTCGGTTTAACTCGGGATTAGGAAAAACGCTATATTACATGTGTGGTTACGTCGTGTATATTAATATACTTAACCTTAAACGTTTGTTATCGCATGTAGTTTATATACACATTTGTATATTACATAGATTATCTCTATATTGCATGTATAATCTTAATCATATATTATACATCTCACCTTAGTATTTATTTTCCTAAGGTTAGTTTTTCCAAGTGTAATGTTGTATAATTCGTATTTGAGAATACTTGAAGTATATAACTCCTTATTATTTCATGAACAACATAACATTAGATATTCCTTATTCAATGTTTATAATTCTTTTCTTCTTACTCTATATCATGTTAATTATGATGTTATATGGTTGTTTGAACCATATTGTATTTTTCACTCCATAACATATATTCATTTGTATATGTATTATGGACTATTTATTATATGGTAAACCTTTATAATTTATCATTCCCCTTTAATGAATATTTTCTTATATTATAAATGTTATAACCTTTATAACATTGAAAACCATATTATAAATCTTTGTTCTAAAATTCTCATTATTTCCGAACAGCACCTATTTTTCTTAAGTATTTACAAAAGCCACCACACAATTAATATAATGTTATATTATAGTCATACATATATTATGACATTTATGTCATTAAAACACTATACCTATAGTTATAAATTGTTATAAAATCAAATAGCCCTTATTCTTCTCGGTTTTTATCATATTCCACTATACTTCCATAATTTACAAATCAACTCCAAATTATATTCCATTGTCACACTTATAATATATCCTTATATTATATATCCTTAATCTTAATATAATTATAACCTATGGTTATAATGTCCCAAATACCGAACAGGCCCTAGGCCTGTTTCAAATTAATTTCCAACCCACCAACCTTCATATTCACTAAATAACCCCATTTTATAACATATAGTTTCTAATGTCATTAAAACTATATATTATACATATATCTTAATAAAACCTTATATATAACTCCAAAAATTACCAAACTATACCAAAAGGTTATAAATATCATTCCTAACCTTATACTTTCCATATTTACGGTTTTCTACCCACAAATGTTACCCATATGTAACAATGATATAAAATCATATATTATACTCATATAATCCATATTAACTCCAAATTTAACCAAATAAATTCCTAGAAATTCCTAATAACCCATAGGTGTATAAAATACCATTTTATACCCCAAACTTTCTGTAACACCCCATCCAACATTTACATACTCACAATGAACTGCAGCGGAAATACAAACCTCTTCACATTACTTAACTCGTTGGTGTTACACGCCGTTAGCCACCCACGTGGCTAACAAGGCTAATCCATATACATTGTACCGGTCTGATGGGCTAAATTCCCGAGCGACTATACATTATTATCCCTTTCCATTAACAACAACAACAACATACACCTTATAAACTATACCGAGTATTTATAAACTGGTGCCAGGACAACAATTTTCGTCTTACTACCCTACTGTATACATACACTTAAAAGTTTACCCTGTACAATGACTACCCGTCCTACTCTCGAACGGCTTCGCACTTCGTACCTGAAATAGGAAAAGAAGAGAAAGGGGGCCCCAAGGGGCTCAGCACCTTTGCTGGTATGGTAATCCCGCAGCCCACATGACTACCGGGCCACGCACAACTAATTGTCATCTTAGCATGCAGTTGATTATTTTTAAATCATGCATGCAACTGTAAACACACAACACATAGTCATTTCGCCTCAACGGGCTCAACAAACGGATAATATATCCTTACTTAATAAGTCACTCATGGTATTCATCATCCCTAGAGTGTTCCTCCTCTAAGGGAGCTACTTCCTTAATAGACGACACATACCCTTAAATCGGGTTATCCTTAAACGCCTCCTATCACAAACTGGGAATCATATCCATGATCCACACACTCCACATTATACATCCTACAACATACACTACATACAACACTTAACAGCACTTTGCACCTTTCCACGTGCACAACAATATACCACAATAGATATTGCATCACAACAAAAATACATAACATAACGGGAGTGGTTCTCTTAGGAACCGACCCAACATTGTTTATACACTGGTGAGCCTAGAGAATGTTGCCAGTCTCATGATAAGCTCGTTATACAATAACAACAACACTCATTACCGTCCTAATAGTTGGACGAGTAACTTAAGTTAAGGCGGTTCGGGTTTGGAGGCCCGAACACACCACACAAACACATGTTCCCCCTAAACCGATCATAAGTCAGAATAGCTAAGCTTTGGAGTAAGCTAATGGAGATCATAACCCGTGAGGGAAACAACCATAACAAAGAAGGGTAAGGCTAGGAAGGATACCCTCTCCCAAACAACGCGCGACCGGCCAAACCGGATTCCTCACTACTGTTAGTACATACTTACTTCAGATAATACTTAGAACCCCACTATGGAGTCTATCGCACCTACACACATACAGTATTACAACTGGGTTAAACACACAAGGGAGATCCCTACATTCACATACACATATCACACAATTAACACACGCATAGCCGTGGTTAGTACGTCCCATGGTACGGGTCGTTTACTCCGAATACCGAACTCTCATGTGATCCTAGACTCAGTTAACTAAGGTTAACACTTTCGAGGTTAAATGGTATCGGAGTTGTACACGCCACATAAATGAATTACTGTAAACTCATTACATGTTTAATCTTACAACGTGGCAAACATACAGAAAACACATTGGCATACAAGCCGGTGTAATCCGGTAGGACGCAGGTTGCAAGAAAACCATACCTGTCACCGGAGTCCACTTTATCACGTCCACTAGTGTTCTTCGAGCAATTCTCGAACAACTGTTAACATCACATGTGTTTTTATTAACATCGGGGTTTGCTTGATTATTTAATGTCTAATGCTTAACTTTCCCCGTTAACTTAGTTACATAACTTTACATTTTAACTTGTTTTACTTTTACATTTTGATACAACTTTTCACCCACTTAATTGCCATTTAAAACTCACCTAACACGTCCTTAACAACCTTATAACATCATTACCTATCAATCCCCATCATTACATATCATTTCATAACCTTAAACCATGTTTTTGGTCCGACCGGACTTGCCGACCGGACTTGTCCATGTCCGGTCGATTCCAGAACACATTTCCGTCAAAATTTTTCTACTCCGACCGGACTTGTAAGTCCGGTCCTATGTCCGGTCCATTCCAGAGAGCTTCTTCCCTTTGTAAATTTAGCCCGACCGGACTTGCCAAGTCCGGTCCTATGTCCGGTCCATTCCAGAAGCCAATTCTCGCAGGGTAAACTGGGCCCGACCGAACTTGCAAGTCCGGTCGCAAGTTCGGTCTGCCCCAGACCTTTGTTTTCCTTTTCACATTCAACTCCAAACTTCACCCCATATATCCTAGTATACTCTAACCTCATTTGGGCACTTCAAACACACCTTCATCCATGTGATAAACTCTTTAAATCACTCACCAAAACCATTTTATCATTCACAAACTTCTTACAAGGTTCCTAGCACTTGTGATGTTTTCTCCTTGATTTATAAGTGGTAGTTCACCAATAATGACCACTACACCAAGGTGTTTCCTCTACACCTTAACATCTTCTCTCAACTTCTTTTCTTACTAACTAAATCTCCTTGTTACAACTCCTTGAATTCTTTCCTCAAAACCTTACTTAAACATCATTTCTTCCTTGGATCAACATCCCTGAACCTTAAACAAACTTCTCCAAGACTTAAATACATCCTCAAAACACACATTGAATTCCTAGAACTTCCAAGATAACACCTAAATCCTTGCATCACTCTAAATCACCTTAACACATGTTTTCTTCTCAAGTAAACATTTATTCACCTTTAACACTTCCTAGTTCACCAAAACTCACTTAAAACACTTAGAACTTCTTACACATCTCCCAAATTTGGCCATAGCTTCTCTTGTATTTACTCACATCCAAACACTTAGGTTTTTACCTTGTTTCATTCAAAACACCTAAAATCCATCAAACACATTTTTATACACCAACTTCACACATTAAGCACTACATCACAATATAGTGCATAACTTAAATTGCTTGGCACTTAGGCCCTTAAATAACATAAACCATAAACACTGAATTTCCCACATAAATAATGCCTTTGACCTGCAAATACATACACCAATACATATGTTCTTTTACTAGTCTCCTTGAGAATACTTACTAGGTCATTCACCATTTGCTCCTTAGGTAATTTATCAAGCAAATTAAGCTCATTTTCCTAAGGCACTTAAACCACATTGAGATAGCTTGTTTACCTCTTTTCTTCCCAATTTTCTTTCTTGTTTCCTTGTAAAACCGGTAGGGCATTTGGTCCCTTTTCAACTATTAAACATTATACAAACAATAGAATGAGTATTCAAGCATTATGCTTCACCTCATTGTAAACCCTAGTTACACATATTGTTTTAACACATTAAGGTAATTGTTTTACCTTGGAATTGGAAGAGAACTTGAATAAGTATCAAGAGAGGACTCCTCCTAGCCCTTGGAAGATTCAAATGAAGCTAAAACAAGGCAATATAAGAGCTCCATTAATGGTGAATTTTCGGACAACAACAAAACATGGAGGGAACTTGATTTTTCTTTGAGTTTCCTTACCTTGAAGCAAAGGAGAACAAGAATATGTGAAAAGATGAGCTCAAGCTCCTTCAATGGTGAATCTCCATGGCACCAAAATTGAGTTCTTGAAGATTTAAAAAGAGGGAAGTGTAGAGCTTGACCTAACTAAGACAAATATGGTCTTGGAATTTGATTTGGCCAAGGGAATCACAAGTTACAAGTGAAAGAAGATGAAGAATGAGTGTGGGCTGTTGGAAACCGATGGAGAGAGGAGGAAGAAGACCACCGTGGGAAATGAAGGAAGGAATGAGAGAATGAAGATAACACTTGCTTTTTGGAGATATTTAAGCTAAAAGCAAATAGTACTTTTGCTTTGTCATTACTTAACTTACTTATTTGTTCAAATGTGGTGAGTCACACATGAAAAACCGGCCCCCATCTTTACCTAGGGGTATAATAGTCTTTGATGACTCATTTAATTACTTATAACATTATATGTTACAAACTAGCTTATAAAAGTTACTATTCACAAACTAAGGCACATAGAAGTGAAATTTTTGATTTCCCATTAATATAGCCACCCAAATGTGATACTATATAGTACACATGTTAATTAAAGAGTAATGATGGACATTTAGCCATTCAAAACTCATTTACAAGACAATTTTTTCAAAAACGTGCTTTAAGACTCCTTAAAGCACATTTTGTGTTTTAACTTGTTTTCAAGCTTGGTTTTCTTTGGTAATTGATTTAATATGTTCATTAACATATTTATAAAGTATAGGTATGACCATTAGGTCTTATACACATTTATCCCAAGCTTAGAGCACATTTTTGCTCTTATTGACTTTAAGGTATTTTCTTGTGTTTTATTTGGTTTAACTGTCCACCAAAGTTTCCTAAGGACTTATTTAGCCTTATTAAATCCTAATTAAATGTTATCAAGTCTTGGTAGGCTCTTTGGGTCCTAACCAAGTTCACTCATAGCTTAGAGCATGTTTTTGCTCAAACTGTGTCTTAATGCTTTATTGCATTTATTATGGTTTAAATTGTTCACTGATGTTACTAAGGCACTTTTTAGCCTTTACATACCATAATTTGATATTTAAACCACATATCAAGGTTTGGGGTATTTCACTTTCGGTAATATCATATATACCCATATGTTATGTAATTTTTACATTTTAATACATAACTTAATATAATTTGATAATTAAATTAATAAATCATCAAATCTGGTCAAAGTCTTTTGCTTGGTCAATGTTTGACTTCCAAACATCATTTTGACCCCACTTTCTCGGTAATTACATAGATTACCCCAAACTTTCCAATATTTACAATTTCACCCAAAAACTTTATAAAATCTTATAATTTTTTTTAAATACATTTTAAATCCCAATTTTCGGCTATATTCACCTACAGCCCTCTAATGTTTGATTAATTACGGCTTTGACCCCTTACTTAATAGTAAGTGCATAAAATAAATTAATTAAGCTTTTAAACTTAAATAAAATGGCCTAATGACATGGCCTTATTACAACCTTGCTTTATAACATAAAATTACACACAAATAGCTCAAAATATAACATAAGCTCTTGGCCATACTATAGTTTATTTATTTTTCCACATAATGTCATAATTTGACCATTATGTTAATTAAATCACTTAAATGACTAGCTTAATTTATCTTAGTCATTTTTTTCCATACTTAGGTTAAAATCACCCATATAAATACCTCCACTCTCGGCACATAATTTATATATGCTAAGAAATCATAATAACATAAGTTTAAGGTGTTTATACCTTGATTTATGTACTTAAAGCCCTTATACCCATTCGGCAGCTTGGAGGAAAAATCACCACAGCACTCGCACATGTTTAATACACCAAAATAAGATATGGTTATACTCCAAGCATGAGCTAACCATAAAGAACAATTAAATGTAAGATTTAAGGCAAAAATCACCTTAAAAATGCTAGGTAGTCTCCAAAGAGTTTCGGCCTGAATTAAACACACCACATGGTGTTAAATTCACCATAAATACATGGGGAATATCTAGACAACAACAAGCTGCTATGGTAATAGGTTTTACCTTAGCAAAATGCCTTAAAGAATGATATTTCCTTTGATTTTCGGCCACCCTTGCTCCAAATGGTTAACCAACTGAATTAACATGAAAATATGAAGATTATGAGTGAATAAACCCATAGAAATCAGAAGGAGAAAACCGGATGGAGAATAGAAATCCTTAAGGTATGTTTTTACCTTATAATGTAAATTTTGACCACCATGGTCCCATAGCTTGCTTCAGCCGAGAATGGACATTGTTCAAGGTTTAAAACACTGAGAATAAGCCATGGAAAGTGATAGATCATGAGCTCCAAGTGTAGGTAATGAAGAGATGAAGAAAAAGAGCTACAATAAGCCTTAAACCATTACCTTAGGTGCAAAAGGGATTGATTTGCCTTGAATGCTCAAGAACACAGCTTGAGAGGTTTAGAGAATGATGATGGCTCTGCTGGAATGGGACAAGAGACAAGAGAAAGAAAGATAATGTGTTTAAATGAATAAAAAGTATAAAATGGAATATTAAAATAGTGATTATGCCGTTCAGTGCGGTTATTGTCGTTCAACCGGGAACCGTCTTCGGGATTTCCAGTTCTTGGATTCTACCGTATGACCGGTTCTTTTTCTTATAAGATTTATCTTACAACTGCCAGATCGGGTTAACCCGAGTATGAGAGGTCTTTCCATCTCTCTGGCGTTCTTTTCCCCAACTTATAACGGGGTTGCGGAGCGTGGGATTGGTTATGTAGGTATCCAGATCATACCGGAAGTTCCTATCTAGCGTACCTCTCACGCTAACACTCAACCCTTAGCCCTAGGTCTCTAATTCTTAACTCGGGATTTTCCTAAACTCGGTATTTAGACCATCAGAGTGATACTTCGCTCTGATACCACTTTTTGTAACACCCCTACCGGTAATCACACAATTATCTCCTAACCCGTCTCCATTGCCAATACACAAGCAGCAGAATTTTCAATACAATCGGGGGTGATACAATGACGTTAGTCACCCACGTGACTAACAAGGCCAAACCAAACTCAAATACAATAGTTAAATTACAATATCGGTCTGATGGATCATTATACCGAGTATACTACACCAATATTACATTCCAATTCCTTATTTAAATATCATCTAAATAGAAGCCTCAAAACCATATTATACAATTACAATATCCATTCATTGCTATACCGAATTACTATAATCATTAAGTTGCCGATAACAATTCGGCATACAAATCAACATTTCAAATTATTACAACCTCCACTAATCACTACCCTTGCTTATATAGCAACCCATCCTACACTCGAACGGTACTCGGCTTCATTGTCCTGTAAAATAAAAACAGCGCCCCTAGGGGCTCAGCAAAATTGCTGCATATGACTTCCGCATACCCCGCGTACTAGCGAGGGTACGCCGACTATTTGGTCGAGAGCATGTGATTCATTTTTAATTCAAACAATCATGCTCAATAACTATGCATTAATCATGCACACATGCAAAGATAGACAACCATGAAATACAATCCACACAGATATCACATCCAGCTCGGTAAATTTATTTACCTTATTCTTAAACCTTGAGAGACCGTATCTCAAGTGAGTTCCATTCTTGTTAATCACCAACTTTCCATCCCAACCGGGTAGTTCACTTGTCTCCTGGATCTTTAGACATCCTCGTTCCCGGTCTAGTTTTCTTAATTATTTTACTCTTGGATAACCTTAAGTGAAGCCTCATAGGCCTCCGGGCAAAGACATATATAGGTCTCACCACCGGGCAGTTATAATCTCAATACGGGATTAGAAACATTCTCTCATGTTCCCTCTTTCCAATCCCATAATACCCAGCTTACCTCTTTAGACGGGTAAGCTCTGCCAGTCTTACTCCAATCGGGCACCACTATGTGGCACACGGCCCGGTAACAAGGGAGTTCGACCACGGATTCGGAAACAAACGCTCTGTTGTTCCCTCTTCCTTGCACGTGTGACTCACAATCCCCCTAACCCAACTCTCGGGTTAGTAACCATAGGTACTCATATATAAATACATATATAAATATCAGTCTACCGCATCTCTCTCGATGCTATCATACAACTTAGGAGGTTTTCCTATCTCGTTGTATCTACCGGTTTACGGGTCGCCCCTATACTTCCATTACTTAGGAACTATGTTCGTTTCTAACATTGAGTCACATCCTTGCATAGGAGGTCGACTATTGATATTAAGGACGTTCTCTAGTCTCGTGGGTCGCTTGTTCTCATTTCGAGTAAGTTTATAAGTTTGATTTATCGTTGACCACTAATCGATGGTTATCGTGTGTTACCTCATTTTCATTATTCCACAACTTGACTCTTTCTTCGAGTCTCTAATCAAACAAGACTCAACTATGAGTCGCACTACAATACACAATCACCTGCAAGCAACTCATTCACAATTCACCCATTTCATGAATTATACAAACTTTAGTTCAATTACAATCCAACAAGCAACAATACCATACAAGCACCAATCAGTACGAACAATCCGATTCATGCATTTATCTTGTTAGGCGGTCACACAATCAAATAAGCACACAAATCGGGTAACCAAGTTAGAATACAGAGCATTAGGAAATCATACCTTTCACCAGGGTTAACTTTACCGGGTGTTTGAAATACCCCAAACCTAGTTATGTTGTTTAAACACCTAAATATGGTGTAATAAGACTAAAAAGAGTCTTAGAAACATTAGTAAACAAATTTAAACAAAAGAAAACACAAAATGTGCTTTAAAGTCAATAAGAGCCAAAATGTGCTCTAAGCTTGGGATAAACTTGGTTAAGACCTAATGAACTTACCAAGACCTCATTTATATACTAATTAACTTATTAAACCAATTACCAAAGAAAACCAAGCTTGAAAACGAGTTAAAACACAAAATGTGCTTTAAGAAGTCTTAAAGCACATTTTTGAAAAATTATCTTATAAATGGGTTTTGAGTGGCTAAATGTCCATCATTACTCTTAAATATATATGTGTACTATATAGTATCACATTTGGGTGGCTATATTAATGGGAAATCAAAAATTTCACTTCTAAGTGTCTTGTTTTGGTGAATAGTGCTTTTTATAAGCTAGTTTATAACATATGTTGTATTAAGTAATTAAATTGACAAACAAAGACTAAAGTACCCTCATATTAATAAAGGGGGCCGGTTTTTTTTAAGGGTGGTGACTCACCACTCTCTAGTTAATATAATAAGTAAGTAAATAAAACTAATTAAAACTACTTTTTACTTTATAAGCATAAATATCTTCTTAAAAGCAAGTTCTATCTCATTCTCTCTTTTCCTTCCTTCATTTCCCACGGTTCCAAACACCATCTTCCTCCCTTCTTGCTGTTCTCTCACGGTAATACCACCACCACCATTAAAACCCTAGCTTTGACCACTTGTAAAATCTAGCTCACTTATCCAAATCAAAAACAAACACCACCAATCTCTTCCTCTCATCAAGCTCTTCATTTCTATCTTCTCAAAGCTTCAAGAGCCCCATTTCGGTGCCATGGAGTTCCACCATTGAAGGAGCTTGAGCTTGTATTTTTACATATTATTACTCTCCTTTGCTTCTAGGTAAGGAATCTCAAAGAAAAATCATGTTTCCTCCATGTTTTTGCCTTGACCGAAAATACACATTGATATAGCACTTTGTGTGACTTTGTTCTAGCTTCATTCCAACTCTTCATGGACTAGGTGGAGTCCTCTCTTGTTAAATATTCAAACACTCTTCAAAGATCAAGGTAAAACAACTACATTAATGTTCTTCAAACAATGAAAAATTAGGGTTTACAATGAGATGAAGCTTATAGCTTGAATACTCATTATTGTTTGTATTGTTTAGAACTTGACAAGGAATCAAATACCCTACCGGTCTTGTAGTGAAACAAGAAAGAAGTTGTTTGGAAAAGAGGTAAATCTACTAACCTAATGTTGTTTAATGCCTTAGGAGAAATGAGCTTATAAATGCTTATTAAAACTACCTAAAGAGCAAATGGTGAATGACCTAGTAAATGTTCTCAAGGAGACTAGTAAAATAACATATGTCTTGTTGTATGTAATCGCAGGTTAAAGGCATATATATTGTGGAAATTCAGTGTTTATGATTTAAGCACTTTAAGGGCCTAAGAGCCATGCATTTTAAGGGCCTAAGTGCCATGCAATTTAAATTATGCACTATATTGTGATGTAGTGTGAATTTGGTGAAGTTGTGTAAGAGAGTGTTCTTGGTGTTCTTAGTGTCCTAGGATGTTTAATGATGAAAACAATGTGCTAAGGTGTAACAAATACTAGGAGAACTTATGTCGAAATTTAGGAAATTGCATAAGGAGTTCAAGATGTTGTAAAGGAATTTTGATGAACTAGGAAGTGTTCTAGAGTGTAATAAGGACTTAGGCATGATCTAGAGATTTAAGTAAGTACCAAAGTCACTTTGGGACTTAGATAAATACTTAGGCAAACTTTGGTAAATAAGGAGAAAGTGTAAACTTGGAAAAGAATTTTCAAGAAGGATATAAGGAGTTAGCTGTGAGAGATGATGCTTGGGAGATGATGTTAAAATAAGGAGAAAGCTTTTGGGATAGTAGTTATCATAGGTATGAAACACCACTTGAAAAACTAGGAGAAAACATTGCAAGTGTTAGGAATTTTGTGAAGAAATGGGTAAAGGCTTAAGGAATTTTATAAGGAAATGAGTGAGTGTTGAGGAGTTTAAAAATGAGTTAGAACTTTAGTTGAATGGATGTTATTTGAAGTATTTAGTGTGCCACAAGGTGTTACAACACATTGGGTGACTTAAGGAAAATTTGGAACAATTTGGAGAATTCCTAGGAAGTTCCTGCAGTAGACCGACCCGGGGGACCGACCCTGGCAGGGTCGGTCGGAATGTAAATGGCAGGTTGAAAATGGTTCTGCTAGAGACCGACCCAGGGGACCGACCCTGTCTGGGTCGGTCGGATAGGAAAGAAAGACGGTAAATGTCTCTGTAAGAGACCGACCCGAGGGTAGGGTCGGTCGGCAAGGTCGGTCGGACCTAAACTTGTAAAAAAAAAACAGAAAAGAATGTGACTTATGTAGTTAACCCTAGGGTGTATAATGAGGGTAACCTAGGGTGAGTTAGGCATTAAACATGTCATACAATCATGTTAAATACTTAGTAAGTGTGAAGTTAAATAAATAATTAACCGACGTTACTAATGTGTTTAGGATTCTCTCAAGGTGGAAACGAAACGAGGCAAGGACCAAGGTATGGTTTTCTTGCAGTCTGTTGCCTACCGGTTTACACCGGCTTGTGTGTTGTTTGTTTTTCTGTGTGTTTATGACTTTGTAAGATTAAACCATGTAAGAGTTTACAGTTGTTAAATATTATTATGTTGTTAAGTATGACTCTCTCTTCCCTTGCGTGTGTCTAACAAGACTTGACCTGTTATTGTGAATTGTTTGTTGAGTTCAATGATGAACTACTAACATGGGCTAACGGGGGAAGTGAGGAGTCCGGTCTGTTCCGGCCACGCGTGTGAGTATGGGAGTCGATGTCATAACCGGTTCGATTCTCTCTGTATGTTATGGTTAAGTTTCCAATTTGGTTTCAACCTTCCCTTTAGCTTAACCAAGGCTATTTTACTGACTCACGTCGGGCCACAGGGGCATACTATGTGTTATTTCGGTGTGCTTGGATCACTATATCCGAGGCACCTTGTGTTAAGTTAACCGTTCAATCTAACCGGACGGTAACGAGTTATGTAACGAGCTAAGTATGAGCATGGCAACATTCTCTAGGCTCTCAATGGGGACTAACTGTGTTGGTTCTCTTCCTAAAAGGAATTGTATGTGTGTGATGTGTGTTATGATGTGTACAATACCCATGTTATGTTATATATGTATGAGTGTGTTTTAAAATAAATACCATGTCATCATGACAAATAGTTTGCGCGCATTCCGGTAGTCGATGGGCTGCGCGTTAACCATGCCAGCCAAGGGTTGCTGACCCCCTCGGGGGATCCATATTTCTTTTACTGCAGGATGAGGATCGAAGAAGCGGAGTGGCTCTAGATCCTAGGGTGTAGTTTACTTTGGAGTACTTTTGGATGTTTGCCCGGGATGCGCCTGTGCTCCCGTGGCGTGTTATATACTTGATTATGACGGTTTACAGTGACGGTATACAGTGAAGGATTTATGTAAACACTTGGTATTTTGTTGATGTATATATATGGTTATTAGTTCTATGCTCGGGAGTCTGATCATCAGACCGGTACACTTGTATTTATTCAGCCTTGTTAACCACGTGGGTGGTTGACGGCGTTGTAGCACCAATCGTTTAGTTACTGTTTAGTCGTTATATTCCGCTGCGATTCCAAGTAATGTGATGTGCGTAGTAGGGGTGTTACAAAAAGTGGTATCAGAGCGAAGTATCGCTCTGATGACTAGATACCGAGCTTAGGGATATACCGAGTTAGGAAACCTAACTGCAGATACCTAAGTGAACAGATTTGGAAAGGTTAACCACTAACTAAGTGTGGAATTACCTGGTTGTCGGGAAGATGTTATAACCATTGGACCGATAAGTGTGCAAGCATAATGCTAATGAGATGTTCATATGAATTCAGATGGCAGGTAGACCACGAGGTAGAGGCCGCGGGCGCGGTACTGGAGGTATGGGTGACCAGGGCGATGATACTACGGCACAGACCATGGCTGAGGCAGTTGCAGCCGCCGTAGCCCAGTTGGTACCCGATTTGGTTGCTGCTATACAGCAAGGGCAACAGCCCGGAGTTCAGCCACCACCACCACCGCCACGAGAGACCAATTGGGTCAAGGCGTTGGCTGATCTGAGGCCGCCCTCATTCAGTGGGGAGACCGATCCCCGTAAGCTCGAGGCGTACATCTCCGAAATGGAGACCGCCTTCGAAACCCTAGCACCACCTGAGCAGGTCAAGGTACGACTTGCTGCTTATTACTTGAAGGGCTCGGCACAGAACTGGTGGAAGCTTGTGCGAGAGGGCAGAGTTGCTGACCCGACTTTTCAGTGGAGGGAGTACACGGCTCTGCTGCGAGCCAAATACTACCCGATACATGGCAAGAGGCCAAGCGCCTGGAGTTGGACAATCTGATGCAAGGGGATAAGATGACGGTAGATGAGTACTACTCAGCCTTCATCGGACTTATCCACCTGCTACCGGATCTGGGTTACTCAGACCGGATCTTGTGAACCGTTTCTACAACGGACTGAACTATCGCCTACGCTACGGCATGGGGCCTACTGGATATACCACTTTGCAGGTAAAGGAACTACAGTGTAATGTGAATAAGTGTGTACGATGTGTAATGTGTTGTGAATTTATTTGGCGGGGCATAACTGACACCCTAAATATAGGAGTGCTATCATGCCGCTGCTATTGTGGAGATCACCGTCCGTCTGAGGGACGAGGAGAGTGCGCTCAAGCGCAAGGCTCAGAACGAGGGCCAAGGCACGCAAGGGCAGTGGGGAGGGAAGAAGAAGAAAATACCCCCAGTCCCAGAAAGGACAGCAACAGGTGGCAAGGGCCAGACCCAGACCACCACTGCTGAGGAGCCTCTGCAGCTCACCTATGCGTATGCGGCCAAGCCCCTACGTTCTTACCCACCTAAGGGTAATTGTCTAATCCTGTGTGATAAGTTAGAGTATATGTTGATAAGTTGTGGAACAAGTATTGATTGTGTATTGTGATAGCAGCTAGCACGGGCTCTGGACCGGAGCGCCACTATTACTGCAAGTGGTGCAACGGAGACCACCCCGGCAAGGACTGCAAGGGTAACGATGTTCAGTGCCGATACTGTAAGAAGATGGGTCACCGCGATACGAATGCTGGCAGAACCCAAACAGTAGAAGCTACAGGCCCAAGGGGCAATGGAAGGGTAAGGCCACTGCGACCACCGATGGCCAGAAGACGGCAAACCAGCCACCCCCAGATCAGAGGTACACAGAGTCCCAGAAGGGGAAGGGGTCGGGGTCCAACAAGGCCACCCTGAATGTGGTGGACCGGTCTGAGGCGCCAGGGCCCTCTTCTAGACCAGGTACCGCCTAAACTGTTGAATGTAATGAGTGTCTGCATACCGCATTTCATGCATATGTGTGAGTGAGTTTAAATAAACAACCATGTGAGTAAATGAATAAAGTATAGTGTGAGATTTACCTAATTAGAGTACTCTAAACTTAAAGGAACCTTCAATATATGTTATCCAATCCCACCCCCACCAAACCCTGAAGAAACCACCATCAACATCACCGACTTTCCATTGGAGCAATGTCAGGTTATCCAGCCAGGTATGATACTCTTAAATGGATACCTGACACCGGAAGCGCAAATCCATATCATCAGACGATGCGACGAACTTGGAGCAAAACCAGGAGGGTTCTACACACCCGAATACCCGAACGGAGCAAGGATGCAATTAAAGATGATGTGCATGGGTAAGGACTGGAACCCTTACTCCAAGACATATCAAGAATGCGAGCTGAAGATGGAGCAACAGTACCAAGTATACCAGAGGAGTTCCATGCGGTCGTTAACCACGCCGTGGGAATTGCTCAACAAGTTGAAAAGGATTCAATTCCAAGTGTGAAAGCAGATCTATGTGTTGTGAACTTCTACCAGAAAGGTGGACGGTTAGGTATACACCAAGACAAGGACGAGTCACCCGAGTCTCTAAGTAAGGGAGTACCCGTGGTGTCTTGGTCCATTGGTGATCCGCAGTGTTTGTGTATGGCGAGCAGAAGCGTGCTGACCTCGCAAAGAAGCTACTGTTGAAACGGGAGATGTATTAATCATGGGTGGGCAATCAAGGATGCTATACCATGGCATCAGAAAGATCAAACTGAATACCGCACCGTCGGCAGTGATCAATGCCACACACATGAAACCCGGATGTTTGAATTTGACCTTCAGACAGTTTTAAGCCTTGTATAATTATGTGATGCGATAAACCAGTGTGTATTAAGGATGTTGTAAGTGTAAATCATGGCGACAGTATAAGCCAATGAATGTTGTAAAAAGAGTGTGTTAATGAATAAAGTGGAGTTGTTTGAAGCATATAAACCGTGTTGTTACTCAATACTTATTGGTTTGCCAATGAATTAGGCTGTGCACTCGGAACGGGAGGTATACTGAGTGTCTGCAATAAGGCAGAAGCCGGCAAGAGCGGCACAATCCTCACCGGTACCTTTCCAGTGAATGGCGTGGATGCATCGATCTTGTTCGACTCTGGAGCCTCACACACATTCATTTCGCTATCATTTGCGAAGAGGCTGGGGTTAGACGGTGAAGAGATGCCAGACTTCGTGGTCACTCTCCCGTCGAAAGAGCGGATCAGATGTACCCTACTACCGAGATGCTATTGTTCGAATCAGGGGTGAAGAGTTTCCGATCGACTTGATAGAGTTCGACGGGCTAGGCTTTGATGTGATTGTCGGGATGAACTGGTTGGAGCGGTACAAGGGCAGAATCCTGTGTGCCGAGCATCGACTGCTTCTTCGGAGTCCATCTGGGGTTACCATATCTTACCGCCAGAGGCCCAGGGAGCCTTCGACTCAGATCATCACCGCCATGGCTATGTATCACGAGTTACGACGAGGGAGTGATGTATACCTCTGCTATGTCCAGGACATAGAGAGAGACCCTGAGTTTAGCCCAGATGTGCCGGTAGTGTCGGAGTTTCCTGATGTATTTCCTAAGGAACTGCCGGGCATGCCGCCAGCACGAGAGGTTGAGTTTGAGATTGATTTAGTTCCGGGCACCGGACCCATTGCGAAAGCACCTTATCGTATGGCTCCAGCAGAGATGACAGAGCTCAAGGAGCAGCTGAGAGACCTACTCGACAAGGGCTTTATCCGCCCTAGTGTTTCACCATGGGGAGCGCCGGTCCTCTTCGTGAAGAAGAAGGACGGTAGCCTCCGCCTGTGTATTGATTATCGGGAGCTGAATGCTGTTACGGTGAAGAACCGTTACCCTTACCACGCATCGACGATCTATTTGATCAGCTGAGGGGAGCATCAGTATTCTCCAAGATAGACCTACGTTCCGGATACCACCAGATTGCCATCCGGACAGTGATATCGAAAAGACAGCATTCAGAACTAGGTATGGGCATTATGAGTTCACAGTTATGCCGTTTGGCTTGTCAAATGCACCAGCAAAGTTCATGGACTTAATGAACCGTTTGTTCCAAGATCAGTTGGACAAATCAGTGGTAGTCTTCATCGATGACATACTTGTGTATTCGAAATCGAGAGGTGAGCATGAAAGCCACCTGAGAGATGTATTGCAAACGTTGAGGAAAAAGCTGTATGCTAAATTTTCTAAGTGTGAATTTTGGTTGAACCAAGTATCATTTCTTGGACATGTGATTTCTGAGGCCGGGATCGCTGTTGATCCGGCAAAGATAGATGCAGTGCGCACCTGGCCTAGGCCGAAGACAGTTACCGACATCAGGAGCTTCCTCGGTCTGGCAGGTTACTATAGGAGGTTTGTGAAGAACTTCTCCAGTGTCTCGAAGCCGATGACTTCCTTGATGAAAAAGGATGCACCATTCGAGTGGACAGTCGACTGTGAGAGTTCTTTCGCGAGTCTCAAGGATGCTCTGACATCTGCACCGGTTCTGACATTACCAGACGGTCCAGATGGTTTTGAGGTCTATTGCGACGCATCAGGCAGGGGTATGGGTTGTGTGTTGATGCAACACGGGAAGGTCGTAGCTTACGCCTCCCGACAGCTGAAGAAACATGAGGAGAACTACCCTACCCACGACTTAGAATTGGGGCCATTGTCTTCGCATTGAAGATATGGCGACATCATTTGTATGGGGTAAGCGTGACAATTATTCGACCACAAGAGTTTGAAATACTTGTTCACTCAGAAGAGTTGAACATGAGGCAAAGAAGGTGGGTTGAATTTCTGAATGATTATGACATCAATTTACAGTACAAGGAGGTAAGGCAAATGTGGTAGCTGACGCATTGAGTCGCCGAGCACACTCTCTCCATTCGCTAGTCTCTCATACTGGCTTGGTTGAAGAGGTGCGGAGTGCTCAGATGACGGATCAGTACATGATGGAGATTAGACAGAAGCTTATTGATGGCACATTCGAGGGTCAGAAGTACGACTTCAGACTCCACGATGATGACCTGATTAGGCTTAATGGCCGACTGTGTATACCCAGGAGTAGCGCTGAGTTGAAGGAGCGCATATTGAGTGAATCCCATTGTTCTACTACTTCGATTCACCCCGGAGCTTCAAAGATGTATAAAGGTATGAAAAGATATTTTGGTGGACTGGAATGAAAAAGGATGTGAATGACTATGTGTTGAGGTGTCTCACTTGTCAGAAGGTCAAGTTTGAGCACCGACGGCCTGGTGGTATGGTGCAGCCAATGCCAGTGCCGGAGTGGAAGTTCCATGACATATCTATGGACTTCGTGGTAGGGCTTCCGCCTACAAGGGGAGGTCTGAATATGATTTGGGTTGTGGTAGACCGACTGACCAAGGTGGCTCGATTCATACCGATGAAGGACACCTGGAAAGTGGCTAAGCTTGCAGAGCTCTTCGACAGAAATTGTAAGACATCATGGTGTAAAAGACGATTGTATCTGACAGAGATACCAGATTCCTATCCAGATATTGGAAGTCTACACGAGAGGCACTAGGTACTGAACTGAAATTGAGTACAGCGTTTCACCCACAGACCGATGGTCAGAGTGAGCGCACCATTCAGACACTTGAGGATATGCTACGTGCATGTGCACTTGACTTTCAGACCAGCTGGATTGATAAGTTACATCTGATCGAGTTTAGTTACAACAACAGTTACCATGCTTCGATCAAGATGTCTCCCTTCCAGGCATTGTACGGTAGACCATGCCGCACGCCATTATGCTGGGATGAGTCGAGTGAGACGGTCATTATAGGACCAGAGTATCTTGAGCAAGTTCAGGCAGAAGTTCGCCAGATCCGGGCTAATATGAAAGCAGCTCAGGATAGACAGAAGTCGTACGCAGATGTGCGCCGACGCGACCTGGAGTTCGCCGTGGGCGATCAGGTATTTTTGAGAGTATCCCCCATGAAGGGAGTATTTCGTTTTGGCCAGAAAGGCAAGTTGAGCCCAAAATATGTGGGGCCTTATGTTGTGACGGAGCGGATCGGCCCGGTAGCTTATAGACTTGACTTACTCGCCGAGCTGGGCAAGGTACATGATGTATTTCATGTGTCCCAGTTGAAGAAGTATGTCTCATCCGTCTCATGTGCTTCAGCCTGAAAGGCTAACTTTAGAGCCGACCATGCGATCAGTGGAGACTCCCGTACAGATTCTGGATACTAAGACTCGAGACACTCGCCATAAGTCGTGAGACTGGTGAAGGTTCTCTGGTCTAACCAGGACGTTGAGGAGGCCACTTGGGAGCTGGAAGATAAGATGAAGGCGAAGTACCCGTCATTGTTTACTTCTTAGTTTTGTATGTATAGGGTACGGGGCGTACCCCTATTTAAGGGGGGTAGAGCCGTTTCGGTTATGGTTGTGTGCGACATGTATATGTATACATTGTCTATGTTATGTTACAGACCGCTGAGTCTGAACGATGTTGTGATGTTTTATTGTTTGGACCATGTGTCCGATATGATGTAAAGATGTTGTTAATGTGATATAGAAGTGTTGTTGATATGTGTTCTCATGTTCTAATATTAGGTTATGTGGAAGTATGAACTTTGGGGACAAAGTTCTTTTAAGGGGGGTAGATTGAAATACCCCAAACCTAGTTATGTTGTTTAAACACCTAAATATGGTGTAATAAGACTAAAAAGAGTCTTAGAAACATTAGTAAACAAATTTAAACAAAAGAAACACAAAATGTGCTTTAAAGTCAATAAGAGCCAAAATGTGCTCTAAGCCTGGGATAAACTTGGTTAAGACCTAATGAACTTACCAAGACCTCATTTATATACTAATGAACTTATTAAACCAATTACCAAAGAAAACCAAGCTTGAAAACAAGTTAAAACACAAAATGTGCTTTAAGAAGTCTTAAAGCACATTTTTGAAAAATTGTCTTGTAAATGAGTTTTGAATGGCTAAATGTCCATCATTACTCTTAAAATATATGTGTACTATATAGTATCACATTTGGGTGGCTATATTAATGGGAAATCAAAAATTTCACTTCTAAGTGCCTTGTTTTGGTGAATAGTGCTTTTTATAAGCTAGTTTATAACATATGTTGTATTAAGTAATTAAATTGACAAACAAAGACTAAAGTACCCTCATTAATAAAGGGGGCCGGTTTTTAAGTGTGGTGACTCACCACTCTCTAGTTAATATAATAAGTAAGTAAATAAAACTAATTAAAACTACTTTTTACTTTATAGCATAAATATCTTCTTAAAAGCAATTCTATCTCATTCTCTCTTTCCTTCCTTCATTTCCCACGGTTCCAAACACCATCTTCCTCCCTTCTTGCTGTTCTCTCACGGTAATACCACCACCACCATTAAAACCTAGCTTTGACCACTTGTAAAATCTAGCTCACTTGTCCAAATCAAAAACAAACACCACCAATCTCTTCCTCTCATCAAGCTCTTCATTCTATCTTCTCAAACTTCAAGAGCCCCATTTCGGTGCCATGGAGTTCCACCATTGAAGGAGCTTGAGCTTGTTTTTACATTATTACTCTCCTTTGCTTCTAGGTAAGGAATCTCAAAGAAAAATCATGTTTCCTCCATGTTTTTACCTTGACCGAAAATACACATTGATATAGCTCTTTGTGTGACTTTGTTCTAGCTTCATTCCAACTCTTCATGGACTAGGTGGAGTCCTCTCTTGTTAATATTCAAAACTCTCTTCAAAGATCAAGGTAAAACAACTACATTAATGTTTTTCAAACAATGTAAAATTAGGGTTTACAATGAGATGAAGCTTATAGCTTGAATACTCATTATAGTGTTTGTATATTGTTTAGAACTTGACAAGGAATCAAATACCTACCGGTTGTAGTGAAACAAGAAGGAAGTTGTTTGGAAAAGAGGTAAATCTACTAACCTAATGTTGTTTAATGCCTTAGGAGAAATGAGCTTATAAATGCTTATTAAAACTACCTAAAGAGCAAATGGTGAATGACCTAGTAAATGTTCTCAAGGAGACTAGTAAAATAACATATGTCTTGTTGTATGTAATCGCAGGTTAAAGGCATATATATTGTGGAAATTCAGTGTTTATGATTTAAGCACTTTAAGGGCCTAAGAGCCATGCATTTTAAGGGCCTAAGTGCCATGCAATTTAAATTATGCACTATATTGTGATGTAGTGTGAATTTGGTGAAGTTGTGTAAGAAAGTGTTCTTGGTGTTCTTAGTGTTCTTGGATGTTTAATGATGAAAACAATGTGCTAAGGTGTAACAAAATACTAGGAGAACTTATGTCGAAATTTAGGAAATGCATAAGGAGTTCAAGATGTTGTAAAGGAATTTTGATGAACTAGGAAGTGTTCTAGAGTGTAATAAGGACTTAGGCATGATCTGAGATTTAGTAAGTACCAAAGTCACTTTGGGACTTAGGTAAATACTTAGGCAAACTTTGGTAATAAGGAGAAAGTGTAAACTTGGAAAAGAATTTTCAAGAAGGATATAAGGAGTTAGTTGTGAGAGATGATGCTTGGGAGATGATGTTAAAATAAGGAGAAAGCTTTTGGGATAGTAGTTATCATAGGTATGAAACACCACTTGAAAAACTAGGAGAAACATTGCAAGTGTTAGGAATTTTGTGAAGAAATGGGTAAAGGCTTAAGGAATTTTACAAGGAAATGAGTGAGTGTTGAGGAGTTTAAAAATGAGTTAGAACTTTAGTTGAATGGATGTTATTTGAAGTATTTAGTGTGCCACAAGGTGTTACAACACATTGGGTGACTTAAGGAAAATTTGGAACAATTTGGAGAATTCCTAGGAAGTTCCTGCAGTAGACCGACCCGGGGGACCGACCCTGGCAGGGTCGGTCGGAATGTAAATGGCAGGTTGAAAATGGTTCTGTTAGAGACCGACCCGAGGGTAGGGTCGGTCGGCAAGGTCGGTCGGACCTAAACTTGTAAAAAAAAAACAGAAAAGAATGTGACTTATGTAGTTAACCCTAGGGTGTATAATGAGGGTAACTAGGGTGAGTTAGGCATTAGAACATGTCATACAATCATGTTAAATACTTAGTAAGTGTGAAGTTAAATAAATAATTAACCGACGTTACTAATGTGTTTAGGATTCTCTCAAGGTGGAAACGAAACGAGGCAAGGACCAAGGTATGGTTTTCTTGCAGTCTGTTGCCTACCGGTTTACACCGGCTTGTGTGTTGTTTGTTTTTCTGTGTGTTTATGACTTTGTAAGATTAAACCATGTAAGGAGTTTACAGTTGTTAAATATTATTATGTTGTTAAGTATGACTCTCTCTCCCTTGCGTGTGTCTAACAAGACTTGACCTGTTATTGTGAATTGTTTGTTGAGTTTAATGATGAACTACTAACATGGGCTAACGGGGGAAGTGAGGAGTCCGGTCTGTTCCGGCCACGCGTGTGAGTATGGGAGTCGATGTCATAACCGGTTCGATTCTCTCTGTATGTTATGGTTAAGTTTCCAATTTGGTTTCTAACCTTCCCTTTAGCTTAACCAAGGCTATTTTACTGACTCACGTCGGGCCACAGGGGCATACTATGTGTTATTTCGGTGTGCTTGGATCACTATATCCGAGGCACCTTGTGTTAAGTTAACCGTTCAATCTAACCGGACGGTAACGAGTTATGTAACGAGCTAAGTATGAGCATGGCAACATTCTGTAAGCTCTCAATGGGGACTAACTGTGTTGGTTCTCTTCCTAAAAGGAATTGTATGTGTGTGATGTGTGTTATGATGTGTACAATACCCATGTTATGTTATATATGTATGAGCTGTGTGTTTTAAAATAAATACCATGTCATAATGACAAATAGTTTGCGTGCATTCCGGTAGTCGATGGGCTGCGCGTTAACCATGCCAGCCAAGGGTTGCTGACCCCCTCGGGGGATCCATATTTCTTTTACTGCAGGATGAGGATCGAAGAAGCGGAGTGGCTCTAGATCCTAGGGTGTAGTTTACTCTTAGAGTACTTTTGGATGTTTGCCCGGGATGCGCTTGTGCTCCCGTGGCGTGTTATATACTTGATTATGACGGTTTACAGTGACGGTATACAGTGAAGGATTTATGTAAACACTCGGTATTTTGTTGATGTATATATATGGTTATTAGTTCTATGCTCGGGAGTCTGATCATCAGACCGGTACACTTGTATTTATTCAGCCTTGTTAACCACGTGGGTGGTTGACGGCGTTGTAGCACCAATCGTTTAGTTACTGTTTAGTCGTGTATATTCCGCTGCGATTCCAAGTAATGTGATGTGCGTAGTAGGGGTGTTACACTCATGTTCCTCGGTTCACACTTGTTCCTCGAGTCTTACTCTTGAACCACTGATTACAGGTCAAGTGGTTCTATTAATATCAGGGTGTTACGGTACGTACATAATTGCTACTCCCGTACTTACCCCGTTACCCAGTTATCTCGGTTTACTTAAGTGTTCTTAAACTCACAACTTTCTTAATCACTTCTTAAACTTATTTACACTTCTTAGGACCTTTAAAGGTCACCCAACAACTCCTAAACATCACCTAAAACCAATACCAATCAATCCCCCATGTTTAGAACCCATTAAAACACATTCTGTTCAATTTTTATAGTGGTCCGGGTTTGTGTCCAGGTCTACAAACCCAAACCAGACACTGAAATGTGTTTCTAGCCATTTTCACATGTGGTCCGGGTTTGTGTCCGGGTTTACAAACCCGGACCACCCCTTGGGATGACCTTCTGCCGTGTTTTTGCTAGGGTCCGGGTTTGCGTACCGATTTGCAAACCCAGACCACCTCTGGAACTGTCAAAATTTACAGTTTTTGGACAGTTTTCAACCCCTAATTCACCCTTAATCATTTCCTAACCTTTCCACATGTTTCCTACATGTCTAAACACCATAAAACATGCTCTAAACCTCTTCAAATCATTAGTCAAATCCCTACTCAAATCCTTGCTCAATTTTCCACAAATCTCCATCCTCACTGTAACAGTTTGCACTCTTATGCCTTTCATAACTTCCCTTAGCACTTTGCACTTTGTTCTAACTTCATTTGACCATTCCAGTTCATTCCTAGACATATGCATTTCCTACACCCAAGTCCAACTTTCATTTCCAAGCTTTTGCACCTTAACTCTTTTCTAGCATTTCAAAATCCTCACAAGCCATTTTGCTACAGATTTTTACACTCCTCTCCCTAGTTCTCCAAATGAAATTTCAAGGCTACTAATCCACTCTACTCAACACTACCAACACCTAGGTTCTTCCATTCACCGAGCCATCTAAAAACACTCATTTTCTACCAAAATTTCGCCATAACCTCCCCATAAACTTTACATGTCCAAACTCACCATTCTCACCAAATTTTCATTCCTAATCTAGCCACACCCATAAGGGTCCTACCAGCACTCAATAAATCCATCCAAATTATCCAAACAACAAGATAGCTCCCAATTCAAAAGCAATGGCACTTAGGCCCTTATCAACACAAGTTCACAATCCTCTCTAAAATCAAGTACACACATTTTCCCACATAGATTTCAATTCATAATTTGGGTTCATTAATTCAATTACCCATCCCAAACCCTAAAACAATTAAAATAAGCATTAAGATAGATTTTTACTTTAATCTTTTCTAAGCCTCTTTTCAATTCTCCTCTTCTCTCTTCCTTGATCAAATCGGCTAAGTGGGAATGGAGTTGCCAAACTCCATCCCATATTCAAGAAACACAAGAAATGGATTCAATTAACCATTTAAACCCTTAGGAAATTCTAATCCAATCAAGGGCTTAAAACACAAAGTTAGGGTTTACCTTTTTTGAGCTTTTTAAGAGGGGTTCTCACCCTTGAATCAAGAAGGGGGTTATCCCACCATTGAAGGGTTGAAACAAAGCTCCAAAACAAGATAAGAGAGAGAGGGCAAAAATCGGCTAAGGAAGGAAGGTGAAGAAAAATGAGTTTTTTTTTAATATTTTTACCTTAGGAGAGAGAGAAGACTCCAAGCTACCCATTGATGCCATTTTCTCTTCAAATGGGGAAAACCCATATGGATGAAGTTCATCCTTTTAGAATTTTGAAAAGAGAGAATGATAGAGGGTGATGAGAGGAAGAAGAATATGTAATTATTTTTGTGATTGGATCTTTAATGAAGCTTGGGCATGAGCTAGAAGGTGAAGTAGCCATGGGAGGAGAGGAAGAAAATCGGCTGCCATGGGGAAGTAGAAGAGAACGGCTGGGAAGAAAGAAGAGAGGAAAGAGAAAAGGAAGAAAGGAAAAGAGAGGAGAGAGAAGAGTACTCACCTTTTTACTTTTTTCACTTTTTCCCTTTTCTTCTTTTCTTTCTTTCTTTACTTATTAAGGGTCAATTGGAGAGGGATGGTCAACAATAAAACCACCCCCTTATAACATGTGAGCTGGAGCGTTTTTCGTCTTTTACAGAAAATGCTCGTTTATTTACCCGGTTTTAGCACTATTCACTAACCGGGCCGGTTTTCCGGAATTTTCTCGTTTCTTTAATTTAAATGGCTCTTAAGCTCCCATTAATGTTTATTTATAGCTATTTAATGAACTATAATTTTTACGGGTTCATTTGACCACTTAAAGTCACGTTTTCGTGTTTTCTCGAAAAACGTGCTCTAAAGCTTTATTAGCGTTTTAATACATTGTTTGGATCCGTTTTCTTCGGGAATTGTTCCCATACATTATTTAGGCATTGTTAGGCCTTTTAAACTCATCTAAGACCCTTGTCGAGGTTGTATGCCTCCTACGGTCACATAACGCTTAATTTAGCGTTTTTCACTTTTTAAGCGTTTTTCTTGTTTCTTTTTGGATTTATTCTTTTTACCGAAATTCATTAGGCACTAATAGGCCCTCAAATATCATATTAGAGTAATTTAATCACCCTAATTAGTTCGAGGTATTTCAATCTACCCCCCTTAAAGAACTTTACCCACAAAGTTGGTGAGTCTAATATCGTTAGTCATTTAGACATATCGTGTGCCAAGGTCATTATCTCTATAACCCTACAGGCTCAAAGTCAGTGCAGCCAGTGTGTACATACCGGTACACACCAAATCAGTTAACAAGCAATTTACGACCGTGGGTACCTACCAACACCACACAGCATACATCCCTGTACCATGCAAACGTGCGTACATATCAGTATGTCACAAAATAATTTGCCACCGTGCACATACCAGCGCAACGCAAAATAATTGTCAACCATACACACACCGGTGCAACACCGAATAATTATCATAGTGCAATTTAACCGTGTGTACATGCAGTACAACACAAGCATACGTAACAGTACAATCCCACACTAAACCCAATCCATGCTTACTGCATTTATCCTAACAGGATTACTTATGACCACTTATAGGGAGCCTCAAGAATCATTCAACCCCGATGTGATTAGCATCAATGATGAACTATCTCTCTGCCCCAATTTGTCTTTCATCTCCCTTGATCACTAGTAAATCAAGTTCGACTTCGCACTTCCGTTTCAAACAATCAGGTATTTCAATCACTTACCATTTTCTATCTTCTTAATCTTTCTAGTCTTGAAAACAAAGCAAAACATCTCCAAGCGATGGAACTCGGTCCATCAATCGTTCTCAATTATCTTTAATCAACCACCTAGGAATTCAATTCCTACTATGTTCTACGTCAATTTCATACCTACTCATATTTCATCCTATCTCATAAATTGTTGCTTAATTATCTTCAACTACTTTACCTAAGAAATTCAAACACATAATGCCAATTAGTTTTCTATCCTCAAATTGTTCCCAAATCAAATCAACCCAATTCACCTAGGGGACTCAATTCCCACTAGGTTCAACATCGGTTTCATACCGATTTATTCTCAACAAGTCTCCCAAATATACTCATCCATACCATGTCTGATCCCAAATCAAATACTATGTCTAATCTCGAATAGACATATACCATCGGGGTTCTCATTCCCCTGGAGTTTCTCTACTCCTTTCCACTTCAATCTCATAAATAATCATAATTTCCACAATGAGTGAGTACAAATGTTTTTGTAACATAAGTACCCATCATCAAAACAATTTCTTTTGCGCTATGCGCATTATAGTTTACGCACTTATCCATGAAACATACACTTCGCGATTTTTGCTCTACCCCCCTTAAAAAGGGATTATGCCCACATAATCTACCATGTGTCAACATTGGTCATAGGTCTAAGGCGTTCAGCCGTCATGGAGTGTTCTAACTTCCATGTGGTCTATTATACAATGTATTCTGGTCAAAGGGTCTTAACCATATCGTTGGTTAGTCCCTGCACCAAGAATTCTCATCGGAATTATTCAACTCTTAACCGGGTTCGGTTCTAGCCTTAGACGCGTCAAGGCATTGATAATTAGCCATTCATCCACTATGTGTATTAACTTTAGAATTTGGGCCCACTAGCTTCTGCTGCGCGACCCTGATAACTTAAGGTTTATTCGCCCTTCTCGTTATGCTCAATGTGCTTTACATCACCCTTGTATCCCTTTTTATCTTGGGAATAAGGTTATCAATCAAGCGTGTGGTATCTTTTACCATACTCGGATTCAATGAGTTACATATTTTCTATCCAGCTCACTGGAATCAATGTACATACTATTGTGTACTTGAGTGATTATTCACTTGGTTCTCCCAACATATTGTCGGTTGAGGTTGAGCCACTACTTAGTTGTAGTGCTTCCTCTAATGTCAGTAGCTTCTGACTTATGATGTAACACCCCAACCGTTAAACACATTACCTCTAAAACAGTCACAAATTACCCTTACTCCCGCAGCAGATCTCTATTACAATGAAGGGTGGTACAATGCCGTTAGCCACCCATATGGAGAACCAGGCCAATCTCACATACAGTAACGGTCTGATGGACTGGAACAACCGAGTACACGATACTAATACAATACCCCTTTCATTTCTTTACTATACCGAGTCTACAATATACGGATGCCGATAACATATTCGGTCTTACACCTTATTCAATTGCATGAGTAAAATAAATGCTACTACCCATGTTAACCACCGAACCCGTCCTACTCTCAAACGGTATCGTCTTTGGTGTACCTGAAAAGTAAAAATGATGCCCCTAGGGTCTCAGCTTAAAGCTGCATATGAAATTTGCATATACCGCGTGCTAACCGCGGTACGCCGACTACTTTTGGTCGAGAGCATGGAGATTCATTTTAATTCAATCAACATGCAACATAGCAATACATTACATATGCACACTATGCAAGGATTCACATTCACCCATGGAATACAATCCTTAACTAACCTAACAAGGTTGTTAGTTGCATTAATTTGCCCTTAGGCCTTGAGGGTTTCTACCTCACTATGCCTTGGTTACTTTTTCAATAACTCACCCATTCACTCAGGTTACTTATTCTTATTCTCGCCCGTTCTCTTGGGTTAGGTATTCTTATTCTCACCCATTCTCTCGGGCTACTCATTCTTATACTCACCCACACTCTTGGGTTACTAATACTTATCTCACCCACACTCTTGGGTTACTAATACTCAAGCTCACATAGTTCTCGAGACACTTCAGGTCTCCTACGCTCTTCTCGCTTGTTTCTCTTAATACATACTTGAGCCAAAACTCATGGCTTCCAATCTTAGTTTTACTAGCTCCCGGAACTCACTTTTAGTTCCTACTACATTCACATCGGTCCGACTACTCTCGGACTACTCACATTCCCATGCACTCCTCTCTCGGAGTTATCTTATTATTATGTATATTAGTCTAGAAGCACCACTATCGATGTTTCTAATGACTTTGGGAACATTACTTAAGTTCGGGTAATCTTAGGTTTATGGGTTACCCTGACATTGCACTTACTCATACATTCGGTTATTTTCTCATACCGGGTAAAAACCTCATATAGGAGGTCGACCATGTCTCAAGGGAGCTAAATAATCCCTTAGGTCTCTTTTACCTTTCTTTTAAGTTCACATCATTGGTCTTACTTCAATCCTCTCGATGGAGGTTCATTTATCTCTCCACTCTTATTTATTTCATGGATTGTTTCAATATGGTTTCCTAACCGTTATCGGGTATTTACTCAACCCGTACATCTCCTCACGTTCTAGGGAGTTCATATTTTGCGTTATCGTTATACTTTAATCGATAGCTTGTGTGTTTGCACGTTTCCGTTATTTTACGAAACGACCCCGTTCCACGAGTCTCTAGCCATTCGTACTCAACTAAGAGTCGGTCTACACACTAGGTCAGACCTCACCGGCATTCAAGCATGTTAGCTCATACAATATACATCAAGACATTCATAAACAAACAATGGTTCATTTTCATGCTTTAGTCTTGATTAAGCCAGCACACAAACACGCATATCAGAGTAACTCGGTTAGCATACGGGGCATGAGAAAATACCTTTCACCAGGGTTAGCTTACCGTGTGACCTCCCGTTCCTCGGTTCACACTTGTTCCACTGATAACATTCAAATGTTTCTATTAACATTAAGGAGTTACGATATGTAAAACTAATACTCCCGTACTTAACCTCGTTATCCCGTTTAACTTTGTTTTACTCATGTGTTCTTAAACTCACATCTTTCTCATTAACTCCTAGCACTTTTTTACAGTTCTTAGGACCTTTACATGTCCCCAAACAAGGCCTAAACATCATCTAAAACCATTACCATTCACTTCCCCATCATTAGGGCACTTAAAAACACTTTCTGGTACATTTTTACACTGGTCCGGGTTTGTGTCCGGGGTTACAAACCCGGACCAGACACGGTTTTAACTTTATGGTGCATTTTACATGTGGTCCGGGTTTGTGTCCTGAGATATAAACCTGGACCAATCTCTGAATTCACTCTCGGGTGCATTTTTTGTGGTCCAGGTTTGTGTACCCGATTTGCAAACCCAGACCACCCCTGAAACTGTCAAAATTTACAGTTTTTCACCAGTTTTCAACCCCTAAATCACCTCTAATCATTCCCTAATCATTCCACATGTTTCCTACATGTTTAATCATCTCAAAACATGCTCTAAACCTCTTCCTTACTCAAATTTTTGCTCAAATTCACAAATCTTCCATTCTCACTGTTACATTTTTCACACTTGTGCTACAGATTTTTACCCCTTGGCATTTGCATTATTGTTCTCACTCTATTTGACCATTCCAAATATTCCAAGACAAGGCACTCCTCATGCCAAGGTTTATGCCTTACTCTTAAAGCCTTAAATCCTCATTGTTTCCAAAACTCCTAAGGCACTTTAATACTTCTCTTTTGCTACAAATTTTGCACAAATCTACAACCTCACATCAAGCATTTCCTAAGTGGTTAACCAACCCAAATCAACCTCCATACATACCTAGCTAACTCTAGGTTATTCATTTCTCAAAACACCACTTAAATCACTTAGATTCCTACCGGAATTTCACCCATAGTCCGGCTACATTTCTAACTTTGCCCAAAACTCATTCCACCATTTAAATCAACCTAAAACTAGCCAAACCACAAGGGTTCTACCAGCACACATATAAATCCATCAATACTCATCAATTCTCCAAACACCACACAATGCATATTCATAAAATGCATAGCTCTTACATCAAATGCTAAATTCACAAATGCTTCCTCACTTGCATTATTTTCTATACAAGCACATTATTACCACACTCATGTGGGGTTCATTCATTTTATTTACCCATCCCAAATTCTAATACATATAGAATACATTAGGGTTGGTTTCTTACCTTGAATTTCTTAAGTTTCCTTTTAAATACTCTCTCTCCCCTTCTCCTCTTCTCTTCACCCAAAATCGGTCAAGGCAATCTCTTGCCCAATTCTCTAGACCAATATACCAATGGGTGTAAGGAGTACTAATTAGTCCTCCTAGTTGTAAAAATCATTCATGAACTCAAAAGAAGGGCTTAAAGCATAAAATGGGGCATTACCTTTGGAAACCCTAGAATTGGTTGGTCATGAATCAAAGGAGGAGCTCCAACCCACCATTCTAGACTTGGAGAATAGCTCAAAACAAGGAGAAGCAAGGCATTAAAACATGCCAAAATCGGCCAACAAAAAGGGTGAAGAAAATGCAATTTTCTTTGGATATTTTTACCTTGGATGAAAGAGGAAGCTTCAAGCTTCAAAATGGCGTGCTTTTCTCTTCAAATGCACAACACCCACGAAAATGAAACTCACCCTTTTCGAATTTTGAAAAGAGAGTAGTGTGGAGCTTGAAGAGGGGAAGAAGAATATGTGTTCTGTTTTTCATTTGGAGCTCTAACATGGCTTGAGCATGGAGAGAAAGGGAGGCTGCCATTGTTGCTGTGTGGAGCAGCTCAAATCGCCAGGAAGGGGAGGAGAAGGCAGCTCACGGTGGGAAGAAAGGAAAGGAAGGAGAGAGAGGAAGGAAATGAGAGGAGAGAGGTAAAGAAGTTACTTTATGCTTTTTACTTTACTCTCTCTTCCTTTTTCTTTCTTTCTTTCTTTATTTGTGTGTGAGTGAGGGGGATGACTCACTAATAAAACCGGCCCCCACTACATTAGTAAGCTGGAGCGTTTTTCGTCTTTTACAGAAAACGCTCGTTATTTTACCCGGTTTGGCACTATTCACTAACCAGGCCCATTTTTCAGATTTTTTCCTCATTTCTTTATTTTTAATGGTTATTAAGCTTCCATTAATACTTAATTATAGTTATATAGTCAACCATAATTTTTACGGGTCCATTTAACCCCTTAAGGTCACGTTTTCGGGTTTTCTCGAAAAACGTGCTTTAAAACCCGTTAGTGTTTTAATCTGTTATTTGGATCCGTTTTCTTCAGGAATCATTCCCGTACACTAATTAGGCCTAACTAAGCCTTAGAAATCCATCTCGGACCCTAACGAGATCATATATCTCTTATCCCCATTTAATGAGCGTTTTAGCGTTTTTCGCGTTTTACGCATTTTCTCTTTTCTTTTGGTTTAATTCTATTTACCAATACTCTTTAGGCACCATTATGCCTTAAATAATCATATTAGAGTAATTTAATCACCATTTTTAGATCTAGGGTATTAAATATGACCTTGCATTTTCTACGCTTTGGTCCTTATGACTTCATAAGTTTCTTTCTACTTTTACCACAATTGTCATCTTCCCAACTTCCTAGCGTTCCCACTCGATCATTACTACACAAGTGCAATACCAAAACACTCAGTCCTACAGAGTGCAGAGGCGTAAACCCCTGAGCAGTAAATCTCTTGTGACATTGCAATAGGAATGAATATTGTTTCCTTGTTTTTCGGTCCGTCTACCATCTTTATTCATCAACTCCATATCATTGTATGATTTACTCACATTTATCGGTCGCTTGCTGCAGACCATGTTTGTATTTTTTTACAACATTGGTTTCCATGGCATCTGCTATTACCTTAGCTTCTGCTCATGTATCTCTTCCATTTATACAATGGTTCATCATTTATTTGGCTGATTATAGCTTTTGACATTCTTTTATACGTCTGAGCTCCTTGAGCATTATTGATTTTACGCTTCAGGTTTATACTTCACGTATTTCTTGTAGGCCGATTACTATTCAGTTTCTGTCAATAGTCGTCAAAGTTTCCTTTGGTTTCATTTGTTACCATTTTCGCTTGGCAATGACCTGACGCTCAAGCTCCACTACTTTAGTAGTTCTAAAAGAGATGTAATATCAGATATTCGCTGACGGGATTCCCTTCTTTGAAACTTATGTGTTCACCGTTCTCGCGGTCTCACATTAATGAGGGGTTGTCCCTGCTTGTTGGTTATTAAACAATCTTACTTGTGCCATTCTTGGCAATTCTCCCAATGGTTCTCTATGGTTTTGCAGCCGTTGAATCTATATATTGTACCGGTTCCATGGCTTACTAGCCCCATTGCCTAGAGCTCTGCTCATTATAGGCGGTTCACACATATTTGTATTACTCCCTATGCCGTCCAATGGCTTGGAGGTACTACTGGGCTCCATGATTGGATCGCTGCATCACGCTTCCATCCATTGGATGCCCCTTAAGGATCTTGGTATTTGTGGGTACCATTTATTAATCTAGGGTATCCCCGGGTAAGCGGGATCCCTTTCGGTGTTCTAACCGAGTGTTCGTTATAGCTCTTGTGCTCTCAACATAACACTTCGTTCAACTATGTTGACTTTCATACCCTTTATGGATTGCTCCTGGGCGTTGTTGATTATGCCGTTACATCCGGCTAGCATTTGAGTGTGTTCACTTTACTCCGCTTTGTAGTTCGGATTTCAGATTGTCCCGTTTGGGGTTACATGTCTCCCGTTCTCAGGGTAGACTATAGGTACTTCTCTTATGGTTTTAACCAGTTTGGTATTTCCTTCAGTGGTGACGGTATCCTCCGGTACCTTAGATAATCACTCTAGGTATTTCACTTTGTTCTTTGAACATGTGTGTGTTCCTGATAGGCCTTGCCTTATTGTGCTTATGTTGGGTTTCTATTCCAGCTAATATGCTTTCGTTTCAAATTCTTGAGACATATCCAATGTCTTTAGTCAATTACTAGTGCTTCTCGCACTTTTTGACTCTTAATCGTCCTCCTGGAGTAAGTTCTTGACTCCTTTTTGCTCCGTGAGCTTACTTGATTCTTCGATCGTTCGAGGTGTCCAACTGTTCCGGTTTACATTTACCTTATGGTCCATAGAACGGAGCTGACTACTTCCCATGTTTCGTACACTACATGTATACATACGTGGGGTACCTTATTGGTACGTTACCACTTACTTGACTAACTCACAAAAGGGTCTGTCAGGCCCGCAAGCTCCTTCTGTAATACCCCAACCCGAAATCCAATAAACTGAACGGCGATCACTCCCAAATAAAATACAACTGCAGCGGAAATAAATACAACAACCGGGCGGTATTACAATGCCGTTGGCCACCCTTGTGACCAACCAGGCTAAGTCCAAACACAATCCTCAAATGTCACGGTCTGGAATACAGATACAACCCGAGATACTAGGAATCAAACTCTAATGTAAAATACTTAAGTAAAATAAATGTCTAGAAGAAGACTCCCATAGCTTGAATCTACCCCACCTACACTCGGTGTGGTAATCTTCTTAACTTCAGGTACCTGAAAAATGGGGGTGCCCCCAAAGGGGCTCAGCAAACAATGCTAGTATGGAAAACGTGCAGCCCATCGTCTACCGGGCCACACCAACTACTTTGTCGAACACATGCAGTTCATTTTTATAAAGCTGTAAACAAGCATAGTCTGATAATAACAAGTATCCATACAAGGACAATAATGTCACATAGAACAAGACACAGAAGGTCGAGTTAGCTGAACTGAAATTCTTTACTGATAGTCGGTCCACACAATGGGACTGACTGTTATAACTGAATATCTGAAATAGTGGAGGTATAGTGACCTCGTTATAAAGAAAGGTTGGGTATAAAAACCCCAGGAGATAACGTAGTTAAACCCTGAACTGAATGGTGTGGGAAATAAGAACCCACTAGAGGAATAAAGTCTTCCTCGAACTGAAGGGCATTTGAATCCCGGAAGGAATAAAGTCTTCCTCCCAACTGAATGTTCCGTCGCGACGTAGTAGGAGACGACCTGAGACAGGTACAACTCCCGTAGCATGCATGGCCAGATCCAACTGGGCTCCTCAATCTCGAAGTATATAATTGTTAAGTGTCATATAAAGACGTTAAACAAGAACACAATGTGTATTGTCAATTATCACGTTTAGGATAATGACGTTTGTTATAAACTGAAGTTAGTGAGAGACTTGAGTACAAGTCCTCGGTATACTGAAACGCAGGTATTTAATCCACTGGTATAGTAGTGTTTGTATGCGTGGGACATACACGATGTAGTCAGCAACATTCACGCACATAAAATAATACCACAGTGTGCAAGAGTAAAACAACAGTTTACATTAATTATCTTGGTCGTTATTTCAAACAACAGATAGCACACAAGCCGGTGTAATCCGTTAGAAAACAGGTTGCAAGAATCCCATACCGTTCACCGTAGACTGTACTTGTAAATTCCCGGTCAACGTCTGGTCAAACAAAGTCCTAGAATAGGATTAACTGAGAGGGTTAATTTATGTTACCCTTATATAATAATTCTATTGGATCTTTTAAACAAATTTCATATTGTTATTTCATGTGAGGTTATTTCTTTTAATCACCTCATGATTTAATGTATAACTTATTTTTATCCCTTTTGATTTATTTATAAATCCTTTAATGCACATATATGTGTTTATTGCATTTGTTGTTTATTTTATTTGTCTAGGTGACATAACAACTTATAATCTCTTAACTATATTTATATGTCATACATAGACATAAAATTCTTATAGTTTTATTATTCTCCTTTTAACCATAAATAATATTTATTGTTTATCTTTTAATTCCTTATAACCATGTAAGCCATAGTTCCAATTCCATAATTCCTTTAATCAAAATTCTTTCTTCTAAATCCTCCAAATATCCATATAGGACCTATATTTATTTAAATCTAAATTCTTAAACTTGTATTTCGGTTATTTACAAAACAACCACATTAATTCATAAACTTTACTCTTAAATTCTAATCTCTTTATATTATAGAGTTTTAACTTCTTATTTAGCTAAATTGCAAAGCCATCCCTAATATTTTGGTATATAGCTTTTAAATATTATAACTCTCAAAAATTACAACTTAGCCCCTTAAATTCTCGGCTTTAATAATTTATTCTTATAATTACAATCTAACCACAAAATCTTATAACTTTTTTCACAATGTCATGTAAACTATAGTTTTAATTTTAATTCTCCATAAATGCCGAATATATATTTATAAATTCCTAAATTACCAAACTAACCCCAAAGAATTCGGCTTTGGTCTTGAACTTTCCATTAATTACATTTTCACCCCAAAACTTTCTATTAGTTACTTAATAACTTATAAACTATAGTCTAAATATTTAATCCCTTAAAATTTCGAAAGTGAACCTAATAATTCTCTTAATTATGAATTCGCCCACTAATAAATTATAAACTTTCATAACAACTTTTATAAATTACATAATAGCCCAAAACTTTATAAAAGTTATTTCAAAGCTTGTTTAAATTATCTAAAATTCTTAAACTTAATTCCTAACCTTATTATATTATAATTACACCAAACAGCCCTTTAGCTCTCGGTTTTTAATAAGCACACTAAACTTTGTAATAATTACATTTAATCCACATAACTTAATTAATTAGCCATTTAAACACTAATAGAATATTTTTAACTCACCAAACTTTATGATATAAATTTATATACCTAAGTAGCTCATTAAAACTTATTTATCGAGTAGAACATTCGGCCATAATTTAAATGAGACCTTATGTTATATAAAAGTGGATTTATATGTCTAAGTAATTATAAATAAATTCATAGGAGTCATATAACTCATGTATAAATTATTGTAATGTCTTATATAAATTCTAAGCTCAAATAAAGCATTTTTGCCTAAGACTTTTCGGCCTAAATTTATTTGTAACATAAATGAATTTTGTGACACAAAAATGTGTCTTAAGGTAAATATTTTCTATATATGTTATAGTTTATATTTTTGGCATATAAAACCATATAATTTCGGTATTAATAAACCTAGGAGGTGTACATAATTTTTGTACAATTTTTAGAAGCTTAACAAGCTTATAATATAAAGATTTATATAGTAAACTTACTTCTTAACAAGGTGGTTAAGTGCTTGAACTTCTTCTTGAATCTCCAAGCTTTCTCCAAGGTAATATAGATGCTCCACTTCGGTTATATGCAAGTGGTGAAGGAGTTTTAGGAGTTAGATCTTGAATAAAGATCTTAAGTAGATTTGTAAGTATTTTTACAAGAGTTTACCTTAGACTTTTCTCCTTATGAATTCGGCACTCCTAAGGTAGATGAAGAACAAGGTTTCCTTCATGAAAATGAAGAAGGAAAGAACCTTAGAAGAAGTAGAACTTGGTTACACATAAAAATGTGCTTTAAGGATTTTCAAGCATTAAAACTACCTTAAGATAACCTTGAGATGCTCCTTGGTTTAAGTTGGTTTGGACAATTCCTTGGAGAACTAAGTGAAGCCGAACACACCTTGTTATGCTAGGAAGAGTTTTGCTTCAAGACTTGCAAGAAAATGCAAGGAATTTACCTTAAAGATGAAGATAGAAGTTAAAACTCCATTAATGGACTTAAGAGCTTCAAAGGAAGAAGATGAAGCTAGAAGAGAGAGGAGAGAGCTTACCAAACCGTGCAAGAATTGTGCAAGGAGGGAATGAAGCTCACTCACGTAAATGAAACAAGCATTTGGAATTGATTTTGTTTTGTCAAATTTTTAATGTCAATTGACAATTCTTTTTCCTTAGTTTATTACCTTGATTATTGGCTCAATAAATGCCTCCTTTCCAGCATGAAAACCGGCCATGTGGTGTGACTAAGCAAGAGTTGGAAGGACAATTATTTTGGCTAGAAGACAAGGTAAGAAAAGGTGAGTATATTCCTTTGATTTTTCAATGCTACTTGGCTTGTCTTCTTCTTCATGTGGAGTCACGAAATGGAGGTCTGAATGGGGTTCAAAAAACCGGCCATGAAGAGCCAAGGAAGAAGCTTGGAAGGTCACTTAGTTATTAAGAAAGCAAAAGAAGAGAATCTAGATCTACTTTTTGCTTTTAAGCATTTTGTTTGTATCTAGCTCACATGGCCTTATTCCTAAGCATTATTTCGACAGCTCTCTGGTCCATTAAGACCTACATACTTTGACATTAAGTAATATAACACATGGGATGATGAGTCATCATGTTTTAAGCCTTTTATAAATTTTTAAAGCAAATTTTATACTAGTTTTTGCCCTTAAAATCGGCCCCTATAGAGAGCCTTGTTGACTAGTCACACCAACTGATTTAGAAGGTCATTTTAACCCTTTTTAAGATTACCAATTCGTGGCATGTCAAAAACTACAAGGTAATTGCGTAAAACGCATTTTCGTGACACCCGAAGGTGTGTTTTTGTGCTCTAAGGAAATTTTGGGAAACCAATTGTTCTTATGAGTTACAAGTGTTTGTAAACACTTATTATAGTAAATAAACATATACTAAGATGTTACATTGAGTTATATGGGGTTATATCAACCCGTGACATAATTTACGGGCCATCGGGACACTCCCGGGCCAAAAAGGAGCGCTAAGAAATCCTCCTTTGGTTTTTGCTGAATTTTGAGAAACCACTTCGTGGGTTCTCTTTAGAATGATAAATAATGATGTTAGGAACTCTATGAATTAATTTTATAGGAGTTCGTGCCACCTCGGCACTCCTCCGGACTTTTCGTGCTTTAAGGAGCGGGTGTGAGCACACCCGAGCATTTTGCGTATTTGACTGAATATAGCTTAGGGAATATATTTGTATATTCATATAATAATTGTATGACCATTTAGTTTGAATATTAGAGGGTCATACAAGGTCATGTTTGACCATATGCTTCTAAGGCGTTTTAGCGTTTATGGTGAAACGACTGTTTTTACGTAACGTTTCATGCATGGGTTTGCATGCGTACGTGAAATGATTTATATTTGGATTATATTCCAATAAATAATGATTAAATAATATTATTTAGATTTGGGGTATTTCACCTTCGGAGTGCGGTCGTCCCACATCCTGTAATTGGGTACACTCGTAGTGCTCGTCACACGTCTAGGTGAAGTATTCTATTGTCAGCTCCTCTTGTATCATTCTATGATACTTACCGTAATTCTTTTGGTTTGGTTTTAAAAAATTTGAGGTTTAAAAAGAAAAGTTGTGGTTTTGAAAGAAAAATTCTGGGTTTTAAAATAGAAATCTTGAGTTTAGAAGAAACCTTCATGGCGTTGCCATGTTTGAGGTCTTGACCAGGTCCAGCTGCCTGCTGACTGGTATGTTTGTTAATATAGTGGTTGGGCCGTTAGGCCTTTCCAGGGTTTCATCCTTCAAGTTCTTAGGTTCGGTAATTCTGCTTTTGCTTCCATTGTCATGGTGGTACTTTAGTAAGTACCTGTTAGTCGTTAAACGTCTTCCAATTGCCTTGTTATTGCTGTATTTGCCTTGGCAAGTGCGCGGGTACGTCGGTTTTCAAGTTAGCAAATACCGGTTACGGTATTGTTTTCGTCTAAATTTGGTGGTTTTATTGAATCTTTCATCCATTTTTGATCTTAGTGATCAACTCCCTGTGTGGCTTCTCACTGTTCTTGACTTGATTGTCGTCAATTCGGGTACTTTCCCGGTCCTTGTGGTACTCCATGTACCTTGTTTCATAGCTCGTTCCCACGCTTCTACGGTGGTTACCGAGGTTTGACTAATCCTTAGGAGCTACGCCGTAGTCCTTTTGATGTATGCTTAATGATTACTCTCATAGTTGTCTGAACTATGTTATTCGGGTTTCGCAACCTTTTGGTGTCGTAGGCTTGGAATTATCCAACCTTGACTATTACCTTTGTCGGTTTCTATACCGTTGACGATATTGTCATGCATTATAGTCTGTAGACTCTCTTGTCTCGGGTTTTATCACTCTGCTTTTCCGCTTCATCACGTAGTTGTGCTTTCCTTCTCGTTGGCTGCGCATGGTTCTCGCGACTGCGAAGCATGTCGCCCCATGGTGCCGCAAATTCCATTATCCTATGTTCAGGATCTTCAATCTTCTGCCGTTCAGTGCGGTTATTGTCGTTCAACCAGGAACCGTCTTCGGGATTTCTAGTTCTTGGATTCTACCGTATGACCAATTCTTTTTCTTATAAGATTTATCTTACAACTGCCAGATCGGGTTAACCCGAGTATGAGAGGTCTTTCCATCTCTCTGGCGTTCTTTTCCCCAACTTATAATGGGGTTGCGGAGCGCGGGATTGGTTATGTAGGTATCCAGATCATACCGGAAGTTCCTATCTAGCGTACTTCTCACGCTAACACTCAACCCTTAGCCCTAGGTCTCTAATTCCTAACTCGGTATTTTCCTAAACTCGGTATTTAGACCATCAGAGCGATACTTCACTCTGATACCACTTTTTGTAACACACCTACCGGTAATCACACAATTATCTCCTAACCCGTCTCCATTACCAATACACAAGCAGCAGAATTTTCAATACAATCGGGGGTGATACAATGCCGTTAGTCACCCACGTGACTAACAAGGCCAAACCAAACACAAATACAACAGTCAAATTACAATATCGGTCTGATGGGTCATTATACCGAGTATACTACACCAATATTACATTCCAATTCCTTATTCAAATATCATCTAAATACAAGCATCAAAACCATATTATACAATTACAATATCCATTCATTGCTATACCGAATTACTATAATCATTAAGTTGACGGTAACAATTCGGCTTACAAATCAACATTTCAAATTATTACAACCTCCACTAATCACTACCCTTGCTTATATAGCAACCCATCCTACACTCAAACGGTACTCGGCTTCATTGTCCTGTAAAATAAAAACAGCGCCCCTAGGGGCTCAGCAAAATTGCTGCATATGACTTCCGCATACCCCGCGTACTAGCGAGGGTACGCCGACTATTTAGTCGAGAGCATGCGATTCATTTTTAATTCAAACAATCATGCTCAATAATTATGCATTAATCATGCACACATTCAAAGATAGACAACCATGAAATACAATCCACACAGATATCACATCCAGCTCGGTAAATTTATTTACCTTATTCTTAAACCTTGAGAGACTGTATCTCAAGTGAGTTCCATTCTTGTTAATCACCAACTTTCCATCCCAACCGGGTAGTTCACTTGTCTCCTGGATCTTTAGACATCCTCGTTCCCGGTCTAGTTTTCTTAATTATTTTACTCTTGGATAACCTTAAGTTAAGCCTCATAGGCCTCCGGGCAGAGACATATATAGGTCTCACCACCGGGCAGTTATAATCTCAATACGGGATTAGAAACATTCTCTCATGTTCCCTCTTTCCTATCCCATAATACCCAGCTTACCCCTTTAGACGGGTAAGCTCTGCCAGTCTTACTCCAATCGGGCACCACTATGTGGCACACGGCCCCGCGGGGCACCACTATGTGGCACACGGCCCGGTAACAAGGGAGTTCGACCACGGATTCGGAAACAAACGCTCTGTTGTTCCCTCTTCCTTGCACGCGTGACTCACAATCCCCATAACCCAACTCTCAGGTTAGTAACCATAGGTACTCATATATAAATACATATATAAATATCAGTCTGCCGCATCTCTCTCGATGCTATCATACAACTTAGGAGGTTTTCCTATCTCGTTGTATCTACCGATTTACGGGTCGCCCCTATACTTCCATTACTTAGGAACTATGTTCGTTTCTAACATTGAGTCACATCCTTGCATAGGAGGTCGACTATTGATATTAAGGACGTTCTCTAGTCTCGTGGGTCGCTTGTTCTCATTTCGAGTAAGTTTATAAGTTTGATTTATCGTTGACCACTAATCGATGGTTATCGTGTGTTACCTCATTTTCATTATTCCACAACTTGACTCTTTCTTCGAGTCTCTAATCAAACAAGGCTCAACTATGAGTCGCACTACAATACATAATCACCTGCAAGCAACTCATTCACAATTCACCCATTTCATGAATTATACAAACTTTAGTTCAATTACAATCCAACAAGCAACAATACCATACAAGCACCAATCAGTACGAACAATCCGATTCATGCATTTATCTTGTTAGGTGGTCACACAATCAAACAAGCACACAAATCGGGTAACCAAGTTAGAATACAGAGCATGAGGAAATCATACCTTTCACCGGGGTTAACTTTACCGGGTGTTCTCATGTTCCTCGGTTCACACTTGTTCCTCGAGTCTTACTCTTGAACCACTGATTACACGTCAAGTGGTTCTATTAATATCAGGGTGTTACGGTACGTACATAATTGCTACTCCCGTACTTACCCTGTTACCCAGTTATCTCGGTTTAATTAAGTGTTCTTAAACTCACAACTTTCTTAATCACTTCTTAAACTTATTTACACTTCTTAGGACCTTTAAAGGTCACCCAAAAACTCCTAAACATCACCTAAAACCAATACCAATCAATCCCCCATGTTTAGAACCCATTAAAACACATTATGTTCAATTTTTATAGTGGTCTGGGTTTGTGTCCGGGTCTACAAACCCGGACCAGACACTGAAATGCGTTTCTGGCCATTTTCACATGTGGTCCGGGTTTGTGTCCGGGTTTACAAACCCGGACCACCCCTTGGGTTGACCTTCTGCCGTGTTTTTGCTATGGTCCGGGTTTGCGTACCGATTTGCAAACCCGGACCACCTCTGGAACTGTCAAAATTTACAGTTTTTGGACAGTTTTCAACCCCTAATTCACCCTTAATCATTTCCTAACCTTTCCACATGTTTCCTACATGTCTAAACACCATAAAACATGCTCTAAACCTCTTCAAATCATTAGTCAAATCCCTACTCAAATCCTTGCTCAATTTTCCACAAATCTCCATCCTCACTGTAACAGTTTGCACTCTTGTGCCTTTCCTAACTTCCCTTAGCACTTTGCACTTTGTCCTAACTTCATTTGACCTTTCCAATTCATTCCTAGACATATGCATTTCCTCCACCCAAGTCCAACTTTCATTTCCAAGCTTTTGCACCTTAACTCTTTTCTAGCATTTCAAAAATCCTCACAAGCCATTTTGCTACAGATTTTTACACTCCTCTCCCTAGTTCTCCAAATTAAATTTCAAGGCTACTAATCCACTCTACTCAACACTACCTACACCTAGGTTCTCCCATTCATCGAGCCATCTAAAAACACTCATTTTCTACCAAAATTTTGCCATAACCTCCCCATAAACTTTACATGTCCAAACTCACCATTCTCACCAAATTTTCATTCCTAATCTAGCCACACCCATAAGGGTCCTACCAGCACTCAATAAATCCATCCAAATTATCCAAACAACAAGATAGCTCCCAATTCAAAAGCAATGGCACTTAGGCCCTTATATCAACACAAGTTCACAATCCTCTCTAAAATCAAGTACACACATTTTCCCACATAGATTTCAATTCATAATTTGGGTTCATTAATTCAATTACCCATCTCAAACCCTAAAACAATTAAAATAAGCATTAAGATAGATTTTTACTTTAATCTTTTCCAAGCCTCTTTTCAATTCTCCTTTTCTCTCTTCCTTGATCAAATCGGCTAAGTGGGAATGGAGTTGCCAAACTCCATCCCACATTCAAGAAACACAAGAAATGGATTCAATTAACCATTTAAACCCTTAGGAAATTCTAATCCAATCAAAGGGCTTAAAACACAAAGTTAGGGTTTACCTTTTTGGAGCTTTTTAAGAGGGGTTCTCACCCTTGAATCAAGAAGGGGGTTATCCCACCATTGAAGGGTTGAAACAAAGCTCCAAAACAAGAGGAAAACAAGATAAGAGAGAGAGAGAGAGCAAAAATCGGCTAAGGAAGGAAGGTGAAGAAAAATGAGTTTTTCTTGAATATGTTTACCTTAGGAGAGAGAGAAGACTCCAAGCTACCCATTGATAAGTGTGAAATTGATATGGTTTTATAGGTGCTAAATTCTTATTTTATGCAACTTTTTATGCACTTTCTCACACTTACCCTATGCTTTTCATGGTCCTTACTTTGGGCGAGAACTGATACCAATTTGTATTTTAAAAGTATAAAATGACTATTGGAATGCATAGATCTTCTCACGAGCTTTCTAACGCTGCAAACAGGGAACAAATCAGAGCTCATACGAAGAATTTAGACCCTGCCGAAGTTGTGTCTAGTACAACGTTTATTATATATATTTTTACGATACTGCCGCAACTCCAGAGTCTTCCAATGGCATTGATGGATGAAGTTAATTAAATAAAGAAACTCCATATTCCTTCCAAGAGTTATTAGTTTGTTGAAGATAATTGAATAAAAGAAGTTGGAGGAGTTGGAAGGTCTTTATTTATTACACAAAACTGAAGAAAATTTTAAAGAAGACCATCAATGGACAGATGAATAGTCTTGATTTCAACTATAAATAAGGAAGACTTTGGAAGGGGAAGATATCCATTCATCATTCAGAATTTGAGAGAGACAATCAGACACTCAACAAGAATACAACACCGCACTCCTGTTCTTTTCTCCTGGTGAAGTTGCAACCCTAGAAAGGTCTTCTTCAACACCGGATTCATCTCTGTTCAACCTTCCATCCTGCACATTCGAGTTCTGGATAGACAAATAATTCAGGAGTTCTCTCTTCTTTATAGGATGAATTCTAGACTTGTTTTCTCTGTCAATTTCTCGAACATGTCTGGCTAAAAGGATTCAACCCTGGGGAATAGTTGTTGTAATCTGGATATGATTTAGTTTTATATTTTGCAGTTTAAATTTGAGAATTATATGGATTGTTTTAGATTAAGAATTATTCTTTGCGTTATTCGATTAATCTCATGAATTAGTTGAATTACCTTGCGAATCCTTTTACAAACTGATCGGTGAGTATTAGGAAGGTCTTTATAATCTAAAAATCTGTGGAGAATTAAATCAGATAGATTAGGTTTTCCTTCAGATGCTAATAATTCTTTGGGCATAATCCACCTATTCGTGTTTTGCTTGTTTCTAGATTAGAACACGCAAGTTCTGCTAGGTGTGCTTTTCTGTGGCTAGGATTTAGTCTTGAAAAGAAAATTAAAGAATTCGCCAATCCATATCTCGAGTTAAAACTGTAGAATTTAATAAATCTATCCAGGGAGAAAATAACTTGAACCCAGGGTTCCGCTTTAATTATCTAATATAATCTCTTTTATTTAATTGTTATTCACTTATTTTTCACATTAGTTTGATTTTTGAAACAACAAGAACAACCCCCTTTAATTTCCAGTTTTCTTAGGACTAGACTTACTTTCTTCAAGTCCCGCGGATTCGATACCTGGTTGCTACGTTTTCTATACTGCAGTGACCGGGATTATTTGCAACCCGGAGACTTTTTGATTTATTAATTTCTAGGTTTATTTCTTAGCTTTTAGTAGGTCAAATTTCTTGTTTGCACCCATTGATGCCATTTTCTCTTCAAATGGGGAAAACCCATATGGATGAAGTTCATCCTTTTCGAATTTTGAAAAAAGAGAATGATAGAGGGTGATGAGAGGAAGAAGAATATGTAATTATTTTGTGATTGGAGCTTTAATGAAGCTTGGGCATGAGCTAGAAGGTGAAGCAGCCATGGGAGGAGAGGAAGAAAATCGGCTGCCATGGGGAAGTAGAAGAGAATGGCTGGGAAGAAAGAAGAGAGGAAAGAGAAAAGGATGAAAGGAAAAGAGAGGAGAGAGAAGAGTACTCACCTTTTTACTTTTTTCACTTTTTCCCTTTTCTTTCTTCTTTTCTTTCTTTCTTTACTTATTAAGGGTCAATTGGAGAGGGATGGTCAACAATAAAACCGCCCCCTTATAACATGTGAGCTGGAGCGTTTTTCGTCTTTTACAGAAAACGCTCGTTTATTTACCCGGTTTTAGCACTATTCTCTAACCGGGCCAGTTTTCCTGAATTTTCTCGTTTCTTTAATTTTAATGGCTCTTAAGCTCCCATTAATGTTTATTTATAGCTATTTAATGAACTATAATTTTTACGGGTTCATTTGACCACTTAAAGTCATGTTTTCGTGTTTTCTCGAAAAACGTGCTCTAAAGCTTTATTAGCGTTTTAATACATTGTCTGGATCCGTTTTCTTCGGTAATTGTTCCCATACATTATTTAGGCATTGTTAGGCCTTTTAAACTCATCTAAGACCCTTGTCGAGGTTGTATGCCTCCTACGGTCACATAACGCTCAATTTAGCGTTTTTCGCTTTTTAAGCATTTTTCTTGTTTCTTTTGGATTTATTCTTTTTACCGAAATTCATTAGGCACTAATAGGCCCTCATATATCATATTAGAGTAATTTAATCACCCAAATTAGTTCGGGGTATTTCATACAGTCACACGAGCCACTGTCGGGGATTATCACAACATACTCACTTTTAGGAAACTTAGGGAAGTACTACATGGGAACAGGTCTCCTCTCGTCTGCACGATAAGGTGTGTCTAAAGTCTAAATTATTCGCTGACTACGCTATGTCATGTATGGGTATCCGTAAATACGGGATCCTCTATGAATTTGTAGCGCGACATTGGGCTTTAAAGACACCCGTGGTGCAGAGGAATCATGGAGAACTGAGCCCATGCAATCTTTAGGGTAAGGCAAAGGGTGGTCATACAAACGGCATACAAGAGCGTGACTACCCATAAAACCCGTCTTAGACATTGGATCAGGCTACTGGACACTGAAGGCTCAGAGGTCACTGAATGCTGGCTTGGACTCGAGGAGGGAAGGTATTTTTGGATCATGAGTTTTCAAGGTGTTGGTCTTGGACTGTATTACCTCATGGGTTAACTCCTTCTAGGAAGGACCCAACTCATGGGGAATCAACCGTGGACCGATTGAGATCCCGTGACATGTGGATGAAGCGGGTGACACAGAGGAATGCATGTCCTAAGCTACCTGATGCAGCAATGGGTTGACTCCTTCTAGGAAGGCCCCATTTACAAAAGCAGTAAATAAGCAATAAATATTATGTCAGCATGAAGAGCGGTAAACATAAGACAGATAAACACACAACAGTAAACAAAGTGAAGCATGCAAATATGAAAGCACACATGTGGCACTCAAGGCCAGTCTCAAACTCTGAACTCTCATTCTAACTATCCTCCCAGAGCACACTCTAAGTGTGGAGTAGAGTAGTTCTAATGTGTAACACCCCAACTCAATCCAAATGTGGTCTCGCAACTTAACAGTATATATATAAACATGTCACAGCGGAATTCTTTACAATCCAGGACCTTGCCACGGTCTGACTACAGAATATACCGAACATTAGTCTAACAACCTTAACCAAATGCATATTCTTCTTACAATCCTCTCAACAACCTATACATCTTACTAACTCAATTGCCATACGAGTGTACATGCACAACTCGTAGGTCACACTTAATCCTTAACACTTGTATCCTCTTCTTACTCTTGCGACGGCCGCTTCCTGATGTACCTGTGTAGTAAAAACAGCCCCCAAAGGGGGTCAGCACGAATGCTGGTACGATCCCCTCATGGCCCCCAAGCTAACGTGGCTACGACGACTAATTGTCGATAGCATGGAGGTTGATTATATGCACAACATAATAGTAAATGCTGTAAACAACAATCCAAATATGAACAATCAAAGTTCACACACAACGAACGACTTAAATGCGTTCCCTTAATTAGAGAGTTAGTTATTTAACTCCTTAAGTAATGTTCCCTCTTAATCTTAGTCCATCCTTATCTCACCTCAATCTTAGTCATATCTTAAACTGAGAAACAACCAACCTTTAATAAGGAGTGGAAGTCGCTTATCTTAATCTTAATTATACAAACCATCCTTTAAAGGGGAATGGTTGCAACTCATCTTAACCTTACCTTAATCTTAATCTTAACAATACAAACCATCCTTTAAAAAGGAATGGTTGCAACTTATCTTAACCTTACCTTAAGTATGCCAACCGTTCTCTCATTGGGAACAGGTTAGCCCTTAGTTCGTTGTTTATTTTTGTAGGGCTTGGTTAACCCTAGCCAGCAGCAGGACACTTACCGGCAATAAACAACATTCTTAAATTGTTGGGGATGTAGGCTTGATCCCCCCACGCCATCTTAAAGCCACCTACCTTGGACTGGATGTCCAATGTAGCCGAGCCGGTCAACCGACCCAAGGCTACTAGTCCAGGACTAGTCCTTAATCGGAAGTCGAATCTGCTATAGATACCGACCCCCTTTCCTTAGCATGCATGACCGGAGATCGGTCCCGGGTTTCCTCACTCAAGTTCTAGTTAGTAGTAGTCTCAAGACCATGTTGTTGGTTAACCTCTTTCGGTTTATATCGTCCCATATTAGGGAGCGCTCCTTAGTCTCACTCATTTCCTTACTAAACGTTGGTTAGTAAGTTCTCACGGTTTGTTGTGTTAGTTTTCAAACATCACACAACAATACAATAAATATAATATTCCGGTTGCATGCTTTATCTTGTTTAGTGAGCACACAAAAACAAATAGCACACAAGCCGAGGGACACCTCGTTAGCAAGCAGGTCACAAGAGAACTGTACCGTTCACCGTTGGTCGTTCGGCTGCTTACTCTCTTCCGGAGTCCAAACTCCCAAGTCCTAAAACATTCATTCAGTTTTAGGTTGTTAATCACTTAACTTAATTCAACTTACTTAACTTACTTAACTTACTTAACCCTTAATGATCCCCACCTAACACCTCTTAAGTCTTACAACTTAATCTTGCAAACTTAATCTTAAACTTTTAAGTTTATTCTTAACTTAATCCCTTAGGTCTTTATGCCTCTAATCATCATTGCCCCCTTAATGGGGTACCATTAATACCACTAAACTCTCTTAGGGTTTCTTTCTTTTTTTTTATGGTCCGACCGACCCACCGACCGACCCACCCCCTGGGTAGGTCGGCTGCAGAGAACATCCAACTTCACAGTTTCAGCCCGACCGACCCAGACTGGGGTCGGTCCCCTGGGTAGGTCGGCTGCAGAAACTGCTCATACATTGTCAAATTTTCTCCAAATTTTTCCTCAAGCCTCCTAATGTGTTCTAACATCATTTGGCACATCAAACCTACCTTATAACCTCCACCAAACTCATTAAAATCACCTCCAAAGATCATTCCAACCTTTAGCTCAATTCTTGTAAGAAATTCCTAACACTTGTCAATTAATTCCTTATATTTCTAACATGTGCATTTTATCTAAAACTTCAACTAATCAAAGTGTTTCTTTCCTACCCATTTAACTCCTCCTTAACATCATTGCACTCCATCTTTGCTTGTTAAACCTTCTAAGGTCATCTTGCATGTCCATGCACAATTCCCTTCTTTTCACTTGTTACTCATCACTCTTAAACTCTTAAGCTTGCTTATACATTTCTTCCCATTGTCTTAATACTTGACATTGTTCTTCATTTACCTTAACCATGCAACACCCTCCTTAGACATTTCCATTTCTCTTATGCAACTTACTCATCATTCTCACGATCATACCCTCTTATACGTTTCTAGTCATTTTCCTTGACGACTTACAACATCCTCCTACCATTTTCACTTCCATCACCCAAGTCCACACATTACCATTCAACTAAACCTTACTAGTCCACCACTAACATCACCACCTCTTACACAAACTTCTCGAACTCTCATTGTTCTTCTCTTATTTCATACCTAAATCATCTCAAAGCATTACACATCATTTCCTCCAGATTTGCACAAGTCTTACCATGACTTTGGTGTGTTCAATGTACCCATTTAAACTCTAATTCCCTCATAGGGATCTCTAAGTCATTCTAAACCTCAAGAACTCCTTAGTTAACTCATTCCCACTCAAATTCCTCATAGTGACTCCTAGTAAATCCTAGGTCATATTAATTCACCACCATCATCTACACACTTATCTTCTACTCAAATTTCGCCATAGCTTCTCTAGTATCTTATCATGCCCACACATTGTTTTCCTCATCACATCTCATCACCAAACCAACTCATTCACAACAACTCATTATATTGCAATAATCTTAAATTGCGTAGCACCAAGGCTCTTAAATGACATGGCTCTTAGGCCCTTAAATGACTTAAACTTAAACACTGAATTTCCCACATATAAAAGCTTTCAACCTGCAAATACACCCATCAATCTCATAGTAATTATAATGTTCTTAAAACTCATCTTAAACTTACATTACTAACTCATTTCCTTTGGCTCCTTAGTCACAAGTTCACAAGCTCGTTTAAACTCTTTTTCCTAGGTTATACAACCCATTACCTAATGTAAGCCCTAGGCTACATTGGTACCCATATAAAACTCATTCCTTAATCTTAAACCACCATTAGGTAAGTAATTTACCTTGTTTTCTCAAGCTTATCTTATCTTCCTCCTTAGACCTTCTTCTTGAATGAATCTCGGCCACCACTTAAACTTCCTTTGCCAATGTTCTAACCAATATTCAATGACTCACATGAGTACTAAACAATACACTAACCTCAAGGAATGAAACCCTAGGTTAGAAATGTGTTCTAAGGCATAAAAGTGGATGATTACCTTTGAAGTCTCAAGATAGACTTTGGCATTGAATGAAATAGGACCTCCACTAGTCCTTGGTGAATAAATCAAGCTAGAACAAGGCATAAAAACATAGCCCCATGAGAAGGAATTTTCGGCCATGTACAAGAAATGATGGAAACATGGTTTTTCTTACATTTCCTTTACCTTAAGAGAATGGAGAAGCTAATGAGCTCTTCAAACTTGATTTTCCTCCATCAATGAAGTTTTCTCATGGCACCAAAATGGAGCTTTGAAAGATTTGAAAAGATAGAAAGATAGGTCTTGACCTAACTAAGAATAATATGTGTTTAGTTTTTTATTTGGAGCTAAAATGAGTAAGTTGTTGCCAAAGCAAGGTGAAGCAACAATGGAGGCTGCTTGGGACGGTTTGGAACAGAGGAAAAAGAAGAGAAGAACCGTGGAAGAAGAAGAGAAATGAAGAAGAGGAGAGAAGGTAGCTTATAAGGATATTTTGCTTTATAAAAGCAAATAGTAACTTTTCTCACTTTACTCTTCTTTTCCTTTCTCATTTGATGACTCATGTGGTGACTCCCCACATCAAAACCGGCCCCCCTCTAATAAATGGAGATATTTATGGTCTTGGTTGACCATCTTATTGACTTATGTTGACTTATGTCTTAACTAGCACTAAATAGTTACTATTCACTAAACAAGGCACATAATCGGGAAATTTTTTATTTCCCATTGATTTAGACCTCCTAATGTGATACTAATTAGTACACATGTTGATTAAAGAGTAATGATGGACATTTAGCCACTCAAAACTCAATTCTAAGACAATTTCTCAAAAATGTGCTTTAAGACTTCTTAAAGCACATTTTGTGTTTTAACTTGTTTTCAAGCTTGGTTTTCTTTGCTAATTGATTTAAAATGACCATTAGAGTATTACTAAGGTCTTATCATGATATTTGGGTACTCACCCAAGTCTCTCCAAGCTTAGAGCACATTTTTGCCCTAATTGCCCTTAAGGCATTTTCTTGTGTTTTCCTTGGTTTAAATTGTCTACCAATCTTTCTAAGGCATATTCTAGCCTTACTACATCATAATTTGATGTTTACTTAGCATACTTAGGTTTGGGGTATTTCAATCTACCCCCCTTAAAAGAACTTTGTCCCCAAAGTTCCCATGCATCTTTTCTTATTAGAATGCATGTCTTACCTCATTCCTTAGATCATATAGATCATACTTATGTATAGTTAATCTCATTGGATCATTGGATCCACCATATTCTTATACTTAAATATCACACAACATGCTTAAGCATGTGTAGCACTCAAAATTCCTTTTGTTCCTTTTTGATGATTAAAACATTCACATAACTTCCAACGTATTCTCCCATGTCACCGGTCCGTAGACAATGGCTCATTCATCCTCGTCACCATGGGCCAGAATACAAAACACGCTGCTCTCCCTCCATGTCCCGCCGAAGACAAAGGCTCGTGCGTCCTCGACTTCATGGGCGAGACTCAGTAAAAAGGTAATCCTTTTTACGAGGTCATGTGAGGAATAATTCCTCTAATTAAAAATACAATCAACTCCAATTTCATTTTATCCTAAGGCCTCTATCCTTAGTGTGATTTAATTGTGACCACTGGTAGGGAGTTTCAGGAATAATCCTACCCTGATGTGATCAGCATCAGTGTAGAACCATCCTTCCACTCCAATTTATGTTTGGTTTCCCTTGATCCCTAGAAAATCAAGTTCCACCTCCCACGTCATTTTCAAACATCCAAATAATTCACTCATATCCAATTTTTCTATCTTTTTAGTTCTTCTAATCATAATCAATACATCTCCAAGGTGTGGACTCAGTCCATCAAACATTCCCAATTCATCTCTTAGTAATTACCTCAAGACTTAAATTCCTACTAAATTCTATAACTGTCTCATAGCAATTCTCACCATCTTATATCTCATAGAATTACAATTTCCTTCCTCATACTCATATCAAATGATATCTCATAGTGTTATCTTATTCTTATCTCACACCTAGTCTCATATTGACTCATACCTCATATATTCTTATTTCTTAAGTCTCCTTAATCCTCTTCCTTAATTCTCTTAACTTGTACTCACACCGGAGTTAACAAGATAGGTACTTAATATGTATGGTATTCACATCTTCTGTGTGCAATAACCATGATTTATCTCAAAATGTTTATGTAAAACATATTCTCAAATTATTTTGTGCTATGCACACCGTAGTTTATGTACTCAACACACAAACATACGCTAAGCGGTTTTCGCTCTACCCCCCTTAAAATGGATTACGCCCACGTAATCTGCATTATATCATCCTTGAACATAAGTTCAAGATGTCTAATTCTCACCAAGCATTCTAGCTTCCATGTCATCTATCTTACTTAGAATTCGATCAGGAATGACTTAGTCTCTGTATCGAGGATTCTTAACGGTATTTATACCGTTTCCTTAACTTAGTTTGGTCTAATCTGAAAAGTAGTGGTCTGCTAGCTTCCGCTGCGCGACTCTGATAATCTTAGGCTTAACTGCTTTTCTAATCGTTCATAGTGTTGTATATCCTTCTGCCTCCTTACAGTTTAGGAATATTGGTCTCTTAATGGACACGTGTTATCTTTATATATACACGGCCTTAATGAGTTGTAACTCGTCTATCTATTCTCCTTGGAGATTTTATGCTCATACTCTTAGTATTTTCTCGAATGTCTAAATTGTTCCCCTCGACTGATCTTTGGTCTCAGGATGATTCTTAATCTCAAACTACTGTTTAGTGCTTATTGCACTTTACAGTCTAATCTTACTCATCTTAAGACATGTCCTATGTCTATACTTAACAATCCGTGCTTCTCGCACTTCATAGTCCTTAATTATTTGTTCTCTGATTCCCTTGCGTTACTGGTTCAACAGAATTCTTCTCTTCAACTGTTTGTGGTAGTAGCTGCTCTTGTCTGATCTTGCGTCGTCGTCGGTTGTACGGAGTCGACTACTTCCCGTGTTCCTTACACCACTCGTCTACATGCATGGGGTACCTTACTGGTACATTACTACTTACCCAACTAACTCATAAATGAGCGTGTCAGGCCTGCAAGCCCCTGTGGGGTGCAGTCGTCCCACGTCTCGTTTTAGTAAACTCATAATGTCCGTCACACGTTTAGCTATTGCTAATTATGAAGTATTCTTTTGTCGATCTCCTCTTTCATCGTTCCATAATAACATTTATTATTCTTCTTGAAGTTAATCAAGGGAAGTCCATTTACTGTGTTCCTGGGTATGGTACGCTCCAGCTCCTTTCTGCATCCCGTACTGATTCGGTCTCTTAATAATTGAGGTCTCTTTCCGTAGAGCCTCTTATCATGTTTCTCATATTTGTTCTACTAGGAATGCACTTCTAGTTCCATGAGGAATGGGTAGTGTGCTTCCTATGAAATCTTACCTAATTAGGTCCAGACTACTGGCATCAATGCTCAGTTCGTCTACCATCTTATTTCCTTACTTATATTGGTTTTAACTCATAAATCTCATTGGCTCTATGTCATTATTTGACGGCTCATACATAATGGTCGCCTTACCGCGCACCACGACTTAATTCCCCTTATATAGCTATTGTACTCACGACCACTACTACCGTGGTAGTTGGCCCTTACCATGTTGCCCATTGATGGTGCAACCTCTTATTCACTTATTCTAATGTCTTACCTTATACTCAATCCCTTCTTGGTGTAAACACACTGGGAGTTCTTTCATTCCGGTATAGGCGGTTGTCGTACCGTGTTGTAAAATAGTTGACTCTTGTTATGAAGATGTTCTGCTCCAATCTCAGATTCGTAAGTAGGCTAATTTCTTTCGCTTTCTTTCATCCTTAGTGATGTTATCTACCATGTAGTTTTAACTGGTTACTGAAGAAGTCATCCACTGAATCACAAGCTCTTCTGAGCATTGATTAATTGACGTGCCCTAATGTGCAGTCACAATGTTTATCTCTGACCATTATTAATTCTTACATCCTGGGTGTTGGATATGGGGTCTATCTGTGCAACCTTCCTTATTACTCAAGTGTATCTGGTATGTTCTAAGGTAATCTCAGGGTTTATAGTTTCCATTTTCTAAATAAAGTGTATTTTATCTCTAATATGTGAAAGCCCTTTTGAGGGGTTCATTCCCACTCATGGCCTCACAACAAGGAGAGGTATCCCCACCCTAAAAGGCATGGTTCGTTCTCCGCTCCTGTCCTTAGCATTATCTCAATATTCTCATTGGTACCCTTTCTTGGTAATGTTCTTCCCAATATAAGTTATCGGTTTGGTAACCGTTCATATCTACAAATTGTAGTCCCTTCGTGGCTTAAACAAGCTCTCTTATAACTTACTGCGCCTCGGGCTCTGATGTGGTTAACATCCTTGGCTCGTAGGCTCTTAGTGCTTAATGTCCCAGTTCATTATTTGTACTCTTACTCATTTGCAGGTCATCCCTATAAGATTCTGGTTCTTTGAGCACTATCCACCGTTAGGTTACATACTAAATGTAGTATCGGATTTCATGATAAGTTGCTACATCCTGCTTCCTGCCAGGAAAGTTGTTCAGGTGATCTGGGGTTACCTAATGTCTTTGACAATACTGTCATTTTACTAGGCTTATGTCTTTTAATAGTCAAGGTTAGGTTCGTATTAGGCGTTTGCCTTACGGTGTCCAAGTTGGATATTATCCTGTCGTCTTATACTTCCATCTCAACGCTTCGTTCAACTTCTGTTGATTACGCCACCCTTTGATGATCAATCATACTTGGGTGTTAATGAGTTAAACAAACAGTGTTAACTGTCATTCATCAGTTGTTCGGCTCGACTATGCCCGCTCTGTGGGGGTAGTCCTCTGAGCTTTCCTTTTCCAGGGTTGTACGACTTTAATCCTTAGTAGGTTATAGCTTACGTTTATTTCTTTTATCCTTGTTTTCTGGGTTTTTCCAACATCTTCATTGAAGAATGTTGTTATTGGTATCCTTAATGGTCACTCTAGGAGTCTTATCCTGTTTTCGTTGTAAGTCGATGCTTCAACAGTCTCAATAGTATCTTATAATACATCCCTTGTATATCATTGCTTATATAGTGTTTTTGCTCGCATTTCCGAGCGATCTCTTAGGTTTTCCCCTTGGAGTTCGGGATTGGTGTTCTTACCGTATTGTCGGTTGTTGTTGTAGTGGGTTATACCGTTGCTAATATTTTTATGGTTTAGTATTTCGTCTAAGCTCAGCTCCCTGCTAACTGATGTGTCGGTTCATCTCATCATGGTCAGGCCGTCAGGCCCTTCCAAGGTCCTATTTTTCTGTTCGTATGGATTTACAATCCGGTATTAATATATGCTGCAACTGTAGCGTTCTCCTATTTCGCCTTGATGGCTTTTCGTGTGGCTTAACCGTGGTGGCACTTGCTATGGCAAGTGCGCCATGCAGGATGGGTTATTGGTACAAGGTACATCGGTAATGACACTTCCTTCTAATTTCCATGTAATTGGTAGTCCTCAGGACCCCTTCGATAATCTCTTATTTTGGATAACCGTCCATCCGGCAGTTTCCTTGTTGTTTGACAGTACTGTCATTTATCAGGGCGTTCCTCTTTCGGAGGGAATCCCTTAATATCTTCTTATGTCTTAATCCTCGCTCCTGTCTCCACACATTTTGTTGTGGTTACTCAGTAATGATTCTCCTTTAGGCACTAGATCGTAGTCCTATTTCGGTATACAAGTTATATGTGTTCCTATCATCGTCCGCATTATGTTGGCCAGGTTTTATAACCCTCCTCATTGTATGGGGTTTGGAGTTCCCGTTTCTAACTGGACTTTCCAGTAATCTCAATCCTCATGCTTTGTATTATCCTGTTGTTATGCTCCTTCGGACCACTGTCCGGTACTCATGTCGCTTCCCTTTTCCTTTCTATTGCACCCGTAGTGCTTTCCTTATCATTGGTATTGTGGGTTATTTCGACTGTGTAGCATGTCGACCCATGTTTCCGGTAATTACCGTTCTTTTACTGGTAAGGTTCCATTGGTAACGCCTGTTTCGCCGATGCGCTCCATTAAAAATCTCTCAGTTCTCCTTAATTGTTATGCAACAAGATGCTTCTCGTATTGCTTACTGTTAGCTAACTGCCAGATCGGGTTCCCCCGAGTAAGAGAAGGCTTTCTTCTCTCTGGCGTTTGTTCCACATATTCAGGGTTAGGGATGTGGAGGGCGGGCCTAGGTACTATGGATGTCCGGTAAACACCGGGAAGTCCTGACTAACGCACCTCTCACTCTATCTCTCAACCCTTAACCCTTAACTCAAACTCAACCTCTGTATTCTCCTAAGTTCGGTAATTCTTGTCTTCAGAGCGTAACTACGCTCTGATACCACTTTTTGTAACACCCCAACTCAATCCAAATGTGGTCTCGCAACTTAACAGTATATATATAAACATGTCACAGCGGAATTCTTTACAATCCAGGACCTTGCCACGGTCTGACTACAGAATATACCGAACATTAGTCTAACAACCTTAACCAAATGCATATTCTTCTTACAATCCTCTCAACAACCTATACATCTTACTAACTCAATTGCCATACGAGTGTACATGCACAACTCGTAGGTCACACTTAATCCTTAACACTTGTATCCTCTTCTTACTCTTGCGACGGCCGCTTCCTGATGTACCTGTGTAGTAAAAACAGCCCCCAAAGGGGGTCAGCACGAATGCTGGTACGATCCCCTCATGGCCCCCAAGCTAACGTGGCTACGACGACTAATTGTCGATAGCATGGAGGTTGATTATATGCACAACATAATAGTAAATGCTGTAAACAACAATCCAAATATGAACAATCAAAGTTCACACACAACGAACGACTTAAATGCGTTCCCTTAATTAGAGAGTTAGTTATTTAACTCCTTAAGTAATGTTCCCTCTTAATCTTAGTCCATCCTTATCTCACCTCAATCTTAGTCTTATCTTAAACTGAGAAACAACCAACCTTTAATAAGGAGTGGAAGTCGCTTATCTTAATCTTAATTATACAAACCATCCTTTAAAGGGGAATGGTTGCAACTCATCTTAACCTTACCTTAATCTTAATCTTAACAATACAAACCATCCTTTAAAAAGGAATGGTTGCAACTTATCTTAACCTTACCTTAAGTATGCCAACCGTTCTCTCATTGGGAACAGGTTAGCCCTTAGTTCGTTGTTTATTTTTGTAGGGCTTGGTTAACCCTAGCCAGCAGCAGGACACTTACCGGCAATAAAAACATTCTTAAATTGTTGGGGATGTAGGCTTGATCCCCCCACGCCATCTTAAAGCCACCTACCTTGGACTGGATGTCCAATGTAGCCGAGCCGGTCAACCGACCCAAGGCTACTAGTCCGAGGACTAGTCCTTAATCGGAAGTCGAATCTGCTATAGATACCGACCCCCTTTCCTTAGCATGCATGACCGGAGATCGGTCCCGGGTTTCCTCACTCAAGTTCTAGTTAGTAGTAGTCTCAAGACCATGTTGTTGGTTAACCTCTTTCGGTTTATATCGTCCCATATTAGGGAGCGCTCCTTAGTCTCACTCATTTCCTTACTAAACGTTGGTTAGTAAGTTCTCACGGTTTGTTGTGTTAGTTTTCAAACATCACACAACAATACAATAAATATAATATATTCCGGTTGCATGCTTTATCTTGTTTAGTGAGCACACAAAAACAAATAGTACACAAGCCGAGGGACACCTCGTTAGCAAGCAGGTCACAAGAGAACTGTACCGTTCACCGTTGGTCGTTCGGCTGCTTACTCTCTTCCGGAGTCCAAACTCCCAAGTCCTAAAACATTCATTCAGTTTTAGGTTGTTAATCACTTAACTTAATTCAACTTACTTAACTTACTTAACTTACTTAACCCTTAATGATCCCCACCTAACACCTCTTAAGTCTTACAACTTAATCTTGCAAACTTAATCTTAAACTTTTAAGTTTATTCTTAACTTAATCCCTTAGGTCTTTATGCCTCTAATCATCATTGCCCCCTTAATGGGGTACCATTAATACCACTAAACTCTCTTAGGGTTTCTTTCTTTCTTTTTTTTTATGGTCCGACCGACCCACCCTCTGGGTAGGTCGGCTGCAGAGAACATCCAACTTCACAGTTTCAGCCCGACCGACCCAGACTGGGGTCGGTCCCCTGGGTAGGTCGGCTGCAGAAACTGCTCATACATTGTCAAATTTTCTCCAAATTTTTCCTCAAGCCTCCTAATGTGTTCTAACATCATTTGGCACATCAAACCTACCTTATAACCTCCACCAAACTCATTAAAATCACCTCTAAAGATCATTCCAACCTTTAGCTCAATTCTTGTAAGAAATTCCTAACACTTGTCAATTAATTCCTTATATTTCTAACATGTGCATTTTATCTAAAACTTCAACTAATCAAAGTGTTTCTTTCCTACCCATTTAACTCCTCCTTAACATCATTGCACTCCATCTTTGCTTGTTAAACCTTCTAAGGTCATCTTGCATGTCCATGCACAATTCCCTTCTTTTCACTTGTTACTCATCACTCTTAAACTCTTAAGCTTGCTTATACATTTCTTCCCATTGTCTTAATACTTGACATTGTTCTTCATTTACCTTAACCATGCAACACCCTCCTTAGACATTTCCACTTCTCTTATGCAACTTACTCATCATTCTCACGATCATACCCTCGTATACGTTTCTAGTCATTTTCCTTGACGACTTACAACATCCTCCTACCATTTTCACTTCCATCACCCAAGTCCACACATTACCATTCAACTAAACCTTACTAGTCCACCACTAACATCACCACCTCTTACACAAACTTCTCGAACTCTCATTGTTCTTCTCTTATTTCATACCTAAATCATCTCAAAGCATTACACATCATTTCCTCCAGATTTGCACAAGTCTTACCATTCCTCATACCATGACTTTGGTGTGTTCAATGTACCCATTTAAACTCTAATTCCCTCATAGGGATCTCTAAGTCATTCTAAACCTCAAGAACTCCTTAGTTAACTCATTCCCACTCAAATTCCTCATAGTGACTCCTAGTAAATCCTAGGTCATATTAATTCACCACCATCATCTACACACTTATCTTCTACTCAAATTTCGCCATAGCTTCTCTAGTATCTTATCATGCCCACACATTGTTTTCCTCATCACATCTCATCACCAAACCAACTCATTCACAACAACTCATTATATTGTAATAATCTTAAATTGCGTAGCACCAAGGCTCTTAAATGACATGGCTCTTAGGCCCTTAAATGACTTAAACTTAAACACTGAATTTCCCACATATAAAAGCTTTCAACCTGCAAATACACCCATCAATCTCATAGTAATTATAATGTTCTTAAAACTCATCTTAAACTTACATTACTAACTCATTTCCTTTGGCTCCTTAGTCACAAGTTCACAAGCTCGTTTAAACTCTTTTTCCTAGGTTATACAACCCATTACCTAATGTAAGCCCTAGGCTACATTGGTACCCATATAAAACTCATTCCTTAATCTTAAACCACCATTAGGTAAGTAATTTACCTTGTTTTCTCAAGCTTATCTTATCTTCCTCCTTAGACCTTCTTCTTGAATGAATCTCGGCCACCACTATAAACTTCCTTTGCCAATGTTCTAACCAATATTCAATGACTCACATGAGTACTAAACAATACACTAACCTCAAGGAATGAAACCCTAGGTTAGAAATGTGTTCTAAGGCATAAAAGTGGATGATTACCTTTGAAGTCTCAAGATAGACTTTGGCATTGAATGAAATAGGACCTCCACTAGTCCTTGGTGAATAAATCAAGCTAGAACAAGGCATAAAAACATAGCCCCATGAGAAGGAATTTTCGGCCATGTACAAGAAATGATGGAAACATGGTTTTTCTTACATTTCCTTTACCTTAAGAGAATGGAGAAGCTAATGAGCTCTTCAAACTTGATTTTCCTCCATCAATGAAGTTTTCTCATGGCACCAAAATGGAGCTTTGAAAGATTTGAAAAGATAGAAAGATAGGTCTTGACCTAACTAAGAATAATATGTGTTTAGTTTTTGATTTGGAGCTAAAATGAGTAAGTTGTTGCCAAAGCAAGGTGAAGCAACAATGGAGGCTGCTTGGGACGGTTTGGAACAGAGGAAAAAGAAGAGAAGAACCGTGGAAGAAGAAGAGAAATGAAGAAGAGAGGAGAGAAGGTAGCTTATAAGGATATTTTGCTTTATAAAAGCAAATAGTAACTTTTCTCACTTTACTCTTTTTCCTTTCTCATTTGATGACTCATGTGGTGACTCCCCACATCAAAACCGGCCCCCCTCTAATAAATGGAGATATTTATGGTCTTGGTTGACCATCTTATTGACTTATTTTGACTTATGTCTTAACTAGCACTAAATAGTTACTATTCACTAAACAAGGCACATAATCGGGAAATTTTTTATTTCCCATTGATTTAGACCTCCTAATGATACTAATTAGTACACATTTGATTAAAGAGTATGATGGACATTTAGCCACTCAAAACTCAATTCTAAGACAATTTCTCAAAAATGTGCTTTAAGACTTCTTAAAGCACATTTTGTGTTTTAACTTGTTTTCAAGCTTGGTTTTCTTTGCTAATTGATTTAAAATGACCATTAGAGTATTACTAAGGTCTTATCATGATATTTGGGTACTCACCCAAGTCTCTCCAAGCTTAGAGCACATTTTTGCCCTAATTGCCCTTAAGGCATTTCTTGTGTTTTCCTTGGTTTAAATTGTCTACCAATCTTTCTAAGGCATATTCTAGCCTTACTACATCATAATTTTATGTTTACTTAGCATACTTAGGTTTGGGGTATTTCATAATGGCTTGAAATGATTCTCTTGAAGATTTTGAAAGAAGTGGGAAAATCCTGACAATTTTGATGGAGTTCAGTCTTCCTTGACCAAGTTTATGAGAAAAACTTACTCAAGTTTTCCCTAGTAGAGTCGCCATTCTGCGGAGGGTGATTTTTCGGTATGAGAGGGGTCTATCTAAATATGATCTGGCTGAAAAGTCGAGATCCTAGAAATTGCCATTCTATGGAGGGTGAAAACCCGTTAATCTGGCATCCCTCAAATACCTACTAAATCGTCCGTCATTCCCAGGAAGCATAAGGGGAAGTGCAAGTGAACACTACACTCGCTCTCAATGGGCCCCACGTGGACTTATGCCCTAAGGGCAGAAATTGACTAGAGTCGCCACCTAGTTTGACCTAAGGAACTAGGAAGGGAAGAGAAGGGTTCTAAGAACCGTTAATTGACTATAAGATTTTTGCCTATGGATAGGACTTATCTGATCATGTCAGAGATTCTGTGTTGGGTTCGCACATGGTTACACCCCTCAGAAGTGGCAACGACCATGACTTCGGATTGGTGCCCGAGGAAACCTCGGTCTCCAATTGTCGGGATTGCCTTCTTTCAAAACCTTATTAGAGAGATTCATTTCAAAGGGCCACAAGGATAAGATAGGAAGGGAGTAGAATGTGGAGAGTGGATGAGGCGAACTTTTCTACTAAGCTAGCGCCAAAAGACGAATTGATGAATTTTGAATGAGTATAGAATGAAAGATTGAGAAAATTATGATGTTGAGGAAATGATAAGGATTGGGAGTTTGATTTGGAGGCTTGAATAATTTTAGGGTTTGTGGGAGTCATAGAGGATTTGAATGCTTTGAGAGGTATGAGTACCTCCTTAGATGGGAAAGGGGTTTTTTCTTTTATTGGAATGGGGTCGCACCCTGTGTGGGCCGCCTGCGTACTCAACTCCCTATTGAGATCAGACCTTATGTAGTTCATGTACCTTTAGGGATTTGGGAGTTTTTGAGGTTTTGAAGGAATTGGGGTTTTGACCTTTTGGGTTTTTGAAGGATCAAGGGGTTTTGTGGTCATTTCGTGGGGCTTGATGGATTGTCGAGTTTGTTTTAGAGTTTGAGGTGCTAGACTCTATGAGATATTTGAAATCTTAAAATGATGATGCATGTGAGACGTTTGGGTCTGTGAGACGTTTGAGGCTTGAAAGGGTTATCAAATTTCAAGGGGTTCGGCTTCTTGAGGAGTTTAGGGTTTTCGAGGTGTTTGAATTCGATGAGTCTATTGAACTGTTGAGACTTTCAAATCTGTTGAGCTGTTGATTCCTTTGAGTCTATTGAGCTGTTGAGACGTTCGAGTCTGTTGAGCTGTTGAGACGTTCGAGTCTATTGAGCTGCAGAGACGTTCGAGTCTGTAGAGCTGCTGAGACGTTTGAGTCTGTTGAGCTGCTGAGACCTTCGAGTCTGTTGAGTTGCTGAGACTTTCGGGTTTGTTGAGCTGCTAAGACGTTTAGAGATTCGAGATGATTGAGTTCTAAGAAGTTTGGAGTTTCAGGGAGTTTTGATATTTATGATGTTTGGAATTATTTGGGATTGAAATGAAGTTGAATTGAATTGGGAATGAGAATTTGATCGAAATTGAGATTGAATCTAAATTGGAATTGGAGTGAATTTGATTGAATTGGATTGAAATTGAATTTGAATTTGATTCGGAATTGAAATTGAATTGGAATTGAAGTTGAATTGGATTTGGAACTAAATCGGGATAGAATTGAGGCAATGAGTCGGATTTGGGCCTTAGAGATTGACCAGGTTTGGGCCTTGAAATGTGAGCCGGTATTTGGGCCTTGAAATGTGGGCTGGATTGGGCCTTTAAAATTGGACCAGGTTGGGCCCTATGAATGAGCTGGATTTGGGGCTTAGAATTGGGCTTGATTTGGCCTTTGAAATTGAAGTTGGAAGATGATTTGAATCTATGAGACAATTGGAGTTTGGAAGGAGTTTGAAGTTTGATCTTAGAACTTTTGGAAACATTTCAAATGCTTTGTGAGGTTGAAGTGTGTCAAATGAGTGTATGAAGAGTATTTAATGTTGACATGTGAAAAGCTTTGATTTTAAATAATTTATGAAGAATATCTGGTTTCGGAGTATGAGAGGATTGACTTTGAAGAGTGTATGATGAGTGAGTATGAGAGGGATTGATTTTGGAGTGTGTTTGATGAGAGTGTGAAAGAGATTGATTTGAGGTGTGTATGATGAGAGATATTGATTTTGCAGTGTGTTTGATGAGAGAGTTGACTTTGACTTGGTGTATGTTGAGTGAGTATGAGAGGGATTGATTTTGGAGTGTGTTTGACTCATTGGATTTTTAAATTAATTTGGAATTGGATGATTGATTGATTGTGAATTTTATTCTGACTTTAGAGGATGATTTGGAAAATTTTAGGGGAAACGGGTATTCCTCACATGGGCCGTGTCTAGGACCCGTATTCATGGAAGATACCCAAACCTAAGGCTTTTCTAAAGTGGGCCTCAAGGGTCCACTAAATGGACAACCTAATGGGCTTTCTAGGGCCACCTGCTCCAGCCCGTTTGGCTAGTTATGGACCGAGCCTGAACAAAATTAAATTTGGGCCAAGAGTTACATGGGCCCAAACAGGATCAATCCATACGTTTACAAAATCATAGGCAAGGAATGATGAACAAATGATAGGTAGAGATGAATTTCCAAGGCTATATAAACAAATATACATGCGGACCTGGATTTTAAAAGCTATCCGAATAAAACAAATATATGTAAGAAAAGAATTCCGAATTTGTCTAAGTAATTATATACATGTGGACATGTATTTTAAAAGCTTAAGTTATGTACGTATGAAATGAATTTCGGAAGTAGTACGAGAAATGTATATACAAGAACGCATCAAAGCTATCTAGGCAGCGAATCAGAATTATTCAAATCTAAAACTCTCAAAAACTAACAAGATGAGTCCTACTGTATGGGTTGCTAACCAATTGTTAGTATTATCCTATTTACTATCTTTCAATAGTCAATCAAAGGTTACAGGCAAGAGAATAATGTAACGGTTATGGGATGAAATCACAAAAATGAATAAGTCACAACACTACAACCGAAAGTAAAAACAACAAAAAGATTACAAATTGATACAAATACAAGTGAAAAGTTTAAATCTAAAGCTGCTATGGGGGGTCGCATCCACGTCGCCTCACTTGAGCTGAAAGGATCAGCAAGAAGTGCACCAACCGTTACACGTGTTTGAAGTGGAGACCCCGGTAGTCCTAGCCAAACTCTAGTTCCTTAGCTAAGGAGGTTTCCAAGGTTTCCATTCCCCGAGCATTATGTACATGTCATAGAACAAAGACAAAGATACACGAGAATAGTTAGTAATGAAATGTAAGAGGATTGGGGTGTGTGCAATGGGATCATACGGCCCCTCTCAATGGGAGGACAGGGGGCAATCTAATCATCTCCCACACCCCAACCGAGAACATAGAAAAGAGTTTCAAGCTGCCAACAACTACTAAAGATTGTATGATAAATCAAGCATTGGGGTTGATGCTCAAATTAATTCGTCATCTTAGATTATGACTCAAACCGAAGTGTAGTATCAAAGAGGTGAAGTTGTAAGTCATGTGGGATCATACCTAGAAGAGTTTATATCATTTCCCTCTAAGATGAAAAATTAATAAGGACCAACCAGCCAATGAGTGGTTTATCTTAACGATCATAATATTCGGGCAACTACACTCGATTTATGTTCTTATCTAAACACAATGAGGCAAGTTACATGATAGTCTCAAACAATTTCCAAACCCATATCAATGCGCAAGGGACAATTAAATATCAAAAGTAATTAAATTGAAGTTTAGAGTAACTGAGTTTCCAAACCCATGAGGGAAAGCCATGGAGACCATGAGTCCACATGCCCAATCGACAAGCAAAGTCCAGCCCAATTCTCGAGTGCAATGTACCTCGGGTCAAGTCATGAAACCAAAGATGATTAGCCAAATGACTTAGACGGCGCAAAGGGGGAATTATAATGAGCCCAACATATCAAGTTCCAAACCCGCAAAGTGAAGGCGCTAAGAATAGCAATGATCGAACCAAGGTGCCAACCCCACGAAATTTCCCGGTAATGGATCGGGCCCACTTGTCCATAATAAATAAATACAATGGACTGATCAACTGAATGGCGAGGTGCTCGAGCCCATAGAGTTCGAACAAACGAACGATACACAAACGTTTTTCATTATAGTTATAATGTCAAAACTAAATGGCCCAATACTCACATCTCGAATGATAAGATATAGCAGATATTAGAAACTGTCATTAGACCAAATCGAATACTATCACCAAACAAAGACCAATTAAAGAGGTGTAATGGCCCAGAAAATGAACTCAGTCAATCTACTTACGTTATCAACAGTAACATAGTTTTGAATGAATTACGTCAGGATTGTAAACGACCAAAACATTAATCGGAGGTCAGAAAGTGAACAGAGCAAACTAGTTCTTTCCGTGTGAGTATCACAGGAGCAGTTACTTCCAATAAAAAAAGGATCGGATCTGGTCAACAATAAGCTCATAACCAGAAGCAATTCGGGTCTGGTCAACAACAAGCTCATAACCCAAAGCAATACAACGCAAAGGAGCTTGACTAGTGCCAGTGAATTAGAGAATGGAACAGGGAAGAAAAATTCAGGTATCGTCAATGAAAATCTAAAGGTCGAAATGGATTTTTTTTAGTACTCAGAACCCGGAAAATGAGCGTCGCAGAGAAGCATTTAGCATATATAAATCAATAACCTTAACAATATGTTTGTCAAAGCACCTAATAAAGCCAACCAAAAAGCTAGCCATAGAGCAGCGTCACAAGAAATCCTTCCAAAGTAGATAATGATGATATCACAACTTAACAAAGTCAGGAAACCAAAGCAAACCAGAACTTGACAGACGACATCAAATTTCATCCATCAACAGAAGCTTCATGAGTGATAGAGTAAGCAAATGGATGAGGAGTAATTGTCTGAAAAGAGACCTTACGAAACCCTCCACGACCTTGGAATGTATAGAGGAGGAATGGATGACACCAATGATATAGTCATGGGCGTCGGGACCCCACCACGAGTACATGAAATACCCCTAAATTTTGAAATACATTTATTTTCTAGTTTACAAGTATATTATATAGTTTGCAAGCATATTATACAGTATTTAATAAAGATAATATGTTTAATAAAATAATCTGTTTAAAAACTACGATAGTTGTGATTTTTATCTTCGTATTAATGATCCTTGTGTTTCTCTAGTTAACTTGGTATATTTATTTACTAAAAATGGAGTTATAATAATAATAATAATGATATGATTCAAATAGTGTTGTTGATTTAAAATACATCTATTATATAGTTTATGAGTATATTAGTTCACAAGCATAGTATATAGTTTATGAGTATGATACTATAATTTACGAGCATACTATATAATAAAAATAATTCGTGTTAATAAAATGTTTTAAAAGTAAATCGGTTGTGATTTTTAATGTCATAACAATGATCCTTGTGTATATCTAATTATTTAGCATATTTATTTGTTTATAATGGAGTTATAATAATTATAATGTTACGATTTAAATACTACTACAATTGAACTATACTAAATAACTTAGCTTTAATCCATCGGTTTCATCCTTTGAGTTTTTCTGATTTTATTAATGAACTAGTTCTAACTATTCATATTTCCTACTTTAATCAGTAAACCATCTTTACCCTTTGATATTTCCTACTTTACTAATGAATGAATTTTACCTTTCATATTTCCTAACCCTTTGTTTTCTTTAATTTAACTAAATAATTTAATTCACTTTAGTGGTCATTGGTTGGTATTCTTTCTCTCTTGGGTTTCCCTTGGGTTTTCTTTAAATATCAGTCATCCATCCCTTCCAATGCATCATCTCTCATAATGTGCTCTCGCCAATCTCTCTTTCTCCTCTCACAACTAGACAAAAAAAATTCTTTTCTATGCATTCTTCTCTCCAACCAGACCGAAGAGGACACATATAGGCTTTGAATTTGAGAGCGAGGAGCAATAATTGAGTTCATGTTTGATTATGCAAATCTTTTCTAGATACCAGGTAAGTTATTGCGTTCACTAGATTTTAATATCTTCGTAAAAATAACATTTTGCAGTGGATGTGAAATTTGTGTGTATAATCGTGGTTTGAAACTGAATGATTGTTGAAATAACGTATTGAGCATACTATGGTTGGATCGATGGTTATATGGTTATTTGATTATATAAGTGATTAGTCCGAATTAATGTGGAAATTTTTGCAAGATGTTATGTGAAAATGAAATTATTTTATCACCATGATTTATTGCACAATTTATTTGTGGCTGAAAGTATGGATTATGATGAGATTAAGTGATGAATAATAATATCTGTCAAATAATTTTTAAAGGAAAAAAAACCATGGTGCATGTGGGCCGTATTAGAACACATGAATGAGATGTTAAGTGCGGGCCGCATTAGGACACAATTAGCCCTTTTTCTACTCCTTAGTCTTTTGTACTATTGGGGGGTGTGCACACTTAAGGATTTAGTGGCGAGGTTGGATTCCCGTCTGCGTGTTGGGGTCCGGGTTACAGCTGCGTGTTGTACCCAAAAGTGAGAGATGTTGTTTTGTCCTGGCTGCGCGTCGGGACAAGGAAGATAATTTAATTAATCTGGATATCTATTCTTGAGTTATTAATGAAGTATATGCGAAATACTATGCAAAGTTTGCTTTATGGTTATGTGATAACATGGTGAAAATGACTGGTATGTTGACGCATTGCTATACTGTTAAATTATTTTAAAATAGAAAATAATTTTTACATAGTGAAGTGGTAGCTTACTCAGTTTTTCTGACTTTATCGTGGCTCTTTGTTTGTTTGTTTGGATTTCTGTCACAGGTTCTCATAAAGTTTAAGGGATGGGACGACGACCCGCTAGACTAAGTACTTATGAATAATTTTGTCTAAATTTTGAGACTCTCTTGTTGAGGACTGTTATAACTTTAGCGGTTTCCTTTTATTAATAATATTGGTTTGGATTATTTAAACGTTGGTTAAAGCCTTAGCACTCGTTAGTTGCGAGTGTGGATAATACTCCGGATTTAGGATTTATTTCTGCTGCGTATTAATATCCAACCTATATTGTTAAATAATTGACCTAATAAAATGTTAGAAAATCCGGGGTGTTACAGTACAAGAGGCAACGGTGATGGTGAAAACCTAAGGCCGACAAGGATTCACCGCCTGAGACCATGAAGGGAGACAATTCGACCAATTGCCCTGGTGGGGTGTTGTGAGAAGCCGATGAAGACAGACAAGGAAAAGCAAACCAGAGATCACCAGCGAGACTTGAGATTTGCTTCCGTTTTTTTTTGTTTCTGGCGGCTTTTGAAGGAACTCGAAGCCAGGTTGGGTTGATGTAGAGGCTGGATTTTACTTTCGATAGAGAAGAGCAATCGAGAGTAGACGATATCATTCGATGATGGAAAACCCAGTAAAGGTCGATTGATGATGGAAGATTGTTGTTATGTCTTTGTTTTCTGAGAAAAAATAGAGAACCCGGCTGTTAAGTTTTCATCTGTTTTCAGCTATCGAAAGAAATCCATCAGCGGGGTCGATTGAACTAGGTTCGTTCCTTCAGGTGTTTCAATGAAGAACAATGGAAGAGTGGGAGATGGTTCTGGTTTTTTGGAGATGAGGAAGAGAATGGTCAAGAGATTCCCTGATGAATTACCGCCAGCAGATTCTAGGTAGAAAAGAGATGTCGCTGGTCGAGTTCGACTGTTGGGATGGAGGATTGAGGAGGATAGACACTGGTACTCCTTTCTTTCTTTGAAATGGAGGTTAAGGATTCACTGGTGCATGGAGGTTTAGGGTTTGATTTATGGATTCAAAGGTGAAGGCGGCGATGGGAGCAAGTCTGGAAGAAAATGTTACGGTTTGCCGATGAAGAAGGACGGAAGGCTTTGAAGAATGGAGGCGGGGTGAAAATGAAGAAATCGATCGAGGAAGAGGTAACAGGGGAGGCTGGTTACTGTAGGGTTTTTTGTTGTTGTTTTATAATTAGAGGATGGGATTTAGGGTTTAGGAGATGGGTTGGGTTTTAATGTGGGCTTCGGTTTTGGGCTGTAAGCTTGGATAGGATGAACTTGGGTTTAGGCTGTTGGGTTTGACTGAAGATTGGGTTAAGACCAAGTTTGGTCCACCGAAAAATGAGAAAGGAAACGAATAATTACAATAGAACTTCATACAAAACCTATGGAAGGAAAACAAAAAGCTATAACTCGACATGAGTAAAATCATCAGAAACGCTAATGTTTTAAAAAGATGTATATGTAGAGTAAGTATAAGAGGGTTTAGTCAATAAATTGAAATGTTTTCTTTACAAAATAACAACATGAAAAATGATAAATAAATATAAGCAAAATAAAGTAAACGAAATGTCAATGACTAGTGAACTTAAACTAAAAATAGCTAAATAGCTAAAAAAAGGGTAAGTATAAAACAGGTTACTGTTTGAAAATTTATTTTCAAAAAAAATGGGTTTTTCTAAATGTTTGAAAATTGGTTTAAAATTTTTGTCATAAAACGATGGTTTCATTTTGGCACGCACGTAAATACATTTTGAAAAAGAGAAAGGCAACGACCCCTCTTATTTGAATTATTATCTCGGAATTTGCTTTATGGGGTGAGAATTTTTGGTGTCTATAGATGTCTCCCCTTGATTCAATTCTGCAAGCCCTTGCAGAATTGGATCAAGGTTGACGGCGCCAAAAATTCTCACTATGGTTTAGTGGTGCATAGGGATGCGACCGTGAGTGTATGAATACGATTGAAAGTACGAGGACTTATGACGAGCCTCAGTTAGACCTCTTGACATCTAACCCTAGAACATATGACGAGCCTAGGATACTAACAATGGCTTGGTTGGTGTGCACGAGGACTTATGATGAGCCTCAACCAAACCTCTTGATGTCTAGATATAGGACTTATGACGAGCCTATAATGCAAATTGAAAGTACGAGGACTTATGACGAGCCTCAACTAGACCTCTTGATATCTAGTCATAGGACTTATGACGAGCCTATGATACTAACAATTTAGATTGGCTGGGGTGCACGAGGACTTATGACGAGCCTCAACTAAACCTCTTGATGTCTAGCTATAGGACTTATGACAAGCCTATAATGCAAATTGAAAGTACGAGGACTTATGACGAGCCTCAACTAGACCTCATGATATCTAGTCGTAGGACTTATGACGAGCCTATGATACTAACAATTTAGATTGGCTGGGGTGCACGAGGACTTATGACGAGCCTATAATGCAAATTGAAAGTACGAGGACTTATGACGAGCCTCAACTGAACCTCTTGATGTCAAGCTATAGAACTTATGACGAGCCTATAATACTAATAATTAGATTGATTTGGGCGTTCGTACATGTTTCGCTTTGTTTCGCTAAAAAGCTAAAATTAGGTAACAAAAAATCCACGTTCGTACATGTTTCGCTTTAGTGGATACTACCACTCCTCTATTGCTCTTGCTCCTGCTTCTGCTCCCATTTACACATCTATGGAGATATCAAATGACTTTAGAGAGATATAAAGCTTTGTGATTTTGAAATGAGATGAAAAAGTGATGGGGGGTACATTTATTAAGTGTTGAAAAAAATTAAAGCCCCGTTTGGTCGTGTGAGGTCCCATATATTTCAATTTATACGTAAGGGCAAGGACCTGCTTGTAACACCCCTACTAATTCGGCTCCTAATTGTCGTATAAACGTCGTACTTAATAATTAAATCGTAGTGGTAATAACAGACTGTCGTTCTAATGGTGTCACTGTCATCGCTCGCCCATACGAGTGAAAATGCATTACATGATAATCAACATGCGAAACGTATTCCCGCAGTGACCACAAGAGATAGATAGTAGTGCTTAAATAAAACTTAAATATATACAACATTATAAGTCTGTCTTATACATAAATCCGTACACGTGAGCATCTAACGAATATACACCTCGGTTCACAAAACCCGAGTCCAAAATAACCACTGTATCAGTCCGTACCAAAGTCTATCCCAAAAGTCGCTAACAACCGTCACGCCCCACGTCGACAACCAGCTAGTCTCCTGAAAATAAACATGGTTGTGGTATGGAATCAGCCCCTGCTGAGTATGTTATCACATGCCCCGTCATGCCTCCTCAAACCGCTCAATTAATTGGTCGAGAGCATGAGATTCGTTACATGCAATACCGTTTTAATATTTAAATTGTAAAATAATTAACAGTAATAACCATACAATAAACACAACCATTATCATGTATTCACACAACATAAACCACACAGTATAACCAGTGAACAACAAGGCGGAACAATGAGAATTATAAATGAGTATAAAATCCCGTCCTTGGCATAAAAGCCCAATATTGTTCGCCAATGTACGAGCTAACAAGCTGTTATAATTGTTCAGTTATACCTGGTGACAACGTATCGTTAAAACGACGTGTCTCTAAATTACCCATATATTATGGCGGGTCACCCACGGCAGTAGCCACTCCAGCGGTAGAGTCTCCGACCAACGAACCGTTCTAGTTCGCGGGAAATTTATTGATACTTGCGGACCCGTACGCGGACATCCTAGTATCGTTTTTGTGATCACAGCGCGCACCAAGAGTAATGGTGGCCATCGGGTCCGGTTCTACCCGGAACCGGCGGTTCTATCCGGAACTGATTGGAACCGGAACCGGCTGGGAACTGGTAGGAACCGGAACCGGAACCGAACCGCCTCAGCCGGTTCCGAATACGAATACATGTTTTGAGATTCGGGCCCGAACCGGGCCCATAACCGGAACCGGAACCGCTCGGAACCGGCTGGAACCGCTTGGAACCGTCGTCGGATTCGGAACTGGGAACCGGAACCGGGACCACAACCGGTGGAACCGGAACCGGAACCGCCCCGGAACCGGTTGAAGTTACCGTTGGAATCGGGCCAAAACGACGTCGTTTTGGGTCTCGGGCGCGTGCTCCTCTGAAGAAAATAGCCGTTAGATCCCAAGCACGCGCATTGCAATATGAAGGCCAACATGATGATTGGTATGAGATGAATGGGGATAACACCACTTAGGACTTCTATCTTGTAATATTTTAGAATGTATTAGTAATTTAGTATTACTTTCTTTCCATGTAATCTTTTTTTTAAGACTTGCAAATTGAAATCATGTAACCTCTTAGTAGTTGTACTCTTTTTCCTTATTAAGGTTTTCCCAATGGGTTTTTACCTAATAAGCTTTTAATAAGGCAGTGAATCATATAATAAAATTCACTTTGTTCCTTATTTTTTGTAAATTCAATAAAAATTCCTAAGTCTTTGTTTCTGTTATAACCCGTGTAATTGCAACCTTATATTATGTCCGGTTTATGTAATGAGCTAAGATGGATTACATTTCTTTACTGTCAGTTGGGACGTCAGCGGCATTGTTTTAATTGTCAAGGACGAGGAGGTCTTTCGGTTAATTAATTAAGGTAATTAATTATCTGATTTATAAGGAGAAGGGTTCCTTATTTTCCCTTACATTTTCTAATTATTCTAATCATGTCAGTCCATTCGTGAGGAGCGTCTCGATCGTGGTTTGAACGACAGTTTCCTCCCTTCCCTTCTCTCTCTCCAATTCCCCCTCTGCTGAAGCGGTGAATGATCTACTGCAATCTGGTTGGAATCTCTGCTGCTGTGTAACTCATCTATCCGCCTTCAGGTTTGGTTCTCGAAATTCAGATTGGTAATTAGAGCAAGTTCCTCTCCTCTGCAGTTTCTGATTTTGGATGATTGTTGTGATGAACTCAGCGATTGTGCTCTGCGTTTGGATTCGTGTTCTGTGTGTGGCTGTGCTCTGCGAATTGTTGGAGGTTCTGCACTCCCGAATTCAGGTTTGTGTTGCAGTTTTCGAGGTTTTGAGTTTGGGGGTTTCCTTCTTCGTTTTCTGATTTTAGATTTGACATTGTGGGATTCAGTTGCTGAGGATCTCTGTCGGATTTCTGGATTGCTACGGACTGTTTCAGATTGTTGTCTCTGCTGATTGATTGAGGTAGGTGGTTACTCGATTCAGTTTGGAAGTTCAGCCATGGGGATTGCAACGGTTCTGTTTCGTGTGTGATTTCTGTTTGTGATGTCTGTTTGGTTGCGTTTTGGAATGGTTAAACCCCCATGGTTTCCTGTTTTAATGTCTGATTTGGTGTGTGTGCTTAATTGGCAATTCGTGGTATCGAATTGTGTTGTTTTTCTGCTCTGTACGTCTTCTGAAATTTGCAGTTTTCGCACTGTCCGAACTTCTGTCCGAGCTTTGAAGTTCGGACAGTGCGTTTTGCCTTTCTGATTTTCAAGTTCGGGGGTATGTCCGAACATCTGTCCGAACATAGATGTTTGGACACACCCTCAGGTTTTTCCTCTGATTTAAGTTCGACCTGTGTCCGAACTTCGACGTCCGGACACAAGGTCGGACCTTCCGCGTGTTCTTCCGTAAAACCTGTCCGAACATCCGTCCGAACTTGGATGTTCGGACATTCTGAATTCCTCTATCTGATTTCAACTCAACTTGTGTCCGAACATTGATGTCCGGACACAAGTTCGGACATTTGGCATTCTCTGATTTCTGAGTCTCGACTTGTGTCCGAACTTCGACGTTAGGACACAAGTTCGGACACCTCTCTGTTTTCAGCGTAACTTCTTCGTTTGAACTCCGATTTGAGTGCCGTCTGCGGCATTGGATTCCTTATGTTCTGTACTACTGATTTATGAGTTTTTTGGCATATTTAAATGCAACTTTGCTTCTGTTTAAGCAATCCTTCTGTTTTGGGACATTGCACATTGTTTCTGAGTCGTGAATGGCTGGGTCGAGCTATTCCGTGGTATACCATGTAGACGTCATTCTGAGTGTGGGTCATTCCCTTTCTGTTATGTGGGGTTGACGAACCCTTTGGCTCTTTCGAGTCATTTCTGCGTTGCCGAGAGACCTGGTATGGTCTATGGGTCTTCGACCCTTCTGAGTGTGTGCATTGTGTTTTGTCCCCTTTCTGTTTAAGTGTTCTGACTGTTTCCGAATTGGGAACCCTTGATTTCCACTCTGTTTCGGTTCTGAAAGCTTCTGGATATTGAGAATTGTGGATAAATGCTTATCTTCTCCTTCTTCTGTTTTCAATTGTTTTGAGCGACCTTACTGATGACGGTCGCTGCTTACTGGGCATAGTTGTGTGCTCATTCCCCTACTTCTAACATTTTTGCAGATTGATCAGCGAGGATCATCTTGAGTTCTGGAGCTATAGTGTTAGCTTTTTCTGTTCATTCAGTTTGATACTTTGAGATGTTGTAGCCTTCGGGCCTTACTTTTGACTTCTGTTTCTGACTCAGTTTCGTATATGGGATTTTGGTATTTGCTTCCGCTGTATTTGAATACATTGGCTTACAATGTTTATGTAAACTTGGTTTTGGGCCTTTATTTCGTTTGAGTGTTTTAGAGCCTTGCGTTATTAGGTAGTAATACGCGGCGTGTAGCACCCTTAACTCTTAGGCCGGTTTTAGGGGTGTTACATTTAGTGGTATCAGAGCCAGGTTTGGCTTTCTTTGGTGTCTGTGGGTGTGTTTGCTTGTGTGAGAGTCAGTTGTGACAGTGGTTGACAGTATGAGTTAGTTCTGACAAGTTTTGGATTTGTATATCTCATAATGGCTCCTCGTAGGACACCAGTGATGTAACACCCCTACTCTATTCGGCTCCTAATCATCTTACTTAACAATATAATCGCAGCGGTAATCTCAACAATTGACTACTGGTCACCGTTCTTGCTCGCCCATACGAGTAATAACGTGCTTCCTGATAAGCTCTTAAATACGAAACATTTTCTCGCAGTGACAACAAGAGATAGATCTAAACTCCCAAAACCAATATAAGATACATTCACAGTGAGCTTTCTACGTATCCAAAACATATACATGTTTCTAGGTTCGTATTAAAATGCAACAGTGCATGTTTAAATAACTGTAATCAAACTACCCAGCGCGTCACTCTCTTTGCCGACACCGGAAGTTGCATACCTGCAAAAATGGTAGTTTGTGGTATGGAATCAGCCCCTGCTGAGTATGTTATTACCTGACTGTCATGCACCCTCGGACCATTCAGTTATTTGGTCGAGAGTATGCAATTCGTTTCCATACAAATAGTTCAATGTTGAAACTGTAAGACAACAATATATATTGCAGTAATCTCAAATAACAAACAAGCCCCCGACTTCACACATCGCATCGTAATAACCACTGAAAGCGTTTGCAGCGCTTATATGAGTACAGAGACTCCATTCCAACAAACACTTAATATTTCATAATTGAGTTCAGCGACTCACTCGACCAGACACCCAACCACAATCCACACATGAGTACGGTGACTCGACACAACACCAGTTCACAACACACAATATGAGCACAATGGCTCGTTCAAACAAATCCACCAACATACCACACATAACCACAAAGCACAACCAATGAACAACAAGGCGAAGTAACGAGAATTATAAACGAGTATGAACTCTCGTCTTTGGCATGCAAGCCCAAATAATGTTCGCCTAATGTACGAGTTAATATAGTCGTTCGTAATTGTTCAGTCATGTCTAATGACAACGTCTCGTTAGAACGACGTGTCTCTAAGTTACCCATCTCTTATGGCGGGTCACCCACGGCAATAGCCACTCCAGCGGTAGAGTCTCCGTCCTACGAACAATCTGTAGTTCGTAGGAAATTTATCCAGATACTTACGGCTACCACACGGTGTCCTAGTATTGTTAATGGATCACAATTCACAGCAAGAGCCACATCCTTGATAAACTTATTTATACCATCGCATCGCTTTACTATTCTTTTTTTTTAACACAGCAGACCAAGGTCGTAGTCCAATCCTGAGTATGTCGACTCGGGATCCAGTGCTAGATACGAGAGCGGCGTTAAAGAGGCCAATGCTCCGTATATAAGTCTCAGATATTTTATATATCTTATTATCCTAATGCTACAACGTTTTACTTACGTTCCTTATATTACACATATAAGATAGCATCATTGCCGCTAGTTCGTTTTATAATATGTTCATATACGAACGGTACTGTTATCGCACAACAGTAATAATAAAGCAGCATTAATACACAACTCAAGCATATTAATTCACACAAGCAGACATTCAATCTTATCACAGATTTTCACACAATGTCTGAACTGAGGAAATCCTCAGAGACAATCTAGCCACATAAATAACATACCGTTCACCCTGAAAGTATTACGGTGGAGTATGATTCAGCTAGATCCGATGCTCCTCGTGTCGTCTCTAACAATCTATCAATATGCATCACACCATGCATCAGCATCTCATACTAACAGTACACTACGGCACCCCGTACCGTTACTAATCCATCCCGGTTTATTCCCCGTTGTTAGCTATAAACATCTGTCGGGTTTTCGGTTTAACTCGGGATTTGGAACAATGTTATATTACATGCATAGTCTTGTCTCGTATATTAATATACTTATTGTTGAACTTTGTTATCGCATGTAACTTAATATACCCTTGTATATCATGTAGTTTGTTTCTACATTGTATGTATAATTCTTAATCATGCATTATACATTTCACCTTAGTATTTATTTTCCTAAGGTTTGTTTTCCCACATTTAATGGAGTATAATTCATATGTAACAGTACTTTTGGATTATATAAATCCTCATTTCCATGTACACTCCTAACATTAGAACTTCCATATCTAATGTTTGTAATTCCTTTTTCCCTTTACCGTATATCATTTTAATTATGATATTACATGGTCATTAAACCATATTATATTTTTCTACTCCATAACATATATTTATTTGTATATATGAATTATGGGACTTATTCGTTATATGGAAGTCTTTAATATTATATATTCATTCCTTTTAATGAATACCTCTTATATTATAAATGTTATACCTCTTATAACACTTAAAACCATATTATAAATTTCATTCAAAAATATTAATATTTCCGAACAGCACCTATGTTCCTTAATTATTTACAAAATCCACCACATAATTTATACCATGTTATATTATAGTTATATAACATATATTTGACAACTATGTCATTAAGACAATTATAACTTATAGTTATATATTGCTAATAAATACCAAACAGCCCTTAAAACTCTCGGTATTAATTAATTCCCACCAAACTTCCATATTTACAACTCAACCCCAAATTATATTTCCTTGTTACACTTATAGTATATACCTTATATTATAATCCTTATTCCTTAATATAATTATAACCCATGGTTATATTTTCTCAAAATAACCGAACAGACCCCATGGTCTATTTAAATTATTTTTCCACCACTTAACTTTCTATATTCACCAATTCCCCTCTTTATAACATATAGTTTTCTAATTCCATTAAAATCATATATTATACATATGTCCTTATAAAACCTTGTATATAATTCCAAAAATCACCAAACTATACCAAAAGGTTATAAACATTATTCCTAACCTTATACTTTCTCTAAATCTCGATTTTACCACATGTGTTACCCATTTGTAACAATATTATGAAATACCTTATATTATACTTATTTAATTCATATTAACTCCAAATCTAACCAAATCAATTCCTAAAAATTCCTAATAACCTAAGGTTTGTACTAAACTCCTCTTAGTATCCCCAACTTTTCGGAAATCACAATACCACCCCAAGTCTTATAAATCTTTTGCAATTTAATAAGTATCTTATTATAAGGTAGTATTTTAATTTCTAAAATTCTCCAAAGTTGGTCAAAGCCTCCTATATAGTCAACTTTGACTTCTAATACCAATTGGGACTCAAACTTTCAGTAATTACCAACAATACCCCATACTTTTCTATTTTTACAATTTTGACCCAAAACTTTATAAAATGTTATAATTTTTATTAAATTCATTTAAAAACCCTAAACTCCTCTAAATTAAGCCCACGGCTTTCTAAATTCCTAGTAATTACGAATTGGCCCCAATTTTAATTATAAGCATAAATAAAACTAAATAAGCTTATAAACTTAAATTAAAATGGCCTAATGACATGGCCTTATTACAACCTTGAACTTGCAAAATAAATTACACAATAAATGTCTCAAAATATAGCATATATATTCGGCCTCACTTAGGTTTAATTATTTTTCCACATAATGTCATAATTTGACCATTATGTTAATTAAATCCCTTAAATGACTAGCTTAATTTATCTTAGCCATTTTTTTTCCATTTTTAGGTCAATATGACCTATATTTGAAGTTTCACTCTCGGCCATATATATATATATATGTGCTTAAAAATTGTAAAAATCATAAGTTTAAGGTGTTTATACCTTGATTATGCCTTGTATGCTCTCGGCCACTTGTAGGAAAAATCACCACATGATTTAGACATGTTTAATACACAAAAACAAGATATGGTTACACTCCAAGCTTGAGCTTAACCATAAGGAATAATTAATGTAAGATTTAAGGCAAAAATCACCTTAAAAATGCAAGGAGTGTTCAAGGTGGTTTCGATCTGAACCAAACACACCACAAGGTGTTAGATCCACCATATTGACATAGGAAATAGTTAGATCACGAAATGCTACCTTGTTATTAGGTTTTACCTTGGAAAATGCCTTAAAAGAGAGTATTTCTCTTGGATCTTGGTCACCCTTGCTCCAAATGGCTAACCAACTGAATGAATATGTAAATATGAAGATTATGAGTGTATAAACTCATAAAAAAAACAGAAGAAAGAAACCGCATGAAGAGTGGAGGTTCTTAAGGTATGTTTTTACCTTAAATTGTAGATTTTAACAACCTTGGTCCCTCTACTGGTCTCAATCGAGTTTAGCTCTTGTTCTAACCTTAGAACACTGAGAATAAGCCATAGGAATTGTTGAGCCACGAAATTTAGGTGTTGGTAGTGAAGAGATGGAGAAAAAGGGCTAAAAATGACATTAAAACACTTACCTTAAGGACTTAGGAGCTAGGTTTGCCTTCCATGTTCAAGAACAAGCTTGGAGAGCTTCAATGGAAGGGAGAGCTCGGCTGGACAGAGGAGAATCGGACAAGGAAGGAAGGAGGAGATAGGTAAGGTAAGTAAAGTTTGAAATAATGTAAAAAGTAAGCTTATTTTCCAAAAAGTAAATGTATTAGGTGATGACTTGTCCCAAAATCATTGTATGATGTCTCCTCTCTTATTGCAGCGCGATCACCATGGTCCAAATGGGTCAATTAATTGACCATTGACCATGCTTGGTCAATATTGACTCATGCGGGCCCCACTTTAGGGTTTTATTAATATTTCAATATTAAATTTGTAAAAATTTGTAAATTTCTGGAATTCAATTCCTAATATGATATAATATGATTATATATCATATTTAAGGATAATTATAATTTTTAAGCCCATTAAAAATCAATTTAAAAGGCAATCTCACAAAAACGTGCTTTAAGGTGTTTTAGTGCACGTTTTGTGTCACAGGGTGTTCCTGAGCTTAGTTCTCCTTGAGAACGGTTTTGTTGTGTTCCTTACTTCATTATAATACTTAGGAATCCACTTTGGATCCTATTTGAGGTCATACAATCTTCATGGTGTCTTAAAGCACATTTTTGGCTTTACCGATCTTAAGGCGTGTTTTGCCTTGTTGAGATCTTCTAGATTGTTCCCCAATAATATTTAGATGTTTAATAATCATCTTAGATCATTAATAGATCATTTAATTATATTTTAAGGGTTAGGGGTATTTCAGTCTACCCCCCTTAAAAAGGCTTCGTCCCGAAGTCCTTAATTCTCTACAGTTCACCTAAGGAATCAAGTTCCACTAAGTAACCAAACAATCCATTGCTAGGGAGTAACTCCCACTAGGCTCAGACCTAGTCTATACATACAACATATATCAAATAGCCAACTCATGGTATAAACTCAATCATATCACATCACTAAGCAAGGTGCACATCAAATTCATCCACAAAAGTACTCAGCGGTACTATATATATATTCATCCAGGTACAAAACTCATAGTACACCGCACTAGACAAGGTGCGAAACTCATGGTACACAGCACTAGACAAGGTGCAAAACTCATGGTACACAACACTAGACAAGGTGCAAAACTCATGGTACACGGCACTAGACAAGGTGCAAAACTCATGGTACACAGCACTAGACAAGGTGTAAAACTCATGGTACACAGCACTAGACAAGGTACAAAACTCATAAAGTACTCAAAGGTGTTTGCAAGGAATACTCCACGCATCCCTATCTACATGTTAGTATCTCGCGAGGATACTCACACATCATTCCACATGTATGTGTGCACATATAGTTAACGTTGACAACTCACATGGAAGCAGTCTTAAAGACCAGGACCTGACGATCCCCAACCCAACCAACTTCTACTACCCGCGGACACACCGGTTTGATCATAACGAAGGACACTGCGGTCCACGGCTCCTCGGGCAGTCACCTTATTTCCTTAGTCACCCACAGACACGCCGGTCTAATGACAAAGGGCTCTGCGGTCCACGGCTCTCTGGGTGATGTCACTCGCAGACACACCGGTCTAATGGCGTAGGACTCCACGGTCCACGACTCTTCGAGTGACGCCTAAATTCCAATTTCCATTCATATATGTGTCCACTTGTAGGAAGTTTCGAGAATCGTTCAACCCCGACGTGGTCAGCGTCAGTGTTGAACTATCTCTCACCTCAATTTGTGTTCGGTTTCCCTTGATCGGACCAGGATCAAGTTCAACTTCCCACGTCAAATTCAATCAATCAATTGTTTATTCACTTCTAATCTCGTTTCCTCTTGATATTTACCACCTCGTATCCCATAGATACACAAGTCAACTAGTGTAATTAACCTAATCACCGGCATATAGGGTCATGTATCCTAACCACGTACCAAGTTCACTCGACTTATAATTATTCATACAATTCCTAAAGGTTTTACCTCCACTAGGCTATACATCGGTCTCATGCCGACTCACTCGTCGCATTCCAATACTCGGTTTCATACCGAGTCACAAATCATATGATATGGAGCTTTCTACTCCTTTTATTTGTCATCTCCCATCGAAGCTACCAGATAGACCTACTTGAACTCTCAACCGGAGATAACAAGTTAGGCGTTTATGTGTTTAGTGTTCGCAACGTTTGCATAAATAATCGGAATTAGGATAAGAACACTCTATCTGTTCTCCCTTTCCTATTCGCCATAACTAATGCGAACTAAAATATATTTATGTTCATACACATAATACATCACAATATTACCTCAAGTAACATAACACAATCGTAACACTTGTACTCTACGTACAATAATAGTGTTTGCTGCATGTGTGCCATGCGCTACGTACTCCTACGTACGGTATATTTAATCGCTCTACCCCCCTTAAAAGTGATTACGCCCACGTAATCTACGAATATATCATCGTGAAGTAATAAGTTCAAGATGTTCCATTCCAGTGGGATTATTCGTGCACTAATGTGTTACATATTTCATTACCCCTTTTTCCATAGGGTCGGGCTTTAGCCCCTCAGGTTATACCGCCTACCTCGCTTAGGTGTATGTATATTCATATACGGTTTGATCGGAAGATGTAAACACATCATTTGTGTTCCTCAAGTCTGCTAGGTATGTCAAACCTAAGCAATATGGGCCCACTCGCTCCGCAAGCAGTCTGCCCAACTACTATATGGTTAGTTTACCCCTTTTGGTAGTAGTTTCATGTCCGTTCCAAGTCCATGTGACGGTGTTTTCTACACAGTCTTCCATAATTATGGGAATGGTGTAATTTATTCGGCTGCGTGGTATCGTTAGTCACACACGCTTATTCTTTCAATTTAGCCATTTTATTCAGCTCTCCTGAATTCTATACATGCTCATGGTATATTCCCATGAGTTCATGCCACCCTACCGAACTATCCTTCGGTAAAAGGGTTGTCGAGCTATGCTCTAACATCTAGTGCTTGCAGTAGTAGTCTGATATGCGCATCTAACTGGCGCCTCATGACTCTAAGTTATCTCCCTCTGGAATGAGTTCGTTCTTTGGGTACCTTGTAGGTCTGCTTTTGCTAGTGTGAACTCGTATCCCTCGTGTGTTGGCACTTTAGTGTCCATCTATATGGTTCATTTCTCTTCTCGATTAGGGGAATCCATTTGTTTATCTGATGTTCCACCTTCTGATTCTCACCAGCATAATTCGGTTAACAGTTATTCTAATGGTTGCTTGCTGCGCACTATGTACCAGTCGATTGGACGGTTATCCGCCGTTGCGGTTTGCACGACTGTGGGTTTTAGCTTGGTGTTCATTCTCTGTTCAAACCTAATTGGTACTACATACTAACGTTTATGGCTTGGTGATAAGTGTCCAAATGAGCGTGTTTTATAGGTGTATTTCATATATAATATTAACACTTTTCTTGCTCATTTCTCCACTTCGGTTAGTTTTCCTCTAGTTTATGTTTTATTATTATCTCACTAATTTATTGGTTTAACATGAGGAAAACCAAGCTGGGACTAAAGTAGATAAAGAGACGAACACATAGGCGCAAACGGCTCGAAAAACGGAGCCCGAACGAAGAATCTAGAGCCGGTCGAAGTTGGAAGGAATAAGTCACACTGCGACGTCGCGATAACTGGCGGACTAGAGTGGCGCAACCGCCTCGCGGACAACAGACAGGCTACCGCCTCATTTGGGCGGTCACCACACATGTACGCGAGGAGGACATGACTCAGGCTACCGCTGATAACTGGCGGACGGCACAGAGGAGACCGCCTCCTTATCAGGGGACGAGACAACAGGCTACCGCCTGGTTCATTGGCGGACAGGAAGAGAGGCTACCGCCTCAAAGGGAGGCGGACGAGACAGGCTACCGCCCCTAAGTGGCGGACAAGAGACATGGAACCGCCTGGCGGACAGGGGGCGGTTGACGAGGCGGTTGTACTAATTTTAGTCGCGACTAGTTTATTCTTCGCCGGTCGTTCTGCAATTGGCTCCGCCCTGTCTGCAACTCGTCCACTGCCATATCTATCTACTCCGCCTACCTTATTTCGCTCCCCGTCTCCAACTCCTGTCCCCTGCAATCAATGCTTCAATCAGTGAGCAATCATGAGCTCAATCCATTCACGCGTTCCTTATCTATTGCCTTTGCCTTTTCCTTTCCCTATTTAAACCCACGAGCTTCACCCAATAAAACACACACGAATTCACCAATCGATCCACGACCACTTCACCACCATCATTTCTCTTCTCCCGCCTTCTCATTTTATTTATTTTACAGTCCACCAAATTCACCTCTAGCCCTACGTACACAAAATAGCAGAGTGAGACGGAGTGATTACGGATGACTTCTATTTCTCTCGTCTCTATCTATCTATTTAATATGTTAGGCTAGTTTACGTTTACTCTGGGAATAGTTATTATGTATCTGTATTAATTATGCAATATTTCTACTGGTTATTTATATACAGTTTGTTACGTTTTAAAGGTCATCTCGCCTTTCTAATAAATCTCGCGAATTTATTAAATTGCTCTACTAAGTCTATTTTTGATCAGACCAGGTGATAAATAGACAGGTTAATTAAAGCGTAAAACTGGAGGAAGCTTTATTATGATTTAATGAGTTAGTATTCAGTTGCAAATGTAATTCCTCAAATACTTCTCTGCCGTTCGCAGGCTTTTGCTTGAACCTTGATTAGAACCTTGCATTACAGGTGAACGAGTTCTTATGAGGCTATGACTTAGTCCTTAAGATATTTACAGGAACCTTGCCAAATTATTAAACCAGTAGAGATAGCTTAATTATGCAGATTATAATAACCTAACCCAGAGTTCCATTTTATTTATCAGTTAACTTAGTTTATCTTATCTTTTCTTTTTATTTATTTTACAAGTCAATTAATCCCCCCTCTTGTGACACGCTTAGGTACTAGAATATATATATTAGTCCCACGGTTCGACATCCGGTTGCTTACATTTTCACTATACTACTGCGACCGGGATTTATTTGCAGCCCGATGTTATTTTTGGGTTTTAATTTCTTTCTTTTATGTTAATTACACCTGTTCTAACCACTCACTATATAACGTCTGCACTTGGGCATGTGGTTATTATTCTTTAATGCGACATCATCGTAGCGCCCTCAGCGCGTGGTATAACTCTCTTTGTGCCCCCTTTTTGGGTAGCATCTATAATCACAAGGGTTTCTCTAAGATAACTTCCTTAAATACCACAATTCCTTTTCTCATTCGTGGGTTCAACTTGCCATTACCATTAAATTGGCCTTAGTTTCCCTCGTTTACTAAAATCCCCAAAACTTATGTTTAACTCCTCCACTGTGGAGTTGCGACCTTATGTCACTTTATTATCAAGCTATCCTTGATTTTCCTAACCTTGCTAGGTTGACTGAGATCTCTCTCGTCGTTACATGGTTTACCTAGTCAGAGTTCCATTCGCTGACTTAGACGTAGAGTTGATTACCTCCTGGGTCCTACACTACTCGTTTACATGCATGGGGTACCATACTGATACATTACTACTTACCCAACCAACCTAATATAGTTTGTCAGGCCCACAAGCTCCTAGGAGTGCGGTCGTCCCATGTCTCGTTTAGTGCACTCGTAGCGTTCGTACCCGGTGATCATCGTACTCTTAGTCCCGGTAATTTAAGTTTAAGTGACTATGCTGCCAATTCTTAACCTTTGATGTCAGAATGGCCCTAATATTAGGTTCTATGGTTTCGTTTATTAATGTGTGTTTCCTTTACCTTCCCTAAGATATGTGTTTGCGACTTATCGCCCTAATTCTGGTTTCCACATGCTCGCCATCTGGTATCTGTGAGTGGGGTTCAGTAACTACTTATTACCTCTCCCGTTCACTCCTAGGCTGTTAACGCCTTCAGATATGAGTTTTCAGTATTCGAACTCCACCCAATCTATTGGGTTACACCCTATGGTGTTTCCGGACTCCATGATAAAGATTGATACCTCGGGTTTCCCCTGTCTTATGGTAGTCCCGTTAGTCTGACATTAATCAGTACTTGTGATTCATCACCCTTTTTCCCCTAGTTTTGGGTCACTTTGGTGGTACTAAGGTATCCCTCCGTAGGCCTATGCCATACGATATTCAGCCTCAATACTGATTCTGATAGTTAAATGATTGTTAGTCTTGTTATTTAATTTATTCCTAGTTGGTTTTAATACTTTCTCCTGAGGTTACAATTGGGTGTCCACAACTTAGTGGTTTCCGCTAATCATTCCTCTTCATTGTGTGGTCCTTACTCTTATTCAACTCATATTTCCTCCATCCTCTTTGAGGTAACGGTATCTTCCGTCATCAGGCAATTTTCACTTTTTAGTTTATATCCACTGCCCTCCATACGGGAGTCTAGCAGCATAATGGATCACGACACCTCCGGCGTGTGTGGTGCGGGCATTACATCGGCCCCTTTTTTTGCACGTTCACATCTGCCTATTTTTTTTTAAAAGGTCCTGCCTCATATAGCTCACTTCTTGCCCTCTGGCAATGTTCAATCGTAGTGGTTTAACCACGAGTGTCACGCACTCTCTAAATATGGTTATGCTGGTCCTGAAGACCCGTCACTCCCCACCGGTAATGGTTGACGTTTAATGTCCATACCGGCACTGGGGTTAGACTTGTAGGCACTAACTATTGTTACTCTCATTCACTCCCCTTTTAATATTCTACTAAATGGTGTATTGTTTTTTTTTTTGGTTTAATGGTCAGACCGGCTAGGTCTTCTCGAGGTTCTATCGACCTCAAACCCAAGGGTTTCGTACCCCTGCCCTTAAGAAGGTTGTGTCCTGCTTTATTGCATTACGGACTTACATAAGATTTAGTGTTTTATTGGTAACCGCCTGGACCACCACGTCCTTTAGGGTTAGTTTACTGTCGCTGCACTTGCTGTAGCAAGTGCGCAAGGTAGGTTGAAATTTAGTACTTTGGTTAGTGTGGCACTTGCAGTGGCAAGTGCGCCATGCAGCCTGCGCCACCGGTACGGTGTGTCAGTGCAGTGCTATTCCCTAGTCGGGTTCCTGTTCAAGTCAAAAGTTCTTATTCAAATTTATATAGTCTCACTCCCGCACTCGTTCCCACAAGCTTGTCATGGTAATAAAGTCTTACTTTCCTCACGAGGCGTTGCATGATAGCAACTTGACGAGTTCTTGTTCCTACAGTTCTCAAGATTTCCCCTCATGCACGTCGGGCCATCTTGAACCTTCAGTGTTGCATGGTTTAGAGTTACTCGCTTCGGGTGAGACTTCAAAAAGGTAATTCCTTCCATCTATTACATATCTTTAAACTAATCATTACTCGTCGTTTCCACTCCCTTTTCCCCCAAGCGCACTGACCAGTGTTTTCTTGGATATAGGACAGGGTTGCTTTGCTCATAGCAAGTTAGCCCCATTAGTCCTACAGGAAATTTTCTCCTCAAGCTCGGTCCATTATTTATCACATCCTCGTATGGTAGACATTATGTCATTACCAGGACCCCCGGTCCTAAGCATTACATCAAAACACCAAGTCTTATTTTCTACATTTAACCTAATCTTCTTAGCATCCACATCGGGTCTTTCCGATCAGGAGAGTTATCTCCGTGGTGTTTCTCATTTCATTGCCTCACTAGATAGTACTCGGGATACGGGCTGCGGCGGGTGGGGTACCATTGCAAATTTTCCGGGATGCTCTCCCATCAAGTGCGAGTGGTTCATACCATCTTCGCGTTACTTGGGGTTGCTGGACCTTCACCACTTTCCGCTGCTCCGTGTTTTCCTTAGTACTGTTACCCTGACCTCTCTCTGACATAAGTCAAGAGGACGGGTTAGACCTTTACTTGGTCTAATACCATAGTTTCGGTCATTTATTATTGAAGTGCCTCCACGGTTATGGTGTGCAAGTTTTAAGCATTGCATCAACCCCGCAAGGTCACGTATCCTCACAACGTTTCCCGTATTCCCAAAACCTATGCTCACTGTATAAATCCTACTATCTCTTGTCATCAGAGCGGTACTCCGCTCTGATACCACTTTTGTAACACCCCTACTCTATTCGGCTCCTAATCATCTTACTTAACAATATATCGCAGCGGTAATCTCAACAATTGACTACTGGTCACCGTTCTTGCTCGCCCATACGAGTAATAACGTGCTTCCTGATAAGCTCTTAAATACGAAACATTTCTCGCAGTGACAACAAGAGATAGATCTAAACTCCCAAAACCAATATAAGATACATTCACAGTGAGCTTTCTACGTATCCAAAACATATACATGTTTCTAGGTTCGTATTAAAATGCAACAGTGCATGTTTAAATAACTGTAATCAAACTACCCAGCGCGTCACTCTCTTTGCCGACACCGGAAGTTGCATACCTGCAAAAATGGTAGTTTGTGGTATGGAATCAGCCCCTGCTGAGTATGTTATTACCTGACTGTCGTGCACCCTCGGACCATTCAGTTATTTGGTCGAGAGTATGCAATTCGTTTCCATACAAATAGTTCAATGTTGAAACTGTAAAACAACAATATATATTGCAGTAATCTCAAATAACAAACAAGCCCCCGGCTTCACACAGCATCATAATAACCACTGAAAGCGTTTGCAGCGCTTATATGAGTACAGAGACTCCATTCCAACAAACACTTAATATTTCATAATTGAGTTCAGCGACTCACTCGACCAGACACCCAACCACAATCCACACATGAGTACGGTGACTCGACACAACCAGTTCACAACACACAATATGAGCACAATGGCTCGTTCAAACAAATCCACCAACATACCACACATAACCACAAAGCACAACCAATGAACAACAAGGCGAAGTAACGAGAATTATAAACGAGTATGAACTCTCGTCTTTGGCATGCAAGCCCAAATAATGTTCGCCTAATGTACGAGTTAATATAGTCGTTCGTAATTGTTCAGTCATGTCTAATGACAACGTCTCGTTAGAACGACGTGTCTCTAAGTTACCCATCTCTTATGGCGGGTCACCCACGGCAATAGCCACTCCAGCGGTAGAGTCTCCGTCCTACGAACAATCTGTAGTTCGTAGGAAATTTATCCAGATACTTACGGCTACCACACGGTGTCCTAGTATGTTAATGGATCACAATTCACAGCAAGAGCCACATCCTTGATAAACTTATTTATACCATCGCATCGCTTTACTATTTTTTTTTTTAACACAGCAGACCAAGGTCGTAGTCCAATCCTGAGTATGTCGACTCGGGATCCAGTGCTAGATACGAGAGCGGCGTTAAAGAGGCCAATGCTCCGTATATAAGTCTCAGATATTTTATATATCTTATTATCCTAATGCTACAACGTTTTACTTACGTTCCTTATATTACACATATAAGATAGCATCATTGCCGCTAGTTCGTTTATAATATGTCATATACGAACGGTACTGTTATCGCACAACAGTAATAATAAAGCAGCATTAATACACAACTCAAGCATATTAATTCACACAAGCAGACATTCAATCTTATCACAGATTTTCACACAATGTCTGAACTGAGGAAATCCTCAGAGACAATCTAGCCACATAAATAACATACCGTTCACCCTGAAAGTATTACGGTGGAGTATGATTCAGCTAGATCCGATGCTCCTCGTGTCGTCTCTAACAATCTATCAATATGCATCACACCATGCATCAGCATCTCATACTAACAGTACACTATGGCACCCCGTACCGTTACTAATCCATCCCGGTTTATTCCCCGTTGTTAGCTATAAACATCTGTCGGGTTTTCGGTTTAACTCGGGATTTGGAACAATGTTATATTACATGCATAGTCTTGTCTCGTATATTAATATACTTATTGTTGAACTTTGTTATCGCATGTAACTTAATATACCCTTGTATATCATGTAGTTTGTTTCTACATTGTATGTATAATTCTTAATCATGCATTATACATTTCACCTTAGTATTTATTTTCCTAAGGTTTGTTTTCCCACATTTAATGGAGTATAATTCATATGTAACAGTACTTTTGGATTATATAAATCCTCATTTCCATGTACACTCCTAACATTAGAACTTCCATATCTAATGTTTGTAATTCCTTTTTCCCTTTACTGTATATCATTTTAATTATGATTACATGGTCATTAAACCATATTATATTTTTCTACTCCATAACATATATTATTTGTATATAGAATTATGGGACTTATTCGTTATATGGAAGTCTTTAATATATATATATTCATTCCTTTTAATGAATACCTCTTATATTTAAATGTTATACCTCTTATAACACTTAAAACCATATTATAAATTTCATTCAAAAATATTAATATTTCCGAACAGCACCTATGTTCCTTAATTATTTACAAAATCCACCACATAATTTATACCATGTTATATTATAGTTATATAACATATATTTGACAACTATGTCATTAAGACAATTATAACTTATAGTTATATATTGCTAATAAATACCAAACAGCCCTTAAAACTCTCGGTATTAATTAATTCCCACCAAACTTCCATATTTACAACTCAACCCAAATTATATTTCCTTGTTACACTTATAGTATATACCTTATATTATAATCCTTATCCTTAATATAATTATAACCCATGGTATATTTTCTCAAAATAACCGAACAGACCCCATGGTCTATTTAAATTATTTTTCCACCACTTAACTTTCAATATTCACCAATTTCCCCTCTTTAAACATATAGTTTCTAATTCCATTAAAATCATATATTATACATATGTCCTTATAAAACCTTGTATATAATTCCAAAAATCACCAAACTATACCAAAGGTTATAAACATTATTCCTAACCTTATACTTCTCTAAATCTCGATTTTACCACATGTGTTACCCATTTGTAACAATATTATGAAATACCTTATATTATACTTATTTAATTCATATTAACTCCAAATCTAACCAAATCAATTCCTAAAAATTCCTAATAACCTAAGGTTTGTACTAAACTCCTCTTAGTATCCCCAACTTTTCGGAAATCACAATACCACCCCAAGTCTTATAAATCTTTTGCAATTTAATAAGTATCTTATTATAAGGTAGTATTTTAATTTCTAAAATTCTCCAAGTTGGTCAAAGCCTCCTATATAGTCAACTTTGACTTCTAATACCAATTGGGACTCAAACTTTCAGTAATTACCAACAATACCCCATACTTTTCTATTTTTACAATTTTGACCCAAAACTTTATAAAATGTTATAATTTTTATTAAATTCATTTAAAAACCCTAAACTCCTCTAAATTAAGCCCACGGCTTTCTAAATTCCTAGTAATTACGAATTGGCCCCAATTTTAATTATAAGCATAAATAAAAACTAAATAAGCTTATAAACTTAAATTAAAATGGCCTAATGACATGGCCTTATTACAACCTTGAACTTGCAAAATAAATTACACAATAAATGTCTCAAAATATAGCATATATATTCGGCCTCACTTAGGTTTAATTATTTTTCCACATAATGTCATAATTTGACCATTATGTTAATTAAATCCCTTAAATGACTAGCTTAATTTATCTTAGCCATTTTTTCCCATTTTAGGTCAATATGACCTATATTTGAAGTTTCACTCTCGGCCATATATATATATATATATATATATGTGCTTAAAAATTGTAAAAATCATAAGTTTAAGGTGTTTATACCTTGATTATGCCTTGTATGCTCTCGGCCACTTGTAGGAAAAATCACCACATGATTTAGACATGTTTAATACACAAAAACAAGATATGGTTACACTCCAAGCTTGAGCTTAACCATAAGGAATAATTAATGTAAGATTTAAGGCAAAAATCACCTTAAAAATGCAAGGAGTGTTCAAGGTGGTTTCGATCTGAACCAAACACACCACAAGGTGTTAGATCCACCATATTGACATAGGAAATAGTTAGATCACGAAATGCTACCTTGTTATTAGGTTTTACCTTGGAAAATGCCTTAAAAGAGAGTATTTCTCTTGGATCTTGGTCACCCTTGCTCCAAATGGCTAACCAACTGAATGAATATGTAAATATGAAGATTATGAGTGTATAAACTCATAAAAAAAACAGAAGAAAGAAACCGCATGAAGAGTGGAGGTTCTTAAGGTATGTTTTTACCTTAAATTGTAGATTTGAACAACCTTGGTCCCTCTACTGGTCTCAACCGAGTTTAGCTCTTGTTCTAACCTTAGAACACTGAGAATAAGCCATAGGAATTGTTGAGCCACGAAATTTAGGTGTTGGTAGTGAAGAGATGGAGAAAAAGGGCTAAAAATGACATTAAAACACTTACCTTAAGGACTTAGGAGCTAGGTTTGCCTTCCATGTTCAAGAACAAGCTTGGAGAGCTTCAATGGAAGGGAGAGCTCGGCTGGACAGAGGAGAATCGGACAAGGAAGGAAGGAGGAGATAGGTAAGGTAAGTAAAGTTTGAAATAATGTAAAAAGTAAGCTTATTTTCCAAAAAGTAAATGTATTAGGTGATGACTTGTCCCAAAATCATTGTATGCTGTCTCCTCTCTTATTGCAGCCGATCACCATGGTCCAAATGGGTCAATTAATTGACCATTGACCATGCTTGGTCAATATTGACTCATGCGGGCCCCACTTTAGGGTTTTATTAATATTTCAATATTAAATTTGTAAAAATTCGTAAATTTCTGGAATTAAATTCCTAATATGATATAATATGATTATATATCATATTTAAGGATAATTATAATTTTTAAGCCCATTAAAAATCAATTTAAAAGGCAATCTCACAAAAACGTGCTTTAAGGTGTTTTAGTGCACGTTTTGTGTCACAGGGTGTTCCTGAGCTTAGTTCTCCTTGAGAACGGTTTTGTTGTGTTCCTTACTTCATTATAATACTTAGGAATCCACTTTGGATCCTATTTGAGGTCATAAATCTTTATGGTGTCTTAAAGCACATTTTTGGCTTTACCGATCTTAAGGCGTGTTTTGCCTTGTTGAGATCTTCTAGATTGTTTCCCAATAATATTTAGATGTTTAATAATCATCTTAGATCATTAATAGATCATTTAATTATATTTTAAGGGTTAGGGGTATTTCAAGTGACCCCTCAGGGAGATGTTACGGATGTAGTGCAGCAGTTTGTGACGCAGTTGATGCAGACGATGGCTGCAGCTGCTGGGGGAGCTGGTGGAGGAGCTGGTGGTGCTGGCCCAGCAGGGGCGAATGCAGTGGGAGGCCGAGTCCGGGCACTCCAGGAGTTCATGAAGCTAAAGCCACCTTCTTTCGACGGCTGTGGCGACCCTCAGGAGGCGAGCCATTGGATTACTGAGGTCGAGGACCTGCTGAGAGTGATAGGGTCGGAGGACGACCAGAAGGTAGACTTCGCCACGTTCCTCTTCAAGGGGGAGGCGAAGGAGTGGTGGCGCATGGTGATGGGTAGACATCCCCAGCCTTGGACCTGGGATCAGTTCTGCTTGGAGTTCAACAAGCAGTTCTATCCGGATGTCTACAAGGACCAGAAGATCAATGAGTATAACCGGCTGCGTCAGGGAGAGATATGACCGTAGAGGAGTACGTGAGGAAGTTTGTGACCCTGTCGAAGTATGCTCCGGAGCCAGATGAGCATAGGAAGCTCGTAAGTTCGAGAGCGGTTTGAGGCCAGCATCAGGTCGGCGTGACACCTCTTCGTCACCGGACCTTCAGAGATGTGGCGGGATGTCGCCCTGCTGGTAAGGCTGACATCAGGGGCAGGCAGGCCGGCAAGACCATAAGGGGAAGAGCGTGCTGAGGAGCCTCAGAAGAAGGAAGCTGCTCCTCCTCAGAAGAAGCAGACCTATGGAGCCGTCGGGGAGCTTCTTCATCTTCGTCAGCTGGGCGAAGTGTGGGTCTTGTGGTCGCTCCCATCCTGGTAGGGAGTGCTACAAGAAGACTGGTGCCTGCTTTAAGTGCGGGTCGATGGAGCACCGGATCGCTCAGTGCCCTCAGGCATCCAGTAGAGGCTCAGGAGATAGAGGCACTGGCTCAGATTCAGGGCGAGGTCCGATCAGAAGAAGCCTCAGACTCAGGCCCGGGTTTATGCTATGGCGGGGAGCGTGATCGTGCTGGTGATCGCGTCATCTCAGGTATTCTCCAGATCCATTCTCGAGATGTGTTTTGTCTGTTTGACTCGGGAGCTACGCATTCCTTTGTCTACTTTGATTTGTTGGGTGATCTTGGATTGACTGCTGTGTCTAGTGAGGTAGACCTATGTGTGAGTAGTCCGTTAGGTGGGGTTGCCCCTTGTGTGTTGGATTCTGTGTAAGGCTTGTCCCATAGTAGTTAGGGACAAGACCTTCTTTGCTGACCTCATCCTGATGCGTGACCTGTTTTGATGTGATCCTGGGCATGGACTGGCTAGCAGAGCACCGTGCCCATATAGATTGTGCAGCGAGGAGAGTATTCGACTTGCTAGACGGGACTCGCTTTGCTTTCTGGGAATGCAGTTCCGTGCGCCGGTGATTGTGTCAGCGATGCAGGCAGCCAGTTTCTTGAGGAAGGGCTGCCAGGGCTTCTTATGTTATCTGCCAGAGGTGCGTGAGGGATCTAGCTTGGAGAGCATCCCGATCGTCAAGAGTTCCCAGAGGTCTTCCAGGACGACGTGCCCGGACTTCCACCAGTGCGAGAGGTGGAGTTCACCATCGATTTAGCGCCAGAGACTCAGCCCATCTCTAGGGCCCCTTACCGTATGAGTCCGGCGGAGTTGAAGGAGCTGAAGGTTCAGCTTCAGGAGCTGCTAGATAAGGGCTTCATACGCCCTAGTGTTTCGCCTTGGGGAGCGCAGTGCTGTTTGTGAAGAGAAGGATGGGACCTTCCGTTTGTGCATCGACTATAGAGAGCTGAACAAGGTGACAATCAAGAACCTCTATCCCCTTCCGCGCATAGATGATTTGTTTGACCAGTTGGCGGGCGCCACAGTGTTCTCGAAGATAGATCTTCGTTCGGGCTACCATCAGTTGAGGATTAAGGCTGAAGATGTGCCTAAGTCCGCTTTTAGGACTCGTTATGGTCATTACCAGTTCCTAGTCATGCCTTTTGGTCTGACTAATGCTCCATCAGTATTCATGGATATGATGAACCGGGTTTTCAAACCCTATCTGGATCAGTTTGTAGTGGTCTTCATAGATGATATCTTGGTGTACTCCAGGAGCGCAGAGGAGCATGAGGAGCATCTGAGGATTGTTTTGCAGACGCTGAAGGGTCGTGAGTTGTATGCTAAGTTGAAGAAGTGTGACTTCTGGCTTGATCGCGTGGTATTCTTGGGACATGTGGTCTCGAAGGACGGTATCTCAGTGGATCCTGAGAAGGTTAGAGCTGTGATGGAGTGGGCGAGGCCCACGAATGTTGCTGAGATTCGTAGCTTCCTTGGGTTAGCCGGGTATTACAGGAAGTTCGTTGAGGGGTTTTCTAAGATTGTATCCCCGCTGACCCGTCTGTTGAGGAAGGAGATTAAGTACGAGTGGAGCGAGGCTTGCGAGCAGAGCTTTCAGGAGATTAAGAAGAGGCTGACGACCGCACCGATTCTGACTTTGCCTTCTGGGACTGAGGGATTCGAGGTCTTCTGTGATGCGTCCCATAAGGGACTGGGATGTGTTTTGATGCAGCAGGGTAAGGTGGTGGCTTATGGCTCTCGACAGCTTAAGCCCTATGAGAAGAACTACCCTACCCACGATCTGGAGTTGGCAGCTGTAGTGTTCGCACTTAAGATCTGGAGGCATTATCTGTATGGAGCGTCGTGTAAGGTTTACACGGACCACAAGAGTCTCAAGTATTTGTTCACTCAGAAGGAGCTGAACTTGAGACAGAGGAGGTGGTTGGAGCTACTTCACGACTACGATTTAGAGATCCTCTACCACCCGGGTAGAGCGAATGTTGTTGCAGATGCCTTGAGCCGGAGAGGTGCTTCGGTGTAGCTTGTGCTCTGACTGGAGTCCAGAGGTCCGCCTTAGAGCTGCAGCGTATGGGTGTTTGGGTAGTCAGACCAGCCAGTGCCAGTGTGATAGCAGCGCTTCAGGTTCAGTCTTCGTTGGTCGACAGGATCCGGGTTGGTCAGGAGGCAGATTCAGCTTTGTGTCGGATCAGAGAGGGGCTGTCTTCAGAGCAGAATTCAGACTTCAGTGTCTCCAGTGATGGGTGTCTGTTTTCAGAGGCCGTGTATGTGTGCCAGACGATGCAGTGCTGCGCAGAGAGATCCTTCAGGAGGCTCATGGAGCGCCATACTCAGTTCACCCAGGAGGGTGAAGATGTATCGAGACCTCAGAGAGTCATTCTGGTGGTCTGGGATGAAGCGTGACATCTCCGAGTTTGTTTCGAAGTGCCAGACCTGTCAGCAGATTAAGGCTGAGCACCAGAGGCCAGCGGGTTTGCTTCAGCCCCTCCCCATTCCTGAGTGGAAGTGGGAGAGTGTGGGGATGGATTTCGTCATGGGTTTGCTTAGGACTCCTTCGGGTTGTGATGCTGTATGGGTGATAGTCGATCGTCTGACGAAGTCTGCTCATTTTCTGCCGGTGAAGAAGACCTTCAGTTTGGAGCGCCTAGCTCGTTTGTATCTGGATGAGATAGTGAGACTTCACGGTGTGCCTACTACTATTGTGTCTGATCGTGACCCACGTTTTGTTTCGAGATTTTGGCGCAGTTTGCATAAGGCCTTGGGTACGAATTTAGCGTTCAGTTCAGCTTACCATCCTCAGTTGGATGGCCAGACGGAGAGGACTAATCAGGTTTTGGAGGACATGCTTCGCGCATGTGTCCTGGACTTTGGAGGTAGCTGGGAGCAGCATGTGACTCTGATTGAGTTCGCCTACAACAACAGCTTTCAGGCGAGCATTGGTATGGCTCCGTTTGAAGCGTTGTATGGTAGGAGGTGCAGGTCACCCATCTGTTGGGATGACCTGAAGGAGAGGGTCTTGGTTGGACCCGAGCTGGTGCAGGGAGCAGTAGAGAAGATCAGGACCATTCGGGAGTGTTTGCTTGTTGCTCAGAGCAGACAGAAGTGCTATGCAGACCAGAGGCGTAGGCCGCTTGAGTTTGATGTTGGTGATCATGTCTATCTGCGAGTGTCGCCGGTCAGAGGCGTGGTCCGGTTTGGGAAGCGTGGGAAGCTTAGCCCGAGGTTCGGACCGTTTGAGATTCTGGAGAGGATTGGCCCAGTGGCCTACCGTCTAGCCTTGCCGCCATCTTTGTCAGCTGTGCATAACGTCTTCCATGTGTCTATGTTGAGGAAGTATCTGCATGATCCGTCTCACGTGATCGACTACAGCCAGCTTCAGTTGAGAGAGGACTGCAGTTTCGAGGCGGTGCCTACTCGTATTTTAGCCAGGGATGTCCGTCGGCTTCGTAGTAAGACCCTGCCTATGGTGAAGGTCCAGTGGTCAGATCAGTTAGAAAGTGAAGCAACTTGGGAACTCGAAGATGAGCTGCGTGCCAAGTATCCCTCCCTGTTCGAGCAGTAAGGTGAGTTAATCTCGAGGACGAGATTCTTTTAAGGGGGAGGTGATGTTATAACCCGTGTAATTGCAACCTTATATTATGTCCGGTTTATGTAATGAGCTAAGATGGATTACATTTTTACTGTCAGTTGGGACGTCAGCGGCATTGTTTTAATTGTCAAGGACGAGGAGGTCTTTCGGTTAATTAATTAAGGTAATTAATTATCTGATTTATAAGGAGAAGGGTTCCTTATTTTCCCTTACATTTTCTAATTATTCTAATCACGTCAGTCCATTCGTGAGGAGCGTCTCGATCGTGGTTTGAACGACAGTTTCCTCCCTTCCCTTCTCTCTCTCCAATTCCCCCTCTGCTGAAGCGGTGAATGATCTACTGCAATCTGGTTGGAATCTCTGCTGCTGTGTAACTCATCTATCCGCCTTCAGGTTTGGTTCTCGAAATTCAGATTGGTAATTAGAGCAAGTTCCTCTCCTCTGCAGTTTCTGATTTTGGATGATTGTTGTGATGAACTCAGCGATTGTGCTCTGCGTTTGGATTCGTGTTCTGTGTGTGGCTGTGCTCTGCGAATTGTTGGAGGTTCTGCACTCCCGAATTCAGGTTTGTGTTGCAGTTTTCGAGGTTTTGAGTTTGGGGGTTTCCTTCTTCGTTTTCTGATTTTAGATTTGACATTGTGGGATTCAGTTGCTGAGGATCTCTGTCGGATTTCTGGATTGCTACGGACTGTTTCAGATTGTTATCTCTGCTGATTGATTGAGGTAGGTGGTTACTCGATTCAGTTTGGAAGTTCAGCCATGGGGATTGCAACGGTTCTGTTTCGTGTGTGATTTCTGTTTGTGATGTCTGTTTGGTTGCGTTTTGGAATGGTTAAACCCCCATGGTTTCCTGTTTTAATGTCTGATTTGGTGTGTGTGCTTAATTGGCAATTCGTGGTATCGAATTGTGTTATTTTTCTGCTCTGTACGTCTTCTGAAATTTGCAGTTTTCGCACTGTCCGAACTTCTGTCCGAGCTTTGAAGTTCGGACAGTGCGTTTTGCCTTTCTGATTTTCAAGTTTGGGGGTATGTCCAAACATCTGTCCGAACATAGATGTTCGGACACACCCTCAGGTTTTTCCTCTGATTTAAGTTCGACCTGTGTCCGAACTTCGACGTCCGGACACAAGGTCGGACCTTCCGCGTGTTCTTCCGTAAAACCTGTCCGAACATCCGTCCGAACTTGGATGTTCGGACATTCTGAATTCCTCTATCTGATTTCAACTCGACTTGTGTCCGAACAATGATGTCCGGACACAAGTTCGGACATTTGGCATTCTCTGATTTCTGAGTCTCGACTTGTGTCCGAACTTCGACGTTAGGACACAAGTTCGGACACCTCTCTGTTTTCAGCGTAACTTCTTCGTTTGAACTCCGATTTGAGTGCCGTCTGCGGCATTGGATTCCTTATGTTCTGTACTACTGATTTATGAGTGTTTTGGCATATTTAAATGCAACTTTGCTTCTGTTTAAGCAATCCTTCTGTTTTGGGACATTGCACATTGTTTCTGAGCCGTGAATGGCTGGGTCGAGCTATTCCGTGGTATACCATGTAGACGTCATTCTGAGTGTGGGTCATTCCCTTTCTGTTCTGTGGGGTTGACGAACCCTTTGGCTCTTTCGAGTCATTTCTGCGTTGCCGAGAGACCTGGTATGGTCTATGGGTCTTCGACCCTTCTGAGTGTGTGCATTGTGTTTTGTCCCCTTTCTGTTTAAGTGTTCTGACTGTTTCTGAATTGGGAACCCTTGAGTTCCACTCTGTTTCGGTTCTGAAAGCTTCTGGATATTGAGAATTGTGGATAAATGCTTATCTTCTCCTTCTTCTGTTTTCAATTGTTTTGAGCGACCTTACTGATGACGGTCGCTGCTTACTGGGCATAGTTGTGTGCTCATTCCCCTACTTCTAACATTTTTGCAGATTGATCAGTGAGGATCATCTTGAGTTCTGGAGCTATATTGTTAGCCTTTTCTGTTCATTCAGTTTGATACTTTGAGATGTTGTAGCCTTCGGGCCTTACTTTTGACTTCTGTTTCTGACTCAGTTTCGTATATGGGATTTTGGTATTTGCTTCCGCTGTATTTGAATACATTGGCTTACAATGTTTATGTAAACTTGGTTTTGGGCCTTTATTTCGTTTGAGTGTTTTAGAGCCTTGCGTTATTAGGTAGTAATACGCGGCGTGTAGCACCCTTAACTCTTAGGCCAGTTTTAGGGGTGTTACAGTTTCTTACACATTTAAGATTATAAACTTGAAGAATAACCTATCTAGGAGTAAAGTGGATGAAAAGAGCAACGTGTGCGCTCAAACGGATCTCAAATCGGAGCTAAAACGAAGCAACTGGAGCCGATCGAATCTTTCCGGAACCGCTCCGGAACCGGTCGGAACCGATCAGAACCGGAAACGAAACCGGAACCGGCCGAAACCGGTTTTTTGACCGAATCCGAAGCGAATTCAGATTTCAGAATCGGAACCGGAACCGCCCAGACCGGTTCTGAATACGAATACACATTTTCCAGAACCGGAACCGGTGGAACCGGACCCGTGGCCACCATTAACCAAGAGCCCCATCCTCTTGGCCTTGTACATCTATACCATCGCATCACATTACCAATTTTTCTAACACAGCAGACTAAGGTCGTTAGTCCAATCCGAAGTATGTAAACTCGGGATCCAGTGTTAGATACGAGAGCGGCGTTAGAAAAGGCCAATGCTGTAACACCCCTCTCCATAATCACGTAATAATCTCTCATGTAGCAATAAATAAAATGTCTTACAGCGGAAGAATTATAAACAATACAATACTCACTCGGGTGTCACCGGCCATTACTCGCCCATGCGAGCAACGAAGACAAACTATCTCCAACTTCCAACATAAACAAACTGCTAACCGCCATGATAACGAGAAAACTCCTATACATCATACTAAGTCCATAAACCATAAACATCGACAAGTGAGCGTCTACCCAATCTTGAATATACATAACCTTACCATAATACAACTCCATGTGTGGTAATTAAAGTGAACTCTAATTACCCTGTTCCCGCACTTCGGCTTCGATGATAATGAACAACCTGCAATGGTGTAGTATCAGCGATAGACGCTGAGTATGCCGGGCCTGGACCCTATTGGTCACTTAGTCATTTTAACCATCTTATTATTAGATTGGTTTCATGCTTTACCATTTTACAGTTATAATCAATACTGTAATAAACATTATAATATACATAATCATCCATCCAAACATTCATAAATACTTAACCATCCATCCAATTCAAACATTCATTTAATATCTCAACCAACATTTGTATATCGAATGTATCGAATAATAACAGTATAATGTACAATGTACAATCGCCGTAGCGTTCACCATCCATTGTCAATTTATTTTAGTTTGACCTTCAAGGCCCCATCCATATGTACAATGTACAATCGCCGTAGCGTACAGTTCCCATAGTTAATAATGTACAATGTACATTCGCCGTGGCGTACAGTTTTCATATTTAATTTACCTTAGCCTTGTAGGCTCCATCCAACCATGTTTAATTAATACCAGTTGGGCGTCATGTTAGGACAACCCGATATCCTCACCATGGACAGTAGTCCTCCCGTACACACAAAGGTGCTCATTTCGCCAGAGGTCCGGAGGCCCCTGACTCTCTTATGTCTCGTAAGACGTCCATATAAAGGCCGTAGCCACCTGACCCACGATCCAGTTTGGGCTCGTTGGGTATAACCTGGAGCGGAACCCAATCGGGTACCCCTCAGTGATCACAAATGTGCAACCAAGTAGTTCGTAAACTACCGGGATTCCTCACCTCAACTCATACCATCTCTCTCTCATAATGTTTAAGATATGCTCTTAGTCTTATGGAGAATAATTATTAGTTAGCTGCCCAATGGGTCTCACGCATACCTAGAAGTAATCTAGGTTATATTCATGTTCGAGATCCATGCTCTAGAGACTGACAATGTCGTGACTCATCCCTAAGTGTTTTACTTAGGTTACCATATACTTAATATTAATACTATGGTATTACAACAAGTAACCATCATGTCATCACAATAACGTATATGTATGTTTATATAAGTCGATCTATAGTCGACGTAGTGTTAGTCCCGTAGGACGCTCGTGCATAAATAAATAATGCAGTAACACTTAATCACATACATGTATCCACACACATAACACACAAGTTATATCAACCAAATCCGAGCCCAAGGAGCTTCCTTAGGACAACTCGGATCAAACCCCTTTACATACCGTTCACCAAGACCTAGGATGCGCAGTGTAGTCCACTAGCTCGTCAAGCGTCCTTGTCTGAAGTATGATCTAAACGGTATTAAAACTATAAGTCAGTCTCCATGACTAACTACATCCGGTATTTCCGAATAACAAGTAACCCCGACAGTTCATCCCTGTTTTCTACAGTTGTTTGTTACGGGTTTCTCTAAACCGGTCGGCTTTGTTACTTAACTCGTATGACAAAACATTTCAACTGTCAAGTTTAATTCATTATTTTTCTTTAATCTTATCCACCATTAATATAGGTACATAACCCATGGTTGCATGTATGCATGCATTATTATATTATATTGTATTATTTTTCCACCATCCACTATAATACATTGTATTTTATAATCCATTATCTTTAGCAAATCATGTTTGCATCCAAAAACTCATAACTTATAGTTTGTAACTATTTTTTGTAACAACCACCACCATTATATTATATGGTTTTCCAACCATAATATATATCCATCCTTATATACATTATTCTTGTGTATGTATATATTTACCACGTAGGTAAGTTCCATGAGTTTAATAAACTCTTATATAATATGTTACATTTTATCATCTTTTATTAGATGATTATTCCCATTAGTTGTATTATATTATACAACTTATATTAAGACTATTATCCCAATATTATGTAACATTTTATGTTGTATATTTTCAACTCCTAAGGTTTATTCAATAAATACCTTAGTTTATAAATCCTATTTATTTATAATTTGTCACATTGTTTAATGTGAATATCCTTACTTATATTAACCCCACCTAGACCATATAATTGTTATAACATTTATAACATTATAGACCTTAGTCTAAAATTCATTTTCCAACCTTATATAATTCGGTACAGCCCTTGAATTTATTTAAATTCCCTTTTGACCACATAACATTATGTAATGTCATACCATGTACTAATATCATATAATATGATATTTGTATTTCCTTTAATTTATAACCTATAGTCTTTATGCAAAACTATTATATATTGCCGCATAGGCACATATATTAAACCTTATTCTTTTCCCATAAACCATAGTTTCCTTTATTTACAAAATCACCCCATTATTTATACCATGTTATATACACCATTTAATATAACATTTCTAACTTATAAAAGAGTATAACCTATGGTTATTTTATTTAATAACCGAACAGACCTCAATATATATTTTATATTGCCATTAGGCCCAATTTATAACATATGGTTTTATAATATCATTAAAACTATATATTATACACATATCTTAATAGATACTCTTTTATTATTCTAGAAATCACCAAATTTCACCAAAGGGTTATAATTACCCTTACTAACCCATATACTTTCGGTATTTATAAATCCACCACCTATATTTCTCCAAAGTGTCCTAATGACATAATAACTATATATTATACATATATAGTTTATTTTAATTCCAAAATCAACCCAATAAATTCCTAAAAATTCCTAATAGCCCATGGGTGTTTATAATACCATTTTACACCCTTAATTTTCAGTAATAACATATTCACCATATATGTTATAAAATTGTTACAATTAAATACATAACTTATTACAAAACCTTAAATAAGTTATTTAACTTATCTAATTTGGTCAAAACCTACCATATGGTCAAGGTTGACCTCCTTAATATTTCCTTGACCATTAATTCCTAATAATTACGGTTTGCACTCATACTTTTTAGAATTTACCATTTAACCCCAAAACTTTATATAATCTTATAAACTTTATTTTCAATCCTTTTTAACTTCTAATTTTCGGCCTTATTATTATAAAGCCCCCAAATTTAATTTGATTACACCTAAGACCCCATTTCTTTTCGGTAATGCATTTTCACCACTTAAACTTAATTAAAAGCTTATAAATGCATAAATAAAATGGCCTAAAGTACATGGCCTTATTACAAACATTTGCTCACAAAATAAATTACACATAAATGTCCCAAAATACATATAAACTTTCGGCCCTCACCATAACTTTTCATTTAATTACCAAACTTCCACATAATGTCTTAAATTTGACAATTATGCTTGTTTAATTAGTTAGATAAATTTATTAAACCGTTCCTTAATCACCTAAGGTCAAAATAAGACCTTAATATACTCATTCACTCACGGCATATATGTATAAATATGTATAAACACATATTAATATACCAAGTGAAGGTTTAAGTGATTTATACCTTGTTTTTGCCTAGTTTAGGCCTTGTTTGATTTCGGCCAGCTTAGGATTATTTTTCCAAAGCTTCTTTTACATGTTTTCAAACAGCAAATAAGACATAGTTAGTCTCCAAGCAAGATCTAACCATAAGAAGTGTTTTAATGTATATTTCAAGGTAAGATTTACCTTAGAACAACAAGGCAAGAACAAGTACTGTTCGGCCTGTTTTTACAGAAGAGTAAGAGCATCAAAAGAGCTACTAAACCAAGGCTTAAAACCGACATAACTTAGATTTGAAGATGGCTAATTTTTACCTTGTTTAAAGTGCCTAAAATGGTGTTTTTGGCTTGGATCTGGCTATACCTCGAAGCTCTTGATGTACCAACTGAATAAGTAAGTTAAGATGAAGATAATAAGGCTAGGAACAAATTTTCACAGCCGAATTTGAAGGGAATCAAAAGATATGAGCTTAAAGCACATTTTTGTACCTTAAGAACAAGATTGGGTTTCTCCACCTTCTTCCCTTGTTATGGCCGAGATTTGTCCTTCATTTAACCTCCAAAACAACCTAGATCCATGGATGGAAGTGGTTGATGCTTAGATCCACCGAAAGAGGAAAGATTCGTGAAGAAATTGAACATAAAATGACTAATTAAGCTTACCTAGGTAGCAAGGTGTTCTTCTATGTTCTTGGAGAGTTACCCACGTTTTGGACAAGCCAAAGAGAGGATAGAGAGGCCTTGTCTCGGTTGGGAAGCAAGGCAAATGAGAGATTAGGTCAAATTTTGCCTTAATACTCATTTTTGCTTTGTTTAATGTAATTAGTGTTTGATGACTCACCAAGTCTGATTGCCATCAATTATTGGAGGGGCTGGAGCCTGTCAAGTTAAGCCTCCCACGTTTTTTGAAGGCTGAATCATTCAAATAAGGAGCCAAAGTTGAATAATTACATTATTGTATTAAAAAGGTAAAAGTGGTCCCTTAAATTATGGAGTGGTGTTGGAGGCTTGTCTTTTGTGCTTGCAAGTGGTGAAAACAGGCTCCCTTACTTGTGGCTGTCGACCTCATGTGGTCCAAGGGGTCAAACTTTGACCTCTTGACCATTCTTAGTCAATGTTGACTCAAACGGGCCCCCTTTTAGGGTTTTATTAATATTTTAATATTAAATTTGTAAAAATTTGTAAATTTCTGGAATTAAATTCCTAATATGATATATTATCATATTTAAAGGTAATTATAACCTTTAAGCCCATTAAAAACCAATTTAGAGGGCAATTACACAAAAACGTGCTTTAAGAAGTTTTAGTGCACATTTTGTGTCGCAAGGTGTTTCTGAGCTTGGTTTTCTTTGAGAACGGTTTTGTTGTGTTCCTTACATGATATTTGATCATGGAATCCTATTTTATATCATATAGAGGTCATTAGACCTTTAAGGTTTTCTTAGAGCACATTTTTGCCCTTCTTGACCTTGAAGCCTGAGAGTGCTTGTTCTTTGTGTTGGAGTGTTGTCCAACAATTGTAATATGTTTAGTATTATGTTAATAAGCTTAGGACAAAATTTTAGGTCCTAAGAAGTTCATTTGGGTATTTATTTACCCCTAACAGTCAAAGGGTGCAACATCTTGTTTTGTGTTGACCACTATTGTTCTCAGTTGACTTTTAAGGCATGTTTAGGCCTTAATCAATGTGATTAGATATTTAATCCATGTTTTATTAGTTTGGGGTATTTCAAATGCTCCATATTTAAGTCCCAGATAATGTATATATCTTATTATCCTAGTGCTACAACGTTTCTCTAACGTTCCTTATATTACATATAAGAAAGCACCATAGATGCTAGTTCATTTATATATATAGGTTCATATACACGAACCAATACTGTTATCGCAAAAACAGTAAATAATAAGCAGCTTAAATATACAGTTCATGCATATTTACTCACACATTCAGACATTCAATCTTATCACAGATTCACAAAAGTCTGAACTGAGGAAGCCCTCAGAGACAATCAAGGACACGTAACAACATACCGTGCACTGGGATTATAAAACTGTGGAGTATGAATCAGCTAGATCCGATGCTCCTCGTGACGTCTCTAACAGTCTAACAATACGTAACACTACAGATTAGCATCCCGTATAACAACATTACTCTACAGTACCCCGTACTGTCGCTAATCCCTCCCGGTTCGTTCCCCGTTATTTACTAACAAAGTTTGTCGGGTTTTCGGTTTAACTCGGGATTAGTAAACGCCATATTACATGCGTGGTTACGTCGTTGTATATTAATATTCTTAAACGTTTGTTATCGCATGTAATTTAATATACGCTTGTATATTACATAGTTTATCACTATATTGCATGTATAATCTTAATCATATATTATACATCTCACCTTAGTATTTATTTTCCTAAGGTTAGTTTTTCCAAGTGTAATGTCGTATAATTCATATTTAAAAATACTTTGAATTATATAACTCCTTATTATTTCATGTACAACATAACATTAGAATTTCCTTAACTAATGTTGATATTTCTTTTCTTCTTATCTTATATCATTTTAATTATGATATTATATGGTTATTGAACCATATTGTATTCTCACTCCATAACATATATTTATTTATATATGTATTATGGGACCATTTAATATGGTAATTCCTTATAATATTCATTCTCCTTTAATGAATGTTTCTTATATTATAAATGTTTCAAGCTTTATAACATTAAAAACCATATTATAAATTCTTATTTTAAAATACCCATTATTACCGAACATCACTTATGTTCTTTAATATTTACACAATCCATCACATTATTTATATAATGTTACATTATAGTTATATAACATATATTATGACATTTATGTCATTAAAACATTTATAACCTATAGTTGTAAAATGTTACAAAATTCCAAACAATCCTAATGCTGTCGGTTTTTTTTTTTGTTTCACTAAACTTCCAAAAATTACATAATCACCCAAAATATTATTATATTGTTACACTTATAATATATACCTTATATTATAATCTTTAAACCTTAATATAATTATAACCTATGGTTATAATCCTTTATAATTGCCTAACAGACCCTATGGTCTGTTCCAATTTAATTCTCACCTCTCAACTTTCTATATTTACCAAATCACCCCATTTTATAACATATAGTTTCCTATTGTCATTAAAACTATATATTATACATATATCTTATTAAAACCTCATATATAATTCCAAAAATTACCAAACTATACCAAAAGGTTATAAACATCATTCCTAACCTTATACTTTCGGTATTTATGGTTTTTACCCCATATGTTACCCAAATGTAACAATGATATGAAATATCATATATTCTACTTATATAATTCATACTAACTCCAAATTTAACCAAATAAATTCCTAAAAATTCATAATCACCCAAGGTCTGTTCTAAACTCCATTTGGTACCCTTAAGTTTCAGAAATCACCATTTCACCCAAATACTTATATATCTTTTATAATTTAATAACTAACTTACTGTAAGGTAGTATTTTAATTCCATAAATTTCCAAACTTGGTCAAAGTCTCCTATATAGACAACCTTGACTTCTAAATCCCATTTTGAGCCCAAACTCTCGGTAATTACTACTTATACCCCAAACTTTCCTATTTTTACAATTTTGACACAAAACTTTATAAAATGTTATAATTTTTATTTAAATTCACTTAAAACCCTAAATTTCCTTTATTAATGCCCACGACTTCATATTTTACTAGTAATTACCGTCTGACCCCAAATTTAATGCTATAAGCATAAATTAAATTAAATAAGCTTTTAAACTTAAATTAAAATGGCCTAATGACATGACCTTATTACAACTTTGCTCTATAACATAAAATTGCACATAAATAGCTTAAAATTAATATAAACTCTCAGCCTTACCAACAGTTCTTCCTATATTACTAATTCTTCTACATAATGTCATAATTTGACCATTATGTTAATTAAATCACTTCAATGACTAGCTTATATTATCTAAGTCATTTATGGTCACACTTCGGTTAAAAATAACCATTTTAAATACTCCACTCTCGGCACATATATTATATGAACTTAGAAATCATATAAACATAAGGTTAAGGTATTTATACCTTGATTTAGGTGCCTAAATGCTCTAAACCCTCACGGAAGCTTGAAGGAGAAATTAGCTCAGAACTTTAACATGTTTTATACACCAAAATAAGATATGGTTACACTCCAAGCATGAGCTAACCATAAGGAACAAATTAATGTAAAATTTAAGGCAAATATTACCTTAAAATGGAAAGGCTAACTCAAGGAACTTTCGGCCTATATACAAAAACCAAAAGGTGTTAAAATCACCATAAAAACATGGGGAATACCAAGATGATAGCAAGGTGATATGGTAATAGGTTTTACCTTGGTAAAATGCCTTAAAGTATGAATTTTTCTCTTGTTTTCGGCCACTCTTGATCAAGGGGGTTAACACACTGAAACAACATGACAATGGGGAGATAATGAGTGTATAAACTCATGGAAATCAAGTAAAGAAAACTGGATGGAGAAAGGAAAGCCTTAAGGTATGTTTTTACCTTAAAATAGAAATTTTGACCACCTAGGTCCCTTTTGTTACTTCAGCCGAGAATATCCCTTAATCAAGGTTGAAAAATACTGATATTGAGCCATGGAAAGTGATAGATTATTAGCTCCATGTGTAGGTAATGAAAAGATGAAGAAACATAGCTAAATTATGACTTAAACCATTACCTTAGGTGGGAATTAGTTGAATTTCCCTTGATTTCTCAAGAACAAGGATTGAGAGGTTCTTATTGAGCAAGGTAATAGGCTGGAATGGGACAAGAGGAAAGAGAAAGGCTGATTTTGTGTTTAAGGAATGAAAAGTTTTAAATGGAATAGTAAAGTGATGATTCACTAAATTGCCTTGATATTTTGGTTAAAGCTACATGTTCTGTCCTCCTCCCTTAATTCTTTCGCCTTCATATAGATAAGGATGGGTCAAGTCTTGACCATTGACTTGGCTTGGTCAACATTACTTAAAAATACACTATTTCGGTTACTATTCACAAATGAATGCCATATTTATGATTTTTTTTGAAATCCTTTGAATTAGACCTTCTAATGTGGTACATTATAGTACATTAGTATAGAAAGGTGTAATCCAGCCCCTAACACCACTCAAAACCCACTTAGAAAGTCAATTTTCTCAAAAACGTGCTTTAAGGAGTTTTAAAGCACAATTTGTGTTAGAACATGTTTTTGAGCTTGGTTTTTTTTTTAGAATAGTTTTATAGTGTTCATTACTTAACTATAATACTTAGGAATCCACTTTGGATCCTAATTGAGGTCATACAATCTCTATGGTTTCTTAAAGCACATTTTTGGCTTTACCGATCTTAAGGCATGTTTTTGCCTTGTTGAGATCTTAGATTGTTCCCCAATGGTATTAAGATGAATATTAGTCTTATTAGATCATTAATATATCATTGAATTAAGTTTTTAAGGTTAAGGGTATTTCACTGCTGGTTTTTCAAATTTCGACTGCGCGTATTAAAAACCTAAATATGCGTAGGAGTTCTAATTTAAAAACGATGAGATGGAGAGAGATAGAGATGGGTCTCTATTTATAGAGTTTTTGAGAAATAAAGCCTTGTTTAGGGGTGTGAGTTCCTGTATACTTTAATTTATAAATTATAGCAAAAACATAATTTTCCCACTTTTTAATAAAAATTCCAACTACCTCACTGCTCGTCCGACTTCAGTTTTGATTGGGGAAACAAAATGAAATTAAGAAAGAGAATGAAGGTGACTGGAAAAGAATTCCCTTTGATTTTCCTGGTTGTTTGTTTGAGCTGGGGGAAATGAAAGAAATAACCGGTCAATGGTCAACGGCTGCCGACTTCTGGTTAACGGTCATTAATTGCTGGTCAACATTCATTGGTCACGGGTTCACGGGTCGTGTTAGGAAAAACCTAAACACGGCCCGTTTATTAAACAGGTTGATCTGACCCAACCTAATTAATTAATCGTGTGTGAATATTATACCTAAACCCAAACCATTTTTCAAATGGGACACAACCCAATTAATTAATCATGTCCAAATATGAAAGTCAAACCCGCATATATTAAACTCATACCTAACCCGCACAATCTGTTTAAATATCTGTAAGAAAATAATTTAACTAATTAACATTACTTTTTATGATTCTTTAACAAAAAAATTTGATTTTTAATATTTGTATATCCTATTAATATTAAAATTTCATAAAAATATATTTAATCTATAATTTATAAATATATTGGATTCAAAGTAATCAATCAGGTCATGTTGAAATTGACAACTTTCCGGCTAATCTCATTCTGTTTTCCTCTCTAAAAATTGGAAAAACGGGACACCAGGTATGACCCTAACGCATACGCCCTTACGGTCATTTGCAAGAGAAAAAGGTACTACTACTATTTTGTTTCTTTTTTGCCAGTCACGAGCGTTTTCGATTGGCAAGACCTGTCTGTCTACTTTCCGTTCCCCACCACCTCGACACTTCGTCGGATATACAAGCACAGAATTTCTCACTTAATCGCAACTCTTAACTCTTTCTCTCTGTCTTGTCCCTCCCTTGCCCGCATTTTTCACTTGAAAAGCTCAATCTCTTCTCTTCTTCTGGTTCTCGCCTTTCTGATCTCTCTGCTGGTGACCCTTCACCGCACGGTTCCTGCTTGTATTTTGCTTGATCAGGGGTGTCAACTAACCTCTACTTCCGCCAATGACTATGATGACCCAGCCCTCCTTGGATGTATGTAAACCCTCTCTGTTGTGCGTTTCTATATTTCTTTTCTGCATTTGTTATTGTCACTGTTTCCGTCGCTGCAAGTTGGTCAATTTGGAATTCTAAAGGATCGGGGGTCTTTCGTCTATCGAATTCGGTTGATTGAGCCATACATTTTTAGCGGTGGAAGGGCCCGGATTCCTTACCGAATTTGTTTTCTTCTAGGGTTTAGTGCATTTGACTTGACTTTTTTTTTTTCGTACTTCTCCCTTGCAGCAAGAGGACGAGGAGATTCTTGTGCCTCATTCAGATGTCGTTGAAGGTCCTGAGCCCATGGAAGGTTAGTGATCAATTTCATTTTTTCAACTTTGAGTGTTTGCTGGGTTTTTTTTTTGTTTTTATTTTTATTTTTTTTTGTTTTTCGTTTGCTGGGTTTGTAGTGTAGAAATTCCGCTTTATGATCCAATTTATTTTAGTCCATGCGGCGCCTTAACACAAAAGAATGTTATATGGTCAATTTTTTTAAGTTTTAAAAGAACAAAGGTGGATAAGATGGATCAGACATACCGTGCATGGGAAGGTATGGGCAGAGTGTTTCACTCTGGTGATGAAGTTTATGCATTATTCGTCTTATTGATCAGGGGCACCACCACTGTAGATGCTAATGATTTTGGCAGATGAAGTTCGGTAGAGTTTCATTCACCTAATACTCATTAAGCTTTATTAAACTGTGAACCAGGATTAGTCGAAAGGCCTTGCAAGTTGCAATTGATAATTTATGACCTAGCTTCTTGGAACATGCTGTGCCTGTTGTTTGTGAAGCCACAGTTTTTCAACTTCTTAGTTCTATGTCAGGTGCAGTTTCTGGAGTGCTAAATTGAACTAGCTTCCTTGGAGTTAGGGTTGTCTAGACTCTTCCCATCATAACTAAATTGAATTTTATTGTTACCGTGTACTTTTCCCTAATCATTATTGTATCAAATACTGATTAGAAATATATGATTGTATATATGTTTGGGAGACATTATTGCTTTTCTATTTTCTTCGGGTGTACTTAAAAAAGGACCTTCCATCTCCTTGATATTTATATTGAATGAAAAATGCATTATGTATCTCTTTTGGCCTTTCTTTGTTGTATTTACTTACTAGTTGGAGTTGATAGCCTATGAACCTTTTTGCCTATTCCCTATCGGAATTTGTGGAGTTACATTTTGAATGTGCACAAACGTAAGGCTCCTGTATCTAGAGCATCTGTATTCAGTTTTGCCAGTGGATTATATTACCCTTAACTTATCTCATTCCTTTGCTATCCATTTCCATGTTCTGTTTTTGGTAGCTGTACCTCAAAGTGAGAGTAATAATGGGGCTGAGAATCAGGCTGTGGACGAACCTCCATCTTCTAAGTTCACATGGACCATAGAGAGCTTTTCTAGGCTGAACACAAAAAAACACTACTCAGATGTCTTTGTTGTTGGTGGTTATAAATGGTAATGGTTTTTCCTTATAAGAGAACTTTTGTATAACTTGATTTCTTGTACTTCTGATTATTCTAAATACTGCATATGCTCTTTTTTTTGTTTGTCAGGCGAATACTCATCTTTCCTAAGGGGAACAATGTGGAATACTTATCCTTGTACCTTGATGTCGCGGATTCTGGAGCATTGCCTTATGGCTGGAGCAGATATGCAGCATTTAGCTTGGCTGTTGTCAATCAGATTCAGTACAAGTATTCAGTACGAAAAGGTGGCAATGATATTGTTGTTAATGCATTATTACTGAATAACGACATATTAATTTTATGTAGGAAGAGCTTCTTTGTGATTTGGTTCCTATTGTACCTTTAGTTCAGCACACTCTTGGCTTAGCTAGATGGCTATTTATGTACCTGATAGTTGTCTGCTAGAGAATGCATGTGCATTTAGATTGTTTGATTCTGGCATTTAGACTTCTTGTTTTTCTTTTCCTATCTCGAGAATTATGTCTGTTGTATGGATGGAAGTGGTTTGTATAGTTGTTTCAGTATCGTACATTGAGGGAATAGCAATAAAATATGCTGACTATGGCTCTTGACTGTGAGTATTCAATATGAGAGTTAAGTTCATATGAGTATTCAATATAGAGTGTAAATTGATGTTTTGTTTTGTTAGGCGCTTTGGTTGGTATTACTCTAGGCGTCGTTAATAGTTAGTATTGATTGACTTTTTTATGCTTTATTTTATCCTGTTAAGAGAGTTGTTAGCCAGCTGGCAGATGATTGTATTGCTAGCTGTACTTAAGGGGATGCCCATGTGCTGTATGAACTATTGAAGGTTATGAATAATATTGGCTTCTCCTTGATGGAGAGCGGAGTTTGGAGGTTGTCTTAGTACGGGTGTACCTATTAACTTGGTATCAAAGCCATGTTTTTGGGCGGCTGTGGTGAATGGTAGCCACCAGGCATAGTAAGATATATCAACTGGAAAGTGAGCAAACAATAAAAGAGCCAATCAATGATCCTTCTGATAATATCAATGGACTTACCAGACAGTTGGAGAACTTGTCTGCAATCGTAGCTAAGATGCAGCAAGATATTCAGGCACTGGTGGTGTGTATGAGAGAGGAGAGACATCACAACGCGTTCCTTGGTGGCATGGCACCGATGTTACTGATGAAGAATCGTGTGAGGAAGTTGAAGATACCAATATTTGAAGCCATGAACTGCTGGGATGGATTTGCAAGGCGGAACAGTACTTAGCTTATAATGAAGTGTGTAACACCCTAATGGGTATCCAACACAATTTAGCCCCCAAGCTATTCGGACTTGAAAACTTGCCACTCTATGCCCTTTGTCCTCACTTGGGTCTAAAAGTGAAAGACTTTGTCGTTGTAGTCAACTCATATGTATCCATATAAACCACTACTCTTAGTACTCATATCCCATTGTGGGATTGAGGTATTACATACTCCCTCACTAAAAGAATGTAACACCCTCGTCGTAATCCTAACATCCAAGTCCCATGGACCTTCTCGGTAGTTGTCAAGTAGCTCATCTCGACATAATCCTGAGTCGGTTCTGATACCATTTATAACACCCTATACGGGCAATTGTCCAACAACCTAGCTCCCAAGCCATTATGACTTGAAAACTAGTCACTCTAAGCCCTTTGTCTTCACTTGGGCCTAAAAATGGAAGGGCTTGTCATTGTAGTCAACTCATATGTATCCATATAAACTACTCTTAGGCATCGTTCAGAGGTGGTATGTATATGGTATAAATGCGGTATAAAGGGGGGTGGTCCCCACGTGGGTCCTACGTTCTACTCCAATAATATACTGCCACATATAAAACAACCACAAAACAGCCAGACCAAAACAACCACATAACAGCCATGCCGAACAGAGGCTTAGTACTCATATCCCGATGTGGTATTGGGATTATAGAGTGGATGCTGGATAAGGTTCCGGCGGCAGTGGTGTGTTTGGATGGGGCCGTACTCCACTGGTACGAATGGTTGGACAACCATTTTGGTATTCCAGAATGGTGAGTTTCATACTCGGCTTCTGGAGCGATCTAGGATTTCATATTCCAAGAATCCATTGAATTGAAGTCACTTTGCGCACTTCCCCGGGAGACTATTGTGGAAGAATTTCGGCGGGATTTTGAGTTCCATTCAGCGTGCCTCACGAATGCTTCAGATGAGGTGCTGCGTGGAATCTTTAAGAATGGATTTAAGGAACCAATTAAATATGAACTATCTTTCTTTGAGCCGCAATTTTTGCGTGAGATGATGCGGATGGCTAGGTGGATCGAGGAATGAGATAGTCATCTTTCGCTTGATGGTGGTAATCGGGGTCATAGGTCTTCTTTATGGAGTAAATGTGGCGACTTATGTCGTTCTGAAATTTCCTTCCACAGATCCGCTGTGCATTCAAGGTGAGAAGAGTCGAGAGAGCTCTTAGTCACTGGCAAATAAAAATCCGCGGCAACTAGATTGCACTGCTTCCATGGGATCTTTGCAATCCTATGTGAATTCCGAGTTCTAAGGTGAGCACCTTTCGCTGGATTCCTGATGTGGAGATGAAACATCATCAATCTCAGGGCCTTTGCTAGAAGGGCGGAGACAAATGGGCACCTGGCCATCGCTGTAAAAGTGCTGGGTTGCAGGTGTTGCTAATCGATGAAATAAAAGAGGAAGACCGTGTTCTACCGAGTACACAAATGTTCACTTCGTATCTGCTGAGCTGCAACAACTTTCTTCGCGTGGTTTTCCAGCTAAAAAAACGTTGAAGCTTGAAGGTGCTTCTTACAATTTCATTCGTACTGATGTTGTTGAAGAATTGGGGCTGTTAGTAAACAGGAATGGTTCTTTTGGTGTTACTATTGACAATGGTGAAGTCATTAGAGCGCAGAGAGTTTGTTGTGATTTGCATTTGGTATAGCGTGAAGGCCAGTCATAGGTTAACTATGTGGTGATTGGTATTTCTGGCGTTGACATGATAGGGGAGATGCAAATTTATTAGGTCGGCTTTCAATCAAGTCTGAGTTGCGGGCCAAATCTGTTATCTTATTGGGTGACCCTAGTTATCACTCTAAGGATGTTGGCTGCTAAGTGGTGCTTAAAACTGTGGATAATCAAGGGTTTAGATGGTGCCTTTGTCAGTATGATGTGTCTATGCGCAAAACTGATGATGTTAAAGATGGTCTATTTGACGATCCCTTGCGGTTACTGTTTTCGGAATTACTGGAAGTTTTCGCATCTTTGGATACCCTTTCTCCTCGGTTTCATGATCATTCGATAATGTTCAAGCATGGTGCCACTCCTCCCAAGTGTAGACCTTATCTGTACCCTTACTATCAAAAGAATGAAATAGAAAGGATTGTGCTGGAGTTGTTTGATGGCAGGTTTATAAGGAGCAACACCAGTCCTTTCATCCTTTCTCTAGTCCCGTGTTGCTTGTTAAAAAGAAGAATGGTAGGTGGTGTTTGTGCATGGATTATAGAGCATTAAACATCACCGTTCCGCATAAATGTCCATTACCTACAGTTGATGAACTAGTTACATGGTGCTAACGTTCTTTCCCAACTGGATTTAAAATCTGGGTATCACCAAATTCGTGTGAGGGAGGATGACATTGAGTTAACGGCATTTAGGACTCATGGGGGGATATTATGTGTTCCTTGTCATGCCCTTTGGTCTCAAGAATGCGCCGGCTACATTTCAAGCACTTATGAGTTCTGTTTTTAAGTTTTTCTTGCGGAAGATCATCTTGGTGTTTTTTTGATGACATTTTGGTGTATAGTAAGTTCAGGAAGGAGCATTTTCAGCATCTACGTGTGGCACTGCAGCACATCAGCTTAAGGTCAATTTTTAAAAAGTGATTTCTGTCTTCCTCGTTTGGAATATCTTGGTCATTACATTTCTGGCAGTGGTGTGGAGTTTGATCGATCTAAGGTACATTCTATGTTGGACTGGCCAGTGCCTAAGATGGTTATGGAGTTACGGGCCTTCCTTGGATTGTCTGGGTATTACAGATAGTTTGCTCATAATTATGGAGTTATCGCCCGTCCTTAAACAGCTTTACTGAAAAAGAATTCCTTTGTTTGGTCTTCAGCTGAACAGATGGCATTTGAATAATTGAAATCTTCTTTATCCTCAGTTTCTGTTCTATCAATGCCAGATTTTAATGAACCTTTTGTGGTGAGACGGATGCTTCTGGAAGAGGTGTAGATGCTGTTTTGATGCAAAGTGGTCGACCATTAGCGTTTTTAAGCCAAGCTTTTTCTGCGCAAGCTTTAGCTAAATCGGTTTTGAGAAGGAGCTGATGGGAGTGGTGATCGCTGATCAAAACTGGCGGCACTACCTATTTGGGAAGGCATTTTGTTATCAGGACTGATCAGAAAAGTTTAAAACATCTATGGGATCAGAAGTTTATGATGGAGGATCTATATAAATGGGTCACTAAGCTGTTGGGATTCAGTTTTGAGATTGTGTATAGGTCTGGGAAGGAGAATGCTATAGTCTTCGAAGAATGGAAGTAAGTAGATGCAGAAGCGACTAAAGATCCTAAACTGCAAAGATTTTTGTTCAGGATTTGCTTGTTAAGACTGGTTCTCATACTGGGTGCCAACTACAAAATGAACTTCTTTTCTTTAAGGGGCGTGCTAGTGTTACCTTGTTCTTCCATGCTGATTCTTTCTTTGCTTCAGTCAGGACTGCATTCTTTGGCATATGGGTGTCAATCTTGACCTGAACCTGAAACCTGACCTGAATCCGACCTGTAAAAAGCCGGGTTCGGGTTGATTTTTTTGACCCGATAAGATTTTTGGGCCGGATTTGGGTTAGGTTATTGAAACCCGCTTCGGGTTCAGGTTGAACCTGTTAATTCTTAACCCGAAAAAAGAAATTTAAAATAGAAAATATGTGTGTTTAATGACTTAATTTAGTGTTTAGTGATTAATTTATGGCTAAACTAAACATTTAGTTACTAAATTATGACTAAATGTTTTTTTTTATCTTAATTAATGTTTAAATCCTATATTTATTTATTGGATAACCCAAAAATAAAAAAGTAACTAATTTTTTTTAAATACGGGTCGGGTTCAGGTTGAAGAAATACAACCCGTAACTGGTTCAGTCCGGGTTCACCTAAAATATTTTTGGGTCGGGTTGAGCTCAACTTGACCCAAAACCCAATTTTGACACCCCTACTTAAGCATTTTGGAACTTTATTATTGCAAGGCATTGGAAGATTCATGATGACAATTTCAGCTGACATAATTATGAGGTCTTATAAAACTAAACCACTGGGTGGACAGGTCAGATATACAAGTGCGGAACTCCATGTTGCCATAGTTTTGCATTTTTTTATCGATACAGTTCTTTGTTTTATAGGGTAAGGGTAAGAAATATGGTAAGTTATTTACCCTGGTATACTTTTTACATATAGAAACAAGTTTCTTATATTGTATCAAAGGAGCATTCATATCTGAAAACTGGAATATAGGAACTAGTAATCTTTTTAGACACAGTAAACGATAGTCATTATTGTACTTGTAGTCAAATAATAGATGACTAAAGATTTTTTAGGGTCTTTGTATTGATAATGCTAGCATGCAATGGCCAGAGGCGTTTAGATTTACATCTCTGTAAAGCCCTGATGATTGGGAAGTGGAACAATCATATTAATTTGTTGATTGATCATTGTATGAAGCAGACATGCTAGTTTCTGGAGAAGATGTAGCCTTTTTTTAGAGTTGTGATAAGTTGGGTGTTTTTGCTGATAGTACTCTCTAGACCTCCAGTGTGATGCAATTGATATAGACTCCCTCATTGCTATCTAGAGATGTGCAGCTTCTATGATAACATCCTATCGAGGATGACTTGAAGAAAGGAGTTTCTGTATGGTAAAATGTACAGAATGAGCAATTACGAAGAAGAGTCGGCTAGCCTTATAATTATATGATATGTTTGGTTGGCAAGGAACCTGTGGTCTTCAGCTCTAGCTAATGGGCTTTTTTGGCTCCTTGGCTGCTTGTGGATTTTGGTTTCCTTTTGTGGAAGCACAAAGACTGAGACAAAAAATTTGTTTGGTCCGACTCTTACTTTCTAGAAACCAAAGCCCCAACAGGTCGTAAAACTTTTGAAAAGAAAATTAAATTGGGCGATTGCAGCAAGTTGTTGCCACCTGTTGCCCAAAGAACTGCCTCTCTTCCGTCCCCAAAATATCCGCTGTTCTTCTAGTCGTCAATGGTTACTGCTCTTCTCAGTTTTCAATGGTAGCTGGATACAACGATGATGGCTAATGGGTGAAGTACAGCCGTTGCTGATCTGGTGTGTCATTATCTTCTCACTCTTTCTTTCTCACATATTTTCTTCTCCTTTTTCAGATTTATGGATCAAAAAAATTCATTCTCATTGTTCATTCTTCATTTTTAGCCGGCTTAACTCAGCTGCCATTAAAGAAGCTCCCTCTGGCTGCTATTTATAGTCTAAATAAATTTGAGTCTTTAGAGCACAAACTATTTCTGTTAAATCCTTTTTTCTCTCTCCTCTTCTTGGTGGATTGAAATTTTTGTTTTCCTCTTTCCAATTTTTTTGAGGTTTCTTATAATATGTCAGCAATCGTCATTGTGAAATTTGAGATGATGGTTCTATTGATACAAGTGGTATGTTGTTGGTGGTGATAGTTATACTTATAGGCCCAATAATGCATAATGGCAGTTAAATGAAGTCCAAAATGTGCTAATACCAAATGGGATCAGCAATTCAGTGTTTTGTTTGTTTGGTTCTTGAGTTAGTTTTAGAAGTTGCATTATTGGCTGTTTTGCTATCTGCTAGTTGCTCATCCGTTTAAGTGAGATGAAACATCGTCCTCAGTGTCTATTTGCTGGTAACTGCTCATGCATAGAGAGCGTGAGAAGCTAGCTACTAGTTGTTGGGCTAATGCTCCTTGTTTGGTGGTTGTTGATTCTTCAACATGGGAAGTAGATCAAACCACTCCTTGGTTTACCAAAAAAAGATCAGCCATGGGTTCAGCTAGTTTTCTATCCACGTTATAGGTCTCTTTTTCTAAGGAATGCATGAGGATATAAAGGAACCATTACTTGCATATAGAAGTATGTTTGGCTCCAGTTTTTTGGGTGTTCTTTGTAAACTTTGTACTGGATTTGTTTGGTGACGGCCCTCTTAGTCTTATCCCTTTTATATTTCACAGCACTTGTTATGTACTACGGTAGCTACCTGTTATGGAAGTCTGCATATTGAGTACACTGCTTTGTTTATGAAACTTGATAAATAAATAAGTTAGCAGTGGCTCTGCATGATGTGTACAGCCTACATGAAAATCTGCTCTCACTTAATCAATTCCAACATAACATCTGATGCTCTTCAAAATTCAGAATATGTACGTATGGCTGGTATGCCATTTCTGATGAGAAGCAAGTTAAATTAGAATTGCTTAAACCCTTTATGAAATTCATAGAGTGGTGTATATAATTTCTTTTTGTTTTAAATTCATTGTCTCTAAATCTCTAAAAGACTCATTCTGGATAAACATTGCCTTCTTTATTTTTGTACTGGCAACTTTAATCTATTTTGTTCGACTTTCACTTGATCCACGTGGAAATGAAATTCTAGCAGAATCCTGTTTGCACCTCGTTTATTTGCACTTTTATGCTTTTATTTATTCAGCGGGAACATAAGACAGAGAGCTTTTTGCCGTGATGTTGAAATTACTGAAAAGAAGATAGTGCTGTGAGATTCCTTTCTATATCCACTGGAATTTTAGCTAACAATTCTGCTTTGTTGATGCTAGATGATTGTTTTTTTACCTCCATGGAAGAGATAGAGAGGTTTCTGTTTTAATTCTTTCGTTCCTTTCACTATATAGTGTGGAGTTATCTTTTTGGGAGATGTTTTTAACTATCCAAATTGCCGAAGTAATATTTTAGCAGAGCTGTGATATTTGAAGCTTCTTGAACATCACGACAAATGGTAGTGATACATATTGACAATAAAATAATTAGACTCGAGCTTTACTCATTGTAAAATTCATCAGCTGGGACAGTTTTCAGTTTTTTCTCCTCTGAGTACCTGACTCATGTTTGGGCCTTATTATTTTCTCTTATTAAATTGCTACCTCCTCAGACATGTTTGGAAATGTCCTAAAACAATATTAATTTATTTTACAAGCGTCCAGTTGAGGAGCTTTCTTTAGACATTCAAGTTCTTCAATCATATGGCCTTGGCATTTTAACTAAAGTCCCAGTCAATACCTGACTCTTGTTTGGCCCACATTATTTTCTTTTATTAAATTGCTACCTCCTGTGACATGTTTGGAAATGTCTTAGAACGATATTAATTTATTTTAAGAGCGTCCATTTGAGGAGCTTTCTCTAGTTAATCAAGTTCTTCAATCATATGGCCTTGGCATTTTAACTAAAGCCCCAAATCAACAGTGAACATATTTTGTGCTATAGTATAATTTGCTGCTATTATTCTCGCTTTGGAAATTTTTTCACAGTACTACTTATATACTGCAGCAGATTAAGTTGAAGGTAAAATTTTGAATAATTGCTGAAGTTTGAAAAGAAAATTGATTTGTCCTTGAATAGAAATAATATAGCTTTTGGTGTTGCAGGCTTGGGTAAGTGGTGAACTGTATTTTAAACATGCACTATTGAATTATTTATTTATGATCAAGAAGGGATAGAAGGCCTGCATGTACTTTCTCTCCCCCTAGAGTCTGAGCAATGTATTATTTCTACCATATGGAAAATTTATTCATTTTTGTCCTCGCAAAATCTTTATCCTTAGAGTTGCAGAAATTCTGCCTTATTCTATTAAGAGGGCGTTTGTTTTAGGGGAATCAGGAAAGGGAATTGCAATGATCTTGTTTCTTGCTGTTTGTTTATCCATGTATCCCATTTTCAAGAATAGGAAGGAGAATGGGATTACCCGAAATCATCTAACTTGATTCCTTGCCTCCTAAGTGAATGCAATTTTCTTTCCCTAATACACATTGACTTGTGACCGATTATTGTGACTGATGGCCTTTGAACTAGTGGATCGATGACTAGTGGTTGTTGACCGGCGGCCGGCAGCCATTGATTGGTGACCATTTCCCTTTCCCCTGCTCGAACCAAACAGACAGGAGAATTATGGAGAACTTTTTTCTTTTCCCTTGCATTCTCTTTCTTGATTCCATTATGTTTCTCTAGTACAATCCAAACACCCCCTCGGTATCTTTTATCGGAACTTATTTCCTAATGTCTGCTCATTGTGTAATCCTTCCCTTAGTATTTCTGTACCTAATCAAATTGTTTCGTTATGTTCTTATCTGGTTTATTCTCTTAGTTGGAAATGTTCTTAGTGCATGATGATTTTGTAGTTGGAATTGATATATCTTACGAAACATCTTTCTTCGAGTCGTTGAGTACATGGTTTTTCCATGATTTGTAAATTAAACTGAATTCTTTCTTCTGCCCTCTTGATATTGTGTGTAACATAAAGCTTATTGATTACCTGAAATGTATTTGATGTGCAGATACACAACATCAGTTTAATGCTAGAGAAAGTGATTGGGGTTTTACATCATTTATGCCTCTTAGTGACCTCTATGATCCTGCAAGAGGCTATTTAGTAAATGACACTATAGTCATTGAAGCTGAGGTTGCTGTTCGAAGAATCATGGATTACTGGTCTTATGATTCGAAGAAAGAGACTGGCTTTGTAGGCCTCAAGAACCAGGGAGCCACATGTTATATGAATTCACTACTACAAACACTTTATCATATACCATATTTTAGAAAGGTCTCTATCCGTCTTATCTAACAAAAGAAAAAGAACTCCCACACACTTAACATTTTGCCTTATGGAGCTCTTAATGTGACCTATTTTCTGCTTAACTTCATTTTTGCACATGTTCTATTTTTTCAGGCCGTGTACCATATGCCTACGACAGAAAATGATAATCCTTTAAATAGCATCCCTCTTGCTCTTCAAAGTTTGTTCTATAAGCTCCAATATAATGACACTAGTGTTTCAACCAAAGAATTGACGAAGTCTTTTGGGTGGGACACCTATGATTCTTTCATGCAACATGATGTACAAGAACTTAACAGAGTTCTCTCTGAAAAGCTTGAGGATAAGATGAAGGTATGTACAGATCCTCTTTGTAGTACTATACATCCATTGTTGTCGTATTACTGCCTGGATTCTGAATTTCATTGATTGTTGAGCTCAATCCGAAGAATTTGTTTGCACCGTGATTTTCTGACAGGGAACTGTCGTCGAGGGTACTATACAGAAATTATTCGAAGGGCACCTTATGAATTACATTGAATGTGTTAATGTGGATTACAAATCTACAAGGAAAGAATCATTCTATGGTATATGTTCCTTCTTTTTTTTACCTTAAATTGAGTATTCATTGTATTTTAGGTGTCATAAATCTGTCCCATTTCTTCTGCAGATTTGCAGCTGGACGTGAAAGGTTGCCGGGATATATATGCTTCATTTGACAAGTATGTTGAGGTAGAACGTCTTGAGGGGGATAACAAGTACCATGCAGAAGGTCATGGTTTGCAGGTGAATTGTAGTTTTCCATTTTTGCGTCTTTAGTTCCAGTTTAGTTTCGTACCAGCACTGAACTAAGAGAATTCCTTTTTTCTTATCGTTCAATTGATTTTTTGTGTACTATTATTTAATCAATATGCTTTCTCTTTTTAAAGTCTATTGATTAGTCGCCTAGTCCACATAGTTATGGTTAGTCCTAGACATCTGTCCTCTATTTTGTTGTCATCTGTAGATCTGCTGCAGGAGTTGGTCAGTGAATATTTTGTCATGCCAACTTGCTGAAGTGTTATTCTTATATATATTCGTAGTCCTTTTTGTTAAAAAGTCTTATAAATTCAAGCAAATATAGTTCCACGTTTGGCAATATGCTCTAGGGACATCTTTTTTAGCAGTTTAACTTCTAATAGAGCTCATTTTTTGTGAGATAAACATCATCTAGCTTGGCTTAGAGTCTGGAGGTTGTTTGGGTGTATATCAGGCCTCTCTTGATTGGCCTAGGTTAGTGAGATGCGTATGCTGTGTGGAGGGAAACAAATGGGTTTTAAAGATCTGCTGTGCATCATAAATTTGTGGTGATGTTGTAATTAGAAAGGCATCGTACTTGCTTTCCTAGGTTGTAAAGACCTTTCTGTTGGAAGTCTTGATCCATAATATATACCTTATGAAAAAAACCTTACTAAGCTTTACCCTTATTTACAATTCATGGCTAAATCATGTTAATTATAATATCATAATTGTGGTTTGACTTGCTATTTGTTATTGAAGAGAAATGAGAGGAATTGTGTGTCTATTATTGAGAGAACAAATACATATTTATACAAGGGGGTAGAATAATCTAGAGGGAAGATAAAGGAAATAAATGGTTGGGTTTCCTGACTGTTGGAATACCCCACTACCTAGGAAACATCATAATTAAATAATCTGCCTAAAGTGATTAATTACAAGGAAATACAAATGGACAGAGTACAAACAGATTAGGCAGAATGCATCAATATTAATGATGATTGTTCAACACTCCCCCTCAAGCTGAATGGTGTATATCATCCATTCCAAGCTTGGAAATCAATTGCTGAAATCGAGAGCTGTGAAGATCTTTTGTTAGCACATCAACAATTCCTTGTTCAAGTTTTTCTCTAATGAAATGCCGATCTATCTCAATATGCTTGGTCTTTTCATGCTGGACAGGGTTTCTAGCTATCTTGATGGCTGATTGGTTGTCGCACTTTAGCTTCATAGCTCCCTTCAACTTTATTTTTAGATTATTTAGAATAATCTGGCACCACAGTAGTTCACATAAACCCTGTGCAAGAGAGCGAAACTCAGATTCAGCTGATGATCTAGCAACAATACTCTGCTTTTTACTTCACCATATCACTGGATTTCCTGCCAAAAATACACATTATCCTGAGGTAGATCTTCTATCTACCACTGATCCTGCGTAGTCAGTATCTGTGAATGCTTCTAAAGTTAGTTCACTGTCCCTTTTGAATAAAATTCCTTTTCCTGGACTACCCTTAAGATAGTGAAGGATTCTGTAAGCTGCTGCGAGATGAGATTCTCTAGGATCATGCATAAACTGGCTGATTACTGAGACGGGATAAGCAATGTCCGGCCTTGTGTGGGACAGGTAGATTAATTTTCCACAATTTTTGATATGTTTCGTTATCCACAACCGGATCATCAAGGGCCGCTCCAAGCTTATGGTTAGGATCAATGGGTGTGCGAGCTGGTTTACAACCACTCTTCCATGTTTCCAGCAACAAGTCAATGATGTATTTTTGCTGCGAGATGAATATGCCTTTGGAAGATCGTGCCACTTCAATTCCAAGGAAATATTTCAGCTTGCCCTAGCTTTTAATTTCAAACTCTGATTCCAATCTTTTGCTCAGTTGCACTCTCTCATCCATATCATTGCCTGTACAATGATATCATCCACATATGCCAAAAGTATAGTTACTCCCCCTGATGATGAATGCTTCACAAATAGGGTATGGTCACCTTGACTTTGCTTGTAACCTGCATTCTTCATCACGTTAGCAAATCTGCCAAACTATGCCCGAGGAGATTGTTTAAGGCCATAAAGAGCCTTCTTCAATTTGCACACTTTGTTTGTAGAAGGTGGAGCAAAACCTGGAGGAGTCTTCATATACATTTCTTCTTTAAGGTCTCCATGGAGAAAGGCATTCTTTAAATCAAACTGTGATAGACTCCAATCAAAATGAGCAGCAAGAGACAATAGAATACGAACTGTGTTCATTTTGGCAACCGGAGCAAAATTTCTCCACATAGTCAATCCCATAGGCTTGTGTAAAACCTTTAGCCACAAGACGAGTCTTATATCTTTCTAGGCTGCCATCTGATTTATATTTTAAAGTAAAGACCCATTTGCAGTCTACTACATTCTTTCCAGCAGGTCTGTCCAAAATTTCCCAAGTGTGGTTCCTCTCTAGAGCACTCATCTCTTCGATCATGGCTTCCTTCCACTCCTTATGTTGAAATGCTTCAGTTACGGTTTTGGGTGTAGGAATCTCTTGGATTTTGTTGAGGAAAAGCTTATGTGCAGGGGAAAGTTTGTGAGTGGTGGTGAATTTGGCTAATGGGTATAAGGGCTTATTGGTACACTCTCGGGTACCTTTTCTAAGGGCAATATGAAGGTGAAGATCTAAAACAGGTGGAGGTAAGGAGGGTTAACAAGATGAAAGATCTGTTGCTACATCCTCTGCCATGTCTGGTGTTGCATCCTCGGGACCTTCCTGTAGGTTGGAATCGTGGCCATGAGTCTGGTCAGGAACGGGTGCCCTTCTGCTGTAAGTTAGAGGAAAAATGGGAATGGTGGGGAGGATTTTTCTGTTTCTTCAACTGTGTTGTGCAATGGTGTGGTAGAGGTTTCTGTTTGCTCAATGGTGGTGTTAGGATTGTTGGTCGAGTCTAGTGTTGGAGGATATTCTTGTGGTGGTAATCTTAAAGGCTGAAGTGACTCAAAGGTGGAAGAGGATGACTCATCTCCTGTAGTAGTAGGATTGCAAAAAAAAGGGTTTAGGCTCATCGAAAGTGACATCAGTGGTGACCAGGGGCGGAGCCAGGATTTCAAACTTAGGGGGGCCAAAAATTTTTTTGGTTATATATTTAATATGAATACTAAATATTTTTCTGAAATAAATAATAAAATTTTAAAATAAAAATACTTACAATATGGTTTAAAGGTTTATATTTTAAATATAGATATATCTTACTAAAATATACTCTATCATATTTTTCATAGATAATTTTCATAAAACATGTAAATTAAGGAGACAATTTTTGGACTAATTTATCCTAATTTTTTCATAAGAAATAGAGAAGTTGTGAGTGAGAGAAAAAAGTAATAGGGTATATGAAAGTTGAGTGATAAAAAAGTCCAAAACATCTTATATGCTGAAAAAATGGCAGCTTTTAAAACATCATTTATTAAGAATAGAAGGTAGTACATAGTGACCATTACAAGACTCATTGACTTAACTTTAAACTAAAATTTGATCAACACAATTAATATTTTAAAAGCAAGTTTTTCAGTTCAAATTATGGTTATAAAGATAATAATGTATAAAATATAAGATACTTAATAACATCAACTAATGTATTAAGTGTAATTTATTATTTCTATTTATAACACTAAACAATTTAAAATGGACTCATGTTAATTAAAAATAATAAATATCATAGTACTTTTAGACAATTTTAATAAATTCAACTTAACTTATAACAAAATAAACTATATTATATAAAACTAATAATAAAAAAAATGATGTCATCGGGACAATTGGGGGGGGCGGGCCCCCCTAATCTATAAGGTGGCTCCGCCACTGGTGGTGACATAGGTTCTTTTGGTGGTGGGATGGTAGCATTTGTATCTCTTTTGAGTTGCTGAATATTCAAGGAAGATGCACTTGAGAGCTCTAGGGTCAAGTTTCCCCCTTTGAGTGTTGTGAATATGAACTAAGGCAATGCAACCAAACACTTTGGGTTCAAGTCTTGAAGATGGATGAAAATAAGGATGAAATTCTTTGAGGAAAGCCAAGGGACTTTTGTAGTGGATGACACAAGAAGGTAATCTATTACTCCCTCCGTTCAACAATAACTGTCATTTTAGAAACTTGCACACTTATTAAGAAAAGTAGGACAATGACGCATGTGCCCTTACTTTTTTACTTTTCCATTTAGATAATAATTACTTTTATATTGAATAGTAGGGGTAAAAGTGGAAAGAAGTGTGTCAAAAAGCTAGAATGACAGATATTTTTGAACAAGAATCACATCCTAAAACGACAGATATAATGAACGGAGGGAGTAATTAGGAAAGTGGCGGTTAGAACAGCTTCCCCCCAATAGTTTTGGGTGCATTGGCTTGGAATAAGAAGAGCGCGGGCAACTTCAAGGTAGGACGGTTTTCTTTCTGCTACTCATTTTGTTGGGGGTGTGAACAGGATGACTCGTGACTAATCCCTTGATTTAAATAAAAGTTGTCAATGAGTGGTTGAAATAGTCGTTGGAACCTTCTCAGTTCGAAACTTTTAAATTTTTGTATTGAATTGATTGCGAATCATGGAGCAAAAGGTGTGAATGATATTGCTCACTTCAGATTTGTGTTTTGGATAGACCATGTGTGGTTCTAGTGCAATCATCAATGAAGGAAAATGTACCATTTTGCACCAGAAATGTTTTCCAAAGGAGCAGGACCCAAAACATCACTATGAAGAGTTGAAAGGGGATGCACTCTTTTATTACTCAAAGAAAGAAACCCTAGTGTTTAGCTTTCATACACACCACGATAAAATCAGCACATTTTTTCCTTGGAACAACTCAGATACTATGCTTAAAGGCCAAATGGTGGCTGGCCTAATCTTTGATGTACCCAGAGGGCTTTGTTTGTGGTAGTGTGGATAAGGCTGAGTTTGGTTTTCCTCTAACACCTCTAGAAAATACAGCCCGTTCCTTCCTTAGCATGACCAATCTTCCTTCCGAGTGTAGGTCTTTAGAATGCACTCAGAAGAAGAGAAATAGCATAACAATTAATGGGTGCGTTCACTTCGAGGTGAGGAAACGGAATGGAATCAGAAAGAGTGTGGAAAGGAAAGGAAAGGAAAGGGATTCCCGAATCAAGAAGTCTGTTGATTCTAACACGGAAACAGAATATAATTCTCAATAATTGTCTTTGTTCTTGTTTGGTTCCAAACAGAGAAGTGTTAATACTTAATTATATTATGAATAATATATTAAATGATATAATTTATGTGACATATACTAATATATATATATATAGCATATATAAAAGTTTTTAATTGTAAATGATATATATAATTTTATATAGATTATATATACAATATATTAAGATTTATAAATCTGATATATAACATTTTTTTTAAATTTGTCTATATATATAATTTTTTTTTAATTTTATAGTATTTAAGTTATAAATAATATTTATTCATATATATATATTATATAATAATATTTATTCAAATTGTAATTAATATAAACAAATATTTATATAAATTATATATAACTATACATTAATATTTTTAGTTATATGGTATTTAAATTTTAAATAATAATATATTAATTTTAAAATGTTTAATTAGTAACTAAGATAAATTTTTTAATATATTATAATATATATTTTAACTTTTAAACAATATATAAATACTTTTTATCTTATAGCATTTAAAGTATAAATAATATTTATTAATCTTAATATATATTATATCATGGTTATTCATATTTATTTAAATTACAACTAATTTGCATAAATGATCATATTAATATTTAATTAAATTTATAATAATATATATTATTATTTAGAATTTTATGTAGTTAAATATAAATAATGTTATATATGTTATATATAGTATTTGTTCTTTTTTAAATATAAATATATTAATTTATGATTATAAATATACATTAATATTTATTTAAATTAAATTGATATATATTAACTCATAACTCATATCATATTCATATCCATATTTATATTTATATAATATTAATTCATATAATTTTATTTATATAAATTATAAAAAAATATATTTATATTTCTATTAGATATAAATATTGTATATTAATGTTCATAAAAATTATGTATCATATATTAGTATTTATATAGATTATATACCCTATATCTTTTCATATTTGTTTATGTAAAAGATGAAGATAGGGGTCGGATTTTGGGGGGAATCACCAAAGAGGGATATGGGGGTTTTCAAAACTGGAAGTGAGGGAAACAAAATCAATAAAAATACATATCAAACAACCTCAAAGGGAATCATTCCGTTTCTCTTTGCTGATTACCCCGAAGTGAACACACCCTAAGATCCTTGGTTAGCTTTGAAATGGACATTAGGTTAACAGATAAGGTAGGAGCATGTAAAACTGATTTTAGTTCCAAGTTCTTTGAAAGGTAAACAGTCCCTTGTCCGGCAGCAGGTGCAAGGGAACCATTGGCTGTAATAATCTGTTTTGTGGTGGATTCATAGCTATGAAAATGGTTTTTGGAAAAAGTCATATGATCGGTGGCTCCTGAATCTAGTATCCAATTACTAGATTGGGTTTTATCTGAAGCATTACAGCACAAGGAGACCGAGTGATTACCTGAGAAAGAGAGAGAATAGTTGCTAGATGAGTTACCGTGCGGCTGTTTCTCAAGGGTCTTCATAAAGGCCTTGAATTTCTCAAGATCCGCAGCACTTGACTCAGCTGCTGTTTCTGCAGTTTCCTTTGAAGATTCAGCTGCTAGGTTAGCTTGAGGACGAGTGGACTGCTGTTTCAGTCCTTGACAAACAAACAGCGATAAAGGCTGTTAATGGTGAAGAAACAGCGATGAAGGCTGTCAATCAGCAATGAAGGCTGAAAGATTGAAGGAAACAGCGATGAAGGCTGTTAAAGATAGGATAATAGTGATTTGGAAGAGATGAGAGGAAGCAGCAATGAAGGCTGCTGAACTGGTCAGCAATGAAGGCTGATGGGTGAAGTAAAAAGAGCTTTTTGTGTAGAGTATTAGCTCTGATACCATGAAGAGAAATGAGAGGAATTGTGTGTCTATTATTGAGAGAACAAATACATATTTATACAAGGGAGTAGAATAATCTAGAGGGAAGATAAAGGAAAGAAATGGCTGGGTTTCCTGACTGTTGGAATACCCCACTACCTAAGAAACATCATAATTAAATAATCTGCCTAATAAGTGACTAATTACAAGGAAATACAAATGGACAGAATACGAACAGATTAGGCAGAATGCATCAATATTAATGACGACTGTTCAACAGTTATGTTTCCTAACTTAAGTACATTGTTTGTTACGTTGTTTTTCTTTTTGTTGGACTGAAACTGACAGGCTTAGTGTATTTTGTTAAAATTTTTTACCTCCCTCGGGAACTTTTTCAGTGGTCTTAAAGAAATTTTAATCTGTGTAGGATGCCAAGAAGGGTGTTCTGTTTCTTGATCTCCCTCCAGTTCTTCAGCTTCAACTCAAGAGGTTTGAGTATGATTTTACACGAGACTCAATGGTTAAGGTTTGTATGCTTTTATCTGATATCTTCTGCATGAAACATGTTTTGCTTTTTCTATACATTAGGTTTGGTTTTAATGTGGGGTTATGTCCTAATGGCAGTAGCATGGAACAGATGTGTGTGTGTATATATATATATAAGCTTTGTATGCTTTTATCTGATATCTTCTGCATGAAACATGTTTTGCTTTTTCTATACATTAGGTTTGGTTTTAATGTGGGGTTATGTACTAATGGCAGTAGCATGGAACAGATGTGTGTGTGTATATATATATATATGTTTACATATAACAATTTGTTGCACTTGCGCATATGGGTACAACTTCACCCCCTCTCCTCTCCCACCCACACCCACGCCCACACCCTCACCCACACACCTCTAATTTTGTCTGATAGATAGTGGCTAAGTAGCCCAAAGGTTACAAGATAACAATGTTCATCAGTACACCAGATTATCCTCCAAAATTATGCATCCACCTTACCTACTACACACACATTGACTATTGATAACATAGAATAGTCACAAAGTTCTGAATCTGAGCATCCTTCATCAGAGGAAAATCACACCTGCTCTTTCATCCCAAGGAGCGCTGCTCACACGATCACACGGGATCACAAAATCCAAAGACCTACCAAAAACCCCATATTACCTACATTGATCACCTTCCCACTTCCCCGACAATGTCCACCTGCCCCCAAATCCACATCTCTCCCATCATCCACCGTACCCTCTGTCTGATCCTCTTTTCTTCTAATCCCCTACAAATCTTGCCCTTCCAACATTTTCTCGTGCTTCTTTTAGCCCCTCTACCCACCTTGCTGATCAGGGAGGAGGATATCCTCCGCCACCCATCTATTTACCGTATACACAAGCTGTATCACCGCGACCTACTGTGCATCCCATGATACTACCAGACCACCTGCCCGCCTGTGATGTTACTTCGATCCAGCTTACTCTCATACCTCTCACTCCCACCACGTGCGCTCGATTTCCCACCGTTGTGCTTATCTTAGTGTCCACTTATCCCTGATCTGAGATCTTCAGTTCCTTGACATCCTTCTTAAGTTTCATCTCCTTCTTGATTCCTGGTAGCTCCCTGATATTCTGAAACGTGATGTAACCATTGTTGAACCATCAGGTCTTCCCTTATCATTCTTTGCTGTATCCCTTTATAATTCGTCTTTACCCAGCTTCCCTAGTAACTCTGATGGATAATCTCTTTGCTATCTTCATGCACTCTCTCGCTTCATTGTGAAGAAATTTTGGAACCATGATTGAGGTACATCCGCATGTATCTTCTCCTGGTTGCCCTTGAACAAAACTAACAATATTAGTGTTTATTTATATAGATTCGATATTCAGTCCTAGGTTTTCTGGGAAGTCACAACTTTTGCTGCCAGGATTGAACTTTTTTTTTTTCTTCTTCGTTGCATACACCAGCTCTAATGGCATGGGGCTTCACTTTCCTGTCTCCAATCCTAAAGCTGACCCGTTCTTGTGGAAAGAACAGGAAAGCCACTCAGGCATACTCCCTTTTTCCAGATCTGGTCCAGGCCCAGGTCTAGGCCCAATGGGTAGTGCTTCAAAATTTCTCCCCTGACCATACCTCTTTCTGTCCCCTACTTAGACCCGACTCAGGTAACCTATGTAAATTAGATTTTCCCTCCAGCTCTTCTCCCTTTGCACCGGCATCTTTCAGGCTATCAAATCATGTTTTTCCTTAACCTTGGAAAGCTGCCCCCAGAGATTGTGACTCCTACTGCTCTCTCTTCTCTCCTCATTGTCACCCTTTTCATGCTTCTACCAACTTTTCCATGCATTTTTGAACATTCCAGATCAGATATTGCTTTCCGGTCATCTTCGATCATCCTTGTTCACCCTTCTGTCCGGTAAGTGACTCTTTATTATGCTTGATTCTCCTTTCCAAACTGCATCTTTTGCTGTCACAGTTATGTACTTCTTTCTTTCCAGTGAACTTCTATTTCCTCTTCAATTCTTCCCTCCTGCTCTGTATTGATCAATATCTGTGGGAGGATACTGTCTGACCCTCTCCAACTCTTGTGGTCCAGCTCCAGCAATATTCATTAGGATCTCATCACCCCGGGCTCCAAAAGGCAGTCCCCGGATTGTTACCCATAGCCGTCTCTCCTATACTTTCTCCTCAATCTCCCATCTATGCAACTTCACCCTTCCTATTTTTTGGGAACTTCATTTCCTCCATTGATACCTTTGAGACAAAAATCACAATTGCCTTCTTATCTTAAGAGAGTAAGGACTCTTTGAATATGGTTGCCTCCTTCATACTCCCCACTTATCAGTTCCTCTAACCATTCCGGCCCCTTCATTGAGCTACTCGGTTTCAGCCGCACCTGCCTTGGATTTTCAGGCATTTCTTGCCATCTAGGTTGCTTGAAATCCCCATAGCTTGTCTTCCTTTCCATCTGATTCCTTAGGCTCTATTTCTACTATTTGAAACCACATTGGACTTGTCCTCTGGTTTCTTGTCTGATTACATCCTGCTCGATAGTCTCTAACCATCTTGGACAAAAGTCTCCCTCTGAGCAATTTAACGTTACGTTATCTAATGGTTCTAATCACCCCTCTCGAATCCTCAAATTCCATGAACCCGAACGCGCAAGAATTTCCCTCCCCTCTTTTTCTAGAGATGAACACTCTGGTAATCTCATTTCCTCTAGGAACTAGCCTCCTTAGATCATACCCAGGTGCAACTTCCTCTATGTCATCAATGAAGATTGAGATAACTCTCTTCTCTCTTCGCCTGCCCTCTATAACTTTTTGACCACAATCATCCACTCCTCTCTCCTCTCCCCTCTTTCCTCTCTCCATGTAAACTCAAAAAGGCTGAAATTTTACTTCCTCGATGTATAGACAAGTAAGGTAAAACAACATAAATGCACCAATTGAGTTCCCCGCAACAGGAGTTCTTGTCACTGCCCCAGTAAATCGAAATAAGCTAGAAGCCATCAAGGTAGTACATGCAACCAGAAGAAACATCTGGGTCATACCCAGTGACATAATATGAAGCAAAAACCTAAGTGCCACCACCTAGTATTTTTACTTCTAACCAGGAGTTGATACTAGGTGTATTTCCTTGACGCTTAAATCAAGTACCTCTCTGATGTGTCTACTTTCCCGTTGACTTTTTATTTGTCTGAATGTGCATTATGTAGTTTGTTTTGTTTGACTGTTTAAAGTAAAATGCGAATATGTTTACATTGTAAATGTTTGTATTCGAGCTGCTCTCCTGGAATTAGTGAAATTCTCTCTAGTGCTATATGGTATTTTAGAGAGCTCAAAAAGTTGTGGTGTCTGCTCATTTACCTATTATCGTGCTTAGAAGAATTCATGGACCGAAGATATCCTAGTATTCCCCATCTTATAATTTGTGAGATACGCCAACTGTTCCATTGAAAGATTTCTGGTTAGGGTTGATGGTGTATCTACGTGCATCTCCTTCAGAAATCTTTCCTTGCTGTTAAAATTAGTGTTGGATGATGAAACTATTCATGGATATATGAAGAGGAAGAGATATCATCTAAGTAGAATATCATACTGCAATAGGGTTTAGCGATTTTGAACTAACTAGAGCTGTACTGCTTGATTTCTTGGGACTGAATTCTTGATGACAACATACTTTCCTTTTGGTTCATGTCTTTATGCAGATTAATGACCGCTACGAATTCCCCCTTGAACTTGATCTTGATAGAGAAAACGGGAAATATTTGGCAGCTGAGGCGGATCGGAGTATCCGGAATTTCTACACACTCCACAGGTTTATAGTGTGCCCTCGAGATGACTTGGATTTATGAAAGCTTGCAATCTGTAGCTCTATGCTATATTCTAGCTGAACCACGTACAGGAAGAAAATTCTCTTAATTTTTTTTGTCTTCAATTCCCTAGAATCTGGTATTGAACAGTATTATCCTATCTGATTTACGGATCAGATGGAAAGGACCTATGGAAGTGATACCTATTAGAGTACACCTGCTCCACTGTGAAATAGGAGTGAGGGTCATGTGCTAAAAGTGCAAGAAATTTGATCTGGTGAAACTTGTATAAGTATCATACTCAGCAGCATGTATGTGCATTTGCCAAGGATTGCCTAGTGTTGAATGATATAAGGCTTTTAACAGTTCCTCTTTTCTAGATTCCTTATCTTTATTCCCCTCAAATTTCACATTCTCAAAAGATTCCTTATCTTTATTCCCCTCAAATTTCACATTCTCTGACTATAGCGTACTAATATATGCTTGTGTAATTTCTATATGCAGCATATATATTAATGTTCAAAAAATTAATTTGCACTGAAGGACATGATGATTTTATATTTCCTGCTTCCGAATTTACCATGCTTATCACTCAAATATCACACTCTCCATTACAGCGTTTTGGTGCATAGTGGAGGCGTTCATGGAGGACACTATTATGCCTATACAAGACCCACCCTCTCCGAGCAATGGTGAGTCCGTCTAGGCCAGAGTTTTTGGCTTTTGTTTTGTGACTTGCTTCTGAATGCTTAAGTTTTTTACGATTGTTGTTGTTAGTTTCCGATGTGACTTAATCTCATCCCTGGTTATTTAATACACTGTGCAATGTCCACTTGGTATGTATGTATACTTATGCTCTGACAGTCCAGTGCATTTTATTCTTTAGTTCTCACCACCTTGTAACTCTAATGGGTGGTTCTTAGATAAGGTACATTATAAAAAACTTGACTAAATATGATAGGGATCCCCTCATATATGGGTCACCTCATAATCATTTCAGACTGCAGCTTTACCTTACTCAATATTAGAGCCTAGTGGTGTGATGTACCATACTATCTCCTATGATGTGACCTTCAGGACAAAGCATGTTGTTGTCTCTGACTGTTACATAAGTAAGCAATTTGCCGAATCAATACCAAACTGAACTTTCATTTCTTCACCATCTCTCGTGCTAATTGTATGTTTCACCATAGAATACAGCGCTTTGCTTTTCTTGTCCAGCAGTGCATCCTTCCATCTGTACCGATTGTTAGTTGTCTATGATTGAGGAACTGACGGGTAACCGCTGTATTCTGTCACTCTGTCCTCCCACATTACATTTGAATTTTTCCCTCATCTCTCGATTATATGTATGTGATCCGGATAGGATAGGATTGTGCATGCCGGTCCCTTCGGGTGTCATATTTTGGCCGAGTTTACCGTACCTCCGGCCCCCATGTTACGCGGCCGTAATATTTTGTTATGTTCCACCGCTCTTACGCCAGAAAGAAAAGGTTCCACACGAGCTACCGTTCTGCGGCGTGGTGGCAGGACCGCTAGGGGCGTAGCGGTGTAGATAGGGTAAAATCCGCAGAAGTCATGCAAATACATAGGCCCCTTCCCAACTCTTTTGGATGAATGGGGTGGTTGTTAAGGCGCTTTCCGATCTACGGTCCCTCGGAGCGAAGGGTTAGGCAGGTAGTACGGGCCCTCTGACTTCCAGCTATGTGCTGTGCGGCTCCCGCGAAGCGAATGAAGGTAAGCTCGAAGTTCGAGCTTACGCTTACTCTCAGCCTCTTTGATTGCTATACACTCACTGAAAGGACACTGAGTTTGTATTGATAATGCCAAATGTGCCAAGGGTTTAGTACACGGTATATAACAATGGAACAATGCTCAAATAGAGGACATAGTAGACCAAAAAGGGAAACTAATCATCACTACTACCAGCCTATGAATTGCCTTAAATAGATGAATAGTACGCTAAGCAACAAACAAGACATCTGTATAATGCAGATGGAATAGCCCGACAAGTGCTGCAGTCGTGCTCCATTCTCCCCTGCTATGGTGCTGTCTGGTATGTTCGCTGAGCTGTCATGGCTGGTCCCCTCCTACCTCTGCGATGGTAGTATTGCCCAAAATGCCCCTCTTCTGCCCGATGGCTTGTATCAGTATGTACAAGATATGGCTGCATCTTTGGGCAGATTGTTTTGTCACTCCTGGCAACTGGATAGTGTTCTGTGCAGAGAGGGTGTTGTGCTCCGAAGTGGTACCGTTATGAGCTTCTTCAGTGTTGTGAGAAAGCTCAGTTATTGTTAGAGCTTAATATACTTTTGGCTGAATTTCTTGACAAATTTATGGCTTCAAAAGTTCATTTCTCTTAGTCATTGCTAACCCAACAGTAAATGCCCCATTGACACTTGGTTCTTTTTAAATATCATTCTATTCTTTGTGTCAATTTAGACATAACCTTCACCTCTTAAGGTTTTTGTTGGAGAACAAGTGTGAGTCCCACATTGAAAAATTATAAAGCTGGTAAGTAGTTCATATAGCTTATGGGTTACTCCACCTAATGCCAATTGGTTTTAGGATGGAACCTCATGGGTTATTGGGCCTTACTAGTCTATATGGGTATTTTATATAATTCACCCGTTGGCCTATTTTTCCCCCCCACAATATTTCTAGTATGGTATCAGAGCCCAGGTTCAGCATTGGATAATGCACCACTGCCTGATAGATACCCGAGTAAAAACGGACTGTGTCACGATAAACCAAGAGAAAGGACCGGGCCAGTACCGACTCACACTTGAGGGGGGATGTTGGAGAATAAGTGTGGTCCCACATTGAAAAATTATAAAGCTAGTAAGTAGTTCATATAGCTTATGGGCTACTCCACCTAATGCCAATTGGTTTTAGGATGAAACCTCATGGGTTATTGGCTTTACTAGTCTATATGGGTATTTTATATAATTCACTCCGTTGGCCTATTCTTCTCCCCACAATATTTCTAATAGTTTTTTTTATCACTTGCTGTTCTAAGGCCTAAATTGATAACCACGGTTACAAACTCAAAACTTCTCCGTGCCTTGTTAAAACCTTACCAAGTAAACCCAGAAAAACATTGATGAAGGAAAAAGAGTACAGTTCCTTGACAGCGCCTCACTAATAAACTAAAAACACGATACTGCTCACGAGCAGTAAGGACGTCAACCACATTCAACAACATGACCTTCACAGCACTTCAATTAGCCCCTAGAGACCAATTATACCTCCATCATTACCACACTCAACGAACCTACAACCAGCAGTGAACTGGCGTGATTAATATATCCTTACATACGTTCAAAACTAAATCTGTATACATAGTATAAAACATAATAATATACAAACCGTCAAGCTAAATATATAAATATAAATGTGCTACTCATGTCTAGAGTGTCACCAGCTTGACTTTTTTAGCTATCTACTGACCTAATATACATACATACGTTCATTATCCATCCATGAATATTATATACGTAACAAGACAACTCTTAAACAACTTTGCTACTAATTTTGAGAATAAAAATATATCGAAGTGGGTCATGGCCGTCAAAAACTAAGGAAAAATGTAGAAGAGTTGGTCACAAAGTTTTTCGTAAATGAAAGAGAATAAAATAAAAATAAAAAGGAAGCATACGGTGGGTCACTTGACCCTTCTCCCTAGTATGCTGATTAGGGATATAGATATTTAGGGGTTTTGCATTTATGTTAACGTTTCATAACTTAAAAGGTGCTTTGGAGCTACAGCTTGGCCTTGGAGGCTTGGAGCTATCAGGTTGGCCTTAAAGCAGCCAGCTGTGACAAGACAATTATCACTCACCACCATTTCAGTTAAGATATGGCCCAAACCGACAATTATCACTCACGTAGTGGTCCGACCGTACCGAAACACATAGGTGTTGAGCCGAACTTCTGTATATATGGACGACCTGTTCTATTTTTCAGAATCATGCTGAAAGCAGCAACAGCGGCAGAGTTCTAAGAAGTTTTTTTTTATGATAAATCGCGTCGTACACAGGATGGCTCTAAGCTTTTCCTGACATGATAACTCACTGTGGTAAGAAGAAAAGTGGAGACGCCTAAAAAAGAAGATTAGGGTACCCTTGAAGAGTGACAGAGGCGGTGCCTGAGAGATGCACGTCCACGAGATGAGTACTGATCAGGGTGGTTGGACGCGTGAACAACACCAAGAGTGAGAGATCTAGGGCATGTCTGATTGAAGAGTAGTGGTTGAGAGCGAATCGCCAAGAGAGAAAGAGCAAGGCGCTGACATTGTTCGGAGAGAGGCGGCGGTGATGGGAGATAAAGGCAGCGACACTAAGTTTAGGGTGCGGACAAGAGAGTGATGGAGGGTGGGATAGGGTTTAGAAGAACTTGGGTATGATATTATGTAGTTTAAGAGATAGACTTTCTATTGATATGTTTAGAAGAATGGATACAACCCTGTTTGTAGAGATAGAATATGTACAAGTTAGCTAAGAAATAAGAATAGGCAACCTAATAATTAAACCCTATACAAAATACTACTGATAAACAGATGGGCATAAACCGATACGAACTAACTAGGCCTACAACATTGTTGATCAGTTGTTATTATTATGTCTATTAATTATATTCAGTCTATTAGTATGTCTAGTTGTATTCCTCTGTAATTAGTTATTTATTAGGCAGATTAATTATTCAGTTTCCTAGGTAGTGGGGTATTCCAACAGTCGAGAAACCCAACTGTCTCGTCCTTTATCTCTCTTATATAAATATGTATCACTTCTCTCAACAACACAACACACAATTGCTCTCATTTCTCTTCATGGTATCAGTGCTAGTGATACTCTAAAAACCTGTTTTCCCTTTCAGCCGCCAACCTCCATCTTTGTCTGGCTCCTCTCTACATTAGCAGCCTACATTGCTGCTTCTTCTCCTCCCCTCTAAAGCAGTGTTATCTTCACTTTAATTTGCTGTCATCGCTGTTTCCTTCAACTTTTCAGCCTTCATCGCTGTTCTTTCACCTTTAACAGCCTTCTTTGCTGTTCCTTTGCTTTCAACATCCTTACAACTATGTCGGTTGATTCCATTGTTACTTTTGGTGCTCCCACAAATCCTCATAAAGGAGAGTTTCAAAATGTTCTGGCTTGTTACAAGCTAACTGGACAAAACTACCTCTTGTGGACTCAAGTTATCAAGAAATATCTCAAAGGCAAAGGGAAATTGCGGCACTTAACTGATTCTCCTCCAGCAAAGGAAGATTCCACTTTTTCAGCATGCAAGGAAATAGATTCTGTGATTGTTTCTTGGCTTTGGGATGCTATGGATCCAAAGATAAGTGTCAACAGTGTGTTTCTTGAGACAGCGGAAGAGGTGTTGGATTTCATTCAAAGATCTTACTCTAAGAAGGCGAATGACGTGACCATCTATGAGCTAATTGTTAGAGTAGTCAGCACTAAACAAGGAGCTCATTCCATTCAAGAGTATGCCCAACCTTGCAGAATTTATGGCAGGAGCTTGACCAATGTCCACCTTTGGTGATAACGATGTCACAAAATTTAAGAAGTTTGTGGAAAAAGGTAGAATCTATGCGTTCTTGGCTGGACTAAATCCTGATTATGATCAAGTTAGAGTCCAGATTTTTGGCCAGAAAAGTGGCACACTTGAAGAGACCATCACTACTGTCAAAGCTGAAGAAAAAAGGAGATCTATCTTGTTGAAGACCTCTAAAGATTCTGCCTATGCCTATGCCTATGCCTCTGCCCTTGCTGCTGGTCAAGGAGGATACAAGGGGTCGAACCCTTCAAGGAAACTGTATGGGAAACAACCCTTCAAGAATGTAACAGCAACCCACTCGTCCTCAACAACTGATTTAACTGCTGCAGATCTTGAGAATTCAAGGCTTTCATAAAGACCCTTGAGAAACAACCAAATAATAACTCACCTAGCAACTATTCCCTCTCTTTCTCAGGTAATCACTCGGTCTCCTTATGCTGTAATGCTTCGGATAAACCCTAATCTAGTAACTGGATACTTGATTAAGGAGCCACTGATCATATGACCTCTTCAAAAAAACATTTCCATAGCTATGATTCCTCTACTAATATTATTACAGCCGATGGTTCCCTTGCACCTGCTGCTGGACAAGGGTCTGTTTACCTCTGAAAGAACTTGGAACTCAAATCAGTTTTACATGCTCCTACCTTATCTATTAACCTAATGTCCATTTCAAAGCTCACCAAGGATCTTAATTGTTATGGTATTTTCTCTCCTTCTGAGTGTATTCTGCAAGGACTACACTCGGGGAGGAAGATTGGTCTGGAAAGAAACGAGCTGTACTTTCTGAAGGTGTTAGAGGAAAATCGGTCTCAAGCTTTATCCACCACCACCTCAAACAAAACCATCCGGAAGTTTCATCGAAGATTAGGCCACCCACCATTTAGCCTTCTTAAGCATATGTATCTTGAGTTTTTTTATTAGTAGTCTATTAAGTATCACAAGAACCGAAGGAGCTGTACAACCTATAGATTAGAAGATGCTGCTGCCCTAATTACATAGGCACATTGTTGTGCTGTACAAAATAGGTCCCGAAAGATCCAATTGTTCCTCTCGTCTCATATATAGTATATGGGAGCAGTGGACACAAATGTTGCTGATTTTAACTGTGAAGTGTGTACGAAAGCTAAACTCACTAGGGTTTCCTGTCCTTTGAGTAATACAAGAAGTGCATCCCCTTTTCAACTCATTCATAGTGATGTTTTGGGTCCTGCTCCTTTGGAAAACATTTCTAGTGCAAAATGATACATTTCCTTCATTCATGATTGTACTTGAACCACATGGGTCTACCTCATAAAACACAAATTTGAAGTCAGCTATATCATTCCCACCTTTTACTCTATGATTCACAATCAGTTCCATACAAATTTTCAAAAGTTCCGTACTGATAATGCCAAGGACTTTCAATCGCTCATAGATACAATCTTTTCAAACTCTTGGGATTATTTATGAGTCATTTTGTGTATACACCCCACAACAAATGGAGTGGCTGAAAGGAAAACTTGTTACATCCTTGAAGTTGCCCGTGCTCTCCTATTCCAAGCAATGCCACTAAACACTATTAGGGGGAAGCTGTTCTAACAGCTACTTTCCTAATTAACATATTACCTCTCTTGTCACATTCACTACAAAAGTCCCTTGGCTTTCCTCAAAAAATTCCCCTCATACTTTCGTCCATCTCCGGGACTTTGGACCCAAAGTATTTCGTTGCAGTGCCTTTATTCATATCCATAATACTCAAAGGGGGGATCTTGACCCTCAAATGCATCTTCCTTGGATATTCAGCAACTCTAAAGGGATATAAATGCTACCATTCCATCATAAAATAACCTATGTCACTACGGATGTCACTATCGACGTGTCTAAATTCATTTTTTTGCAACCCTACTACTATTATAGTAGATGAGTTATCATCTCCCACCTTTGAGTCACTTCACCTTTAAGATTACCACCTCAAGAATGTCCTCCAACATTGACTTGACCAACAATCCTAACCCATCGTTGTGCAATTAGAAACCTCTACCGCGCCATCTCACAACAAAGTTGAACAATAAGAAAAATCCACCCCACCCCACCATTTCCATTTTTCCTTTAACTTACAACAGAAGGACACCCGTTCCTGACCAGACTCATGGCTGAAATTTCAATCTGTAGGAAGGTCCCGAGGATGCAGCACCAGATATGGCGAAGAAAACAGCAATAGATCCTTCATGCTGTTCACCCTCCTTATCTCTACTTGATTCAGATCTTTACTTTTCAATTGCCCTGAGAAAAGGTACTTGAGAGTGTACCAATAAACCCTTATACCCATTAGCCAAATTCACCTCCACTCACAAACTTTCCCCTGCACACAAGCTTTTCCTCAAAAAATTCAAGAGATTCCCATTCCCTAAATGGTAACTGAAGCGTTCTAACATAAAGGAGTGAAGGGAAGCCATGAAAGAAGAGATAGGTGCTCTAGAGGAGAACTATTGGGATATTGTGGACAGACTTGCTGTAAAGAATGTAGAAGCCTGCAAGTGGATCTTTACTTCAAAGTACATATCTAATGGAAGCCTAGAAAGGTATACTTCTCGTCTTGTGGCTAAAGGTTTTACACAAGCCTATGGGATTTACTATGTGGAGATTTTTGCACCGGTTGCTAAAATGAACACAGTTCATATTCTATCGTCTCTCTCTGCTCATTTTGATTGGAGTCTATCACAGTTTGATGTGATGAATGCCTTTCTCCATGGAGACCTTGAATAAGAAATCTATATGAAGACACCACCCGACTTTGCTCCACCTTCTGCTAACGAAGTGTGTAGATTAAAAGAAAGGCTCTTTATGGCCTTAAACAAGCTCCTCAAGCATGGTTTGATAGATTTGCTAACGTGATGGAGAATGCAGGTTACAAGCCAAGCCAAGGGTGACCATACCCTATTTATAAAGCATTCTCAATCAGGGGGAGTAACTATACTTTTGGTATATGTGGATGATATCATTGTTACATGCAATAATATGGATGAGAGGGTGCAGTTGAACAAAAGATTGGAAACAAAGTTTGACATCAAAAGCTTAGGCAAGCTGAAATATTTCCTTGGAATTGAAGTGATACGATCTTCCAAAGGCATATTCATCTCACAGCAGAAATATATCATTGATTAATTGCTGAAAACAGGAAAGAGTAGGTGTAAACTATCTCGCACACCCATTGGTCCTAACCTTATGTTTGGAGCGGCCCTTGATGATCTGGTTGTGGATAAAGAAACTTATAAAAAATTGTGTGAAAAATTAATCTACTTGTCCCACACAAGGCTGGACATTGCTTATTTTATATCTATAATCAGCCAATTTACGTATGACCCTGGGAGATCTCATCTCGCAGTGGCTTTCAGAATTCTTCACTATCTTAGGGGTGGTTCAGGAAAAGGAATCTTAATCAAAAGGGACAGTGAACTGACTTTAAAAGTCTTCATAGATGCCGACTACACAGGATCAATGGTAGATAGAAGATCTGCCTTGGATATTGTGTTTTTTTGGCTGGAAATCTAGTAATATGGCGAAGTGAGAAGCAAAGTGTTGTTAGATCATCAGCTGAATTTGAGTTTCGTTCTCTTGCACATGGTCTATGAGAAATACCATGGGGCCAGATCATTCTAAATGATCTAAGAGTGAAGTGGAAGGGGGCTATGAAGCTGAAGTGCGATAACCAATCAGCCATCAAGATATCTAGAAATCTAGTTCAGTATGAAAAGACTAAGCATATTGAGATAGATTGGCCTTTCATCAGGGGAAAACTTGAACAAGGAATTGATTTGAGTTATATCCTCTTCAAAGAAACAAATTGCAGATGTGCTAAAAAGTCTTCACAGCTCTCGGTTTCATCAATTGATTTCCAAGCTTGGTAATGACATACACCATTCAGCTTGGGGGGGGGGGGGTGTTGATCAGGGGTTATTAATATGTATATTAATTGTATTCTGTCTATTCATCTGTTCAGTTGTATTCACTTGTAATTAGTTATTTATTAGGTAGATTAATTATTCAATTTCCAAGGTAGTGGGGTATTCTAACAATCTGGAAATCCAAGAATCTCGTCCTTTATCTTCCCTCTAAAGTATTCTACCCTGTGAATAAGTATGTATCACTTCTCTTAATAATGCAACACTAATTTCTCTCATTTCTCTTCACTTATCGTCAAGTATTCCAATAAAGACCGTTGAAGGCTGGAACGCCCATCCTTCCCCGTTCTTTGATCCTGATTCACATCCTCTGTCCAAGCAATAAAGAATGAGCAGCAAGTGGTTTAAAGGACTGAACTTGATATGTTGTGGAACTCGAAAAACATAGGCTCTGTTCAGCATGACTTTTTTACGGTAGTTTTGTAGCTGTTTTGGTCTGATTGTTTTGGCTGGCTGTTTTGTGGTATTTTGTAGCTTGTTTTGTGCTGGCTGTTTTGTGGTTGTTTTAAAAATTGCTGTTCGGCAGTGTGGCGGTTTCGTTTGACGTATTTGAATAAGTTAGTTACTTGTAGTACGTTTACGGATGTTTGTGCTATAATTACAAAATTTATATTACATTTTAAAACATTTTTTTTAAAGATGTAAATAAAGAAGCTCCTAAGAAATATATATATTTTAAATATATACATAATTTATAATTAGAAAAACAACAAAGTTTTATTATAATAAATAATTGTTAACATTTATATTTAGGTCTATACAAATAACTTCAGTATTATACAACATAATTCTATCAATGGATAACAACTGTAACTATACATGGTTTTAATACACTAGGCTGCTTGTTCATATTTGAATAAAAGGAAAATATAATAATTAATTAGTGAACATTAATGTTTACATCATACAAAAAAATAAACAATTTATTTGTTAAAAAATATGGCCTATATTTTAATATATGTAGATATAATTAAATATTCAGATTTTATACCTTATTTTAGCAATATAGTCAAAAGTAAAACTGATTATTATGTCATTCTTAGTAATCATGTACCCCTTATATCCATAATACAAATATTTTTTTGGTTTTTTATTACAGATTCTATAAATTAAAAAAATATTAGAATTACTCAAAATAATTTTTAGTATTTTAGAAAAACACTACTAGTTTAAAACTATTGTTCTATATTACTGTCATTAACTTATAATTTAGTATACCAATCTTTATAAAAAAACTAAAAATAAAAAAGGGAAAACAAACTTTTTTATATACTCCCTTCGTTAATTAATATCTGTCGTTTTAAAGGGTGATTCTTGTTCAAAAATATCTGTCAACCTAGTTTTTTGATACACTTTTTTCCATTTTTAACCCTACTATTCAATATAAAAATAATTATTATCTTATGGAAAAGTAAAAAGTAGGGGTACATGCGTCATTTTTCTACTTTCCTTAATAAGTGTGCAAGTTTCTAAAATGACAAATATTGTTGAACGAAGGGAGTATTAATTTATATATTTCAATTTCAATTTATTTTTTGTGTCAAATTCAATATATAATATTATTTTAAAATATATTATAAATATTGAAAATTCAAATTAATTATTAAAATTAATTTTTAAAAATTAATTCATATTATTAAAATATTCTAGCCCCTTTCTTTATGGTATTTATTCTCTTTGCAGTATAAATTATTGGTTGTTTTGTGGCTGTTTTGTGCTGGTATATTTGTGGTTGTTTTGAAAATTGTTGTTCGGTAGTGTGACAGTTTGATATTTTTGTCAAAAATGCCAAACTAAAAAATGCCACATTTATACCACAAAAACACCAACACCGAACGGAGCCATAGGGTGAAGATGGAGAAAACAAATTTCATGCAATGAAGAAGGAAAAAAAAAAGGAAGTGAGACTGTGGGAAAATTAATGACCACTGCTACAATGCGCGGGAGTAAAAGGGGTTATCTTGGGGTTGGAGAAAAGGGATTGGGCTGGAGAAGGATTGGAGGTGGAAAGACATTTTTGATAAAAAAATGGGGGATGGAGAGATATAGCCAAGATGGAATGTGGCTTGTAGAGCGCGGATGGGGAACAAGGATTGGGTAGAATATGACCAAAGGTTGGCTACTAATTTAGAACTACTAAGCTTGGGAGGATATGAGGGTGGGGGAGAGCTTAGATTGAGCTGGTGAAAGATGGGGAGAATGATGGTGGCTGGACTTGGTCACACCAAAGCTGATTAGCCGCATAAGAAACGGGCGAGCTTAGGATGGACTTGAGGTGGAGGTAGGTGGGACAATGGTAGTAGAGTGGATGATGGGTGTAGACATGGCTGATGTAACGGGATTGAGGAAACCGCTGGGAGGGAGGAGAGGTTTTCATTTACATTTTTGGGAAATTTCATGAAATGCCATTATATTTTTGGCTAATTCATGAAATGCCACTAATAAAAAAAAAGTTATGAAATGTCATTATATTTTTGTAAAAGTTCATGAAATACCACTATTGCCATTGCCTAGAAGGAAATTATTTATTTATTTAAAATAAATTATTTTTTATTTTAATATTTTTAGAATTTTTTTAAAAAATTTATTTTATATTGCACATAACTTTATGACATTATATTTTGTAGATAACAAAAGTGCTAACTCATAAAGTTACTACAAAATAGAATATAAAATTTTAAAATATTTTTCTTAAGATTAGTTTAAAATATAATTTAATATACTCTGAATAAAAATTTAATTTGGTAGAAAAAAATATATCTGAAAAATAATTGATGCAACTTTTGGTACTTAATTGTTTTCAAAACTTTTCATTCTGTTTTATGGTACTGAATAATTTAATAACACCTTATTTTTTTTTACAATTTTTTCAAAATTTTAAGATATTTTTAATATTTTGTTAATTTTTACAATTTTGCGATATATATTATATATAATAATTTTTATAGTATTATGATTTTTTGTGAACTTTTTAACACTTAAGGGCATATTGTGAATTTTAAAAATACTTTGTTAACTAGTTGGGGTATTTTTGTCATTTTTCCTTCTGGTCAATGATTATAGTAGCATTTAATGGACTTTTTCAAAAATATAGTGGCATTTCGCTGACTTTTTTTTTGTGTCATTTCATAAATTAGCCAAAAATATAGTGGCATTTCATGAAATTTCTATATTTTTTAATGCAATTTATTTCCTAAGTGTGCTTGGATCTTAATTTATTATAGTTTTAGGTTTTTTGTGGCTGGTTTCTTTTTTCTGTATGCATAATGTTGATTATTTCATTGTTTGCGGTTAAGTGTGTTACCATTAAAGCTTGGATTTTCCTTGTCTATTTCAGGTTCAAATTTGATGATGAACGGGTGACAAAAGAAGACCCAAAAAGAGTTCTAGAAGAGCAGTATGGTGGCGAAGAAGAGGTATATTATTTTACTTGTGTACTTTTTTTTACCATCAAGTGACTATTAAATGAGGACATCCACCGAGAGTTCAACTAAAGGTGGATGGGGAACATTTAACTTTTTAGTAACTTTTTGTATGTTGCTCATGTTGAGAAGCTCCCTCAGGCAAATCCTGGATACAACAATTCTCCATTCAAGTTCACCAAGTATTCAAATGCATATATGCTAGTTTATATCCGTGAAAGTGACCGAGATAAAATTATTTGCAATGTGGATGAACTAGACATTGCAGAGCACCTCAGGGTAAGAACATTATGTATATGTTAAATTTGAACTTTTATATCGATGTTCTTATTGTCATGCGATACCCTTTATTGGAACGCTGGTGACTTCGTAAAGCAGAATAAGTATATGAGGTGTGGGCACAGGTTTTGACTAGCTTTTCAGATACAAGGATGAATTCTTTGGTTGGTTTGCGACTAATTCTTTCACATTTGCAGACAAGATTGAAGAAAGAGCAAGAAGAGAAAGAAGACAAGAGGAGGTACAAACAGCAAGCTCACCTGTATACTATCATTAAGGTAATTACCCAAGGGCCGTTCTGTGTCGGTCGAACTAGTCAAGGGAATCTGCATTCGAGTTGAATATTTTTCCTTTCTAGGTCGCACGTGATGAGGATCTTGCAGAACAAATTGGACGGGATATATACTTTGATCTTGTCGATCATGATAAAGTTCGTAGCTTCCGCGTACAGAAACAGATACTTTTTAATGTTTTCAAGGTACCAGGTCTCTTTCCACTCTTGCTGACAGCTTGTCATCTTTGTGTTACAAGGACTGTTAAAAAAGAGTCTACACTAGCTAGACACAGTCAGCTTGGCCGTCTTCATTTATGAACATTGCTGGATTGTAGCTCACCTGTAAATTATCAAATATTACTTTTACTACATTGACTCCCAGAATTTGGTTATCTTTAAGATGCTTCTTTTATGTTGCTCCTACAAAAAAGGTACTGCTTTGAAAAATCCTCTAATTGCATTGACATGATCACAGGAAGACATAGCTAAGGAGTTTGGCATACCTGTTCAATACCAGCGCTACTGGATTTGGGCAAAGCGGCAGAACCATACCTATCGTCCCAATCGACCATTGACATCCTATGAAGAGGCCCAGACTGTACGTCTTATATAGAGATGCTATTTTTTCATGCTGTTACGAGCCACTTGTTACTGTTTTGTTCATGTTCTCCAGTTAAGGTGATATTTCTTTGACACCTTGTGATAAGTCATATTAGTTAGGGGTGGAGTTGTAAATGACTAATCTTAGCCTTTTAGTATAAAAGGAGAAGGGATATTGGGGAGTAGGTATCGACTGTCTTAGTGAAGTATACTTTGGCCTCCTAGAGAGGATTAGGCCACTTCGGTGGAGCTTCTTAGCAAGATAGGGCTTGGTCTTATCATTTGGTATCAGAGCTAAATCTTGGGCAATTGTGGAGAGCAGTGGCTACGAGAAATATTAAATGAACCAAAAGGGGAATGAGCATATTGCATTGAAGGAAACAAGAAAGATGGAGGAGCCCGAGTTGGTGAATCATGCCGTCGAACCTCCAATCTTTGACAGGAAGGACCCCAAAGATTGGCTGCACAAGGCCGATTGTTATTTCTCCTCGTGCAATATTGACGAGCAAGATAATTTCAAGCAGCCGCCGACTAGATGTGGCTTTTCAATGGCTAGAATGGATATGGAACTACTTCGGGCAGATTCCATGGTTAAATTTCAAGGATTTACTGGTCGAGAGATTTAGAAACTGGAAAGCACCTACGAAGGAGATAGTGTCCAACACTATGAATTCAGAAACTACTGAGGTGGAGTTCGCGGCCCGGAAACTGGATCTAAAAGAGAACGTGAGATCAGTCGTCAGTGAAGCGGTAAGAATTCAGAGATCTGAAAATGGAAGGAGGAAGGGAAAGAACAAGAAGAGAAGATCGGAGACTGAAAGGAGGAAGGGAAGGAACAAGAAGAGACTTAGTTTTCAGCGACAACAAAATGTGGGATGTTCTCTATCATTGGTGTCGTGATAAAGGAGGAAGAAAAACTGAAAAATGGAGAAGACAGAAAAGGATACATCGTATGAAGGAGAAGATGAAACGGATAAAGAAAAAAGTAAAGATGATATTCAACGCGCCTGAGAATTGCGCTAACCCTAACTCGAAGATCTGCTCAACAATTTCGAGGGACGCGGATGGTCCCGAAAGCAGCGCGAGAAGTACGAGTGTGGATTGGGGGACCAATAGTTCAAATCCTCGTGCGCTTGAGCTCGCTGTGAAGAAACCGTCCTGGCAGACGGGTAATTCCAGCAGAGTTGACCAAATTAAAGAAATCCTCTAACCCTAGCTTGCGCACTTCTTCGCCTTCAAGAATTTTTTCGGCATCATCGGCAGCCTCTAATCGATTTGGAAGAACTCCTGAAGAGGGAATGCTGAGGCCTAGGTCACATGCGTTGTTCTTCTGGTGTGGGGACAAGTGGAATATTGCTCATCGCTGCATGAGTGATGTGGCAGGTAGTGGTGAAGCGGTGGCGGCGAGCAATCAACAGAAGATCAGTTGCAGACAAGTCCATTGCCGCAAGTTGGTGCCGTTCACTCGCTAGTTGAGTCTTCAAGAGGGGGTAGTGTCAAGTCGTCAAAACAGTATACTCACTGGATTTGGGAATTCTAGCAAGAGAAGGGGACAGAGGGAGATCGTTCTGAAGAGGAAGGGAAAAAGGAAAAGATTTAAGCAAAATAAAAAGAGGGAAAAGAGGGAGGAAGAGGACCAACGCCGCTGGTACCCAGTGCAGAATGGTCGAAAAGTTGCACTTTGCAGCGTGCATCCTAAAGATATGGCTATATTACAGTGCTTAGGGTGTGTCAAAGCTAAATTATCTGTTGCTAAAAGGTATCATTGCACACCTAAGTGCTTTTCTGATGCTCGGCAACATCATCGTATATTACATGATAGTGCTGTTGGTGCTGTAAAAGAAAATGGAGGTGAAAAGGAAGAGATGTTTGGTCGCTTCAGTAATTGTGGTTCTGGAAACTGAGTACTGCAGTGCTTCAATCTTCTTCAAACCCCAACTTGTCTGCTGTGTCCACTCGTTTATATGCTGCTGTGGTCTCTCAACGAAGGGATGAAACATGTTTTGAAGTTGGAGGCTTTAAGGCATACTCTCCTGCTGATGATATTGGCCATCTTCTAAAGTTTGCGTGTGTTGTTGTGGTTGTGGAAACCAAGCTTCCTATTGGACAACGCAGCACCTTAACAACTGCTCGGGTTATTCTGGCTCCGACCCCATTTCCCCTATGACAAGCCAACTGCCATCATACCAATGCGATTCATCAGCGATGGTTTTAATAGTACTCCGGTTACTGTTTTTCCCCAAAGCAGCTTTTTAACTTCAACCTTGAGGACAAGGTTGCTTTTAGGGGGGTGGTAATGTTAGGCTACTGGTCACTACTGCCTCTGTTTCCTTGGATTGAAGATGGATTCATTAGTACTGTTGTTGCTTCTGCTTTGGATCACTGTTGCTTTTCTTTTCCTTTTCCAACCTTGGGGACAAGGTTGTTTGAGAGGGGAGCAATGATAAGTCATATTAGTTAGGGGCGGATTTGTAAGTGACTAATCCTTGCCTTTTAGTATAAAGGAGAAGGGATATTGGGGAGTAGGTATCGATTGTTTTAGTGAAGTATACTTTGGCCTTCTAGAGAGGATTAGGCCACTTCAGTGGAGTTTCTTAGCAAGATATGGCTTGGTCTTATCACTTTGTGCTTGAAAAGCGTGCTGAATTTCCTTCTCAGTTCAATCTGTTTGCAGCATTCTGTAAAACTTCATTGTCTTCAATCTTGCTCCGTCTCTCCTCCATAATGCTATTATCGTCGTATACTCCCTCCGTTCACTACTACATGTCGTCCTAGCTTTTTAGATTCTGTTCTCAACTAGATGGCAGTAAAGCTTTTGTGAACAAAGCTGCTTACAATCTATAATAAATCCTCATTGAAAAGTGAAAACTAGCCAAAAGTAGCAGTGGTTATCATTACCCTTGCTTTTTTTAATAAGGTTATATATATCTTAAATTTTTTTTTTTGGGAAATTGCATTGTGCACCCATGAGGTATTTCATACTGAGCTCAACCATGCATTTCCCCAGAAATGGATTTTGTCACCCGTTCCTATCTTCAACTTCACACTTGTATTCATCAGTACAAAGTCAGTTCATCCCAGCTTCTGACAGCAGCAATTGTGTACCAAAGTCCTGTCACTGCAGAACCAACCTTTGTATGCAATAGATCAAGCAAATTACTCGCTTCGGAGAGTATTTGGTCATAAATCGTTTTAACTACTTCATAACAGAAACCACATTCTTCAGTTCAAGATTCTGAATACCCAGCCTCCTAGCTTTATTGGTCTTTGAAGCCTCTTCCACGAGATCATTGCCTTGCCTTTTCCACTAGCCTTCCAGAAAAAGTTCCTCCAGTGCGACCACTTTCCTCATGACAGTCTTAGGCATCTTGAATAGATCTAGGTAGTCAGTAGTTAAACTCTGTAGGACAGCTATGACCTGAACTAGTCTACCTGCCCTAGAGAGTGCATTTCTTATCCTCCTTGCCTATCTTGGTTCGATTCAGTCAACCAGGTTGCCTAGTAACTTGAAGATTCACACCCAATGGCCTGCCTAGGTAGGTCGCAGCACTCCAATATCACCAATTAAAATCCCCCTCACCATATCTTCTTCCTCACTGCTCTAGTTGACGCAGAAGCCTGCCGTTTTTTCAATGTTGATTGAAGATCCTACATCTGTGCAAATACTGTCAAAGTCTCCTAACTCCCAGCATTTCCTTCACATCCCCATTGCAGAACATCATTGTGTCACCTGTGAATTGGAGGTGCGTCGAGCTGACCTCATGACCTTGCACGTCCATTGCTTTTATTTGTCCTTCCTCTTTTGCATTCAAACCATCACATGAAAATCCTCTGCAGCAATCACAAACAGACACTGAAATTGGATCACCTTGTTGTAGTCCCTTCTTAGGCTTGACCGGTTTTGTGATTGTCCCATTTACAATTATAGAAATTTGTGATGTAAATACGCACTCCCTCACCCAACCTCTCCATCCCTCCCCATAGTTCATTGCTATTTTTACTTCATCCAAAAGTTCACTTCTTTCTCTGTCATTAGCCAGAAGTACTCCTTTCTTCCTTTTTCTCTTCTTCCAGCTGATTGTTTCATTATCTATTAATGGGCCATTCAGAATTGCGATTCTGGAGAAAAATGGTCTGCGATTCACCTATCAGTTTTGGGAGGATATCTCTCATCGTACAGGCCATTATCTTCACAATAACTTTGTAAACACATCCCACTATGCTGATGGGTCGAAACTCTCCCAGCTTCTTTGTACCTTCCACCTTAGGGATTAAGACAATCCAGCTTTGATTTGTGTTTACAGGCATTTTCTTCGAGATGAAGAAGGATTTACCGACTCCTCAAATTCAGCACTAATCATGCCCCACATTGACTTGATGAAACTCATGTTATAGCCATCTAACCCAGGTGGTTGTAAACCATCACACCCATAGATTGAGCAAATATTTCGTTTCAGTAGAGCACTCTTCTCATTGAGGAACCACCACCACCACTTCATCGGACTGGCATATTAGATTGGCTCAATGAAGTTTTGATCATTCTTCAAAGGTGATGCTGTGTAGAAATGAGATGGCAAATCTGGGCAAGACCCCGGTTTTGGATCTTTCTGTGAGGATATTTATACTGCATGCTTGGAACTGCACGTGGGTGTGGTATTTCTCTTTTCTCTCTAGTGAATATAAGTTATGTTATTTACCTGAATAGAAGTGAGAAGTTGATCCGTATAGATGCTAGGGGTTTTGATAGATTTTGGATTTTATGTTCCTGTATGATCTCATGAGTGGTGCTCAACAGGATGAAAAACCCAATGCTTTGCCCTGATGAAGAATGGCCAGATTGAGAAGTTTACTTGGGATTACCTATCTTCTGTTATTTAGGTAGCTTTGTGTGGATGCTGCTGTGAGTTGGTTTTGTAATCTGTATTTTGTAACCTTGCTGTTTAGCCATTATCTATCAAAAAAGATTTAGCTTAATATGTGTAAGCTCAAACCGAGGTGATCTTTCTTGTAAAATCGGATTTGTTCCTGGACATTGACCGTTGTTCTTGATACTTTCTAGGTTGGCCAATTGAGAGAGGCATCAAACAAAATGCATACTGCGGAGTTGAGGTTGTTTCTTGAAGTAGCAATTGGACCGGTAGGATTTTTTTGGAATATGAACTTCCATGAATCGACTGATGGTGTTTCTAGCTTTTTTTTGGGTTGATGCTTGGTTATTTAGTGAAATCTTAACCGCTTTACTTAACTATTTGGGTTAATACATTCTTCTTAATCTAATGTTGAAGGATTTGCGTCCAATAAGTCCTCCTGAGAAAAGTAAGGAGGATATATTGCTCTTCTTTAAGCTGTATGACCCGGAGAAGGAAGAACTTCGGTACGTATTTAGCGTCAGCATCTCATTATCCTCTTTCTTTAGTGGCATTTTGGAATTTATTCTGTGGAAAAAAATTCTGGTGACAACTTGGGTGAGCCTATAGGGTTGCTCTGCTAGTTTAGCTGGCGTTATGTTGTGTTAAGACTCATGCTCCAAATCAAATGTACCCCCGTCCCTGGGGTTAAAGTACTGGATTGAAAAAATGAAACACTATTACAGCAAGGTTGGTAGTAATAATTCTTATTCCTGGATAAAGCTATTCTTTGGTTTGGTTGCAAATCTTAAACCACCTAGAATCGTTTTCTGTATCCTTTATTTAGTTGACTGAATGTTTCAAGTTATACGCCATTTATAAAAAGATTATTGAAGTTCATTGTCTGGATCAAGTATATGTCTGGATCAAGTATATGTCATAATCTGGAACTAAATAAATGCATAAATAATCAACCTGTTAAGGAAATAACCACGTGTAATTAGTTGGTATAATCAATACATTAAGAAGAAAAATCTTGATGCCACTCCTACATATATACAATTTAGGTGAAGGACTTAATTATATAATTAATTACTTTTAACATTTTCTTAAAATTAAATTGTTTTTCCAAAAAATGCAAAAAATATGTGGCGGTCTAAAAAAATCAGAAAATATAGTTCGTGGCACAAATACCATACTAAACCAATTAACTTGTACTCTAAAGTCATCTACCAGCATTCTGATCACTCTATTCTTAACAAAGGTTACTTTTTTCTATTGCATTTTCTAGTCTGAAATAATATTCCTAGTACCAGCAGATGTATCAGCTGGAGCATTTTTAACGACTTTCATTCCTCATCGCCAAACTCCATAGGTTGTAGCACCCAAAGCTGCAGTCGTCATCTTGTAAATAACTCTGCCCTTATGTTACCCAAAGCTGCAGACTCCTAGACATAAAGTATCAGTCCAAAGTAGCTTTTCTTCTTCAAGCATTTTCTTCTTTGCAGCTTCATCCACTCCATCAAGACCACCTAGTATCTTCACAGGCTGATGCTCGATCCTGTAAGGTTGGAAAACAAATTAACAGTAGCAAGTCATCTGCTAAAATACTACGATTCCGACCTAACCCTTATTAGTTTGCAAGTTACTATAATTAGCAAATGCTATGTTATATTATATTAAAGTATTATGTCAAGCCATTATATTTTCTAGGTCTTCAATTTCATCATTAAATGGTTTTTTCGTATTTTAGGATAACTCCAGCATTTAAATTTTCAGATTTTCATAGTTAATTATTCAATAATAGTTTATAAACTATATTTTATAATACATTATAAATAATTTACTTTTTGTTGAATATTATTACAATTATTAATAAGTTAAATATATCTGTTAGTTTTTTTATCTAGTAATTAATTTATTAGTATATTTGTTAATATTTTCAATTCAGTTGAATTTTGCATGAAATAATTAATCTTTTCATCAAAGTTTCATTTATATGTGAATAGTAAATTATCCTGTTAGTATATTTTACTACGGGTTTTCAAATACCCAGTTTATTTAATATTGTTTATTTCTGTTTTCTATTGCTATAATTTTCTTAACATCATTTATGCAGTAATCCGACATGATTCTAGAACTTGGAAGTGCAATTCTCACCCTTTTTGTTAGGGCATTGAACTACCTCTTAATTCTGTCGTATTTGGAATTTGGCAAATTCTTGATATTGAGTTGCCCCCTAACACACAGAGGAATAAGTGTTTATTGTTGGAATTACAATATTGGGGTACCGTTAAGAGGTGTAATGTACAGTCTTATACTATTGATTTCATTTTATTTACAGATACGTAGGCAGGCTCTTTGTGAAGTCATCAGGAAAACCAATGGAAATACTAACAAAATTAAATGAGATGGCTGACTTTGCTCCCGATGAAGAAATTGAACTATATGAGGTGAGTTTTCACTCCTGAACATGGAAGTTCCTTGAGTGGCATATGTTTTCCATTGTTTATTCTTCTGTACAAAGTTTGATGCAAGAACTTTGCTAATTCGTATTCTGAATGGGTAAGACATAGCCCTATTACGATGAGAAGATACCAACTTCCAAAATTTACTTAATTTCAATACAATAAGATGGTGGAACTCATTATTCAATTCTAATAAACCTAATGGTTATGTCAACATCTTGCAAAACACTCCGGAGTATTGTATTCATCTTAAAGCTGGGCTCTGTTTTGCATTGCTCGATTTCTTGTGGTTTTCAAGCTGCCTAATTGTTTATTTTATTTTTATAGGAGATAAAGTTTGATCCTTGTGTGATGTGTGAACATCTTGATAAGAGGACATCTTTTCGCTTTAGTCAGGTAAGCTTGCTGCTCAATTTTGATATATTGATCTTTCTCGGTGTTGCTTGCTATGTTGAATGGGTACGGATATGTCAATTGTTAAAAATCTGAAGAAACGTGGGAACTCTTTCTATAAAAATATAAATATGTTAAATAAAATAAAAATAAATTGCAAATCCTATCATCAATCTAACTGATTTTTGCCAACAAATGGGTATATGAAAAGTGTAAAAAACTAATAGTCTTCTGTAATTTTGCTACCAATTTTTTCCAAAAAAAAAAAAAGAGCAAAGGACGCTTCTTCATGTCTCCTATGTTTTGGCGTCTCGAGGATGTATCTGATACGCGGGACGCTTGATGTATTACATGTTATGATGATGACATTTCTGGTATCTTTCACAGATAGAGGATGGTGACATTATATGCTACCAAAAAATTCCTCATCTTGATCGTGAAGAACAATATAAGCATCCTGATGTCCTTTCTTTCTTGGAGTACGTGCATAATCGTCAGGTATCCATTTGGTGTCTATTTTTTTCATATTGCATTTTCTGTATTTGTTATGGTTAGAGTCGGTGTCCTGGTTGTTCTCTATGGTACTTTTTGTTGGTTAATGGATGAAACCTAAAGAGTTTAGAAATTTGCCATAAGCCATGGTCGGCCTGCAAGTGAATTGATCAGCCTTGCTTTTATAATCTCCTGGGAGTATTCATTTTTTGATATGCAATAAGTATTTTTATTGCGCTTTATGGTAGGAGTTGTTGTCTTGTTCGGTATTATGTTGCATCTTGATACTGTTATATAACTCGTACAGTTTTTTCCCTTTAGGGGATTTATTTCATGTGAAGCAGTGACACTGAATTGTATTTTGTCACTAGGTTCTACACATTGCTTTATGCCCCAACTGCAAACTATGATTTACTAACGTAATAAGGACTATATATTATTCTGTTACTAATTTCTTTTCAGTGAATATATTTGGTAGAGGTGTATGTTATCTCAATAATCAATGGGTCGAGAGAGAACAAGACTAGAAAATTGACTTTTGTTTTGCACCTCCTAGCTCCTACACAAACAGGATATGCCTCCTAACAGCCCAACCTAAACCAAGATATCATGACCTTTGGAAATCGCGAGTTCCAGTTCTAATGCGCATTTGGGATTTGTCGATTGTGAGACATTGATTAGAGCATTCCAAAGTCCCTTATGTATCTGTAAAACCCCGTATGGGTAACCGTCCAAAAATCTAACATCCAAGCCCGAAATCGAAGCAGTATGTACCCCATCCCATAATGGGATATGAGTAGTAATGTAAGTGGTTTATAAGGAAACATATGGGTACATGACCTTCCATTTTAGACCTAAGTGAGGACAAAGGGTTTAAGGTGGCTAGTTTTCTAGCCTGAATGGCTTTGGAGCTAGGTTGTTAGTCAGTTAACCAAATGGGGTATTACAAATGGTATCAAAGTTGATTCGGGACCATGTCGGGATAAACTACCCGCCATCTACCGAGGAGGTCTATGAGACGAGGATGTCAGGCTTGCGATGAGGATGTTGTGTTCTTTGAGTAGGGTAGTATGTAATACCCTCATGCCACATTAGGATATGAGTAGTAATGCGAGAGGCTTTTAATAATACATATGGGTTGACGACAACTTCTTCCATTTTTAGGTCCAAGTAAGAACAAATGGCTTAAGGTGGTTAGTTTTCAAACCCGAATGACTTAGGAGCTAGATTGTTAGACAATTACCCATATCAAGTGTTATAGTCTCCTTGGGAAAGTAACCAAACATATTCAAATTTATTTGGCATGAAATAGCTTACTGAAATAGTCAACAACATGACAGTGTGTGAATCCGTTCTGACCCATAATTTTGATGTTGACCCTTGTGAACAGCCTCAACTGTAGACCAATGATTGAGTTCCCAAAAAATTAAAATGATTCAAAGAACTTAGCTTTTGAAACAGATGAATAAACTTGTTGATGACGTTGTCTCTGGTTCCGTCTCCTCTAAACTTCTACTTTTGGTAAAATACGATCAAACTTTTTAGGGAAAATTACATGTCCCACCCATGACATTTGGTGAAATTACACATACCACTCACGGAGTTTCAAAAATTACTTTCCCCACCCATGTGTTTTTCCTCGTTTTACATCAAATAACTTTTCTAATTTTTGTTCAATTTAAAAAATGCTTATATGTTGTTCGAAATTGATGAAATTTTTCTTGGACAATGCTAAAGTGTTATATTTTGGTTCAGTGACAAGTTTTTTAAGCTCAAATGTGACATGGGACCCAATGAAAATGCGCTCACATGTCACATATTTCATTAGGTCCCACGGGTCACATATGAGCTTAATAAACTTCGGATTTGACATAGGTACAGAATATAACATTTTAGCATCATCCATTTATAGTTTCATCAATTTCGGACAACGTTTAAGCATCTTTTAAATTGTACAAAATTAGAAAAGTTGCTGGATGTAAAATGGGGGAAACCACATGGGTGGGGAAAGTAACTTTTGGAACATCGTGGGTGGATTGTGTAGTTTCGCCAAACGGCATGGGTGGGGCATATAATTTTTCAAATTTTTTATTTTGATAGATATTGACAAAAAATCATAGTTTTACAAACTTCTAGGTCATACATAAGATTTTTCAACCCTAGAAAATGATCAAGACTTTATCAGACAGACCTACATATGTCTGTCTGATTGACCTTGGTCAACGAAAAAAAATACTCAGACTTAGACTGCACCCAGAAAATGCTAAACCGTATGAGCCATTAAAAAATAGAACACCTTAACCATGTGATGATCCTTGATAGGATATGGTCAATTACTGCTGCATGCAGCTATATCAAGGAAGTTCTGGTCTTTTTATTTCTCTACATGAAGAACATATTCGCTACCGTCTTTTTTGCGGACTAAGGCCCCTTTTCTGCATTTTTACAGTTATACCATTACTATATTACTTTTTCCCTCATACCATTACCCTCATCTCTTTCTAAATAAGTTATCAGCTATCACCTATTGTAGTTTTGTGAACAGGGGCATACTTGTATGGACTGAGTAGAAAAGTTGCTCTAGTACATAACTTTGCCACTTCTTATAAAGAAATAAAACCCTAATTCTAGAAGAGAAACCCTTGATTAATATGGGCATAAGATTAGAAGTGGGTAGTAACTAATGGACCTAACAATTACGAAACATATTTAAACACAAGTAATCTAACAAATCCAACACTTCCCCACAACTGAGCAGGAGCAGCGAATGATTAGATTAGACTAGAAGTCTTTAATAAATAGCAATTGAACTCTTCCAACAAATTTTAGAACATGAGTCTTCCACTTTGAAGTTTAATGCTTGATAGGTGGACGAAGGAGCACCAATTCCAGAGAGTGAAGGCAGCAGAGATACTACCAAGAAACTGTGTTGGTGAGACATCTTCCAAGACAAAGTTTGGGAGCGGAACCTACTGCGAAAAACAAGTGGTGGAGGCACCAACCATGAGTGAGAGGCGACTAAGATCCCAAGTATGTGAAAGTTTGGCGATGGGACACCAACCAAAAGAGAGTGGGCTTAAGCTAGAATAGTGATGGAGACGCCTACTAGAAGATTAAAGGATTAGCAAAGAGTTTGATGGTGGAGTGTGTGAGATTAATCCAAGACTGATGGTGGAGACACCAGTCAGCCAAAAGGTTGTGGCAAAGAAGCCTATAAGGAAGGAAGAGTGGCGTTAACCCAAAGAGTCTGTGGTGGAGACACCTACCAGAAAAGAGTGGACCTAATCTCTTAAGAGAGTTTTGTTGACCTCTAAAATTTTGTTGGGGAAGATGCCAACGAGTGCTCTGAATTTGAAGGCAAAAGAAAAAAGAGCAAAGCTTCGATCAAACACAATTTGGAAGGAATATTGCAGAGGAATAGTTAGGTTGTGAAGACAGAATCCCGTAAGGGGTAGAGAAACAGCAAAGACTAGTTAAAAGAAAATAGAAACAACGAGCCTGATGGAATATATATCTGCTTCAACAAGTGTCTATCATGTAGAAACTATAAGTGGCATAATATCAAACAGCTCGTCCGCAAGATGGAATAGAGAAAAAGGTGGACTGTACCACTCCAGACAAGGACGGCACAATATGGAAGATTTTCAATGAGGAAGAAGATAACACCCGTAGCATAGAGAGGAAGAGGGAGAGTGAAAGTGGTGGTGGAGAAGTTGAAGATGAAAAAGAAGACAATTGAAGTGGACTATGGCAGCAGTTTGGGTTGTGGCTGCGAGAGATTTGCTTCCTCCCTCACCATTAAGTGAGGCTGCGAGAGATTTACTTCCTCCCTCACCATTGTCGTCTCTTTGCTGGCTTATAGCAATTTGCACAAAAGATCTGCTTGCACTAGAGGGCTGACCAACGGAAGGAGAGAAAGTGTGATTCTCCCATGTTTACCTAGGAGAGAAAGAAGTTATGAGTAGAGATGCGAAGAGAAGTGAACTATCGGCACTTATAAATGAATAAAACCCTAATTCTAAAGGAAGAACCCTTAATTAATATAGGCCCAATAACGTAAGTGGGTCTTAACTAATGGACCTTACAATTAGAAAACAGATTTCAAAACAAGTAATCTAATAAATCCAACACCTATCAATTAATTCGTGAACAGTTAATCTGACAAGTTCAAGAGTGAGGGATGTGACCAAAGTAGTAACGAGAGAACCATAGATACTAGGAACCTGCTAACAAAAAGTTTTAAGTATAGAGTGCTATACAGCACATCATGTATATTCATGCCTTGACTTTCTGCTGTTTAATTTTGCATCTGTAATATGTGCTTGTATTGTCTTTGGTCCTTGTGTGTTTAAAAGATCTGTCATCCTGTCTTGTTATGAAATTGGCTTTTTTAACAGGATTTCTATTCTGTTATTTTAAACAAAGTTTCGTGATTTTGCTTACTATAGCGTTAAATTTGCTACGGTTACGCCCTACTTCCATCTGAAGAAATGAGTTGCCTAGAAATACAGTGCTAGACCCTATTCAGTTTTTCTTTATGTGAAAACGCCACATGAATTTGTATTTGCGTGTTATCTCAACAATTCATCTTTTAGCTGAATGCTGCCCGGAGCCTAACTTGTGGACTCTGCAGCATTCCTGCTTAAAGATTTTCTGATATTATGTTTATGCAGCGTGAAAGTATGTTGACATTTTGTGCTTTACTCTCTGTAGATTGTTCATTTTCGGGCACTGGAGAAGCCAAAGGATGATGATTTCACCTTAGAGCTGTGAGTGTGTATGTTTGATCACAACTCTAACTACTTGTGATTTTAAGTCTCTAACTTCCTACTTTTTTCAATGTAACTTCAGGTCAAAAAAGAATACCTATGATGATGTGGTTGAAAGTGTATCTAAGCGACTTAATGTGGATGATCCATCCAAGATTAGGCTTACCTCTCACAACTGCTACTCTCAGCAGCCTAAACCCCAATCCATCAAATATCAGGGTGTGGAGCGCCTGTCTGATATGCTTGTTCACTACAATCAGGTGACTGCTTTTAGGGTTTTAAGTACAATCCTTGTAAACCTAGGAGTGGTGTGGCCAATTGCTAACTGAGCCAACCTCTTGCAAAGCTTACTTATGCATCTTCTTTGGCAGACTTCCGATATCTTGTATTATGAAGTTTTAGACATACCTTTGCCTGAACTACAAGGTTTGAAAAATTTGAAAGTGGCCTTTCACCATGCAACAAAAGATGAGGTATGTATGAATATTTGCTTTGGTTGATTCTACACACATACCTAGCCCCGATTGTTTTCTCAATATTATATTATGTGCCTTTGTTTAGGTTGTAACGCACAACTTAAGACTGCCTAAGCAAAGCACGGTTGGAGATGTGCTTGATGAGCTAAAAACCAAGGTAACAGAAGTTTACATTTATTTATGATTCTTTTGTATTTTGTTATCAAACTCTATCCCTATTGCTCCATTTTAGTCAATGAGGCTTGGGTGCATAATAGTTTTTTCTTGATAACATGCATGGTAAATGATCTCTTTTCTTTTATATATGTATTTATTGTTTGACTTTTTTAAAACACTAGTAGAATGCTATTTTTTCTATAGTTGAAACTGTATTAAAGAAAAAGGTCACCAAAAAGACTATATTCTAGGAGTTGCTGGAGGCTGCCTTCTTATTATGTGATAAGTACATGATTGTGCTAAATAAGAAATGTATCTGAAGATCATATTGTTTGTTCCCCTCCACACATTATAGATGAGAGAAGTGAAACAAAAGAGTTACATTTTTTTGTGTAAACCTTTTTCTTTATCTTCTACTAACCTAGTTCTCACAAATCTACACCTATGACGAGGTGCCTTAATACCTCCAAAATGGTTCCAAACACTATCCTACACTTAGGTTGTATAGATGCAATTAAAAACAGGTGCTCCATAGTCTCTTTATCATTTTGGCAAAGAATGGCCCTCTTGTAATATCTTAATTCCACATCGGGATATTAATTGTAATGTGAGCTATTTATAAGGATACATGTGGGTATACTACAACAACATGACTTTCCACTTTTAGGCCCAGGTGAGGACAAGGGACTAATGTTGGCTAGTTTTCAAGCTCAAATGGTTTGAGAGTTAGGTTGTTGGACAATTACTCATATGAGAGTTACAAATTAGAGATGACTTAGGATCATGTTGGGATTAAGTACCTGACACATACTGAGGAGGACCATGAGACTTTGATGTTAGGCTTCCGATGAGGACATTATGTTCTTTGGGTGGGGGAGTATATAATATCCCCATCCCACTTCGGGATATGAGTAGTAATGTGAATGGTTTATAAGGATACATATGAGTTTACAAACCACTTTAAGTGAGGACAAAGGGCGAAATGTGGTTAGTTTTCAAGTCCAAATAGTTTGGAAGCTAGGTTGTTGGATAGTTACTCATATGGGGTGTTACTTGTCTTGTTAGAGGTTATTCCCCATTTTAGGACTCTATTTCTTGTGGCCTGCTTTCCATAAAGAACATTTAGGATAGTTTCCCTTTATCGCTTTTTACCAATCCTCCTTGGTTCTTTCTTAAGCTTCTCATAACTGCATTTGATGGAGAAAATTCCCCCACTACTCAGTTGAATCACCCGATTTTACCCATTGCTTGCAGCAAAGTAGTTAAGACCATCTTGTCTGAGTTTTTAGCAGTTACGTCCAGCACCATGAGCTATCCCTTAGTATATTTACACCTCTGAAGGCTTTCTGCTTCTGATAATATTCACTCTCTTCATTTGATACACAGCGTATCAGCTTTCATATCAACTTGCCAAGCTGTTTGAAGATGGCTACCTTGTTCCTGGTATTGAGGCATTTAATGCCTACGGCTCCACTTTAAGTTTGGTTGACATACTTTCTTCCAAGTAATGCTTGCTGTCTTCGAAACATGGCTTCCTGCCCACAGGGAGTGAAAATGTCAACATCCAATACACTTGTCTCGGTAGCAAGTAATGCTTGCTGAATTCTTCATAACTAAGGTATTTAGAAGGCCTGCTTTTGATGTTCCTAATGAGCCGGTCCATGAGTTTCTTACATTCAAGCTTTGATTGACTAGATACCGTTTTCCAAGCTACAGTTTTATCCCAAGAAACGCCTGAATCATCATCCATTCCTGCCATGAAAACTTTAGTCTTGCTGACTTTAGCTCCAAGGCCAGACACTTTGGAGAAGGAGTTGATGAGGCTCATCATCTTCTTTACTGCCTCTTTCCTTAATAGTATAAGCCTAAAAATGATCCAAAACCTGTAACATTCTAAACTGAATTGAATTAAGCTGAAGATAGTTTTTTTTATTAGTGGTGCTGCAAAGACAGCTAAACGATGAATACATCAAGAGGCATAGTCTAGAACGACCAGCACAAATACAAGAAAACACAACAACGGGAAAGGTCCCCAAATGGCTACAGCCCAACAAAAATAGAACATAAGTTCAAAGCTTTGACAGAATAAACTTTTCAACTCTTTTAGCCCAATCAATGCTCTTGTATTGGGGAGGTAGTCTTTGCAACCGGCATTCCATTCCTATGCCCAACGTTTCGCATCATCAGCTACTTTGCCCCAATCTGTAACAGCACCATCAAAAATGTTATGGTTGTGTTTAGACCATATAGCCCAAAGTGTGTACAGGAATGAAGAAAACCACAACCCTTTTGCTCTTTTTCCTGGCATCGCCTGAGACCAGCTCTCAAGACATAGGTTAATCTCCATCACCAAGGTGTACCGTGTAAGATCAAGTTTGGAAACTCATTTAGCTATTCTAAGCTACAGAAAGCTTAATTAATCCTGCTTAGAGATCTGCTATTCCGCCAGGTATATCGGCAACGAGATAAGTTTATTTCTGCAAACTTCCATATCTGAAACCCAAGTTTTCAAATCATTAGTACTTCTTGTCAGCCTGTTGGCCTCTCCTCCTCTACGCTCTGCCCCATTCATCAGCTCATTAAAGTCGCCAGCCACAAAGATTGGATCAGCTACTGTCATTTTAAGCTCCGGTAATTCAGTGTATACCCTTCTCCTGTCACCAGCATCTGTTGGAGCATATACAAACACCACAATTCCACCGAAATCATTTGCGGTCATTAATACCTTTATTGCTATCCATCGTTTCCCTTCCGCAACTTTAGTTACCCTTGCTAATGAAGTTGCCCATGCTATGGTAAGACCTCCCGAGTGCCCTTCTGCAAAAGCTTCAAGCCATTCAGTTCCCACACCTGGCCCCAGAGTGATCTTTTTCGAGATATTGGCTTAGTGTGGTGTGTCTGCATGAGACCCACCTACTGCACCCCGGTTACCCTTATTTCTTTTTTTTACCACAGCCCATCTTTCCACCCTTCTTACTCTGCTGACATTGTAGAAGCCCAGAGCATCCACAATCTTTCGATTTTGCCTTCTTTGGGATTCTTTCACTATGGCTAAGTACACGACCGTAGTTTTTCTTTGACAGCTCAGGAAAGGAGATGGAACAATTTAGTCTCAATCAATGTTCAAAGCCAAAGTCACCTAAACCAATGTTTCCTGAACCAAATTTACACGAATTTATGCCCCCCCCCCCCCCCCCCCCCCCCCCCATTCCCAATTAGACTACACATATCAGGGGCGGCCCGGTAACTTATGAGGCCCTGTGCTGAATATTTGTGGGGCCCATATAAATTAATGTTAAATATAAAATATATATAAATATTAATTTAGTTGTGTCACGACATAATTTTATATTAAGTTATGAAATGAGATAAAATATCGAAAAATGACAATACAGACAAACTATAAGAAGTTTACTCATTATTGAATAAACACTTAAGTAGTATTGTTTACAACAAAATGTTTGAAGAAATAAGGGTTATAATATAAGAAAATAGTTGAGAAAGTTGTCACTAACTACCTAGAAAAAGAAGGAAGATCAGTATATTTGGATTCTATTTTTCTTTTTTTTTTAGAAAAATAGATAGTACGATTACCCATAATTTTACTTATTTATTTGTCTTCTTAAAAAATTAGTACTGTTAAATTCCATCAACTATTTTATATGCTCTATTATAAAGGTTAGTAACCTTCATAGTTGTTTAAATATATAAACTACAAGACGATAGACTCTATTAACAAAATAGGTTCCAAAAAATTTGGGGCCCCCTAAAATTGGGGGCCCTGTTCCATGTCACATGTTAAACATGTGGAGAGCCGCCCCTGACACATATATGGTAAATGAAAGCATCAGTCTGCCATGGCTAACCGTGAGAGAAAGGAGCCATGAACAGCGATGTTCAGAAAAGTATGGGGTGTACAGAAGCATAAAGGAGAGAGAAAATTTTGGTTTTTCTATCTACTAGGCTCTGATACTATGCAATTCAAATTCTAAAATATATATGATCATTATAATCAAGTCTTAAAATAGTAAAATGGTGAAAAGAGTGAAATCAGCGAGTGGAAATAGCTTCCCGGCATATTTGATTTGGGTTCTGTGTGCATCCTTTTCAATAAGTTAATTGGCTTCCACATCATTTCATAAGATATTATGAAATTCACAATGATCTTCATCAAGTTTTCCTTTTGTTTCTTAAGCATCTAAATTATGTAGTATTTCTGTCGATGTAATCAATTTGATCAATAGATTTTTTGTACTATAAATGCTGTGGTTAACCACAAGGTTCATATATTAGAATGCTGCCTGTCATACAGTCGAAATCATATATGAATCATCTGGTCAAATAAAGTTTCTGTCTTGATCTGTGTATTAATTTTAACATGCGTAGGTGGAGTTATCTTGCCCAGATGCTGAACTGAGACTACTAGAAGTGTTCTACCACAAGATTTACAAGGTAATCATCGTTTTGCCTGTAAGAAGTAAAGAATCACTACTGTGATGCTATGTGCGCTGGCTTCAGGAGTTTGGTTTATTATTAGGCTTCCCAAAGTTGATGGTATTTACAACTTTGCTTCTGTGCAGATATTTCCTCCCACTGAAAAAATTGAGAACATCAATGATCAATACTGGACTGTGCGTGCAGAGGAGGTTAGTTTCTTCGTACTGTCTAGTCCTTATTCTGTTTTAGTCTGTTCTTTGTGACAGTTCTTATTGTACTCGACATAAAAAGGACCCCACCGCATGTTTGCTCCTTACTCCTAATGTTGGAGTCATTCGATGAACTGGTTGCATCTTCGGAACTTTTCTGCTGAGAGGGAGCTTGGTCATGTGGCTGGTTAGTAATGTGCTTTATGTGATACATCAGAGGAAAGGAAAACAGTGGTTGGGTAGTTTCAGCTGAGGTGTTAGATGACTGAATAGGTAGTCCAGATGCTTCTATTTTGGGAAAGATCAAAGTTTTAAGTGGCTCAAAGGTTGGATGTGGTGTATGTCATGCATGAGCACAATCACAAAAGAAAGGTTTTGACTCATCGAAGGTAGCATCAATGGTGACATAGGTTTTCCTTGTGGTAGGGTTATAGCATTTGTATCCTTTTTGGGTTGTAGAGTGCCCGAGAAACATACACTTAATGGAGTGAGGATGCAGTATCCGACGAAACCGAAGTGAACCGTACCTGTTTTCAGGTTAACCGTACCGGTTCTTGCGGTATGGTTAACTGAACTGTGTAAATTGACCAGTTTCAGTAACGATATTGAATTTTCTAGAATGGTTAACCGATTATATAAACAATCAAATCTTCAAATATTAATGTTCACCTCATAAAATAATTAATGTTAGCTATTGAGGGAATATGCACAATATTATATTTTTTGTCACATGTGTTTGATTTGTCACTCATGATTTAGGTGAATAATCAATGTTGTACTATAATATTAATGGTATGGTCTCATCAATAAAAAAAATGCACGGCTACAAGGTTAACCGATAAAACCGAACCGAACAAAAGGTTAACCGGTCTAAAATGGAATGGTAATGGACTCACGGTTAACTGAATCTGGTTAACTGATCTAAATGGAATGGTAATGGAATTGGATTTTAGAAAACCGAAGACCCGGTTAACCGAAAGCGGTTAACTGAATAAGACGGTTAACCTACTATGGCCAGCCCTGCATAATCTAATGGCTGGTTTGTAGTGACATATTTGTAACTGTTTTGAAAACTGTTATTTGACAGTGTAGCATTTTTGCATCATAACTTAGTTACGTGCAATGCGTTTACCATTTTCTGTACTACAATTATAAATATTAATTTATAGTCTAAACCCATATTTTATTAAAATTAAATAAAGTAACTACTAACAAATGTTATAAGATAAGTAATTTGTTACCATCAAAGGTTTGTACTCACCCAAATCTTGATAAACACAATACAACAGAAGTTAATAGAACATAAACTATTGTTTGGTCAAAATTTAACTGTAATGAATATTAATTTGTTTCCATTTTTTATTCTCAGTTGGTTGTTTCTAAGGTGAATAGATTTGTATTATCTTGATACAATAGAAGAGAGGGTAGATATCTATTTATAGATATCTAAGACCTAGTATACTTGGAGAATAAGCAATCTAACATAAGAAAGTATAATGACTAAATAGACTAACCAGGCCCATAAATAAATAGGCCCATAAGAAAACTATAAGAAATATATAAATATATATATGACAACACTCTCCCTTAAGCTGGACTATAGATGTTCTGCATTCCTAGCTTGGAGATAAGATCATGAAACCTAGGACTATGAAGAGGCTAGGTGAAGACATCCGCAACTTGGTCTCCATAAGCACTGTGAATCCCTCAGTCGTTTCATAGGTGGTTGCCTCATCATCCCTTTTTGAGTAAGATCTTCGAAGAAAATCCCTCGGTTCCTTAGTAGTCTCAAGGAACATGCAGTTAATTCTTATTTTGGGATCCATAGCTGACTAAGCCAAGAGACTATCATAGAATCAGTTTCTTCTCATGTTGTGAACTCAGGATCATCTCTTGACGGAAGGTCCTCAGTAAGGTGGCTCAGCTTTCCTTTACCTTTCAGGTATTTTTTGATAACTTGAGTCCACAAAAGATAATTCTGTCCAGTGAACTTGTGGCAATGCTGGACATTTGAAGTTTACAGCAGTAATCGTTGATGTGATGATATGTTTTGAAACAGCCCTATATTTATAGAGAGAATGTCTAAAAGAGGGGAGTGTTCTAGAACTGTCTAAGAGAGAGAGGAGCCTGCCTAGGAACTATAATCTGTTGAACAGTTACAAATAATTACAGCTAGACAGTCACTAATAATTAATTACCGCTGAAGAAACACTAGTCACTTAATAATTACATCAATAGTGCCTGTTCAGATGGTGACTATTCGGATAGACCAGACAACACTCTCCCTCAAGCTGGACTGTAGATATTCTACAGCCAAAGTCAAGCAGCCAAAGTCAAGATTTGAGATCAACATAAAGCGGGGAGAGTGACTATCCTACTGCTTTATTTTGATGATATTGTTGTTACTGGTAATCCCACAAAGCAACAATGTCCAGAAAAGCTGCCAAGTCCAGATTTGAGATCCATTCTCTTGGCTGTTTGAAATACATTCTAGGCATGGATGTTGCTCGTCCTCTTGTTATCAGCCAGGAGAAGTGTATTATTGATCTGTTAGGGGGTATTAACCTATTTGTATAGCTATAACCTTTAAATTCAGTGCTGTATATATCATTCTGTGAATACAAATAAAAAAAATATATCATTCTGTGAATATATGATAATACAAATTTCGTGTCTTCCCAAAATGCAAACAGAAGTAGCCGTTGTGGCTGTCTTTTTTTTGGTCAGTAGGCTACGTTTGTAGCAGTACAATAGCAGTAAAGACTGCTAGCAAATGTGTGATCTGCTAGAATAGCGAGAGCACATAAACAGAAAGTAAATGGGAACGAGTACAGACTCCAAAGACCAAAGAAACAATACAGAGCAAAACTGAGGGAAAATCAATTAGATGAGCTCCTTTAGATTGGTGACGCAGAGCAGCCTGCAGGTAGGGAGAGGAGACTTGATAGCAGCTCCTCCCCATTCAAGAATCTGTAGTTTGGAAGAGTTAAGGACATCGAGCCAATCAATAGGACTTTCCTCAAAAATGAGCTTGTTTCGGGCATGCCAAATGTTATATAAACAGAACATAAAGGTTGATTTCCAGACTGTCCTTAGTCTGCGAATTGGCAGAAGGTCACACCATTTGACTAGGCTATCCTCCACTGCGCAATCCACAAAACCTGTTACTCCCCACCAAGCCCGGATGTTGGCCCAAAAACTCAGTGTAACTCGACATTTTAGGAATAGATGTTCAACAGTTTCCACCGCCCGGTTACAGAAAGGGCATAAAACATTCCCTAGAGCAGTGAGATTCATACCAAACAGATGGTCTCTTGTGGCCAGACGCTTGTGTAAATAGAACCATACAAAGATTTCAACTCGGGGGGAGCGCAGTTTGACCAAAAAGATTTATGCCAAGAGATAGCTGGAGCAGTAGACAACCTGTTAGCTTCAAGGTAGAACTCTTTGGTAGTGAAGATACCATCCTTACCACATTGCCAAATTAATTTATCAGCATCCCCCTCACTCACAGTGGTGGTATTTAAAAGCTGTATCAACCTACAATCAACTGACCTATAAAGAGGGTCTCTTCTCCATCTGAAATTCCACACCCACTCTGTTCCAGTCCACAGTCCTAGCTCACTAAGTTTTGCTGTTTTGGCTTCACTGATCAGGAAGAGGCGAGGGAATTCCTGCTTCAGCACAAGATTTCCTACCCAAGGATCCATCCAGAATCGTATCTTCGAGCCATTTCTGGCTGTCTAATTCCTCTAGTTACCGCCTCTTCTCTCAATTTGTCACCTACAATCTCTACTCCAAAGTCCTAAATCGTCAACTCTTTTAATTTTCAAATCACACAAACTAAGAGAAGAGAGTCGATGGTTTTGCAAACGAGCGAGTTGATGGATTGTTTGATTTGGAATATCTAGGAAATAATGGTTGGGACTTGGGAGAGGAGGGACTCGATTGTATGAACATGGGAGAAAAGGTGTCAGTGATGGTTTTAGAGAATTGGGAATTGGAAATTGGAATTGAGGTGTCTGTTAAATCAAACAGCCAGAACCACTTCTAGATGGTGAAAGCAGGAGTTGCACGGCCATACAACTGTCTGGGGCAGCTTGTGTGGTGATTCGTGGGTCAGACAGTGAATAACGGGATGGTTGTTGATGCCTCTCCTAGTGTGCTGTTGGCTGAATCTCTTTATAATTCTTTTTCAAAAACAGAATGTCACTGCCAAATCTTACAGGATGTAAATTGCCATCTCTTTTATTTAGTTTGTCATGACTCATGCTTTAACTCCGTTAGCTTCAACCTAATCTGTTATCTTTCACAGGATACAATGACAAGTCAATGAAACGAATATGCAGTGCTTTATTTCTCTTTATATGCAGGGCTGTATTGGAAATAACATATTGCTTTGGGGTTTCATTTCTGATCTCCAACCGTAATATTAATTGCTAGATTTGGTTTAAATTAGCTGTTGTCATCTTGTCTCAGATCCCCGAGGAGGAGAAGAACCTTGGACCTGAAGACCGTTTAATCCATGTTTACCATTTCACAAAAGATACAGCTCAGAATCAGATGGTAAAACTCTCAAAGAATTCCTTTCAACGTTTATATCTTTCTCTTTCAGTTATCAGTCACATCAGACGACTTTAGCCTTCCTCTTAGTTATAACTCTATTATTTTCCTGTGCTTTTGGCTCACTTTAGCAAGTTCAAAATTTCGGGGATCCATTCTTTTGGTCATCCGTGAAAATGAACCTTTGTCTGAAATTAAAGATCGTATCCAGAAAAAGCTACGTGTCCCAGATGAAGACTTTGCCAAAGTATGCTTTTCTATAGCTCTCTATCTGTATATGTAAATATCTGGAACCGTGTAGCTTGTTTTTTTTTTTCGTGGATTCAGGTGATATCTGATAAATTAATCTCATATTATTTCAGTGGAAATTTGCTTTCCTTTCACTTGGACGTCCGGAATATTTACAAGATTCTGATGTCGTTTCTAGCCGTTTTCAGGTTTGGTTTTGTTACGCACGTTTGGCTTCCATATCCTACACATGTGATCTGTCCAGAATTAACTCGTAGCATGTCAAAGAATAAATCTATAATTGTGCCTTGTCGATCTTTGTAATTACATAATGGTTTTCATGGATCTTGCAGAGGAGGGATGTCTACGGTGCTTGGGAGCAATATCTTGGTTTGGAACACACTGATACTACTCCCAAAAGGGCGTATGCAGCAAATCAGGTAAATATCATGAGAGCACTCTGTCCCTCGTTTTGAATTAACTGCCATTTTCAGTCATATCTTTCCCGTATGTGGGTACATATTGAGATCAATAATTTAGGATGCGAGGATTTTGATACTACATGTTTATAATCGCAGAATCGACATGCATATGAAAAGCCAGTGAAAATATACAATTAGGAATCTGCAGCTGCAAATAGTATTTAAAGTCATTCACCATGGGCTTCCGCCAAGAACATGGTGTGAATTTGTGATAATTATGGAATACTATTGACTGCAAGGAGCTGAGATTAGGAGCAGTAGCGCGGTGTCCTACGAATGACTTAGTGCTGAGATGTATGCAGTGCGTTGGTGGCGGTTTATATGCCAAGAGATTGCGCGGAGATTTCCCCCATAGAAAAATGTGACGTGTTTCTGTTCATATGATAATATATTTTCAAATCAGGATCCTCTTTGACGAAAGCTTTCAGAGTTTTCTGCATTGTGCATTCTCCTCTATTTGGCGGAGTGATGACTTTGGAGAGTGCATGAGATTTTGAAAGTGGAGAGCGAGATTTGTATATTTTAGTACAGTCAAGATTTTACTTATTCTGTTCAGATCAGTTTGTGAAGGTGACACAATCGATGGGTGGGTATTGTATAATTGACTGCGAGTAACCGAAATAGAGAAATGTTGTATTAGTTGGTGCTGAAACTGCTACATTGTGGTCATAATATATACTAATTTGTAGGCGGTGCTCTTTTATTAGAGTTTACATCACATTGACTCGGCTATTTTGAGATAAAAAGGGTGAGAGATCTGTCTAGTCGCTATCAATATAACCAACCGAGTTTGTTGTTCAAACAAAAAGGTTAATAGCACCGCATATTCAAAACCAGAACTAGATGAAAAATGGGAAAAAAATATCAAAAATAACATCCATCTACAAAATATTACCCTTATTAGTATTCTCTTAAAACTAATTTCTAAAATAATACTTCAGAGAGGATTTCTGTAACACCCCAACTCCTCCGTACACATAACATCAAACTGCAACGGAATTCTCAACTCATTACATTACATAACCCAATGGTGTTACACGCCGTTAACCACCCACGTGGCTAACAAGGCTAATACATATACATTGTATCGGTCTGATGGACTAGATCCCCGAGCAACTACACAATACAATCCTTATTCCATTTCCAACAATTATTTTACATATACATCCCCACTGTACCGAGTATTAATTAACCAATGCCGATAACAAATTCGGTCTTACTACACCTATAATACATACACCCATTAAAAAGCTACCCATGTATAAAAACCACCCGTCCTACTCTCGAACGGCTTCCAGCTCCTTGTACCTGAAATAGAAAAGGGAGAAAAGGGTGGCCCCCAAGGGGTCAGCACCTTTGCTGGTATGGTAATCCCGCCAGCCCGCTATGCTTACCGGGCCACGCACAACTAATTGTCGTCTTAGCATGCAGTTGATTATATTTAAATCACGCATGTAAACCATAAACACACACACAACACATTGCATACTCCCAACTATAGGGCTCAACAATACCAACACATCCACACATCCACACATAACAACCATCCATTATTACCTTAACCTTAAAGTGGCTCCCCTCTAAACGGAGATACTTCCCTAATAGACGACACTTACCCATTAATCGGGTTATTCTTAGACACCTTTTATTTAAACTATGTTTCATATCCATGACCACATATTCCATAATTTACAACCTATAGCACTGCATCGCTATAGCGATCGCAGTACAAACACACACATAACATAACGGGTACGGTCCTCTTAGGAACCGTCCCTACCATAATTAGTTTACTGTAGAGCCTAGAGAATATTATCAAACTCATGATAAGCTCGTTACATACCTTGTTACCGTCTTGTTATATGGAACGGTTAACTTAAACCCCAAGGTGTGTCGGATATAGTCATCCAAGCACACCGAACCACCATTGTATGCCCCAGTAAACCGACGTGAGTCAGTAATATAGCTTTGGTTAAGCTAAAGGGAAGGTTGGAAACCCAATGAGCAAACAACCAACATACACCAAGAGAGTCGACCGGGTATGACATCGACTCCCGTCCATCACACGCGTGGCCGGAACATGACCGGTCTCCTCACCCCCCATTAGTACACAAAACCTTATAATTAAGTAATTAGAGCTCCTTTATGGAACCTATCACATCCACACACCATACGGTATCAACCGAGTTAAACACGCAAGGGAGGTTCACACACTTGCAAACAATAACCATACACAACTAACTCACGCATAGCCGTGGTTAGAACGCTCCCAAGGTTTGGGTCGTTAAATCCGTATACCGATAACTCATGTGTCCCTAGATTTAGTTAGTTAAGGTTTAACACTTATTGAGGTTAAACGGTATCGGGACCAATTGCGCCACATAAATGAATTACTATAAACTCATTCCATGTTTTATCTTACAAGGTGGCAAACACTCAGAAAAACACATTGGCATTCAAGCCGGTGTAATCCGGTAGGACACAGGTTGCAAGAAAACCATACCTGTCTCCGAGTCCACTCCACCATGTCCACTTACGTTCCTCGAACAATTCTCGAACAACTGGTACATTAAAGTTGTTTTCATTAACATTGGGGTAACATGTTTGTGTAACGTCGAATGACCGTAGTTATCCCCGTTAACTAGTTAAATGACTTAACATTTTTAACTTGATTTACTCTCACATTTTATTCCAACTTCCCACCCACCAAATTGTCATTATAACTCACCAAACTTGTCCTTAATACCTTACAACATCATTATTCATCAATCCCCATCATTAGACACCATTTTCCAACCTTAAACAACAATTTTAGAGTGGTCCGGGACTTGGTCCTTACCCTAAGTCCCGGACCAACACTTACAAACATTCTTCGGCGTATTTCATATTGTGGTCCGGGACCTTGTACTCACCCAAGTCCCGGACCAAGCGTACTCCACCCTCGACCTGTTTTTGGTATATGGTCCTGGACTTGAACCATAACCTAAGTTCCGGACCAAACCTACAGAATTGTTAAAATGTCATTTTTCAATGGTTGTTACCTTAGTTCTCCACCTCCATTAATTGTATAAACTTACCAAATGATCTTAGGTATATTCTAATGCCAAAATATCATCTTAAACATCCCTATTTCATGTTCAACTTGTTACTCAATTTCCTTATATATTCACCAACATTACCTAAACCTTAAACCAATTTCTCCAAGACTTGAACACATCCTAAGAACACCCATTAGATTTCTAAAACTTCCAAGATAATGCCTAAGTCCTTGTAGCACCTTAGAACACGTTAATGCATGTTTTCTTCCTTAGCAAAACACTTACCCATCCCTTACATTTCCTAGTTCACCAAAGTTCACTTAAACACTTAAGACTCCTTATTCATTTTACAAATTTTCGCCATAGGTTCTCTTAGCATATCATCATTCCAAACTCATAGTTTCACCCTTAAACATTCAAGATCACCTAAATCCATCAAGAACACCATCACACACAAACCTTCACCAAATTACCCACAACACAATATAGTGCATAACTTAAATTGCTTGGCACTTAGCCCTTAAATAACATAACCCTTAAACACTGAATTTCCACAAGTATATATTGCCTTTGACCTGCAAATACAAACAGCAATACGTATGTCCTTTACTAGTCTTTTGAGAACATTTTTCTAAGTCATTACCATTGGCTCTTTAGGTAGTTTCAATACACAGCGTACGTTCATTTTTCCAAAGGAATTTTAAGCTACCTTTGGTTAACATAAAACATAGAGAAACCCCATTTTTTTTTGAGTTTCCTTACCTTGAAGCAAAGGAGAAAAATAATACGTAAGAAGATGAACTCAAGCTCCTTCCATGGAGATTCCTCTTGGCACCAAATGGAGCTCTTGAAGATTTGAAGGGACTAAGTCGAAGAGCTTGATGAAACTAAGAGATCGGTGGTCTCGGTTTTAGATTTGGACAAGTGAGCAAGAAGTTACAAGGATTTGAAGTTGTATGTTGGTGCTGGTGCTGTTCGATCGTGAAGGAAGGAAGGAAGGGAGTGGCTACGTGAAACAGCAAGAGAATGAGAGAATGAATGATTGTAGTTGCTTTTTTGAAGATATTTATTATGTAAGCAAATAGTGCTTTTTCAATTACTCACCTATCTTCTTATCTGTTTGTTCAACCAGCAAGCAAAGTGACGACTCCTCACATGCAAACCGGCCCCCATTCACATATAAGGGGTTAATTAGTCTTTATTGCCCAATTAAATTACATATGTTAACATATGTTACAAACTAGCTTATTTTAGTTACTATTCATAATAACAAGACACGTAGAAACGCAATTCTTACTTCCCCATTAATTTAAACTTCCAAATGTGATACTAATAGTACACATATTAATTAAAGAGTAATGATGGACATTAGCCATTCAAAACTCATTTACAAGACAATTTTTCAAAAACGTGCTTTATGACTCCTTTAAGCACATTTTGTGTTTTAACACTTGTTTTCAAGCTCGGTTTTCTTTGGTAATTGATTTAATAGGCTCATTAATAAATAAGTAAGGTCTTGGTAAGTTTATTAAGTCTTAATCAAGACCATCCCAAGTTTAGAGCATATTTCGCCCTTTATTGCCTTTAAGGCATTTAACTGTATTTACTTATCTTTTAAATTGTTTACCAATATTACTAAGACTCTTTTTAGTCTTAATAATTTATTATTTAACGTTTAAACAACATACCAAGTTTGGGGTATTTCAGTCTACCCCCCTTAAAAGAACTTCGTCCCCGAAGTTCACACTTCCCACATATCACCGGTTTAGAATACGGGAATTACTTATATATAAACACTTCCACCAACACACCCTGCACCACAACCTCGGACTTGAAGGTCCGGGTTCACATACACCTCCATCCATAACGTATCATTCTCACATGATTACCTCGGACTCAATGGTCCGGTACCTTAATAGTAATGTACTCACATAACAACCCTTAGACTCTCGGTCTGGGTAACTAACCACCTTTGGACTCATAGGCCCAGGTAACATAATCATTTAAGAACTCAACCCTATTAAGACTCAAGTTCAAAGTAATATTTATTACCGCGCACCACACAACATGCCTTAGCATGTATAACAAACCAGAAATACCTTTTCCATCTCTTCATGGGCTCGAGTCCCATGTTGAGTACATATACACTGTGATCCCCGCAGAACCCGGTCGCGATGGACACCTTCTGGTCCCCGTTCCTTTGGGAGTCAAAACATTCACTTAAGTTTTAACATATGTACTTCTCATGTCACCGGTCCGAAGACAAAGGCTCATACGTCCTCAGCTCGTGAGCAAGTACTACAAAAAAAAATATTCTTTACCAGGTTAAGTAAACAAGAGAATCCTTTATTCAAAATATCAATCCACTGTTCTGGAAATACCAATTGAAAACCCTTTTGAAAGTTCAATACAACTCCAAGTCCAACTTATGCTCTTTGCATCCTTTCTTAGTGGTGTTACTTGTGACCACTTATAGGGAGCTTCAAGAGTCATCCAACCCTGATGTGATCAGCATCAGTGTTGACTATTCTTCCACCCCAATTTGTGTTCGGCTTCCTTGATCACATGCAAATCAAGTTCCACCTCCCACTTCATTTTCAAGATCAAATTATACACACATTTCCCTTTTCTATCTTTTCAATCATTCTAATCATAATCATCACATCTCCAAGGGATAGAACTCAGTCCATCAATTATATCCATTTTCTTTTAATCAGTTACCTAGGGAATCTAATTCTTACTAGGTTCCATGTCAGTTTCATACCCTTCATAAATCACCACACTGTATATATATATACATTTTTAATCAAATACAATACATCGTGTCACATTTGGTATTATGCAAACACACACCATTGGGGTTTTTAGTTCCCCCAGGGGTTTATTTACTCCTAACACCTGTACTTACCCACAACCATTACCAAGGTAGTCGCACCTACCACAATGGTATTTCGCATCTTCTGTGCGCAATTACCACCATTTAACCAAACCAACCATCATAACCAATTATTAACCATGCCAACCATCATACCAATTATTTTTGTGCTATGCACAACATAGTTCACGTACACTTGTACGGTAAAACACACTAAGCGGCTTTGCGCTCTACCCCCCTTAAAAGGGATTACGCCCACGTAATCAATCACTGAACATTGGCTTAAAATGTTCTGCCGTCGTGAAGTGTTTTAACTACCACGCGGTCTGTTAAAGGATCTTGACCATATTAGCGGTTTAGTTCCTTTACCAAGAATTCTCATTGGAGTTTTCTTAACTCCTAACCAGTTTCGATTCTGGCCTGTCCATTCGTTATTCATACTGTATTGTACATCTCCAATTATTATCTTTATCCTGGTAACCATGGTTTCTTCCACCGAAGCGTGGTATCTCTTACCGTGAGCGAATTCGGTGAGTTACAAACCTTTTCATCTACCTCCATGACAATTTACAGTGTATACTGCTATGTAATTCTCAATTATTGCCTCATTCCTTTCGACTTACTGCCGGTTGAGGTTGAGCTACTACCTAATGTGTAGTGCTCTCTCAGTTGTTTCCTACACCTGAGGTATATTTCATACTGATATTTGATACTTAGTGCTACTGTAGTCACTTATTGCCAGTCCTGCTTCCATATTTAGTTCTGTACCAGTATCATTTCATAGATATGACCTTGCATTTCATATGCCTCGGTCTTATAGTGTTATAATTCTCTTTGTTCGCCTTCCATAATTATCATCTTCCAAATCCTAGCTATCCCACTCGATTGTTACTGCGCAAAACGCAACACCAAAACCACTTAGTCGTACAGAGTACAGAGGCGTAACTCTTGGCAGTAAATCTCTCATGCGATTGCAATAGGAATTCACACTGTGTTTTACTGAGATTCTTATCTCATAATACGGCTACTGGCTTACTGTCCAGCTTATTCGTTATAACTTACTGTTGTATCTCCACTGGGTTTAACTCACAGCTCTGCTTATTTGTCATACCATCTCTTAATAATATTTATACAACGGTCGCTTAGTACACACCGTGTCCTCTTTCATTATACAACATCAACTTACACTGCATCCATTATTATATTCGGCCACCTGTTTGGCTGATTTCTGTATACCCTATTTCTCGAGCCTTTATTTTCTTAAGCGCTGTTCGCTACACGTTTAGCATCACACACCTATGGTGGTTGCTACCAACTTAGTACTCTTCCTGTCTACACCACTGTTACAACCCTTTCTTTCGTATTATTTTATTCAAATTATCCTGGGTAATAACAACATGGTCCATCCTCCACATATTTCCTAAACTTGATCCACACAACTACCGCTCTCGCGTTTTCACCATATCTAGAGGTATCCCCACTCTTTAAGCAGTGGTTCGTTCTCCGCTCTATTTTCCTGTACAACATAAACTTCTATAATTGATTCAATTACATGACCTATCTTGCTTGTGGCTTATAAGCCACTGCCTCGAGCTCTGCTCACTAAAGACTATTACCACACATTTACCTTTCTGTACGACGTTACATGGTTTATCAAGGTCGTCACATCTCGATTCCTTCTTACGTTTCTGTTACATTGCCCCCTCAACATGTTTGATCCCAACCACCCCTCAAGGAATACTCCTGGGTGTTACTAAGGTATGCCATTACATTTAACTTTCACTTATGAGTACATCAGTAGACTACGCCTTCTTACTCTTCCTTAGCTGGGTATCCGTTCCAGCTACCATGTCTCATTCCTTCAACTTCCTAAGACATACATGATGTCTTTTGCATAACCATCCGTGCTCTTCGCACTTCTTGACTCTACACATTCTCTTGGACGAATTTACCAATTCCTTTAGTCTTCTCAACTGGGTTCCTTCACTTCGATCATTCGTGGTAATCCTTAGCTCTTACTTGACTTTACTGCTGACCGTAGTATGGAGTCGACTACTTCCCGTGTTTCGGACTCTTCTCGTATACATATATGGGGTATCATACTGATACATTACTACTTACCTGACTAACCCATAAGTAGGTCTGTCAGGCCCACATGCTCCTATCGGAGTGCGGTCGTCCCACAACACAGTTGGTACACTCGTATGTCCGTTACACGCCTAGTGAAGTATTCTGTTGTCAACTCCCTTGTATTGTCTTATGACAATATACTTCCGTGCTTCCCGAACTCATTCAAGGGAAGGTTTATCCACCGTTGTATTATTCTGAACTCCATCCATACCGTCGGGTGGTACCCCTCGTTTCACACGGTTTTCGTCCGGTTACTCAAAGGTAAACTGGTTTGAAAGAAGGTAAAAGAAGTATTGGTTGAAAATAGAATTTGGTTTTGAAAGAAAAGAGTTTGAACTAAATCTATGAGTTTGAAAAAATTTTCTCCTGGTTTCACAACACCTTCTTGTCTTAACCAAGTCTAGCTTCTTGCTGACTGGTATATTCTCATTTACAAAGGTTAGGCTGTTAGCCCTTCCACGGTTACGATGATCACATTTAAATTTCTGGGTACTTTACTAGTAGTTTGTAGTTGTCAATTTTTTTTTCTTCGAACAGCCCTGTTATAGCTGCACTTGCCACGGCAAGTGCGCCCTGTTAACTGGCTGTCGGTTCAACATGTACCGGCTGCGGTACTGTTTTTTTGTCCTACAACACCGTTTCAGTGGCCTCATGGGTCCTTACTTGGATACTCTAACTGGTAACTATCTCCCGAATCTCCTGCAAAACTTCTTATTGTCCTCCTCTAATAATCATTAACTAGGGTGTTTCCCATTCTGGGAGACCCCTTTTTACTTATTATTGCATCCTCTTCGTAGCCCATTCCACGCATTTATCGTGGTTACTGAGACTTGTCTCTTGTTTGGGTACTACGTTGTAGTTCCTTTGTCGGTTGGTATACCGCTGGTGCCATTACCTAACATTTGCCGTCCCGTAGACTCTCGTCTCGGGTTTATTATTTCTCTTCTTGGCTGTTGCAAGCTGGTAGTTTTCGACTGCTCGGCATGTCGACCCAGGTTGCCGAAATTTCATTCCTCTTTACACAAGATTCTCCATTCTTCGCTATGAATTGCGGTTAACATTATGCAGATGGGAACCGTCTCCGGGATTCCCACTTTTCGGGATTTACCGTGTGACAGGTTCTCCATACCTACAAGATAGTTAATAACAGCCAGACCGGGTCTTCCCGGGTAGAGAGGGCTTTCATCTCTCTGGCGTTCCTTCCCAAGTCATAAAATAGGGGTTGTGGAGGGCGGGATGGATATAGTAGGTTTCCAGTATTCACTGGCAGTTCCTAACTAGCGTATCACTCACGCTATCACTCAACCCTTAACCCAAAGTACTAAAATTTTAACTCGGTACTTCCTAGGCTCGGTAATTCAGTCATCAGAGCGATACTTCGCTCTGATACCACTTTTTGTAACACCCCAACTCCTTCCGTACACATAACATCAAACTGCAGCGGAATTCTCAACTCATTACATTACATAACCCAATGGTGTTACACGCCGTTAACCACCCACGTGGCTAACAAGGCTAATACATATACATTGTATCGGTCTGATGGACTAGATCCCCGAGCAACTACACAATACAATCCTTATTCCATTTCCAACAATTATTTTACATATACATCCCCCACTGTACCGAGTATTAATTAACCAATGCCGATAACAAATTTGGTCTTACTACACCTATAATACATACACCCATTAAAAAGCTACCCATGTATAAACAACCACCCGTCCTACTCTCGAACGGCTTCCAGCTCCTTGTACCTGAAATAGAAAAGGAAGAAAAGGGTGGCCCCCAAGGGGCTCAGCACCTTTGCTGGTATGGTAATCCCGCAGCCCGCATGCTACCGGGCCACGCACAACTAATTGTCGTCTTAGCATGCAGTTGATTATATTTAAATCACGCATGTAAACCATAAACACACAACACATTGCATACTCCCAACTATAGGGCTCAACAATACCAACACATCCACACATCCACACATAACAACCATCCATTATTACCTTTAACCTTAAAGTGGCTCCCCTCTAAACGGAGATACTTCCCTAATAGACGACACTTACCCATTAATCGGGTTATTCTTAGACACCTTTTATTTAAACTATGTTTCATATCCATGACCACATATTCCATAATTTACAACCTATAGCACTGCATCGCTATAGCGATCGCAGTACAACACAACACATAACATAACGGGCACGGTCCTCTTAGGAACCGTCCCTACCATAATTAGTTTACTGTAGAGCCTAGAGAAATTATCAAACTCATGATAAGCTCGTTACATACCTTGTTACCGTCCTGTTATATGGAACGGTTAACTTAAACCCCAAGGTGTGTCGGATATAGTCATCCAAGCACACCGAACCACCATTGTATGCCCCAGTAAACCGACGTGAGTCAGTAATATAGCTTTGGTTAAGCTAAAGGGAAGGTTGGAAACCCAATGAGCAAACAACCAACATACACCAAGAGAGTCGAACCGGGTATGACATCGACTCCCGTCCATCACACGCGTGGCCGGAACATGACCGGTCTCCTCACCCCCCATTAGTACACAAAACCTTATAATTAAGTAATTAGAGCTCCTTTATGGAACCTATCACATCCACACACCATACGGTATCAAACCGAGTTAAACACGCAAGGGAGGTTCACACACACTTGCAAACAATAACCATACACAACTAACTCACGCATAGCCGTGGTTAGAACGCTCCCAAGGTTTGGGTCGTTAAATCCGTATACCGATAACTCATGTGTCCCTAGATTTAGTTAGTTAAGGTTTAACACTTATTGAGGTTAAACGGTATCGGGACCAATTGCGCCACATAAATGAATTACTATAAACTCATTCCATGTTTTATCTTACAAGGTGGCAAACACTCAGAAAAACACATTGGCATTCAAGCCGGTGTAATCCGGTAGGACACAGGTTGCAAGAAAACCATACCTGTCTCCGGAGTCCACTCCACCATGTCCACTTACGTTCCTCGAACAATTCTCGAACAACTGGTACATTAAAGTTGTTTTCATTAACATTGGGGTAACATGTTTGTGTAACGTCGAATGACCGTAGTTATCCCCGTTAACTAGTTAAATGACTTAACATTTTTAACTTGATTTACTCTCACATTTATTCCAACTTCCCACCCACCAAATTGTCATTATAACTCACCAAACTTGTCTTTAATAACTTACAACATCATTTCATCAATCCCCATCATTAGACACCATTTTCCAACCTTAAACAACAATTTTAGAGTGGTCCGGGACTTGGTCCTTACCCTAAGTCCCGGACCAACACTTACAAACATTCTTCGGCGTATTTCATATTGTGGTCCGGGACCTTGTACTCACCCCAAGTCCCGGACCAAGCCAGTACTCCACCCTCGACCTGTTTTTGGTATATGGTCCTGGACTTGAACCATAACCTAAGTTCCGGACCAAACCTACAGAATTGTTAAAATGTCATTTTTCAATGGTTGTTACCTTAGTTCTCCACCTCCATTAATTGTATAAACTTACCAAATGATCTTAGGTATATTCTAATGCCAAAATATCATCTTAAACATCCCTAGTTTCATGTTCAACTTGTTACTCAATTTCCTTATATATTCACCAACATTACCTAAACCTTAAACCAATTTCTCCAAGACTTGAACACATCCTAAGAACACCCATTAGATTTCTAAAACTTCCAAGATAATGCCTAAGTCCTTGTAGCACCTTAGAACACGTTAATGCATGTTTTCTTCCTTAGCAAAACACTTACCCATCCCTTACATTTCCTAGTTCACCAAAGTTCACTTAAACACTTAAGACTCCTTATTCATTTTACAAATTTTCGCCATAGGTTCTCTTAGCATATCATCATTCCAAAACTCATAGTTTCACCCTTAAACATTCAAGATCACCTAAATCCATCAAGAACACCATCACACACAACACCTTCACCAAATTACACCACAACACAATATAGTGCATAACTTAAATTGCTTGGCACTTAGGCCCTTAATAACATAAACCTTAAACACTAATTTCCACAAGTATATATTGCCTTTGACCTGCAAATACAAACAGCAATACGTATGTCCTTTACTAGTCTTTTGAGAACATTTTTCTAAGTCATTACCATTGGCTCTTTAGGTAGTTTCAATACACAGCGTACGTTCATTTTCCAAAGGAATTTTAAGCTACCTTTGGTTAACATAAAACATAGAGGAAACACCATTTTTCTTTGAGTTTCCTTACCTTGAAGCAAAGGAGAAAAATAATACGTAAGAAGATGAACTCAAGCTCCTTCCATGGAGATTCCTCTTTGCACCAAAATGGAGCTCTTGAAGATTTGAAGGGACTAAGTCGAAGAGCTTGATGAAACTAAGAGATCGGTGGTCTCGGTTTTAGATTTGGACAAGTGAGCAAGAAGTTACAAGGATTTGAAGTTGTATGTTGGTGCTGGTGCTGTTCGATCGTGAAGGAAGGAAAGGAAGGGAGTGGCTACGTGAAACAGCAAGAGAAATGAGAGAATGAATGATTGTAGTTGCTTTTTGAAGATATTTAATTATGTAAAGCAAATAGTGCTTTTTCAATTACTCACCTATCTTCTTATCTGTTTGTTCAACCAGCAAGCAAAGTGACGACTCCTCACATGCAAACCGGCCCCCATTCACATATAAGGGGTTAATTAGTCTTTATTGCCCAATTAAATTACATATGTTAACATATGTTACAAACTAGCTTATTTTAGTTACTATTCATAATAACAAGACACGTAGAAACGCAATTCTTACTTCCCCATTAATTTAAACTTCCAAATGTGATACTAAATAGTACACATATTAATTAAAGAGTAATGATGGACATTTAGCCATTCAAAACTCATTTACAAGACAATTTTTCAAAAACGTGCTTTATGACTCCTTTAAGCACATTTTGTGTTTTAACTTGTTTTCAAGCTCGGTTTTCTTTGGTAATTGATTTAATAGGCTCATTAATAAATAAGTAAGGTCTTGGTAAGTTTATTAAGTCTTAATCAAGACCATCCCAAGTTTAGAGCATATTTCGCCCTTTATTGCCTTTAAGGCATTTAACTGTATTTACTTATCTTTTAAATTGTTTACCAATATTACTAAGACTCTTTTTAGTCTTAATAATTTATTATTTAACGTTTAAACAACATACCAAGGTTTGGGGTATTTCAATTTCATTGAGTACAGAAGTTGAATATGATTTCAATTAACCCTCGTCGCCAATCGAATGTTGACTTAGTGGGATGGAAGAAGACTGATATCATCTTTACAATAGATGTTTTCTAAATCGTCTTTCTAGAAGACGATTTCCTCATCAATATTTCGGGCGCGTCTATTACTATTGAAATTCTGGATTCATAGACTAGGTCAGACCTTTTTTTTTAAAAAATAGGTGGAATAATCTTTTCAAACAATTTCTATTGAAATCAATATGAAATCGTCTTATGAAGAGATGATTTCATCTGTTTACAGTACTTAGAAAACTTTCTAAGTGTTGGAATACCACAATTGATCACCACACAATTTGTACATATTATGAACTTTCACACAATCATGATATTTAGAACCACTCCAACACAAACGTAACATTACGGAAACAAATGAAATTGAAATGTAAACCAAAGACAATAGTTTATAAGATAGAATGCATAAACAATAGTTATACAATCTCTAACTCCGGCTGTTTACAAAATGTAACAAATTACAAACCTACAGCATCTACATCTACGACGTACATAAGTCTTAGGCCCAATGGGTGTAGGATTCTCAACCGCTGATGCGAGAGTAGGATCAAGGGCACGACCACTAAGAACCCCTACATCATGATGATGTCGGGAAATCTCTATCCCTAAGAGGTGTTGCAGGTGTAGAAGTAGAACTTAAACTAAGTTCAGCAGCCGGCGTCAAATAATCAATGTCCCATGCTCGTCCCAACACCGGAAAATGATGCCCGTGAAAGTCGGAGCTGTTCCATAGCATGCAAATCCAATGGCATCAACCTACTATGTAAGAACATTGTCGATATATGGGCATGTTACCGGTGATGTCGAATGCATCACCCTTCTGATGATGGTTTGGCTCAAGAACTCGACCGCGTGCACGTCCTCTTCCTCGACCACGCACACGCACACGCACACGATGACCTCTTCCTCTTCCACCCTGATCCACAGGGACAGTTGCATCTTGATTGACAGGGGCATTTGCTAGGACTTGTTGTGGCTGTGGGAGGACATAGTATGTGTTGTTGTACTTGTCTCTCATCACCCATAGAATAGTGAGAGCTTCATCGATTTGCGTCACCTCAAGCATGCTGATGACCTTATTTGTGGTCTCCCCATGCACCAAAATAAAACAAATGAATTCATTAAAATAAGATGTCCTAATATTAAAATAAAATAAGACAAGTCAAGTTTAATCACCATATATCCTAACAAAGCTCCCATGCGACCTATGTATCTCCTTTGTTGCGACCGAACCACTCTTCGTAAAGGTTAGGTTAATATATGCCAGATTCCTCCAACTATACAAATGAAAACCTAACCATATGTGTCCTCCGATTATATCTTCCAAATCGTCACAACACCAACATCATCCAACTACAGATTAACCACTCTCTCACCCCTGATTCCACGGGGCAATGTAATTTGAATGGGGAGTTGCTCAGTTCTAATCAGTCCGCCTCTCAGTCGATGTTGTGCAGATCTACTCATGGATTGTCCCCGTCTGTGCTAGGATCAGCCGGTGGAAACTGAATCCCCACGAAATGCCGCACCACACGATCCGGAGATGCCACTCCATTATATGAAGCATATAAGTGGTACTCGAGATCGTGCAATGTGACGACCAGCCAACAATATGAAGGTAGAGATTGTGTCATCTCCTCTGTATAGGGCTGCTAGACAATCTGAAAGAAGGAAAAAACAAGTTAGAGGCATTATGGTAAAGAAATGAAGCGACTACAACAATAAACTCAAAAAAAAAACTAACTTGATTCGGTATCTACCCGTCAAATGCCTCTCTGTAGTGTGTGAGGACATGGGTAGAGTGGCTGGTCACGTCAAAGTCAACTGCCAACGAGTAGCAAGCAGAAGAGAAGCAGGTGGCTGAGCGAGACGGGTAGAGCGACAAATGGGAGCAATGTAAGGAAATCTCTCTCATGCCCTGACATGTAGAATGACTAGCGCACCAGCAATGCCACTGTCCCCAGCATCAGACACTTGACCGCAGCTGCCAGTAAACCACGCTAGACAGGCGGACCCCCCAACTGTACTGACCAGCCACATCAAGTCCAAGTCCTGCAAAAGCTGCAAGAACATCAGGTGGACCTGGTTCCCTAACCGATCGACAAATACGGTGCCACCCAACACATCAGGATGTACACTCGGGTGTGCCTCATCACCATCACCTTATCCGCATCATTAGGTAACTAACTAAAAGTAGTGCTCATGCAAGTGAGCTTGATCCTACTGTGATGCCCGAGAAGATCTTCGCACAATGCTCCCTAGTCTCTATGTGTGCTACCAGTGACTGCTCGTCCATCTCTAGATAGCCCAGATAGGATAGCTATGTTCTCCAAAGTGATGATGGTCTCCCCTAACGGCATATGGAAAGTATGTGTCTCTCTATGCCATCTCTTCACTAGTGCGGTGATCAAATGCCAATCCAGGGAGATGAACGCTAGACTGGCTACACCATACTAAAGCCTCTAAATCGGGGTTCATCCTATCGTCATAAATTACATGCGAGCCACGTCGTAAACTAGCTTTGAACCGGTGACAATATAGTACCTGGTACTCATTCCCATCCCACGTGGACCTAGATCTATGACTACGCTGATGTCTAAGAATAGAACCAAGAGGTGGATTGGGATCCATGTGTGGCTGACTATATAATAACAAGTATTCAAATATATTAAGAGCTTGTATATTTAAAAAAAGTAATGTATGCAACTTTTAGAAGATAAAAATCATTGCATTAATATTCTATGAAAACTACAAACGAAAGACGATGTCTAACAACAAATTCAAGTACAACACTAATCAACAAGCATTAAACAATAAACACTAAGAATCATTCTTATTAGAATATCTTCTCTTAGTATGACCCTCTTGCTCACACATGGTGCACCGAGTCCTCTTCTTCGGCTCCTTCAAATCCATCTCGTTACGAATATGAGTGGAAAGATGAAATACCCCAAAGGTTTATAAACCTAATTAAAAGATAAATCATGGAATTACAAAGGCTAATTAGCCTTAATGAATTAATAACCATGAAAACTCCTAGCACACTTATATAAATAAATACACATAGTCCATGACGGTTATTAAACCTTATATAAACACATTATTACATGAACAAAGAACTCAAAAACCTAAGGTAAAATATAGCTTAAGAAGTCTTAATGACTTATAGGTGAAATAATCACTTGAAACATAAGTGTATACACCTTAGGACAACTAAATACATGTGTTACACATATGACACATCAAACAAGTCCAGAATGTACAACATGTACAAAAAGGAACACCAATATCAAGAGTGAATCAAATAATGTATTTTTACTAGTCATAATGAATAGTAAAGTATACCAATCACTCAAAAATACAAATAAACACACTTTAGGACAAAGGAATCATGTTGGTAACAAACTAACACATGATATAAGTCCAAGTGTACAACATATAAGTCATAATGTTACAAATAAAGCAAAAAGACAATAATACCCCTAAAACTAAAATGAGGCGGCAACTCCTCATGCCAGCCATGACACCTTGCAAATTTGATACAAAACAAAACTACTTTCTACACACTAGCTAGTCATCACAGGTAGTACCTCTTTAAACTAGCTTAGTCATCAAGGTACTAGTAATGACCCCATGTCTTAACCATTAAGACATAAAATGACAAAAGTTGAATTCTCTCTCTTCACTCCTCACTTCAGCCGAATCCCTTCTCCCTTCACTCTCCATTTTTAGCTTCCTTTTGTTCTTGAACAAGGAAGAACTTTAATAACACAAGGTAAACTCTTAACTCCTTTTACCTTAATTCTTCTTCCCCATTTTCATTGGTTAAACAAAGAGCACAATACCAACTCCTTTCCGTCTTCAAAATAGGCTGAAAACAAGCTTTTGAAGGGCAAGCAATTTGGCAGAAAACATAAGTGTGGAGCAAAGGAAGGCAAGCTATTCTAAGAGGTAAAAATGTACTCTAAGCTTCCACCTTCCTTTTGATTCATTACATGGCTGAAATCTATGAGTATTTCCTCTCATTTTTCTTCCCTTTCCATTTTATAACTTTAGCTCTTCCTAACTTCAAAGGAGGTGGCCGAAATCTTCAAAATCATCCCGTAAGGAAGACTTCAAGGGTAAGTCAAATTAGAGCTTTTCATGTACCTAAATCTACTCCTTAAGTATTATCTTAGAATAGAATTAACTATCTTCATTTTTTGCAAAATAGGGCCGAGAATGGTCAAGTAAAAGCTCTTGAATTTCAAAATTAAAATCATCTCCTAAAGTCATCTTATGACTTATGATTGTTTCTTATGTTTAGTATGTTCTGAAGAGTTTTATAAATCACGTATATCCATAAATGAGAGGCAAGAGCCTTATTTATACAACCCTATAGATAGATTAGGGTTTTCTAATAGTTAGACTATAATATCTACCTTATTTATTTATTCTGTAACTAACAGAATAAATAAAATATTCTAACTATTTACTCTCTAACAAACTGGGAAATAATATCTATAATATCTATCTAAATATCTACATGTAACAACCAACCTAAATTATAGTAAATAAACAGAATAAGCTATTATTAAACATAAAGCTATACGGCAACACTCCCCTCCCCCTCAAGCTGGAATGTAAAGATTTTGCATCCCAAGCTTGGAAACAAGTGAGTTGAATCTTGGACCATGTAATGGTTTAGTGAACACATCTGCTGTTTGATCATCTGATGGAACATAACTCAACACAACCTTTGTTTCATCATCCAATTTCTCCTTGATAAAGTGTCTGTCAATCTCCACATGCTTTGTCCGGTCATGTTGGACTGGATTAAGAGCAATGCTTATGGCTGATTTGTTATCACTCCTTAGCTGTATAGGTGTTTCCAACTCAACCCGAAGATCTGTTAGGATTATCTTGATCCACAACAACTCACACAGCCCATGTGCTAAAGCTCTAAACTCAGATTCAGCCGAAGATCGAGCCACAACATTTTGCTTTTTGCTTCGCCAACTGACCAGATTTCCTCCCAGAAAAAACAGTACCCTGTCGTAGATCTTCGATCAACCAAAGATCCCGCATAATCTGCATCAGTAAAAGCTTGAAGATCTAATTTATTCCCTCGAGCAAACAGAATGCCTTTGCCTGGAGCTCCTTTAAGATAATGCAATACACGATATGCAGCTTGTAGATGTGATTCTCGAGGATCATGCATAAACTGACTAAGGACGCTAACAGCATAGGCTATATCAGGTCGAGTATGTGCTAAATATATCAGCTTACCACATAGACGCTGATACATTTGAACATTTACTCTAGGTTCATCCTCTGATTCCTTGAGTTTCTGGCTTGGATCCATAGGTGAATTCACTGGTTTACATCCGGACTTTCCTGTTTCAATCAATAAATCAGTAATATACTTCTGTTTGGAGATGTAAATGCCATGAGAAGATCGAGCTACTTCAATTCCCAAGAAATACTTGAGAGATCCAAGAGTTTTGATCTCAAATTGAGATTGCAGTTGTTGCTCTAGTCTCTTCTTTTCTCGCTCATCACTTCCTGTCACAATAATATCATCAACATACACCAACAGTATAACCACTCCACCTGAGTCAGAGTGTCGAATAAACAGTGTATGATCACCTTGACTCTGATGATAACCAGCAGCTTTCATAACTCCTACAAAATCGCTCAACCAAGCTCTTGGAGATTGCTTGAGACCATACAAAGCCTTCTTCAACTACAACAAACTTTGTTTTTTGCGTCAGAAGCATCAAAACCGGGAGGAATTCTCATGTAAATCTCCTCATGCAAGTCACCATGAAGAAAAGCATTTTTAACATCATATTGAGCAAGCCCCATCCAATCAAAGTGAGCAGCAAGAGAAATGATGATTCGCACTGTATTGAGTTTAGCTACAGGAGCAAAAGTCTCTTGATAGTCTATCCCATATGTTGTGTAAATCCCTTAGCAACCAGCCTTGCCTTATAGCATTCCAAACTTCCATCTGACCTGTATTTAACAGTAAAAATCCACCTGCAATCAACAATATTCTTCCCTGGTGGTTTATCAACAATTTCCCAGGTTCTATTTTTCTCAAGTGCCCTCATTTCCTCTTTCATGGCTTCTCTCCATTCTCTTTTTGCTAATGCTTCAGAAACAGTAGTGGGAATGGCAATTCTATTGAGATTTTGAATGAACAAGGCATGAGGGGGAGAGAAGTGATCAAAGGAAACAAAATTAGACATAGGATAAAGAGGAGTTTGAGTGCACGTACGAACTCCTTTCCTAACAGCAATAGGAAGATCAAGAGGATTATTGGACTCATTGTTGAAAGCTGGAGTATCTTCAGAATCAGTAACTGGAGCAGACTCTTGGTCCTGATTCTGCAGATCCATGGTCCCTACTCTTCTGGAATAAACCCTTATCAACGGAGGTTGTTCTTGTGGTGTGGGGTTAGGACTTGGTTGTGAAGCTACAAGTGACAAGGTATTCTGTGGTACTATAGGCAACTACTGTTGTGAGGTTGGAGATGGTGGCTGAATAGAGAGATCAAACACTCTATTACCTTCTGTTAGTGGTTGAGAGTTATTTTCCAGCCCTGGTTGTGAGGAATGTGAGTCTGTTTTTTGTATAGAAAGAAACATCCTCAGCGAAAGTCACATCTGCAGACACATACATTTTTTTTGTGGATGGATTAAAACACTTGTAACCCTTCTGGGTCGGAGAGTATCCTAGAAAAATGCACTTGACAGATTTTGGGTCTAGCTTCCCTCTGTGAGCATTGTGAACATGGACAAAAGTTGTACACCCAAACACCCGAAACTCAAGGTCATTAGAGACTTTATAATCAGGGTAGACCTTCCGAAGACATTGAATAGGACTTTGATAATGAAGAGGCCGAGAAAGGAAGATAATTAATAAGGTGACATGCAGTAAGAACAGCTTCCCCCTAGTAAAATTGTGGCACATTTGACTTGAATAACAAGGCTCTAGTAACTTCTAAGAGATGACGATTCTTTCTCTCAGCTACCCCTTTTGTTGTGGTGTATACACACAAGAAGATTCATGAATTATGCCCGTCGAATGGAAAAAACTGGTTAGAGTCTGATTGAAGTAGTCTTTGGCATTATCGGTTCGAATTCTTTTGATGGTGGTGTTAAACTGATTTTTGACGAAAGTATAAAAAATAGGTATAATCTCACTTACATCACTCTTATTTTTAAGGAGAAACACCCAAGTAAACCTTGTACAATCATCAATAAGTGTGACGAACCAACGAGCACCGGATATATTTAGCACATTAGAAGGACCCCAAATATCACTGTGGATTAAAGCAAACGGAGTAGTACTACTTCTTTTATTATGAGAGGGAAACAAAGTACGAGAGTGTGTTTAGCTTGTTCACAAGGCTCACAAAGTAAACTAGAAACATCAACGTCAATAAACAAATTAGGAAACATATGTTTCATCACACCAAAGGAAGAATGACCAAATCGATGATGATAGAGCCAAATGGTATCTTCCTTTTTTTCAGGATTATTGGTATGAAAGGCCTTTTTTGTGGTGACAGAGGGCTGCAAATCCAGATAATAGAGACCATTTTTCTGCTTAGCAGTTCCAATTGTCCTCCCCGAATTCTGATCCTGAAGTACACACCAAGAAGGAGAAAATATAGCAAAGCAATTTAGATCATTAGTCAGCTTGTAGACAGAAGCTAAATTAGCAGACAAATCTGGAACATGTAGAATATTTTTCAATTTGAGATGATCAGAAACAAAAAAGTGTCCCTGTCCAACAACCTTGGCTGAAGAACCATTAGCTGTAGTGTAGTTATGTGAGAATTTGAATTTAAAGAGCAAGACTTATAGGTATTGAAAGTGGTGGAGGAAGATGATATATGTGAAGTAGCTCCAGAGTCTATAATCCAATCTAAAGGAAGAACACTTTCTGAAGCATTTAAGCATGCTGAGAACAGAGAATTACCCGATAGAGTAATGGAACACTGACCAACATTAGAAGAGGCACCTTGTGATTTATCCAACGAATCCAGTAACTTTTGAGCTTTTCTATATCAGTTGAACTCATGGCTGGAACTTCTGTTAGATTTGCCTTTCCACGACTTCGATTATCTCGATTTTCTCGAGGATGTCGATTTTCTCGAAGAAGATGTGGGTACAATTGCCAGCATTGCTCCTTATTATGATTGGACCTCTTGCAGTGACTGCAGAACCTTTGTCCTTTCTTCTCTTCTCTAGTAGTAAGAGCTGTACTCTCAATAGTATTCTTGACATGTTTATGCTCCAGCATGACACTTCTTCTACTCTCTTCTGCCTTCACTGTGGAAATCACCTCTGCTAAAGAAGGCAACTTCTGTTGACCAAGAATCTGAACCCTAACTTGATCATAGATAGGATTCAGACCAGCAAGAAAAACATACACTCTGCCTTTCTCAACAAAATTTTTGAAGGCTTGTGCATCCTCAGTACACACCATCTTGACATTGCAATATTGATCAATTTCAGACCACCAGTTTTGTAATGTTGTAGCATATTCTGTGACTGTTTTCTCTCCTTGATGAGTAGTGGTTGATTTAACAGTCAGATCGAACAGCAAAGCTTCATCCTTGGCATGAGAGTATGATTGCGCGATGAAGTCCCATACCTCTTTTGCAGTCCCAAGGAACATACTGGTGACACTGATATTCGGATCCATTGACTCCCACATCCATGACATGCGACTATGGCATTTGTTTCAGACCATGTTGAGTCATCAGCTGCTGGTTTGGATTCTAAAAGATGCTTGACAACACCTTTCCCAGTGAGATAAATCTTCACATATTGAGACCATGTAAGGTAGTTCTTCCCGTTGAGCTTATAAGCACTATTAACGCTTAAAAGTTCCACCTTTTGGGTTTAGACTGAGTTTTCTCTTCACCAGCCATGATAATTTTCATACACGACAGATGTAGAGTACTGGAAAAGGAAGATAGTTTCTAAATTTGATTGAGAGATGGAGTACGAAGAGAGATTCAGTGGAGGAATAAGATAGTATGAAGAGAGATTTAGTGGAGAAATAAGATAGTGGCTGCAGATTTGCACGCCTAGAGATAGGTGTGAAAAAAACGATAACAGTGGCAGAAAAAAACGACAGCAATGGCAGATCGCTCCTGCTCTGATACCATGAAGAGTTTTATAAATCACGTATATCCATAAATGAGAGGCAAGAGCCTTATTTATACAGCCCTATAGATAGATTAGGGTTTTCTAATAGTTAGACTATAATATCTACCTTATTTATTTATTCTGTAACTAACATAATAAATAAAATATATTCTAACTATTTACTCTCTAACAAACTGGGAAAATAATCTATCTAAATATCTACATGTAACAACCAACCTAAATTATAGTAAATAAACAGAATAAGCTATTATTAAACAGAAAGCTATACGACAACATGTTCCTAGACCTTAATCATACCTTATTATCCTTGTTAAATCCATTCCAATAAGGTGAGAAAAAATTCCCCAAATTTCCGAGAGCAAAGAAGGTGGAAATTAAGTGTAGAAGTCATCTTTGAAGGGTAAGAGCAAATCTAAACCGTAAACCTTGTAAATCACCACTTAAGCTTTGGGTTTGTGCAAATATATAATCTAGCACTATATTAATGTGTATAGCCAAGATTTGTGTGAATTAAGTCAAGTTATGAGCTTCAAATATGAAGGTAAACTCTTAAGACACATTTTCATGCTTTAAGGCATTTTGAATTGTGTATCTAATTAAAGCTGAGATTTATATGGGGAATGGTCAAAATTGACCTTAAAATGGCTAGAAATTAATATGAATAACTTTGGATGGATCACTTAACTGATTTAATGACTTAAAAGTCATATTATAAAGGTTATGTGGCTAAAATAGAAATAACATAAACTTCAGGGTAAAACAAAGAAAATCCGAGAGTTTAACATGTTATTAACTTCATTTTATGTGTAATTTAAGTTATGTTGAGGTTTGTAATAAGGCCATGTGATTTAGGCCAAGTTTTAAGTGTGTAAGTATTTTTAATGCTTTATGATTTAAGCATTTGGTTCGTTTATGATTTGATGAGAAAACCTGCTGTTAAGAGGTTATTTAGAGTGTTAAAAACGCCTAAGGAATTTGGATAAAAATACCTAAGAGCCTGTTCGCTCACGGCATGCAAACACGAGTATTCCTGTGTTTGCTTAAAGCCTACCAATCGCCACCATGGTTAACCAATATCCAATTGACATATATGCTTTTGCATTACGTGGTTAAACTTTAACCAATTAAAAGTATTAGCTTAAAGTACATAATCTCCTACTCGCAGAAATCGAACGGGGCTTAAGGGTTAGGTAGGTTATTAAGTTGGAGATTAATGTCAAAAATGACATTTTAAGATGTTAAAAAAACTTAAGGAATGTTATAGTGATTTAATGAGTGCTATGTGGGTATATGAGAGTAAATAAATAATATTTGGAGTGTTTAAGTGTGACATAGCAGAAAGTTAGACCTTAAATGGATTTATGATGCAAAATGTAAGTTTTTGTAAAGTTAAGGACTTAAATGTAAACCTTAGGAAAAATGTGCTGTAAAACCATAAATATGGAAACGTTATGGTCAAGGCAGAACCTTAGAGGTCAAACTTAACAAAGGAATGAGAATTGACCAAGTTAGGTCAAGAAATAATCAAAATAGCAATTTTAATCAAGTTTGGAAGTAAATTGTAAGGTTTGTAAAATTTTGGGGTCAAAGTGTAAAAACAGAAAGTATAGGGGCTGCTATGCGGTTATAAACAGACACGGGGTCTGTTCTAATTTATTGGAAAAGATTAGGTTAATTTTGGAGTTAGATTAATAAGTATTGAAAAATAGAAAGTTTAAGGATGAAATTGTAAGATTGTAAAAGTAAGTGTGGTCAAATTGTAATTTCCAAAAGATTTGGGTGAGTGAAACAAATCTGGTACAGAGTGGGGTCTGTTCGGAAATTAATAATAGTGGTGGGAAACTTTGGGTTATAATTAAATAAGAGAGGAAATGTTATATATATGGTGTATAATGTAAGGTTGTAATGTTATAAGAGATAATGGGGTGAGAATATAAATTAAGGAAAATATAGGGTGCTATGCAAGGTTATACAGAACCTATATATGAGTTTTATAATATGGTGCAGAATATCATTGTGTGACAATAAATAATAAGCTAAATACTAGCTAATTAAAGTTAGTACAAAGTTTAAGGAACCTTTAAGTGCACCTTGAATTATCAGTGACTAAATGAAGTGTTACAATTGTATATTAAAGTTGTAAATGAATATATATTGGGAAAGAAGTTTAATATATTAAGAGGAGAGATTAATATATGAGAGAATCATATTATAACACATTAGACATAAAAGTCTGTTAATATATGGAGAGTTAGTCCAAAAAAGAATTATATAATTCAAAAGGATTAAATTGTGAACTATATAGTTATATTGATTTGAATACCTTAGTCAAGTCAACTATAATTGATCTAGTCAACTCAATTGACCAAGAAAGTCAAGATTGACAAACTCTTAAGTAAGATGAAACTTTGAGAGAAGTAAATATTATAAGGTCAATTGAATACATAACATATAGTAACAACTATATGGGAATAAACATATATTTATATAATATATAAACATAATTATATATATAACAAAATCTGTGATAAATGAGATAGGTTATTAGGATTCAATCCTAAGTGTAAATGATACAACCGTATTGCTAATACATGAATTAAAGTATTGACTTAACTAATTCCGAACTCCTTCAAAAACCCGAGTAATGATGACTAGTTAATCACGGGGTAATTACTGGGGGGATTAGAGACTAGTCGGGATACCGATTTAGTTAATATTATAGAGAGCTAATATGTAGCCTCGTATTCCAGAGCTGAATGCATTAGAAGGTGTACATTAGAGGACGTACGTTAGAATGGACTTGGGTTAGAACGTCTGCTCTTCACCTGGTGAAAGGTATGTTATTTTGTGATCCGATTGTTCCTGAGGATTTCCTCTGGTTCAAATATTTGTCTGCTTGCTTGCTAAGAGGACATTTTTGATTGATATGAATTATCATATGTGATTGGTTGTATATTGATGCCTTGTATTAATTTCTTATGTTATGCAATATTACTTTTGTTTGTATTTATAGACCGAACTAAGGTAAAGCAATACTATTTTATATTAAGATAGGAGACGTATTAATAAGCGTCATGAGATAGGATAATAATGAATTATATTATTCGAGACTTCTAAGAACTTACTTAGATGTAGAGCTACGGCTCGATTAAAGCCGCTCTTATTATTATTACATTCGAATGGTATAAATCACCTAGAGATCCTAGGTATAAGACCTTGATGGCACACATTTGAAATGTTACACTGAGACCTAAGTTGAACTTAGGAATATAGATTAAGAGACCTTAATCATCAATGACATATGTATGGAGGAAGAGTGTAAAGGAAATCCAAGGGGATGTGGCTCTTGGTGTGCTGTGATCACAAACCGAGGGGATAGTTCCTCTCCTTTAAATTCCAACGACCCCAGATGGTTCTTCATTCAAATACTCCGCGTGGGGTGGCTACTGCCAATGGTGACCCGCTAAAAATAGGGGTATGAGTAGGTAGAGACAAGTCATCCTTTAACAAGATGTTGTCATTAGGCTTGAGATGGTTCTCAGCTAAACATTAAAGCTCATATAATAGGTGAACATTAATAAGTATCTTAAAGGCCAAGAACGAGAATGAATCTTATACATTTATAACTCTCGTATTAATCACCTTGAATGTTTATTATATTGAATGCATTGTGATATGCTATGTGTGTAAGTGGTATGTGTGTGAATTATATAACAAGAATGAATTGAGTTATCATACTTGTATATTACATTGTTATGTATTTGATTGATTTATTGTTGGTGTGACAAGTGGAGCCAGGTGACTAGGAATGATTGACTGAATAATTGTAATATGTATTATTGCTTTACAGTTATTAATTATAAAAACGGTGTTGCATGTAAATTGAACCACATGTCAACACGACCAACTAATCCCAGGGTCTTAAGGCGCATGATGGTTGCATAGTAGCATACTCACCAGAGGTTGATTCCATACATATAAAAAAATCTACAGGTGTGTAGCTACTGATGACGATAGAGCGTGGGATGCATTGGGTAGGTAATCGTTGTACTAAGATTATGTCATTGTAATACAATTCTATTGTAAGAATGTTGTATAAGACTTTGAATATTAGAATGCTCACTATTTATTGATTTGGATTGTGTGGAGAGTGATTTTTTCGGTATGAGGGGGGTTTGACTAAAAGCCTAGATCCTAGAAATTTCCATTCTGTGGAGGGTGAGACCCGCTCTTCTAGCAGCCCTCAAATACCTACTTTATCGTCCGTCTTTCCCAGAAAGCTTGATGGAGAGTGTTAGTGAACACTACACCGGCTCTCGATGGGCTCCATGCGGACTAATGCCCTAAGGGCGGAATTGACTAGAGTCACCACCTGGTTTAACTATGATCACTAGGAAGGAAAGAGGAAGGGTTTTAAGAACCGTAAGTTGAATCTGAAATTGTTGCCTACGGATAGGACTTTTTCTGGTCATTTGTAGAGATTCTATTGTGGGTTCGCACTGGGTTACACTCCTTGAAAGTGGCAACAACCACGACTTCAGATTGGTGGCCAAGGAAACCTCGGTCTCCAATTGTCAGTATTGCCTTCTTTCAAAACCTTAATAAAGAGAGTCATTTTTAGGGCCATAAGGATAGGAATTAAGTGAGGATCTGAAGAAAGGGGAGTGTTGAATGAGATGGAATGAAGGGTTGGGAAGTTCTGAGGGTCTGAAGAGATGAACCTAACTTGAAGTATCGATTTGAGAACTTTTCAGAAAGTGTGGGTATTGTTGGGATTTGAGGGTGGTCTCCATTGTCTTTGAGGGATTTCGAGTTGCTTGTGGTGAATGATTGGTTATTTAAGAAAGATTGAGGATGTTTCAGTCTTTTACAGAGCTAAAGGGTATTTTGGTCATTTTATGAAGTCCGGACTGTTCTCGGGATGGTCGGGACTAGCATGAGAGATTTTGATCTAAGGGTTGTGCATAGTGATCACAATAGAGCGGATGACTGTTACAGGTCCACTCGTAGGTTATTCTATTTGATCAGACTGATCATTGGACGGAGTTCCCACGTAAAGGGAATGGCTTCGGCCGTTGGTGTCCCGCCATATAATAGGTGACATAAGGAGGATTCGGAGTCCTCACGTAAAGGGGAAGGCTACTTTCATTGGTGACCCAACCATTTATAGGGGTAAGTGTTGGGGACATATCGTCTACTAACATGACGACTGTTAGTGGATAAAAATTAAGTGAATTAAATAGATAGACATGGTCAATCAATAATACGAGACAATTAACTCTCGTGAGTGTGGATAACGAATAATAGGGCCTCGAAGGCCAAGTACGAGTATTGTTCGCCAAGAATAAATCGACTCACGTTTTATCGCATTTACTTATTTATCGTTTTACATATGTAAATTAATACTTGTACAATGTTGTGGCTGCGTTGGTTGAAATGCTGAGTGTTTACTTATAGCATTTATGGTTTTATTATATCCATGTAAAATGGAACTGCATGTAATGAACCGCATGTTAAGACGGCTAAATGACCTAAGTGATCTAAAGGATCTAGGATTACACTTTAGCATATTCACCGTTTTACTGAGCCTATATGGCGACCCACTACAGGACATTGATCAAGACTTGAAGCCGGAGTGCGGGACTTTTGGGTAGTCAACATTTATTTTGATTATCCCTCCTCTAGACTTTGTTTGCATTATATTACGTTTGTACGGGGGTTGAATTATGTAGTCGCTCACTGGTTCATATTTTGGATTCGATGTTGTTATGTTAAGGTTTAAACTATCTAGTCATCGCTGTGTGTTATATATTCGGTAGGTACCCCGCTACTCACATGGCTGAGTAACGGTGTGTAGCTCCCGAGTTATAAAATTAGTTATAATTTCCATTGTGACTTACGTTTTAAATTATGCTACGACTGGTGATTATACGAGATTAGGAGTAGGGGTGCTATAGGTTGACCTTGGTCTTCCCATTCCTCGCACACGAGATTGACCAAATAATGGGAAAGTCTGATGGAGGTCACGAGTGCTGATCACCAAATGGGACGAAGAGTCAGCGGTACACATTGAGCTTCTTCTGCTAAGTGTACAACGACACTGTAAGAGTGGTACTATCCATGTGTATGAAAGCAGCTGGTGCGCACACGTGTGAGCAAGGAATCCTGAAAGTTTGCCATTTCTGGCAAGTACAATGACCATCTCTTAGCTTAATGGTGTGTCGATTTCCACCTTTGAACCCATAAGCTGATGATCTGGAGGCAGTGGTGATTTTGAACAACTTTCTAGACCCGTTGAATCTCGTAACATGGTGACCGTTGGCCGATTGTCTCTATCTCTACAGTTTCTTCATTGCCCAACCAGCATACACCTCTCCTCGAGCCAAAGATGCCGATGCTTAACCCCTTCGTGTGTCAAACTACTTCACACAGTTATAAAACGTCTTCTCGACCAACGCTGTAATAGGCAAGTTTCTAGCACCTAGCAAAATGGCATTGTAACTCTCACTCAAATTCGAATTCATCATGTCAAACCAATGCCCACCGTCATGTGTGAATGTCCATTGCTCCTTCGGTATAGTGTCAAAGAAATCAAGGGCAGTGACACTGGCACTCTTTAACTCTGCCATGCAAATATCAAACTTATGGGGCTGTGATGTTAAGGCTGCTCTGGAGGCCATCTTCTTCATCCCTGCACTTCTTTCCACTTTGTTGAAGTTGCTCACGATGTGGCGAACACAATATCTCCAGTGTACATTAGGGGGTTGCCATACCCGTTTGATCGCTCCACTGCAGCAAGGATCCCAGCATGACGATTAGATATCAAGCACATTGGAGCACTATCCTCGTGAGCGTATATAACATGGACCCTGAGACAAAAAGAAACCAGGACCTTGATGCATATGACTTCTCATCCACCAGGGCAAATGTAAGTGGCACTATGTGTTTATCGGTGTCACTTGCACATGCAATAAGAAGTTTATGCTTGTCCTTTCCGTACAAGAAGGTATCATCAATGCATATTGTAGACACCAAAATTCTCACCCCATAAAGTAAAATTCAGAAAAATAAATTAAATAAAAGGGCCATCGCCATTCTTTTTCAAAACTCATTTATGTGCCTGCCAAAATAAATTTGTCTTTTTATTAAAAAAATTCAAAGCAATTTTTAAACATTTGACAAAAAAACACAATATTTCAAAAAATGAATTTACAAAAATAAACCGATTTCAAAAAATACTATTTTCATACTAATTCTTTTGTTTTAGCTTTTTAGGAAATTCTTTTATAGTTTATACCTCTCTCATGTGGTCATAAATTTCTAACAAATACCTTCATTTTCATCTGTCAAATCTACTTATATTTAAAAAGTTGCAAAATTATGACAAGATAGTAGTTGTAGTCCAGTGGTAGTGGTAAGTTCCCCCATGCAGGATGTCTTGGGTTCACGTCATGATAGTTGCATTTTTCACACTTTTGGAACGTTATTTCTCTCTTTTTCATTCTATTCCTCACAGTAATTTGTAACAAGAAAAAAGAACAGCCGACAACTCTCATCTCCTTCGTTTGCAATCAGTTACCTCCCTCGATCATCATCTTCCATCTTCAAAACAAATCCCATGAATAGCTTCAACTCCGAATCAATACACTCCCCTCAGATCTTCAAAATTCATCTTCGATTTCCTCATCTTAAAAAAAAACAAAAACAACTCCATCTCCGATTTCCTCGTTCTTGGTCAACCCACGATGGCTTTGAAGCTTCGCTTGAACATTCGACTATAATCAACCCAATCTAGGGTTGCTTCTACGAAAAAAAATGGCTAGATCCTCTGTTCTGGTTGTCGTGCCTTTTTCTTGCTTAGGTCACCGACGATCTTCCTGAAACCGGATATGGAGACGGATCTCACCCAATGACACTCTGCATGAATCGGTTTCAGAGTGCTTGTCCACGTTTGTAACACCCCTACTCTTAATCACGTATTAATATAGAGCTCACAACTTAATTAAAGACGGCTCGCAGCGGAAAATAAATCTAACTTCTAAACCGGGTGTCACATGTCATTACTCACCTATGTGAGTAAAGAAGTAATCCTTAAACATAAAACTATAATCGATAACCACTATGATGATCCGAGAGATTCTACTGCTAACAATAACATACTAAATTCGTAAGTCAAAACATAGACTAGTGAGCATCTAAAGTATCCCCAATATTTACAATGTAGTGTATAATACAAACTAAGTCTGAAAAGTGCGGTAAATAAAAGACGTCGTCGACTACCCCAAATAGTCCCGCACTCCGGCTTCATCACGATCAAGTTCATGTAATCGGTTGTCGTGTAGGCTCAGCAAAACGCTGAATATGCTAAAGCATGATCCTAGACCCTTTAGGTCACTTAAGTCAATTAGTTGTCTTGACATGGGATTAATTTCATGCTATTCCAGTTTACAGTTTATATTCAAAGCTGTAAATAACATAAGCAAACACCAAATTATTCAATCAACACATTCACTACATTTCACAAGCAATCATTTGCATAAATAATAGATAACGAATAAGTGCGGTAAAATGCGTAGTCGCTTTTAGCGAACGGTATCATATTTATAATCACATCCGGCCTCCCAAGCCACATTGTTCATCATCACTTTTATTATTGTCATCAATTGGGTGTCATGTTAGGACAACCCGAATTATCTTTAGATGGATAGTCGTCCCACGTACACACAAAGGTGCCCATTTTACCAAGGGTCCAGAGGCCACGGGACTTCCACTTTGCCTAATAAAGGCGTCCTTAAATAGGCCGGAGCTATGTACCAACAGTAGGTACCATCTGACTAACGATCTATGTAGGCTCATTGGGATTTATCTAGAGCGAATCCGATCTGGGTAAACACTCAAGTGATCATCACTATGCGCAACCAGCTAGTCCGGGAATACACTAGATTTCCATCTCATACACCCATCCTCCAATATACGATTAAGTAGTTAATCAATTACCTAAAGTATAATCTTAGGTTATAGAGAATTCACTTTAATACAGCTACCTTCGAGGGCTTGCGCAAATACCTAGAAGTATTCTAGGTCATATTCATGTTTGAGATCCAAGCTCTAGAGACCGGTATAACCGAGTCTTGTTTCTAAGTGTTTTACTTAGGTAAGTATTAACTGTAATGTTCATCGTACTTGGATAAGTAACGACTTAATCATTTTGTTCGTATATATATAGGCCGAGTCCGATGGACGTTCGCGCACAATTAAATAACACGGGAAAACGAATAAGTAAAACATATTCATTCACACATACATATAATCACACATATCGCTCTTAAGCAATTAAACACACAATGTCTGAACCCAAGGAACCCCTCAAGATGTTCAGACCACACCAGTCACATACCGTACACCGTAATATAGGCTAGCGTATAATTCTACGCTCGTCTCTTGCTCCTCGTAAACGTACGATCTGGAATATACACCACTACGAGTTAATCCCTATGATTAACTAAATTCGGTATTTCTGAATAATTGTCATACCCCGACAGTTAACCCCCCGTAACTCGTTAGTTAAATTGGTTCGGGTTTTCGAATGTTCAAGTTTAGTTAAATTAATCGGTTTCATTACGAAAATCATTGCTCGTAGTAATCTCTACTACTTGTGTTTAATTCATTATAACTCATGATATTTATTCCTAGGTTATTAGTGTTGTCAATATATACACCAACTTACTTGTATAACAAAGGTATGTATATTTATCATGTTTATACTCACTTGTACACCTGTATATATATGTATGTAAGTATATAGCAAATAATTGTATGTACACGTGTTATATTGAACCATGTAATATTATTATTCCATAATTTCTCATTTATTGTGTGAGTTAGTCAACTTGACCTCTTTGGTCAATTGAGTTGACTTGGTCAAGTATGTTGACTTGGTTAATTTATTCCAAGTACATAGGTTCATAACATCCATTATAATACTTTGTATTATATAAATCACTCATAATACAACTTTTATACTTTAACATTAGGACTTTATCTCTAATGTTTACTAAATTATTTCCACCTTATAATATTCATCATTAACTACTATATGGTTCCTAACCATATTATATAAACCATCTTTATGTCATATACACTTACTTTTATATATACATATGAGTAATAAAATTCGTTTATTATTAAATGATATATATATATATTCATTTTATGTGAGATAGCTATTCTCATTAGTTTGTATTATTTTGTACAAACCCACATTAAGATTTTAATCCTAATGTTGTTACATATTATATGATATCTTAATAAACTTCTAAAGTTTATTTAATACCCACATTATCTTATAACTCCATTTATTCATTATTTGTCACATTTATTTAATGTGCACATTCTCTCTTATACTAATTTCATTTAAATCACATTAATACCATATAATTATTATAACACTTATATCATTATAGACTATAGTCTAAAATTTAATTCCTAACTTGTTTAATTCTCACAACCACCCATAAGTTCCATTAAATTACAATTTCACCACATAACATTATATAATATTATAATTATACCCGTATACCATATCATATGATATTTTCACCTTATAATATAATTAGCCTATAGTTTGTAACACTCCCATTTAATTTCCGAACAGGCCCTGCTGTTCCAACTTAATTCTTTCAACTCCACACACTTTTCTTTTAATACAAATTTATCACATTACTTATATAATGTTATCATTTTATATTATAAAATTCATACCCTCATAACATGTATAACCTATGGTTATATATTTTTTATAATTACCGAACAGACCCATGGTCTATCCAGATTTATTCTCTCAGCCCACACAATTTTCTGTAATTACTAAATAGCCCCATTTATTTTCTAAACTTTACAATATCACATTAAAACTATATATATACATATATACTTATAATTCCAATTAATACCCCAAAATCACCAAGAATTACTAAAGACCCATAGTCTGTTTATTTCCATTTTTCACCCAGAACTTTCAGTAATTACATATGCACCCCATATGTTTTGTAATTTTTTACATTTAACTTATAAATGATAGAACACAGAAGTCGAGTCCAATTGTGTCGGCCCAGCTATGAAATAAACAAGGGAAAATTCATAATATACCCATTTTTTCGCAATTCACAATATACCATGTTGGTTTTCGTAATTCAACTTTAAACATGCTTAAATATTGTCCAATATTTGATGAAACTTTACATGGACGATGCAAAAGTGTTATATTTTTGTCCAATATCAAATTTGAAGTTTTTAAGCTTATGTGTGACATGTGAGACTCAATGAACATGTCACAATTTTCATTGGGTCCCATATGTCACATATGAGTTTAAAAGATTCAAATTTGATATTGGACCAAATATAACACTTTAGCATCGTTCATGTAAAGTTTCATTAATTTTGGACAACATTTAAGCATGTTTAAAGTTGAATTACGAAAACCAACAGGGGTATATTGTGAATTACGAAAGAAAAAAGGGGTATATTGTGAATTTTCCCAAAAAAAATGTTTAATACTGGCCCAATCTGTAAATATGATAGTCCAGATTACATACTCACTCTTTGATAATTGTCCAAATGAGCATGTTTTATGGGTGTATTTCATATATTATATTAGCACTTTTCTTGCTCATTTCTCCACTTTGGTTAGTTTTCCTCTAGTTTATGTTTTATTGGTTATCTCACAAATTTATTGGTTAAACATGAGGAAAACCAAGCTAGGAGCAAAGTAGACGAAGAGACAAACGCATAGGCGCGGACGGATCTCAAATCGGAGCTGAAACGAACATTTTGGAAGCAAACTAAGCTTCGTCCGAACCAGGTCGGTCCGGACGGTGGTTCGGACACAGCAAATTGAGTGGTCCGTGTTACGTCCGTGGAATTAAGGCAGGACGCAAAGCAAGGGATAACATGTCCGTGGAAAAATGGGCGGACAAGAGGACTTGTGTCCGTGTGCTGTCCGAGGAAGAAAGGCCGGACATGAGAGTCTTGTGTCCGTGTGCTGTCCGGGTAACAAAGGGCGGACAAGTGATGAAGGTTTCCGAGGCGTGTCCATGGAGAAAAGGCCGGACAGAGGCCGGACAAGGGACAAGCTGTCTGTGGATATAAGACCGGAGGATTGTGAGACGTCCGTGTAAAAATGACCGGACAAGAGATAGAGGCGTCCGCCCAAATATCCAAGGACACGAACAAGGACGCGTCTAAATGCAACCCAGATCCAGACCAGATCCAGAAATTAACGCGACAGATTTCTTTCGGCGCTATCTACCCAGTTGTCTACTTCATTTGCGGCGCCTGCAAACACATCCATCTACCCATCAGCAATATCAGGCGCCGCCCCCACTGCACTTCGTAAATCCCTCACGCGTTGTCGCAGCCTGTCTTCTTCCTCCTCCTTTCTCCTATAAAACCCACGCTCCTTCTGCTCAAAAAAAGAATCCCTTCCATAATCCATCGTTCACAACATAATACGAACCACACCTACGACCCATTCCATCCTCTTATCCCCCACTTCTCCATTTTATTTTCCTTCTTCATTCCACTCGGCAGAACCAGGATTAAAAAGAAGAGAAGAAGAGCAGCTGGAGCAGAAGCGATTCGCAGTCCCGTCTCCTCCGGCAGTCTCTAAAACAATGGCTATTTCTATCTTTATTTTATCCTTGTTAATGTCTGAGTAATAAACTTAGCTTCCCGGGTTTGGAAGCGAGCCTGTTTTATATAATTGTGTTATGTAAACTTTCCACTATAATTTATCTAAGCAGTATTTTGATTCTTGTCCTTAATGCGCTTTAATCTTCTTGTACAATTATTAAAGTGATATTTGTAGTCTCTTGTTAAAATGCGTTGCTGAGACAAGGTTCTAGACAAAGGAAGTCAAAACGGGTTAACGACTAGAAGCGTATCTCGCCTATAGGTAATCTGTCTCCAATAGGAATTGTTAATAATGCGATTGGCTGAATTGACTTGGGCATGCTTTGCAGCTTGTTATTTCAGCTAGTTAGGGTTTATTGTACAAGGACCGGTCAATGAACTAATTAAGATTCTGAGTTTATTGCTAAAGTGGGAAAGTTTATATCAATATAATTAGATAAAATAGGTGAGCAGAATAACCCAGGATGCTTCTTTAAAACAAAAAGATTTACAATTTCTATTTCTTTTCTGTTTTGATTAATTGTTTTTATTATTGTCTTATGAGTTAGCTTTTAGTCATACTCTTTCAAAAATGATAAAACCTGTTTACCAGAAGTCTCAGTCAATTTACTACACTATCAGTTACCAACGAGGTCCCCAAGAGTACGACAACCCACAAATCCACTATTCCGCAAAACGATAGGTACAATGCCTAAGTTGCAGAAGTAGTCACATATTTCTCCAACACTCTTGTAAAATAACTACACTATAAATACCTCTATAAAAACCCTACAGTAAATGAATGAGACAGTTTACATTCCCAAAATAACCGATTCTCTTTATGGTATCAGAGCACAGGCGCCAATGTGCTCTCTTCCCTTTCCTAAAATATCATCTAGCCTTTCTCTGGATCTTTCTCTTCAGCGTCATCCTCTATCGTCCCTGCCCTCCCTCATCTTTACTTCATCACATTTCCGCAAACTTACAACAGAGAATTATCCCTCCTGGAAGCGGCAACTTGAATTGTATCTCAAAGGCCATGGGCTTTTTTGCTGGATCGATGGATCTACTGCTTGTCCTATAAAACTGGTAGGTGGTCTCCCAAACCCTGAATATACAAAGTGGCAACAATATGATCAACTGGTTCTATCCGTTATTACATCTTCTCTATCTGAACCACTACTTAATCAAGTATATGATAATGAAACATCTGCTCAATCATGGACTGCACTCAAAGAGATGCATACTACATAATCCAATGCAAGAGTTATGCAGATTAAATGCCAACTAATGAATCGTAAAAAGGGGAGTGACACTATAGTGGTTTACTATACTAAGCTGCGCAATTATGCCAGTGCCCTGGCCTCTGCAGACTCCCCTATATCTGATGCTGATTTTGTAGCTCATATGATCACTAGGTTACGACCTGAGTATGACTCATTTGTCACTCACATTTCTATGAGTGCCACCACACCCTCTCCTCAGCAAGTGTATAATCACTTGCTTGTTTATGAAGCGCGATTGAATCAACAACACACTTCTATTCTGGAACAATCTCAAGTTTCTCTCAATTCTTCTACTACCTATGAGGCAAACTACACTCAGAATTCCAACAGAGGTAGGGGGTCTTCCTCCAACAGAGGAAGAGGTGGCAGATATTCTAAATCTTAGGGCAATTCAAGGGGAGGCTCTAATTCTTACAGAGGGGAAAGAACTGAGTTAGCCACTACATTCTCAGGTAAACCTGACACCAGAATATCTTGCCAAGTTTGTGACAAGAAGGGCCATACAACTCTTGAATGTTGGCATAGGTTCGACTATGCTTATCAAGCCACTACTCCCCGCATCTTCAACACCAATATAGCTCCTACATCTACCATGGACATGGACTATAATTGGTACCCTGATAGTGGTGCCTCGCACCACTTTACTCATGACTTCAGTCAACTCAACTTAGATTCTACACCTTACTCTGGATCAGATTCAGTTCAGATTGGGAATGGTTCTACCCTTCTTATTGCTCATCAAGGAAATGGTTTACTTCCTACCCCCTCTGGTGCTTTTCATCTCCATAATCTCCTTCATGTACCTTTTATAAATAAGAATATGTTATCTGTTAGTAGATTCTGCAGAGATACATGTTTGAATTTTATGATTCTTATTTCCTTATTAAGGATCTAGCTACAGGGACAACTCTTCTCAGAGGGGACACTAAAGATGGGCTATATATCTTTCCAGTTCAGGGAGCTACTTCATATCATCCTCAAGCTCTCACCACCTGCCACACCACACCATAATCTGGCATGCCAAACTTGGCCACCCCTCACCCAGAGTCACTACTATGATGATAAACAGTATTAATATTCCAGTTTCTACTACTAAGAAATGTTTTGACATTTGTAGCAGCTGTACTATGGACAAATATCATGCTCCTCCTCAGCCACCAGTAACTCAGTACCTTCAAAACCATTTGCTCTTCTGTTTCTTGATGTTTGGGGTCCAACCCCTATTTTGGCATCTGATGGTTCAAGATATTACTTATCTGTTGTTGATGATTTTACTAAGTTCATATGGATATTTTTGTTGCCTGCTAAATCTCATGTTATTCCTATCATCACTGAGTTTCTAAAGGCTATTGAAACATAGTTTGGGACTCAAGTTTCTGCTATACATTTTGATGGTGGGGGAGAATTTATGCCTGTGAGGCAATTGGCTACATCTAAGAGAATTGAATACAGATTCACCTGTCCCTATGCCCATGCACATAATGGGACAGTTGACTGTCGCCATAGACACATAGTTGAGAAAGGTTTGGCTCTACTAGCCCATTCATCTATGCCTCTTAAGTTTTGGCACAAGGCCTTTACTACCTCAGTTTATCTGATTAACAAAACCCGCACTCCTATCCTTAATAATTCTACACCCTATGAATCTCTCTTTGGTAAAATTCCTGATTTACACACCTTTAGACTTTTGGGTGTTGTTGCTGGCCCAATCTCAGGCCATATAACAAGAACAAGTTAGCATTCAAATCTGTTAAGTGTCTCTTTCTTGGCTATGCCCCTCACTACAAAGTCTACATCTTCCTTGCTTTGGATATAGGGAGAATCTATATTAGTAGAGATGTAATATTTGAAGAAATTATCTTTTCTATGAAAATCATCAGCCTTCCTCCCCTGGTTATGTTGAAATCTCTAATATTATTCCTACCCTGTACTCTCCCTTGACTCCTCTCACCACCAGTGCATCACCATCTTCTAGCCCCACTACCCCCTCCCATCTTCATCAAACTCTACTTTTGGTACTACTTCACCCACTAGTCAAACCACAGAAAGCACCAATCCTCTCACTCACTCCCCTCAGTGTGCCACATCTCCTACACACAACACTCAACCAGTACCTTCACCTTCTATGCCTCTCTCCACTCACCCAATGCAAACTAGATCCCAAAGTAACATCTATAAGCCCCCCATAAGGGCAGATGGGACTGTTCCCTGGCCAACTTCAAACAACACTACTATCATACTAAAAGAACCAACATTTGCCCAGGCACAAAAATATACAGTTTGGAAGGAAGCTATGTTACAGGAGTTTCTAGTCCTACAAAATACAAGAACCTGGGACCTAGTACTTGTCTTCCGGAAGCTAATGTATTAGGAACCAAATGGATCTTGAGAACAAAGAGGAAAGCTAATGGGGAGATTGAGAGAAGAAAGGCATGTCTTGTTGCCAAAGGGTATGATCAGGAAGCTGGAGTTGATTATCATGAAACTTTTAGTCAGGTTGTGAAACCTACAACTATCATACTTCTCCTCTCTCTAGCTGTCTCTCAACAATGGCCTATTAATCAATCAGATGTGCAGAATGCTTTTCTGCGTGGGGACATCACTAAGCATATATATGCAGCAACCAGCTGGATTTACTCATCCTATGTATCCCAATCATGTGTGCAAACTGAGGAAAAGTCTTTATGGGCTAAAACAGGCCCCGAGGGCCTGGTTTTCCAAACTTAGCTTGTAACACCCCAACTCAATCCAATTGTGGTCTCGCAACTTAACAATATATATATACACAAGTCACAGCGGAATTCTTTACAATCCAGGACCTTGCCACGGTCTGACTACAGAATATACCGAACATTAGTCTAACAACCTTAACCATTTATATAACCTTCTTACAATCCACTCACAACCTATACATCTTACTAACTCAATTGCCATACGAGTGTACAGGCACAACTCGTAGGTCATACTTAATCCTTAACACTTGCCCTCCTTCTTACTCTCGCGACGGCCGCCTCCTGATGTTCACCTGTGTAGTAAAAAGAAGCCCCCGAGGGGGTCAGCACGAATGCTGGTACGATCCTCTCATGGCCCCCAAGCTAACGTGGCTACGACGACTAATTGTCGATAGCATGGAGGTTGATTAGATGCACAACATAATAGAAAGTGCAGTAAACCACAACTCAGATATGAACAATCAAAGTTCACACACAATGAACGACTTAAACGCGTTCCCTTAATTAGAGAGTTAGTTATTAAACTCCGTAACTAATGTTCCCTCTTAATCTTAGTCCATCTTATCTTACCTCAATCTGATTCTTATCTTAATCTTAGAAACAACCAACCTTTAATAAGGAGTGGATGTCACTTATCTTACTCTTAAATATACAAACCATCCTTTAAAGGGAATGGTTGCAACTCATCTCAATCTTAACTTAATCTTAATCTTAACAATACAAATCATCCTTTAAAAGGAATGATTGTAACTCATCTTAATCTTAATAATACGAACCGTTCCTGGAAGGGATTGGTTGTAACTTATCTCAGTCTTAGAATACAAACCATTCTTTAAATAGAGATGGTTGTATCTTATCTCAAACCTTATCTCAATCTTATCTCAGTTCTTATCTCAATTAAGTCAACCGTTCTTTTATTAGAATGGTTGTACCTTAATCCATTGTTTATCTGTCGGGTCACGTAGCCCTAACCAATGAGTTATCAGCTCCATTGGTTTACATAAACAATATTTATTAGAATTAGTTGGGCATTTAGGTAGATCCCACTACACCATCTCAGTATGCCTCCCTCCTAAAACAAGAAGTCCGAGGAGGTCGAGTCTATTTGTCGACTCTAGGCGACGAGTCCGAGGACAAGTCATCTTTGGAAGACGGTATTTGATAAGGATACCGACTTCCCCAATACACATGTGCCGGTACCATTCCGGATTCCTCACTCAAGTTCAGTTAGTGATAGTCTCAAGACCATGTTTGTTGGTTAACCTCTTTCGGTTCATATCGTCCCTCATTAGGGGGCGTTCCTTATTCTCACTTAATTTCTTACTAAACATTGGTTAGTAAGTTCTCACGGTATGTTGTGTTAGTTTTCAAACATCACACAACAATACAATATATATATAATATATTCTGGTTGCATGCTTTATCTTGTTTAGTGAGCACACAAACAAATAGCACACAAGCCGAGGGACACCTCGTTAGCAAGCAGGTCACAAGAAGAAACAACTGTACCGTTCACCGTTGGTCGTTCGGCTGCTTACTCTCTTCCGGAGTCCAAACTCCCAAGTCCTAAAACATTCATTCAGTTTTAGGTTGTTAATCACTTAACTTAATATGACTTACTTAGCTTGTTTAACTTACTTAATTCCTTAATGATCCACACCTAACACCTCTTAGGTCTTACACTTAATCTTACAAACTTAATCTTAAACTTTCAAGTTTATACTTAACTTAGCTTAATCTCTTAAGTTCTTAGGGTCTCAATCATTACTACCCTACCAAAGGCATACCTTATTACCCATTGCCATTCTTAGAATTCAAAATCTCTTTTTTTTTTCTAAGTGTTAAGGGTCGACCGACCCACCGACCGACCCAACCCCTGGGTCGGTCCATTACAGAAACTCTTCCGTCTCTTGAAACCCATCCGACCGACCCAGAGTTAGACCGACCGACCCAAAACCCTCTGGGTCGGTCCTCTGCCGAAACATTTTCCTTCGTTAATCTTGCCCGACCGACCCACCGACCGACCCATCCTTATGGGTCGGTCTATTACCGAAACATTCTGCTGGGTTAACAAGGTCCGACCGACCAGAACTGGGTCGGACCCTGGGTCGGTCCACTACAGATTTTCCTCTCAAATTGCTCTTCAATTCCAAACTCTTCCACAAGTGTCCTAATAGGTCCGACACCATCTTGGCACCTTAAACCCACCTTATAACCTCCACCAAACACATTAAACCATTCACCAAAATCCACCTTAGTCATTATGCATTTCCTTGTAATAATGCTACACTTGTAATGTTTTCCTCTAGGTTTCTAGGTGGTGGTTCATACTTAATGTAACCACTATGCCAAATGTTTCCCTCATCACTATAACATCCTTTCCCAAGCATCTTCCACCATCTAGAACTCTTTTATGCATTTATTAAAGTTCCTTCATAAGCTTAAGCTTCCACCCACCAACTCCTTATTTCCTTCCTAGATGTTTACCAACATTTGCCTAAGTTCTAAATACTCAATTACATTCTCTTGATTCCTAAATCCCCCAAGGTAATGCCTAAGTCATTACCACTCATTCCAACACTTTATCTTACCCCTCTTCATCAAGACAATCTCTAAAACTTCCTAGTACTTCCTTAGTCATTATATTCCCTTAGAACATATCTTAATCACCTTAAGCATTACACCTTCTCCTTAAACTTATGCACAAGTCTTACATTCCTCATCTCATGATTTTGGTGTGTTCAAAACACTCACCAATCCTCCAATTCCTCCTAGACATCTCTAGGTCATTCTAAACCTCAAGAACTCCTTAGTTAACTCATTTCCACCCAATTCCTTTTCATGCTCCCTAGTAAACCCTAGGGCATATTAGCTCACCACTACCACATAAACACCTTGTTTTCTACTCAAATTTCGCCATAGCTTCCCTAGTATCTTATCATGCCCAAATGCATTATTTTTCTCATTCAACCATCTCACACACATCAAGTTCTTCTCATCTTATTTCTCACCCAAATCAACTCATTCACATCATACTCAATATATTGCAATAATCTTAAATTGCATAGCACTAAGGCTCTTAAATGACATGGCTCTTAGGCCCTTAAATGACTTAAACTTAAACACTGAATTTCCCACATGTATAAGCTTTCAACCTGCAAATACACTCATCAATCTCATAGTAGTTATAATGCTCTTAAAATCCACCTTAAACTTATATTGCTAACTCATTCTCATTAGCTCCTTAATCACAAGTTCATAAACTTGTTTAAGTTCTTTTTCTTAGGTTATATAACCCAATACACAATGTAAGCTTTAAGCCACATTGGTATTTATCTAAAACTCATTCCTTAATCTTAAACCACCATTAGGTAAGCATTTTACCTTGTTTTCTCAAGCTTATCTTAATCTCCTCCTTAGGCCTTCTTCTTGCATAGATCTCGGCCACCACTTAAATTCCCCTTGCCAATGTTCTAACCAATATTCAAGGACTCATATGAGTACTAAACAATGCACTAACCTTAAGGAATGAAACCTAGGTTAGAAATGTGTTCTAAGGTATTAAACTGAATGTTTTACCTTGGATTCTCAAAGCAAGCTTGGATATGAATTAAGTAGGACCTCCTCTAGCCCTTGGAGATATAATCAAGCTAGAACAATGGATAAAAATGAATCCCCATGAGTAGTAATTTTCGGTAATGTGTAGAAATGGTGGAAACATGGTTTTTCTTACATTTTCTTTACCTTAAGAGAATGGAGAAGCCAATGAGCTCTTCAAACTTGATTTTCCCCCATCAATGGAGTTTTCTCATGGCACCAGAATGGAGCTTTGAAAGATTTGAAAAGATAGAAAGATAGGTCTTGACCTAACTAAGAATAATATGTGTTTAGTTTTTGATTTGGAGCTAAAATGAGCAAGTTGTTGCCAAAGCAAGGTGAAGCAACAATGGAGGCTGGCTGGGCACGGTTTGGAACAGAGAAAACAAGAAGAAACCGTGGGTGAAGAAGAAGAAATGAAGAAGAGAGGAGAGAGGTAGGCTATATAAGGTATTTGCTTTAATAAAGCAAATAGTACTCTTTTACTTATCTCTTCTTTTCTTTTCTCATTTATGACTCATGTGGTGACTCCCCACCTTAGAAAAACCGGCCCCCTACCTTAAATAAGGCTAACATGGTCTTTGTTGACCAATTAATTGACTTATGTCTTAACTAGCACTAAATAGTTACTATTCACTAATCAAGGCACATAATCGGGAAATTTTTGATTTCCCATTGATTTAGACCTCCTAATGTGATACTAATTAGTACACATGTTGATTAAAGAGTAATGATGGACATTTAGCCACTCAAAACTCAATTCTAAGACAATTTCTCAAAAATGTGCTTTAAGAATTCTTAAAGCACATTTTGTGTTTTAACTTATTTTCAAGCTTGGTTTTCTTTGCTAATTGATTTAAAATGACCATTAGGATATTACTAAGGTCTTATCATGATATTTGGGTACTCACCCAAGTCTCTCCAAGCTTAGAGCACGTTTTTGCCCTGATTGCCTTTAAGGCACTTTCTTATGTTTTCCTTGGTTTAAATTGTCCACCAATCTTTCTAAGGCATATTTTAGCCTTACTACATCATGATTTGATGTTTACTTAGCATACTTAGGTTTGGGGTATTTCAATCTACCCCCCTTAAAAGGACTTTGTCCCCAAAGTTCCCATGCATCTTTTCTTTTTAGAATACATGTCTTACCTCATTCCTTAGATCATATAGATCATACTTATGTATACTTAATCTCATTGGATCCTTAAGTCCACAATGCTTATCTTAATATCACTAAACACAACTGCTTAGCATGTAGCACTCAAAATTCCTTTTGTTCCTTTTGATGATTAAAACATTCACATAACTTCCAACGTATTCTCCCATGTCACCGGTCCGTAGACAATGGCTCATTCGTCCTCGTCACCATGGGCTAGAATACAAAACACGCTGCTCTCCCCATGTCACCGTCCGAAGACAAAGGCTCGTGCGTCCTCGACTTCATGGGCGAGACTCAGTAAAAAGGTAATCCTTTTTACGAGGTCATGTGAGGAATAATTCCTCTAATTAAAAATACAAGCAACTCCAATTTCATTTTATCCTAAGGCCTCTATCCTTAGTGTGATTTAATTGTGACCACTGGTAGGGAGTTTCAGGAATAATCCTACCCTGATGTGATCAGCATCAGTGTAGAACCATCCTTCCACTCCAATTTGTGTTCGGTTTCCCTTGATCCCTAGAAAATCAAGTTCCACCTCCCACGTCATTTTCAAACATCAGATAATTCACTAATGTCCAATTTTCTATCTTTTAGTTCTTCTAATCATAATCAATACATCTCCAAAGTGTGAACTAAGTCCATCAAACATTCTCAATTCATCTCTTAGTAACTACCTCCAGACTTAAATTCCTACTAAATTCCATGTCAGTCTCATACCAATTCTCATTACTATGTCCTAACTCATGCTCATATCAAATGATATCTCATAGTGTTATCTTATTCTTATCTCACACATAGTCTCATATCGACTCATACCTCATATATTCCTTATTCCTTAAGTCTCCTTAATCCTCTTCCTTAATTCTCTTAACTTGTACTCACACCGGAGTTAACAAGATAGGTACTTAATATGTATGGTATTCACATCTTCTGTGTGCAATAACCATGATTTATCTTAATATGTTTATGTAAACATATTCTCAAATTATTTTGTGCTATGCACATCGTAGTTTATGTACTCAGTACACAAACATACGCTAAGCGGTTTTCGCTCTACCCCCCTTAAAATGGATTACGCCCACGTAATCAGCATTATATGATCTTTGAACATGTTCAAGATGTCTAATTCTCACCAAGTATTCTAGCTTCCACGTCATCTATCTTACTTATAATTCAATCAGAAATGACTTAGTCTTTGTATCGAGGATTCTTAACGGTACTTATACCGTTTCCTTAACTTAGTTTGGTCTAATCTCAAAGGTAGTGATCTGCTAGCTTTCGCTGCGCCACTCTGACGTTCTTAGGCTTAACTGCCTCACTTAGCTTTTGATAGCATTGTATATCCTTCTGCATCCTTACTGTTTAGGAATATTAGTCTCTCATGGACACGTGTTATCTTTATATATACACGGCCTTGATGAGTTGTAACTCGTCTATCTATTCTCCTTGGAGATTTTATGCTCATACTCTTAGTTTTTCTCGAATATCTAAATTGTTCTCCCCAACTGACCTTTGGTCTGAAGATGATTCTTAGTCTGAAACTACTGTTTAGTGCATATCGCGCTTTACAGTCTTAATCCCTTACATCTTAAGACATATCCAATGTCTGTACTTAACAATCCGTGCTCTTCGCACTTCATAGTTCTTAATTATCTGTCTCTGGTTCCTCTGTGTTGCTGGTTCAACTAAATTCTTCTCTTCGGCTGTCTGTGGTAGTAGCTGCTCTTGTGTGATCTTGCGTCGTTGTCCGTGGTACGGAGTCGACTACCTCCCGTGTTCCTTACACTACTCGTCTACATGCATGGGGTACCTTACTGGTACATTACTACTTACCCAACTAACTCATAAATGAGCGTGTCAGGCCTGCAAGCCCCTGTGGGGTGCAGTCGTCCCACGTCTCGTTTTAGTAAACTCATAGTGTCCGTCACACGTTTAGCTATTGCTAATTATGAAGTATTCTGTTGTCGATCTCCTCTTCATCGTTCCATAATAACATTTATTGTTCTTCTTGAAGTTAATCAAGGAAATCCACTATTGTGTTCTCGGGTATGGTATGCTCTAGCTCCTTCCTGTATTCCGTATTGATTCGGTCACTTAATCTGAGGTCTCTTTCCATAGAGCCTCTTATCTCTTTCTCATATTCATTCTATTAGGAAAGCACTTCCAGTTCCTTAAGGAATGGGTAGCGTGCTTCCTGTAAATCTTACCTAACTAGGTCAGACTACTGGCATCAATGCTCAGTTTGTCTACCATCTTATTCCCTTACTTATATCGGTTTAACTCATAAATCATTGCCTCTGTGTCATCATTGACGGCTATACATAACGGTCGCCTTATCGCGCACCATGACTTAATCCACTTATCTAACTATTGTATTCACGACCACTACTACCGTGGTAGTTGGCCTTTACCATGTTGCCCATTAATGGTGCAACCCTTACCCTTATTTTTATTCTAATGTGTTACCTTATAGTCAATCCCTTCTTGGTGTAATACACTGGGAGTTCTCTCATTCCGATATTGGCGGTTGTCGTACCGTGTTGTAAGATAGTTGACTCTTGATATGAAGGTGTTCTATTCCAATCTCAAATTCGTAAGTAGGCTAATTTCTCTCACTTTCTTTCATCCTTAACGATGTCATCTACCATGTAGTTTGACTGGTTACTGAAGAAGTTATCCACTGAATCGTAGGCTCTTCTGAGCATCGATCAATTAACGTGCCACAATGTGCAATCACAATGTTTATCTCTGACCATTACCAATTCTTACATCCTGGGTGTTGGATATGGGGTCTATCTGTGCGACCTTCCTTATTACTCAAGCTATATCTAAAGTATGTTTCTAAAGTAATCTCAAGGTTCATAGTTTCCATTTTCTAAATAGAGTGTATTTTATCTCTAATAAGTGAAAGCCCTTTTTATGAGGGGTTCATTCCCACTCTTGGCCTCACAACAAGGAGAGGTATCCCCACCCTAAAAGGCGTGGTTCGTTCTCCGCTCCAGTCCTTAGCATTATCTCAATTTTCTCATTGGTACCCTTTCTTGGTAATGTTCTTCACAATCTAAGTTATAGGTTTGGTAACCATTCATATCTACCAATTGTAGTTCCTCATGGCTTAAATAAACTCTTATAACTTACTGCGCCTCGGGCTCTGATGTGGTTAACATCCTTGGCTCGTAGGCTCCTAATGCTTAATGTCTCAGTTCATTATTTGTACTCTTACTCATCTGCAGGTCTTCCTTATGAGATTCTGGTTCTTGAACCTTATCCACCGTTAGGTTACATACTAAATGTAGTATCGGGTTTCATGGTAAGTTGCTGCATCCTGCTTCCTGCTAGGGAAGTTGTTCAGGTGATCTGAGGTTACTTAATGTCTTTGACAATACTGTCATTTTACTAGACTTATGTCTTTTGGCAATTAAGGATAAGTTCGTATTAGGCATTCGCCTTAAGGTGTCCAAGTTGGATATAATCCTGTTATCTTATACCTTCATCTCAACGCTTCGTTCAACTTCTGTTGACTACGCCACCCGTTGATGAACAATCATACTTGGGTGTTAATGAGTTAAGCAAACAGTGTTAACTGTCATTCATCGGTTGTTCGGTTCGACTATGCCCGCTCTGTGTGGGTAATCCGCTGAGCTTCCCTCTGTCGGGATTCTACATTTTAATCCTTAGTAGGTTATAGCTTATGTTCATTTCTTTTACCCTTATGTTCTGGGTCGTCCAACATCTTCATTGAAGAATGTTGTTATTGGTATCCTTAATGGTCACTCTGAGAGTCTTATCCCGTTTTCGTTGTAAGTCGATGCTCCAACAGTTTCAACAGTATCTTATAATACATCCCTTGTATTTTATTGCTTATATAGTGTTTTGCTCGCGATACCGAGCAATCTCTTAGGTTTTCCCCTTGGAGTTTGGGATTGTGTTCTTACCGTACTGTCGGTTGTTGTTGTAGTGGGTTATACCGTTGCTAGTATTTATATGGTTTAGTATCTCATCTAAGCTCAGCTCCCTGCTGGCTGATGTGTCGGTTCATCTCATCATGGTCAGGCCGTCGGGCCTTTCCAAAGGTCTTATTTTTCTGTCCTTGTGGATTTACAATCCGGTATTAACATGCGTTTCAACTGTAGTGTTCTCTTATTTCGCCTTGATGGCTTTTCGTGTGGCTTAACCGTGGTAGCACTTGCTATGGCAAGTGCGCCATGCAGGATGGGTTATTGGTACAAGGTACATCGGTAGTGACACCTCCTTCTAATTTCCATGTAATTGGTAGTCCTCGGGACTCCTTCGATAATTACTTATTTTGGATAACCGTCCATCCGGCAGTTTCCTTGTTGTTTGACAGTACTGTCATCTACCAGGGCGTTCCTCTTTCTGAGGGAACCCCCTTAATATTTTCTTATATCTTAATCCTCGCTCCTGTCTCCACACATTTTGTTGTGGTTATTAAGTGATGGTTTTCCTTTAGGCACTACATTGTAGTCCTATTCCGTATACAACTTGTATGAGTTCCTATCGTCGTCCGCATTATTTGGCCAGGTTTTGTAACCTTCCCCATTGTATGGGGTTTAGAGTTCCCGTTTTCTAACTGGACTTTCCAGTAGTCTCAATCCTCATGCTTTGTATTATCCTACTGTTATGCTCCTTCGGACCACTGTCCGGTACTCTGTCACTTCCCCTTTTCCTTTCTATTGCACCCGTAGTGCTTTCCTTATCATTGGTATTTGGGTTATTTCGACTGCATAGCATGTCGACCCATGTTGCCGGTAATTACCGTTCCCTTACTGATAGTATTCCATGGGTAGCGCCTGTTTCTCTTCTTCTTCTTTCTCCGTGTTGCGCTCCATTAAAAATCTCCCAATTCTCCTTAACTGTTGTACAACAAGTCGTTTCTCGTATTGCTTACTGTTAGCTAACTGCCAGATCGGGTTTCCCCGAGTAAGAGAAGGCTTTCTTCTCTCTGGCGTTTGTTCCACATATTTAGGGTTAGGGATGTGGAGGGCGGGCCTAGGTACTATGGGTATCCGGTAAACACCGGGGAGTCCTGGCTAACGCACCTCACACACTATCTCTCAACCCTTAACCCGTAACTCAATCTCAACCTCAATCATATCTTCCTAAGTTCGGTAATTCCTTGTCTTCAGAGCGTAACTACGCTCTGATACCACTTTTTGTAACACCCCAACTCAATCCAATTGTGGTCTCGCAACTTAACAATATATATATACACAAGTCACAGCGGAATTCTTTACAATCCAGGACCTTGCCACGGTCTGACTACAGAATATACCGAACATTAGTCTAACAACCTTAACCATTTATATAACCTTCTTACAATCCACTCACAACCTATACATCTTACTAACTCAATTGCCATACGAGTGTACAGGCACAACTCGTAGGTCATACTTAATCCTTAACACTTGCCCTCCTTCTTACTCTCGCGACGGCCGCCTCCTGATGTTCACCTGTGTAGTAAAAAGAAGCCCCCGAGGGGGTCAGCACGAATGCTGGTACGATCCTCTCATGGCCCCCAAGCTAACGTGGCTACGACGACTAATTGTCGATAGCATGGAGGTTGATTAGATGCACAACATAATAGAAAGTGCAGTAAACCACAACTCAGATATGAACAATCAAAGTTCACACACAATGAACGACTTAAACGCGTTCCCTTAATTAGAGAGTTAGTTATTAAACTCCGTAACTAATGTTCCCTCTTAATCTTAGTCCATCTTATCTTACCTCAATCTGATTCTTATCTTAATCTTAGAAACAACCAACCTTTAATAAGGAGTGGATGTCACTTATCTTACTCTTAAATATACAAACCATCCTTTAAAGGGGAATGGTTGCAACTCATCTCAATCTTAACTTAATCTTAATCTTAACAATACAAATCATCCTTTAAAAGGAATGATTGTAACTCATCTTAATCTTAATAATACGAACCGTTCCTGGAAGGGATTGGTTGTAACTTATCTCAGTCTTAGAATACAAACCATTCTTTAAATAGAGATGGTTGTATCTTATCTCAAACCTTATCTCAATCTTATCTCAGTTCTTATCTCAATTAAGTCAACCGTTCTTTTATTAGAATGGTTGTACCTTAATCCATTGTTTATCTGTCGGGTCACGTAGCCCTAACCAATGAGTTATCACTCCATTGGTTTACATAAACAATATTTATTAGAATTAGTTGGGCATTTAGGTAGATCCCACTACACCATCTCAGTATGCCTCCCTCCTAAAACAAGAAGTCCGAGGAGGTCGAGTCTATTTGTCGACTCTAGGCGACGAGTCCGAGGACAAGTCATCTTTGGAAGACGGTATTTGATAAGGATACCGACTTCCCCAATACACATGTGCCGGTACCATTCCGGATTCCTCACTCAAGTTCAGTTAGTGATAGTCTCAAGACCATGTTTGTTGGTTAACCTCTTTCGGTTCATATCGTCCCTCATTAGGGGGCGTTCCTTATTCTCACTTAATTTCTTACTAAACATTGGTTAGTAAGTTCTCACGGTATGTTGTGTTAGTTTTCAAACATCACACAACAATACAATATATATATAATATATTCCGGTTGCATGCTTTATCTTGTTTAGTGAGCACACAAACAAATAGCACACAAGCCGAGGGACACCTCGTTAGCAAGCAGGTCACAAGAAGAAACAACTGTACCGTTCACCGTTGGTCGTTCGGCTGCTTACTCTCTTCCGGAGTCCAAACTCCCAAGTCCTAAAACATTCATTCAGTTTTAGGTTGTTAATCACTTAACTTAATATGACTTACTTAGCTTGTTTAACTTACTTAATTCCTTAATGATCCACACCTAACACCTCTTAGGTCTTACACTTAATCTTACAAACTTAATCTTAAACTTTCAAGTTTATACTTAACTTAGCTTAATCTCTTAAGTTCTTAGGGTCTCAATCATTACTACCCTACCAAAGGCATACCTTATTACCCATTGCCATTCTTAGAATTCAAAATCTCTTTTTTTTTTCTAAGTGTTAAGGGTCGACCGACCCACCGACCGACCCAACCCCTGGGTCGGTCCATTACAGAAACTCTTCCGTCTCTTGAAACCCATCCGACCGACCCAGAGTTAGACCGACCGACCCAAAACCCTCTGGGTCGGTCCTCTGCCGAAACATTTTCCTTCGTTAAATCTTGCCCGACCGACCCACCGACCGACCCATCCTTATGGGTCGGTCTATTACCGAAACAATTCTGCTGGGTTAACAAGGTCCGACCGACCCAGAACTGGGTCGGACCCTGGGTCGGTCCACTACAGATTTTCCTCTCAAATTGCTCTTCCAATTCCAAACTCTTCCACAAGTGTCCTAATAGGTCCGACACCATCTTGGCACCTTAAACCCACCTTATAACCTCCACCAAACACATTAAACCATTCACCAAAATCCACCTTAGTCATTATGCATTTTCCTTGTAATAATGCTACACTTGTAATGTTTTCCTCTAGGTTTCTAGGTGGTGGTTCATACTTAATGTAACCACTATGCCAAATGTTTCCCTCATCACTATAACATCCTTTCCCAAGCATCTTCCACCATCTAAAACTCTTTTATGCATTTACTTAAAGTTCCTTCATAAGCTTAAGCTTCCACCCACCAACTCCTTATTTCCTTCCTAGATGTTTACCAACATTTGCCTAAGTTCTAAATACTCAATTACATTCTCTTGATTCCTAAATCCCCCAAGGTAATGCCTAAGTCATTACCACTCATTCCAACACTTTATCTTACCCCTCTTCATCAAGACAATCTCTAAAACTTCCTAGTACTTCCTTAGTCATTATATTCCCTTAGAACATATCTTAATCACCTTAAGCATTACACCTTCTCCTTAAACTTATGCACAAGTCTTACATTCCTCATCTCATGATTTTGGTGTGTTCAAAAACACTCACCAATCCTCCAATTCCTCCTAGACATCTCTAGGTCATTCTAAACCTCAAGAACTCCTTAGTTAACTCATTTCCACCCAATTTCCTTTTCATGCTCCCTAGTAAACCCTAGGGCATATTAGCTCACCACTACCACATAAACACCTTGTTTTCTACTCAAATTTCGCCATAGCTTCCCTAGTATCTTATCATGCCCAAATGCATTATTTTTCCTCATTCAACCATCTTACACACATCAAGTTCTTCTCATCTTATTTTCTCACCCAAATCAACTCATTCACATCATACTCAATATATTGCAATAATCTTAAATTGCATAGCACTAAGGCTCTTAAATGACATGGCTCTTAGGCCCTTAAATGACTTAAACTTAAACACTGAATTTCCCACATGTATAAGCTTTCAACCTGCAAATACACTCATCAATCTCATAGTAGTTATAATGCTCTTAAAATCCACCTTAAACTTATATTGCTAACTCATTCTCATTAGCTCCTTAATCACAAGTTCATAAACTTGTTTAAGTTCTTTTTCTTAGGTTATTAACCCAATACACAATGTAAGCTTTAAGCCACATTGGTATTTATCTAAAACTCATTCCTTAATCTTAAACCACCATTAGGTAAGCATTTTACCTTGTTTTCTCAAGCTTATCTTAATCTCCTCCTTAGGCCTTCTTCTTGCATAGATCTCGGCCACCACTTAAATTCCCCTTGCCAATGTTCTAACCAATATTCAAGGACTCATATGAGTACTAAACAATGCACTAACCTTAAGGAATGAAAACCTAGGTTAGAAAATGTGTTCTAAGGTATTAAACTGAATGTTTTACCTTGGATTCTCAAAGCAAGCTTGGATATGAATTAAGTAGGACCTCCTCTAGCCCTTGGAGAATAGAATCAAGCTAGAACAATGGATAAAAATGAATCCCCATGAGTAGTAATTTTCGGTAATGTGTAGAAATGGTGGAAACATGGTTTTTCTTACATTTTCTTTACCTTAAGAGAATGGAGAAGCCAATGAGCTCTTCAAACTTGATTTTCCCCCATCAATGGAGTTTTCTCATGGCACCAGAATGGAGCTTTGAAAGATTTGAAAAGATAGAAAGATAGGTCTTGACCTAACTAAGAATAATATGTGTTTAGTTTTTGATTTGGAGCTAAAATGAGCAAGTTGTTGCCAAAGCAAGGTGAAGCAACAATGGAGGCTGGCTGGGCACGGTTTGGAACAGAGAAAACAAGAAGAAACCGTGGGTGAAGAGAAGAAATGAAGAAGAGAGGAGAGAGGTAGGCTAATATAAGGTATTTGCTTTAATAAAGCAAATAGTACTCTTTTACTTATCTCTTCTTTTCTTTTCTCATTTAATGACTCATGTGGTGACTCCCCACCTTAGAAAAACCGGCCCCCTACCTTAAATAAGGCTAACATGGTCTTTGTTGACCAATTAATTGACTTATATTGACTTATGTCTTAACTAGCACTAAATAGTTACTATTCACTAATCAAGGCACATAATCGGGAAATTTTTGATTTCCCATTGATTTAGACCTCCTAATGTGATACTAATTAGTACACATGTTGATTAAAGAGTAATGATGGACATTTAGCCACTCAAAACTCAATTCTAAGACAATTTCTCAAAAATGTGCTTTAAGAATTCTTAAAGCACATTTTGTGTTTTAACTTATTTTCAAGCTTGGTTTTCTTTGCTAATTGATTTAAAATGACCATTAGGATATTACTAAGGTCTTATCATGATATTTGGGTACTCACCCAAGTCTCTCCAAGCTTAGAGCACGTTTTTGCCCTGATTGCCTTTAAGGCACTTTCTTATGTTTTCCTTGGTTTAAATTGTCCACCAATCTTTCTAAGGCATATTTTAGCCTTACTACATCATGATTTGATGTTTACTTAGCATACTTAGGTTTGGGGTATTTCATAGCTCTTGTCTCTTGAATGAGGGTTTTAAGGCATCCAAGTCAGATTCCTCTCTTTTTACTTATCACTCTCATGGTGAAATTCTTTATCTACTTGTCTATGTAGATAATTTGATCCTTACTGGAAATTCTCCCTCTATTGTTCAAAAGTTTACTGCACACCTAGCCAAATTCTTTCCCATCAAGGACTTAGGACCTCTGAACTACTTCTTAGGGGTTGAAGTTCACAGAAACTCCACTGGACTATTTCTCAGTCAGAAAAGATATATTGAAACCCTTATTCAGAAAGCAAACTTCACAAAATCAAAGCTTGTCCAAACTCCAATGACAACCAATTTTAATCAGACTCACTCTCCCTCTGAACCCTTTCCTGATCCCAATCAGACTCACTCTCCTTCTGAACCCTTTCCTGATCCCACCACCTACCGGAGCATAATTGGTGCCCTTAAGTACCTAAATCTGACGCGCCCTGATGTATCTTTTACGGTCAATAGGTTGTGCCAATTTATGCACAAACCCCAAGTTTCGCACTGGCAAGCCCTAAAGCGTCTACTACGCTACCTAAATGGCACTCGGAATCTTTACCTTCATCTCAAATCTCACTCCCCTACCTACCTAACAGTGTTTGCGGATGCTGACTGGGCTAGCAGTACAGAAATAGACGTTCGACTACTGGGTACTGTATCTACCTAGGGCACAATCTCATATCCTGGCAATATGAGAAACAAGCTACCGTGGCTCGCTCTACTACAGAGGCTGAGTATCGAGCCATGGCTTCCGCTACTTCTAAAATAACATGGATCCAACACATCCTAAGTGAGCTAGGTATTCGATTACAACATGCACCGAAACTATGGTGTGACAATTTGGGAGCCACATATCGCACGAAGAACCCCAGTCTTCCACTCTCGTGCAAAGCATATAGATCTGGACTTCCACTTCGTGCGCGAAAAGGTGGCAAATAGATCTCTCTAGATAGATATCCTCCATGGCTTTGACCAGAACGCGGACATCATGACCAAACCCTTGATGGTCAACCAACATACTATGCTGCATCTCAAACTCGGACTTCACGAATCTGAAACGGGAGGGACTGATAGAACACAGAAGTCTAGCCCAATTGTGTCGGCTCAGCTATAAAATAAACAAAGTTTAATACTGGCCCAATCTGTAAATAAGATAGTCCAGATTACATTCTCACTCTTGTAAAGTGACTACACTATAAATACGTCTGTAAAAACCCTACCGTAAATGAATGAAATAGTTTACATTCCCAAAATAACTGATTCCCTTTAATAAACTTAATATAAAGTCATAAATTAATTATTTATAACATCTAATTTGGTCAAAGCCATTATATGGTCAATGTTGCCTTCCTCATTTCGGTTTTGACCATAAGTTCCCCATATTTACGAAGTTACCCCAACTTCCTTAGAAATTTCATTTTTACCCCAAACTTAGTAAAATCTTACAATTTCATTTAAATTCATTTCTAAGTCTAATTTTTGGGTTTATTATTCCTTAGCCCTCCAAACTTTATTTAATTACAATTTTGACCCCAAGCTTTATAATATTGACATAAATAACTTAAAACATACTTTAAAGCTTAAATAACTTAATTTAAAATGGCCTAAGTACATGGCCTTATTACAACATTAATTTATAACATTAAAATACACATAAATAATTCCATTTATCATTAAAAGTCTCGACTTTCACTTTATCCACCCCAATATTTTTATTTATTGCATTTTAACCCCATTAATTATTCTTATGATATTACAAGTCATTTTAATACAAGGTGAACTAAATAACACTTTAATAACCCCATGACTTTATTTATTTGACAACAATAGTTATGTTAAAACTTTAATAACATAATGTAAAGTGAACTTACTTGATATAAGTCACAAAAATCAGCCAACCAACACTTGTATTCTCGGCCTAAATTAATAATTAGCTTAAGTTTGGGTTTAGCTCAAAACTTACACATAAGCTTGATTAACATATCAGTTAAGTAGTAATTTACTTACTTTTTCCAAGGATGAACTTAAGCTTGTTTTCCTCTCTTTTGAGAAGAATAATTACCCAAGGTTCAAGCATCATTTCGGCCACATTTTATGCAAGAAGAAGAGGCACAAATTAGCCTAATGTTTTAAGGTACATAAAGGAGTAAAAATGGACTTGTACCATGATTTTACCTTGGATTTGTAAGGCTTTTCAAGGGGTGAAATTTCCTGATTTATGAAGCATAAGAAGAGTATTAAATCACCCTCCAAACCAAGGAAATGAATCGGATGTAACAAGGTAGAAGGCTAGGTAGTTTATCTTGTGAAAAATTTCTTAAGAAGAGGTTTTAGTGCAAATTCGGCCACCACATGAAGTGGTTGGAGTTGCTAGTGATTAAGCATAATAAATGGAAGATAATGAGTGGAAGAAACCAAAGAAATCTGCCATTGATGAAGTGGAAGTAAAGGTATATGCTTAAAGCATGTTTTTACCTTAATAAGAGATTTAAGCTTGATTTCTCCTTCATGCTGAATTCCAACTGAATTGGTGTCCTCCTTTGAAGATGAACTCGCACTAGAGGAGTGAGTAGATGAGGTTCGAAGTTAGTTCAATGGAATGAAGAAGAAAAGAGGAAGATAATGGACTATGGCATGAATTAAGAGCTTACCTTAATCAAAGTGAGTTGATTTTTGAAAAAGATTGCTTCTAGCTTGAAAAGGGAGGGTCTGAAGGTGGAAGACCTCCGCTGGTACAGGGAATGAGGAAAGAGAAAGCTTACTTGGCTTATAAGGAAATAAAATGTCATAAAAAGGGAATAGTAATGGTGACTCATTTAACTTGTTAGGTATTTTGACAACCTGATTAAGGTGGTTCCCACCTCATATTTCCGCCTTCCTTAAGTCAATTTTGGGGGTCAATGTTGACCATTGACCATCTGAGACAATTAAGACTCAATTTGGCCCTATTTGGGTACTATTCACATTTTAGTGCCAAACTTTGGATTTTTTTGTTAATCATTTGATTTAGGGTTTCTAATATGATATTAAGTAGTACACCTGTTAGTTAAGGTGATACAAGGCTATTTATCCATTGAAAGTCAACTTTTGAACACATATTTAAAAATGCGTCTTAAGGAGTTTTAAAGCTCCTTTTGTGTTTTAACTCTTTCTAGAGTTTGGTTTGCTATGGTGATGGTTTTTTTATATTAATACCTTAGTTATAAGGTTTAGGGATCCACTCTGGACCCTAATCAAGGTTACACAATCCTTAAGGCTTCTTTAGGGCACATTTCGCCTTAAGTTATTTTTAAGCATGTTTTTGCTTGATTTTGATCTTTGATTGTTTCCAAATAATTATAGAGGCATGTTTAAGCCTTAATATAAATAATTATATGTTTATATCATGTTTTATTAGTTATGGGTATTTCAATCTACCCCCTTTAAAAGACTTCATCCCAAAGTCGTTTTCCTCTAATAGGTATTGAACTACCTGTGATATCCCATAATGTATATCTATCTAATATACGTCTACACATAAAAATATTGTGCTTATACAGCAAGTGGCCAATGTTTGTGGCGTTAATTTTTCCATATACAGGTATAGGTGATCAATTAGCAATATAGTTCCTATCAGTTCTAATGTCATGACAACCTCCCCGAGGTGTCTATATTCGTTTCCATTCCACAACTACACAATGTCATATGAAATCCGTAAAGGAACATATATATATACATCACAGGTATCATGAAAAATACAACATTAACAAATGTATACACATCAACATTTAAGTATCTTGTAGGATACGTACATACATACAAGTGTACAAACACATATACAACAAACAAACACAATTACGTATGCCCCGCATACTTACATACACAAGTATGCCTTGCATACTTATATACACATGTGCACAGCCAAGAGGCTCTACCCCCCTTAAAAAGGGTTACACCCCCGTACCCCACAAGTATACAACAGTTGCTAAGTAAAGAACGCTGGATACTTGGCTTTCATAGAGTTCTCCAACTCTCATGTGGCATCTTCCGCCTCATGGTTTGACCAAACTTCGGAGTGGATTCTCCCCGTATCTGAGAGACGAGTCTTACTTTAACCATTCGGGCTCTAAATTATGTGAAGGGTGAGACACGTATTTCTTAAACTAAAAGAATGGAATACCTTGTGCGCTCTCCCGAACACATTCGAATGGGCCCACTCGCTCCGTAATGAGATGCAGACTCATGAAAATAGGGTTGAGTTTACCCTTTTTCGTTCTTGTCGATATATTGCAGATTATTTATTAGCAGCAAGTCATTGCTGACTTCGTTCTAATGTGACAGTGCTATCCACAATCTTTTCTTAATTTTGAAACTGATGTATCTTAATCAGTGCGGTAGCTTTAATTGTACGTGTGCACGATTAGATCTAAGTCGTATATCTGATGGTTTGGATTACTAGCGTACATGCGTGTAATATATTTTCAGGTGCTCTCTAACTTCACTCACTGACTTTCAGCTTGAGGTGAAATATGACATTGGCTATTTTTAGTACTTAGTGCTATATGCACTTGTCTCTGTAATACAAAGACGTACTAGCCTATATGTCCACGGAGATAATGTTTGTTACCGTGTCTCTAGGTTATTTTGTTCCGGAGTAATACGTTTGTTGCAGTATTGATACGTGTTTCTTGTTGATGTATATTATATTTTCCTGTATGTCGGGTAAGGAATAAAATTTGTATGGTTCATCCTACATTTTGCTAGGGGAATCCATTTGTTGTGCTCGTATTTGTGCTTTGCATCGTTCGGCATCTAGTCTGTTTGTGATGGTCGCCTTTGTGCGGACCATATTCTAGTCAATTTGACGGTTATAAGTTATTGTGATACTTGCTTTCTAGCTTAGGCATCTGCTAGTATACTAGCTCTTCCTTTCTTTTATTGCATTATTGTGTGTTTATGTTCAGTCCTATTTAAGTGAAAACGTACCAATGCTCTTATGGTTTGAGCTTACGGTGGTTGTTTCATCATATGGTATTGCATTATGTTTTTAGTGTGAAGAATAGTATTCTTTATGCCCCTTTCTCGGTAGTATGTTCACATCATTCAATAGGTTCCTTCTGGATGGAAAGAATTTGCTTGATCCTTATGAGGGTTTCATATATTACTCGCCCACTTAGTGGGTTTTCATCCTTTGTCATCAAGTTGACTATCGGCCCTCTTATCTTTCAGGAGGTTTTCTTTGATGTTGTTGTGTTAACCATTCCTTATGGAGTTACGACTATGATCGAATTTTATTCAAGGTGTTTGGTTCCTCTAGTCTCGTTGGTTTAACTGAGACTCTTCTCGTCAATTTATTCGAGGTAGCTAGTTGCACTGGTCTGGATTTGCATCACTAACCTTGGCATGGAGTTGACTACTTCTTGTGTTCCTTACACTACTCGTCTACATGTATGGGGTACCTTACTGATACATTACTACTTACTTGACTAACTTATAAATAAGTTTGTCAAGCCCACAAGCTTCTATGAAGTGCGGTCGTCCCACATCTCATTTTTTGTATACTCGTAGTGTCGTCACGCGTTTGTGAAGTATTCTGTTGTCAATCTCCCTTTTAATTAGTATTAGGGGTGTTCCAAGGGAATTTTTGGTTCCCTGGATCCCCTGCCCAATGGGCATGATTACGTATCTTTCATTCAATAGGTGTTTGCGACATCGCGCCCTGGTGGTGAGGTTTATTGTAATGGTACAAGGTGGTTTCCTCCTCTGCCATTGGTTTCATTATTGACATAAATTAACTAATGTTTTAAAGGAATTACGACCACTTGTATTGACAAGTCATTGTTAGTCTATTGCTTAATAAGTTCTTTATTAGAGTTACTTGTGTATTGGCTCCAAATTACTGTATCTGGTTCTCATGTGCGCAGTTTAGCACTGGTTCATTGTTTCGCGCTCTTGTAATTTTTTGTAGGTTACTCATGTGGTTTACGGTGCTTATTTATAGTTTTTCTAATTTTACCTTATTTCTTGGATTACATCATTGGTGTAATTCCTGACTTCATGGTGAAGGTTCGTTTTCTTCTTCTCTTATGGAAATCTTAGTTGTGGCTGGTTTTGACCAATACTCGTTTTTCATTGTATCCTTTTTTTGGGGTGTTGTTGCCCTAGTGGCATTAATTGGAAAGATAGTCGATGGCGGTACTTTCGCTCTCCTGGACTCGTGTCTTTCTAGTGGTACATTGGATACTTTCTCTTAGGCTTGTGCCTTACAGTGTTTAGACTTAGTGTCTTGAGTTATTGATTAGGTTGTTGCCATTGTTTAACTTACATAATCATTATCACTGACAATCGTCATCTTAGTAGACGACATGTCCCAATCACATACTCCTCTTGGTCACCTATTGTATGGCGGAATACCAACGACAATAGCCATTCCCTTTTCGTGGGAACTCCATCCAATGATCAGTGTGATCAAATGGAATAACAGTATATATTTCTCTTTCGATATTTATTCGTTCTTTGTTGGTCATGGTACTCCTTTGTAAAGGTAGTACTTTGGGTGTTTATTGTTTAAGTATTCAATACTGATTCACGTTTATGGGTGCGATCAGTTTAGGTAATAGTTGTGTTGCGGTATAACATGTTTAGTATTGGTCCTATTCAGGACTAACGTGTTCTTCTTTTTCCTACGTATTTATTGTATGTTGACGTGTGCCATTATGGGCATGGTATCGGCCTTGATTGTTAGATGATCATACTTCCTGAAACTAACTGATGATCTTGATGCGTCCCTGATCGATCGTGGACGTATCGTTGTCCTAAGTGAACTACTTGATAGTTGAGGAAAAGAACTAGATAAACTCAAACTGGAAACTCCATTTCGATTGAGAATTTACACATTGAAATTCACTCAATCTCCCTCACCCTACCCACGGACTCCGAGACAGTTTGGGACTTTATCCCAAAGTCCTTTACCCTCTCCTGACAGTCGGCCTACAGTTCCCTAACCATTCCCCGACTGATCAGTCTATCAACTACACAAAGTATTGACACTTGACTCCAGTCCTATCCAGCTCACCAACTCTCTAGCTCTTACACACACTTTAGTCAAACTCACACTTGCTCTTACACACACTTAGGGTGACAAACCTCCCCTAATTGCAGCCTAGATTTTTACAAGGCGGGGTGCTAGGGAAGTAACGACCTTCCGAGTTGCAGTCGGGATTTTAGAATCGTCTAACTCCCTTCCGCTCGATTTCAATGTTTTCGGTTTTAATGTTTTAAAACCCGGGAGTTAGAGATGTTATTAGGGTTCGACCGGGAACATCTCATTTATGGTGTTTCTCCCTGAATCCTATTCTTCGACATAAATTCATTGCCCCATCTTTCGAGCCTCGGCACTTACCATTAATTAAGTGTCGTGTTCGAGGGGGTACATAGGGTAATCCCTCGGGATTATCCGCCCTTTTACGATAAAATGATTTCGGTCTTAAAAACTTTAAGAGAGACAATTCTGAATAAACCAATCTAACATTTCCATTAGAGCTCTATGACCCATAAACACTTCTCAACCCTCCTCTGAATCAACTCTAAGTCACATAGGACTTCCAATTCTTGAAAACTCCCAGCAACCTGAAACATCTTCAAAACCCGAATACTTGCAAACCAAATATCCTCTTCCACACTCAATCATCCTTAAAACCCGAATTCCTCTTCAACCCATTCGATTTCCCAAAACACCTCAAAAATTCGACCTTTCTAAAAGATGAACCTAACAAACCCGGGAAACTCTTCAACTCTAACAAATGATCCAAACATCCCTTAACTCCACAAGAATGACCAAAATGCCCTTAGCTTCACAAAAGCCGAGACAAATCCAATCCCCTCAAAAATAATCAAAACCTCTCAACCCTTTGACTATTCACACGAGCCAATAGTTCGAGACCAGCCTATCTCCTCAAATTCTTCAAAATCACCTACTCCTCAATCCACACTCAGTCCGATCTTTTGGCTTTAATTGAATCTCTCTAAAAAGGTTTTGAAAGAAGGTAATCCCGACAATTGGAGACCGAGGTTTCCTCGGGCACCAATCCAAGGTTGTGGTCATTGCCACTTCCAAGGGGTGTAACCCAGTGCAAACCCGCACAGAATCTCTAGTATGACCAGATAAATCCTATCAACAATTTCAGAGTCAACCAACGGTTCTTAGAACCCTCCTTCCCTTCCTTCCTAGTTCCTTAGGTCAAACTAGGCGGCGACTCTAGTCAATTCCGCCTTATAGGGGCATAAGTCCGCGTGGAGCCCATTGAGAGCGGGTGTAGTGCTCACTAGCATTCCCCTTTATGCTTTCTGGGAAAGACGAACGATAGAGTAGGTATTTGAGGGCAGCCATGAATAACGGGTTTTCACCCTCCACAGAATGGCATTTCATAGGATCTAGGCTTCTCAGCCGGGCAATATTTAGATAGACCCCCCCTCATACCGAAAAATCACCCTCCACACTTTGGAGCTTCAAAAATCGCCCAGCAGAGGAAGAAGAAAAGGGAATCGGCTGGGAGAGGAGGCTCACGCGAGAGAGAGGAAAGAAATGAGGGGATTAGAGGTGAGAGAAAAGGTATGTCCCCCTTTTTACTTTACTTACTTTTTACTTTTTGACTCATTGTTTATTTAGCTAATATGTGAGTGTGTGTGTGGGTTTTTAACTTATTAAAAACCGGCCCCCTCACTGATATAACTAACAACCTATGATCACCTAGACTCTAGGAGTCGATTACTACTTTATCCTTTAGCATAACAGCCAACTCGATTGTAGATTGATCTTCAACTTGATCTGGAGCCGTCAGAACACGTGTCACCTTGTGATTGAACACGTCGGCGGTAGTTCTCTCGATTGGTCGAACACCACTTGTATACTCAACTTGTCTGATCTTGTCTGGCTCATTAATGCTCATAAATGCTCTCTTTAGACTTCATTACGGCTACGTAATATTGTGTATTAATAACCCTTGACTTATCTTGTTATTTTGCATATTAATGAGTTATGCTTTTGTCATGAGCTGGTTGCTTATGTGGATATGAAGGTTTGCATAGGTTTGTCGATCTTCTTGTAGTGTTTTGTCCTTGTTTTACTTCTGATGCATGAGAGATGTGGTCGTGTGAAGCTTGACTTCTTGTGTGTAGTAGAAATTTTATCGTGAACTCTCCTAGACAGGTGCCCGACTGGTTGGGCACATGTCACAAACTGAGTGCACTTGCAACCTTGCGTGCTAAGCCACTCCTTCTTGTTTATCTGAATCTCAAAGCTTAACAAACGTATTAAACATACAACACAAGGTTTGCTATCATCAAAACTAAAGGATCTTGACTTAACACTTCCTCTACAATTTCCTATATATTTGGGAGTGAGCTGCTATTTTCATGTATTCATATTTGGTACCTCATTCGTTAAATTGGATGTATTCTAGCCATTTATAGCTGGAGTACTTCGGTTCCTTGCTTTCCTATCGTCACCAATGATAGTGGAGCATCCAGGAAGTGTTGTGAAGTTTCACATAAGGTCGTGTTGTCCTAAGGGCTCGACACTTATCACCGGTAGTGATTTGAAATTCAATGTCGGTACATGTGTTATGGTGTTTGGCTCATAAGCCGATGTTAATGATTCATTAATGGTTAATTGGTGTAGTTTGCTACGGGCTGGTGTATGCCCTTTAGTTGCAATGGTTGGACTCATCGGGTCCTTCCGAGGTTTGTAGGCCTCATGTCTTAAGGGTTTGTGACTTTATTTTATGACATGTTGTAGTTACGGATTTTGTACAAAAGTTGCACGAATATTTGGTGGTTACCGGTAGCCATGGTATCATACCCTGTGGTCTACATGGTCTTGTAGGATTCGGTTGTAATTGCAGCACTTGTTGTGGCAAGTGCGCAAGGTCGGCGGAATTTTTAATGCATTGCTCGTCATAGCGCTTGCTGTAGCAAGTGCGCCACGCAGGTTGAAGTATCGGTTTTGTAATGGTTGGTCTCTTTGGGCAATCCTATTACTAGGCTATCTAAGTTAGGCCATTTTCTAAGTTCTATCTCATACGTGATTCATGGTAGTATAAGCGTTTAAAATTCGTCCATACATATCTGCTGTCACATTAAGGTTTCAGTATCACCGGTAGCACGTACACATAACTAGGTCTGAAATTCGAATGTAAAAGACGAGTGAACAGCTAGCATAATCCATAATACTTACAACATAGTTCCACTCTACAATCCGGGATTAAAGTGCAGTAATATAGACAAAAGTCCTCCACCCGAGGTCTTGCGGAGTTCAAGGTGCTCCCGATCCTCCCGCCATGGCGCTCTGGGTGCCTTTGGATGGGCGGTAAGTCTTGCTCTCAAGATTGGTGTGGCACCTATATGCTCGGAGGCTCCTTGTTGCAGTAGCGGCAGGTCACAGCCCAACCACCACAATATAGGCCTGGATGGTCCTTGCCATAATGCTTGCGGAAGAAATGGCGTTTCGGCCTTCCAGAGTCTATTGGTGGCACACACTAGGTTAGTAAAATAGAAATATTCAAGGTTGTAAGGCTTTAATTCAGGATAAGAGGAGGGTATTCATACCCTTGGGAGGCGTGGATCTCAGAGGCTAGGCATCGATAGGTGAGTCGGCCGCCCGAGGGACGGGTTCTTTCCCCTTTGAACCCTGGTGGCTATCTGATGATGCTTTGGGTCAAGCAGATGAAGTAATCTGGTTGCCCCTAGGTGGGTGGTAGGATCTGCCCTCTGGGTTGCGGTAGCATTCGTGATCCCGGTGGCCCTCCTTCTTACAGTATCAGCACACCATCTTCCGGCCGCTACAGTTGACCCTGGGGTGATCCTTCCCACAACGCTTACAGTAGTAATGGCGCTCATTCTTAGCGGTGCCTATTTATTACAACTCTTGATCACTAAAGGAAATGGTAAGGTATTAAATTTTACTTAAGGTTAAAAGGTAGGATTTCATACCTTGAGTGTGTCGATGCTTAGGGGGTTTATAAAGCTTTCTAGCCTTCTTCCTCTTACCTGGGGTCTTGCGTCTCTCAGTAGGATTAGTCCCACTGGGCTGTGGCGGGAGGGGTACTGTTGGCGGTACTGCAAGCTGGACTTCCACATGGAAGTGGACCGTCGCCAACGTACTCACTATATTCGGAATGTCTCCTCCGTATCGTGCCCTCAGCTGGGCCATGACAGCAGCGACCGTCTTAGAGATGCTCGGGATTCCCGGGCATCCAGGCTCCTGGCCAGTTTCTTGGCCATCACCACCACTAGACATCTGTACTACAGTATGTCCCATCATTATTGGATAGTATATCGTATTACAATCAATAGTATTGGAGTGCCATTAAGGCTAACATTTGCATGCATTAAACATTGCTAAGTCACAGATCTACTAAGACAAGATGTCTCGTACCTCCCAGACGTTTTTCGTATTCCCATAATCCTAAGCTCACTATCTTAATCCTAATATCTCGTCATCAAAGCGGTACTCCGCTCTAATACCACTTTTTGTAACACCCATACTCTTAATCACGTATTAATATAGAGCTCGCAACTAAATTAAAGACGGCTCGCAGAAAATAAATCTAACTTCTAAACCGGGTGTCACATGCCATTACTCACCTATGTGAGTAAAGAAGCAATCCTTAAACATAAAACTAGAATCGATAACCACTATGATGATCCAAGATATTCTACTGCTAACAATAACATACTAAATCTGCAAGTCGAAACGTAGACTAGTGAGCATCTAAAGTATCCCCAATATTTACAATGTAGTGTATAATACAAACTAAGTATGAATAGTGCGGTAATCAAAAGACAATCGTCGACTACCCCAAACAGTCCCGCACTCCGGCTTCATCACGTTCAAGTTCCTGTAATCGGTTGCCGTGTAGGCTCAGCAAAGCGCTAAATATGCAAAAGCATGATCCTAAACCAGTTATGTCACTTAAGTCAATGAGTCATCTTGACATGGGTTTAATTTCATGCTATTCCGGTTTGCAGTTTATATTCAAAGTTGTAAATAACATAAGCAAACACCAAATTATTCAATCAACACATTCACTACATTTCACAAGCAATCATTTGCATAAACAATAGATAACAAATAAGTGCGGTAAAACGCGTAGTCGCTTTTAGTGAACGGTATTAGTATTTATAATCACATTCGGCTTCTCAGGCCACATTGTACATCATCACTCTTTTTATTGTCATCAATTGGGTGTCATGTTTGGACGACCCAAATTATCTTTTGATGGACAATTGTCCCACGTGCACACAAAGGTGCTCATTTTGCCAAGGGTCCGGAGGCCCCGGGACTTCCACTTTGCCTAATAAAGGCATCCTTAATTAAATAGGCCGGAGCCGTGTACCAACAACAGGTACCATCTGACCAAAAATCTATGTAGGCTCTTTGGGATTTATCTAGAGCGAACCCGATCCGGGTAAACACTCAAGTGATCACTATGCGCAACCAGCTAGTCCAGGACTACACTAGATTTCCATCTCATACACCCATCCTCCATTATGTGATTAAGTAGTTAATCAATTACCTAAAGTATAATCTTAGGTTATGGAGAGTTCACTTTAATATAGCTATCTTCGAGGGCTTACGTAAATACCTAGAAGTAATCTAGGTCATATTCATGTTCGAGATCCAAGCTCTAGAGACCGGTATAGCCGAGTCTCGTTCCTAAGTGTTTTACTTAGGTAAGTATTAACTGTAATGTTCATCGTACTTTGATAAGTAACGACATAATCATTTTGTTCGAATATATATATATATAGGTCGAGTCCGATGGACGTTTGCGCACAATTAAATAACGCGAGAAAACGAATAAGTAAAACATATTCATTCACACCTACATATAATCACACATATCGCTCTTAAGCAATTAAACACACAATGTCTGAACCCAAGGAAGCCACCAGTCACATATCGTACACCGTAATATAGGCTAGCGTATAATTCTACGCTCGTCCTGTGCTCCTCGTTGACGTACGATCTGGAATATACACCACTACAAGTTAATCCCTATGATTAACTAAATTCAGTATTTCCGAATAATTGTCATACCCCGACAGTTAACCCCCCGTAACACGTTAGTTAAATTTGTTCAGGTTTTCAAATGTTCGGGTTTAGTTAAATTAATCGGTTTCATTACGAAAATCATTGCTCGTAGTAATCTCTACTACTTGAGTTTAATTCATTATAACTCATGATATTTATTCCTAGATTATTAGTGATGTCAATATATACACCAACTTACTTGTATAACAAAGGTATGTATATGTATTCATGTTTATACTCACTTGTATACCTTAATTGTATATATATATATATATGTAAGTATATAGCATATAATTGTATGTCCATGTGGTATATTGAACCATGTAATATTATTATTTCATAATTTCTCATTTGTTGTGTGAGTTAGTCAACTTGACCTCTTTGGTCAATTGAGTTGACTTGGTTAATTTATTCCAAGTACATAAGTTCATAACTTCCATTATAATACTTTGTATTATATAATTCACTCATAATACAGCTCTTATACTTTAGCATTAGGACTATCTCTAATGTTTACTAAATTATTTCCACCTTATAATATTCATCATTAACTACTATATGGTTCCTAACCATATTATATAAACCATCTTTATGTCATATACACTTACTTTTATATATACATATGAGTAATAAAATTTGTTTATTATTAAATGATATATATATTCATTTTATGTGAGATAGCTATTCTCATTAGTTTGTATTATTTTGTACAAACCCACATTAAGATTTTAATCCTAATGTTGTTACATATTATATGATATCATAATAAACTTCTAAAGTTTATTTAATACCCACATTATCTTATAACTCCATTTATTCATTATTTGTCACATTTATTTCGTGTGCACATTCTCTCTTATACTAGTTTCATTTAAATAACATTAATACCATATAATTATTATAACACTTATATCGTTATAGACTATAGTCTAAAATTTAATTCCTAACTTGTTTAATTCTCGCAACAGGCCATAAGTTCAATTAAATTACAATTTCACCACATAACATTATATAATATTATAATTATACCCGTATACCATATCATATGATATTTTCACCTTATAATATAATTAGCCTATAGTTTGTAACACTACTTTTAATATCTGAACAGGCCCTGCAGTTCCAACTTAATTCTTTTAACTCCCCACACTTTTCTTTTATTACAAATTTACCACATTACTTATATAATGTTACCATTTTATATTATAAAATTCATACCCTCATAACTGGATAACCTATGGTTATTTATATATATATATATATTTATAATTACCAACAGACCCATGGTCTGTCCAGATTTATTCTCTCAACCCACACAACTTTCTTTAATTGCTAAATGACCCCATTTATTTTCTAAACTTTACAATATTACATTAAAACTATATATTATACATATGTACTAATATAATTCCAATTAATACCCCAAAAATCACCAAGAATTACTAATAGACCCATAGTCTTTTATTTCAAGTTTTCACCCAGAACTTTCGGTAATTGCATATGCACCCCATATGTTTTGTAATTTTTTACATTTAACTTATAAACTTAATATAAAGTCATTAATTAATTATTTATAACATCTAATTTGGTCAAATCCACTAATATGGTCAATGTTGCCTTCCTCATTTCGGTTTTGACCATAAGTTCCCCATATTTATGAAGTTACCCAAACTTCCTTAGAAATTTCATTTTTGCCCCAAACTTTGTAAAATCTTACAATTTTCATTTAAATTCATTTCTAATTCTAATTTTCAGCTTTATTATTCCTTAGCCCTCCTAAATTTATTTAATTACAGTTTTGACCCCACACTTCATAATATGACATAAATAACTTAAAATATACTTTAAAGCTTAAATAACTTAATTTAAAATGGCCTAGGTACATGGCCTTATTACAACATTAATTTATAACATTAAAATACACATAAGTAATTCCATTTATCATTAAAAGTCTCGGCTGTCACTTTATCCATCCCAATATTTTTATAAATTGCATTTTATCCCCATTAATTTTTCTTTTGACATTACAAGTCATTTTAATACAAGGTGAACTAGCCAAAAGTGTTAGTTAACACTTTAACACATAATTAAGTCATATTAGCCTAGTAACCCCATGACTTTATTTATTTGACAACAATAGTTATGTTAAAACTTTAATAACATAATGTAAAGTGAACTTACTTGATATAAGTCACAAAAATCAGCCAACCAACACTTTTATTCTCGACCTAAATTAATAATTAGCTTAAGTTAGGGTTTAGCTCAAAACTTACACATAAGCTTGATTAACATATCACTTAGGTAGTAATTTACTTACTTTTTCCAAGGATGAACTTAAGCTTGTTTTCCTCTCTTTTGAGAATAATAATTACCCAAGGTTCAAGCATCATTTTGGCCACATTTTATGCAAGGAAAAGTGGCACAAATTAGCCTAATGTTTTAAGGTACATAAAGGAGTAAAAATGGACTTGTAAACCATGATTTTACCTTGGATTTGTAAGGCTTTTCAAGGGGTGAAATCGCATGATCTGTGAAGCATAAAAGAGTATTAAATCACCCTCCAAACCAAGGAAATGAACCGGATGCAACAAGGTAGAATGCTAGGTCGTTTACTTTGCGAAAAATTCCTTAAGGTGAGGTTTTAGTCAAATTCGGCCACCACATGAAGTGGTTGGAGTTGTGTAACACCCCAACTACAAACACCATACTTAACAACATTTAGCAGCGGAATTACAACTCAACACTTAACTTAATCCATGGGTGTTACCCGCCGTTAGCCACCCACGTGGCTAACATGGCTAATACATACATAGTGTACCGGTCTGATGGACAAGCTTACCGAGCGCTACACTTTACATTACCAACCGTTTCCAAACTGAAATACATACATTTACATTGCAATTGTACCGAGTCTAATACATTCCATCATCGATATCACGCTAAACTAAATAACCACCCATACATAAACAGTTACCCGTCCTACTCTCGAACGGGTACCAGCTTCATTATACCTGAAAAGTAATGGGGGCCCCCAAAGGGGGTCAGCACCTTTGCTGGTATGGTAATCCCGCAGCCCGCATGCTACCGGGCCACGCACAACTAATTGTCGAGTGAGCATGCAGGTTATTTTATTTTAAGCACGCAAGAAAATTATAAACACATAACCTACTTATAAGCACACACATCCAATAAAAAGGATACAAACATAACATTCACACATCACGTTGGTTAGATCACCTTATTGTATTCCTTGTCCCTTGAGGGCTCTACCTTAATGGGACTTAATTCCTACTAAGCAACACTCACCGAATTGATCGGGCTGTAACTATTTTTTTCACTGAATTTGGGTTGATTTTGGTTATCAACTTACACAACATCACCGCACATATCCCGTAACAACACGTACACAACACACCACCGTTCTCTTAGAGAACGTACACTTTACTTAAGGTGTGTAGGACTAAATATAAGTCTGCACATCGTACATGTTTACTTTACTTAGATGAGTCGGTCTTAATATGGATCCGTACCCATTATACACATATCCCCCTAGTCCGACGTGAGTCAGATAAATAGCCTTGGTTAAGCTATCCCGGTCTTAATGTAGAACCATACACATTATACACATATCCCCCTAGTCCGACGTGAGTCAGATAAATAGCCTTGGTTAAGCTTGAGGGTGGTTGCAATCCAAGAAGGAAAAACAACCATAACATAACAGAGTGGGAGTTAATTCACATATATACATCAACTCCCAAACAACACACGTGACCGGAACGACCGGATTCCTCACCCCCCATAATATATACATATTAGTTAGAAGTTCCTTTATGGAACTTATCACATACATGCACCATTTGGTGTTACAAGTTTGGTTAATCACACACAAGGGAGGTAACATCCCATTCGACAAACATGGACAACAACATTCGTTTAACAACGATACATTAAACAAAGGCAACACGCAACACACATAACCAAATATACAACTAAAGCACGGATAGCCGTAGTTAGTACGTTCCCGTGGGTTGGGACGTTTAATCCGGATACCGAACTCTTATGTGATCCTAGAGTCGGTTAGCTACGGTTTAACACATAACTAAGGTTAAACGGTATCGGAATTATTTACGCCACATTAATGAATCACTATAAACTCACTTCATGCTTTATCTTGCAAGGTGGCAAACACACAGAAAAACAAGTGGGCATACAAGCCGGTGTAACCCGGTAGGACACAGGTTGCAAGAAAACCATACCTTACACCATGGGTTATCTACCTTGTTCCTGAGGATTTACTCCAACGCATCACCTCACGCTCCCCGGGTAGTTTCCAAAACAAATGGTATTATTATTAAAACGTTTTATTAACAACAAGATCTTACGGTATGTAAACTTCTATTACTCCCGTACTAACCCCGTTATCCCGTTATTTCGGTTTAACTTTGTGTACTTAAACTCACAATTTTCTCACATCAAGCTAACACTTGTTTACACTTTCTAAGGCCTTTACATGTCACCAAACAAGGCCTAAACATCATCTAAAACCATTACCATTCAATCCCCATGTTTAGAAGGCTTAAAACAAAAATTTTTACTTCTCTGGTCTAGACTGCCCCTCTGGGGCGGTCCTAGGGGCGGTCCACAACAGAAGCTACACGGTTTTTTTTCTCTCTTCTCTGCACTGGACCTCCCCACCGGGGCGGTCCCTAGGGGCGGTCCAGAACAGACCCCATTTTAAAAACCGTTTTTCTACACATTCTGAACTCCAAATTCACCCCAATTTTTTTCCACTTATTCCACAATCTTTCCACATGTTTCCAACATGTTTAAACACCTTAAAACATGCATTAAACCTCTCCAAATCATTGGTTAAATCCTTACTCCAATTCTTGCTCAATTTTCAACAAAATTTCATTCGCTCTTCCACATTATGCACACTTGTGCATTTCTAGTTCTTCTTGCTAGTGTCTACCTCCTACCAAACTTACCAAACCACCTCATGACCATTCCAACTCATCCCTAGACCTTTGCACTTCTAGAACCCAAGTCCAACTTCATTTCCAAGATTACAAGCACTAACTCTTTTTCTTGAAATATCAATGCTTCACAACACTCATTTGCTACAGATTTTATACACTCACATATCCATTCTCCATGTACCATTATAAGGCTATTAAACCACTCTACTCAACACTACAAACACCGAAGTCCTCCCATTCACCAAGCCATCATCAAAACACTCATTTCCTACCAAAATTTCGCCATAACCTCCCCTTAATTTTAACATGTGCCCACACATTACTTAGCTCACCAAAGCACTCCAACCATCAACTCATTCAAGGCACTATCCCACACATCAATTCCATCATTTTAACAACGATCACCTCAATGTACATAACTTTAAAAGCTTGGCTCTTAGGCCCTTAAACAACATTAAATTTAAACACTGAATTTCCTCATAATAATAGTAACACCTGCACTACACTCAACATTTATATTTGTACCAAAACCACACAATTTCCTTAAAACACCACATAAGCTTAAAGTGAGTACTTATTTGTCTTGGATTTTCTTCCAAAACTTCCCCATCCCAAGTTCTACAATAATCAAATAAGCATTAAGGTGAGTTTCTTACCTTAATCTCACAAATTATCCTTTCCTTTACCAATCTCCTCTTTCTCTTCCTCTTGATGAAAATCGGCCATATGGGAATGGAGTTGCCAAACTCCATCCCAACATTCAAGAAACACAAAAATGTATTCAATTAACCATTTAAACCCTTAGGAAATACTAATCTAAGGAGATGGGCTTAAAGCACAAGGTTAGAGTTTTACCTTTGAGATTTTTAGTAGGGGTTTTCACCCATGAATCAAAAGGAGAGTTCCACCACTATTGGAGTGTTGAGCCAATGCTCCAAAACAAGGAGAAAATGAAGTATCAAAGAGAGCAAAATCGGTCAAGAAAGAAGGGTGAAGAAAAATGAGTTTTTCTTGAATATTTTTACCTTAGGAGAGAGAGGAGACTCCAAGCTAGCCATTGGTGCCATTTTCTCTTCAAATGGGGAAAACCCATGGAGATGAAGTTTATCGTTTTCGGATTTTGAAAAGAGTGAAATGTAGAGGATGATGAGAGGAGTTCAAATATGTAATTTATTTTTGATTTGGAGCTTAAATGGAGCTTGGGCATGAAGAGGAAGTGAGCTAGCCATGGGAGCTCTTGTTTCAGCTCAAAATCACTGGAGGTAGGAGAAGGAGGAAGGGGCTCACGATGGAAAGGAGGAAATGAAGGAGAGAGAGAAGGAAAATGAGAGGAAAGAGGTTACTTTTTACTTTTGCTTTATTTACTTTTGTTTTTAGTGAGTGAGGGAGTTGGAAGGGGGCTGGAACGTGGGTATACCCACCCATAAGAATTCCAGCTTTTTAATTGCAAGGGGAGAGGAGTATTTTGGGCTATTTACAATTAACACCCCATAAGTCCCCGTTTTTACACTATTCACTTACCGGAACCTGTTTTCTGGAATTTTCTCGTTTCTTTAATTTTAATGGTCCTTAAGCTTCCATTAATGTTTAATTATAGTTATATAGTCAACCATAATTTTTATGGGTCGGTTTGACCACTTAAATTCATGTTTTCGGGTTTTCTCGAAAAACGTGCTTTAAGACTCCGTTAGCGTTTTAACTCATTATTTGGATCCGTTTTCTTCCGGAATTTTTCCCACATGTTCTTTGTGTGTAATTAGGGTATAAAAATATATTTATAACCCTAGTGAAGGTTATATACCTCCTGAAATAATTAAATACGTGATTTCACGTTTTGTGACTTTTACGCATTTTCTTTTTCTTTTTGGTTTTTATTTCTCACCAATGATCTTAAGGACTTAATTAGCCTTAGAAAATCATAATTACATAATTAATTAACATATTAAGGTTTGGGGTATTTCAATCTACCCCCCATAAAAGAACTTCGTCCTCGAAGTTCACAATTTCCCTCATATCCTTTTAATCAGAACACTGGGATTATTTGCAAGATACAACTTCCATACTAAAGCACACTTCACATAACAACCTCGAACTTAACGGTCCAGGTAACATATCCACATCCATACATGACACGCTTACATAATAACCTCGGACTCAACAGTCCGGGTAACATAACAACATTTGTACTTACATAACAACCCTCAGACTCTGAGGTCTGGGTCACATAACAACATTCAGACTTTAAGGTTTGGATAGCATATCACTTTCAGGCTCATACGCCTGGATAACATCTACCACACATATCACACAACATGTCTTAGCATGTATAACAAACAGAAATACCTTTTCCATCTCTTCACGGGCTCAAGTCCCATGTCGAGTACCTATACACTGTGATCCCGCAGAACCCGGTCGCGATGGACACCTTCTGGTCCCCGTTCCTTTGGGAGATCAAAACAATCACATACATTTTTAAAATATACTTCTCATGTCACTGGTCCGAAGACAAAGGCTCATGCGTCCTCAGCTCGTGAGCAAGTAATACGAAAATATTCTTTATGGGGTTAAGTAGAACAAATCCTTTATTGGAAGGATACTAATTGAAAATCCTCTATAAGGTCAAGTAAAAGAAATCCTTCCTTTGAAAACACCATTTACGAATTTTTTTGGAAATATTTATTGAAGTCTTGAAAATACCAATTGAAATTTGAAAACCCAATTTAAAATTCTTTTGAAAATGCAATACAACTCCAAGTCCAATTTGTGCTAACTGCATCTTGTTCTTAACGTGATTATTTGTGACCACTTATAGGGAGCTTCAAGAGTCATCCAACCCTGATGTGATCAGCATCAGTGTTGAACTATCTTTCCACTCCAATTTGTGTTCGGCTTCCCTTGATCTCATGATAATCAAGTTTCACCTCCCACTTCATTTTCAAATAGCAACTAATTCATGCATGTACCATTTTCTATCTTTTTAATCCATCTAGTCATAATCATTACATCTCCAAGGGTGGAACTCTGTCCATCAATCATCTTCTAGATTCATCTTAAATCAAGTTACCTTGGGAGTTTAATTCTCACTAGGTTCTATGTTGGTGTCATACCTCTTCATAAATCACAATGCTGTGTATATATGCTTTATCAAAATACAATACACGATTTCACATTTAGTATTATATGAAACATACATAGTCGGGGTTTTAGTTCCCCGGGAGTTTCTTACTCCCTTACACTTGTACTCTCACACATAACAGTTAACGAGGTATATACATTTATCACAATGGTATTCGCATCTTCTGTGCGCAATTACCACAGTTAAACCATGAATGAATGCGCATGTTCATATTACATACGCACCAATCATCAACACAAGTTATTTTGTGCTATACACAACATAATTCACGTACACTTGTACGTTAAAACACACTAAGCGGTTTTAGGCTCTACCCCCCTTAAAAGGGATTACGCCCACGTAATCAATCACTGAACATTGGTTTAAAATGTTTTGCCGCTGTGAAGTGTCTTAACTTCCACGCGATCTGTTATACAATGTGTTCTGGTTAGAGGATCTTAACCATATTGGCGGTTTAGTCCCTAAACCAAGAATTCTCATTGGAGCTTATTTAACTCATAATCGGTTTCGATTCTGGCCTGTCACGCTTCTAGGCATTGATAATTAGCCATTTACTCATATTCACTATGCACCTTCCACATTTGAATCACTGGCCTCTGCTGTGCAACTCTGATAACTTAGAGCTTAGTTTGCTCCATTCGTTATTCGTAATGTATTGCACATCTCCGATTCATCACCTTTATCTTGTGAATTATGGTTTCTCAACCGACGCATGGTATCTCTTACCGTGCGCTAATTCGGTGAGTTGCAAACTTTCCATCCACTGTTCAGATAACTAATTGCATATGCAGCTGTGTAAGTTCGTGATCATTCACTTAGTTTCATCCGACTTGTTGTCGGTTGAGGTTGAGCTACTACCTAATATGTAGTGCTCCCTCGGTTATTTCCAACACTTAAAGTATATTCCTTACCGGTATTTGGTATTTAGTGTTACTGTAGTCATTTATTCCTACTTATGCCTCCACACTTGGTTCCGTACAAGTATTCCTTCATTTATACGACCTTACATTTCCTATGCTTCGGTCCTTATAGCGTTATAAGTCTCTTTCCATTACTACCACAATTAACATTCTCCCAAATTCCTATCTATCCCACTCGATCATTACTGCGCAAGTGCGATACCAAAACACTCAGTCATACAGAGTGCAGAGGCGTAAACCCTTGACAGTAAATCTCTTATGCGATTGTAATAGGAATGAACATTGTGTCCCAATGAGACCCTTATCACGTAGTACTGGCTACTGGCTTACTGCCCAGCCCATTTATTATCACTTTCATGCACTTCCTCCGAGTTTAACACACAATTCTACTTATTTTCCTTATTATCATTTAACACTGCTTATACAACGGTCGCTTACTGCACACCGTGTGGTTACTCATTGTACAACATCAACTTACATTGCATCCGCTATTATATTAGCTTCCGCCATTACATTGTGTTTTGCCACTTATTTGGCTGATTGCTGAATATGCTATTCTTCGAGTCTTTATGCTCCTTGAGCGTTGTTCACTCTACATTTAGCATCACACACCTATGGTGGTTGCTATTAAACTTACTACTCTTCTGGTCTCCACAATTGGTACAAACACTTCTATTCGTATTATTCTTATTCAAATCATCCTTCGGTAATAATCATATGGTCAATCCTTAACATATTTCTTGAGCTTGGTTCACATAACTACTGCTCCTGCGGTTTCACAATATCGAGAGGTATCCCCACTCTTAAAGCAGTGGTTCGTTCTCCGCTCTATTTATTTGTATAACATAAACTCCTGTAATCGATCAAATTTACATAACACATTTGCTTGTGGCTTTTAAGCCTTATTGCCTCAAGCTCTGCTCATTGTAGACTATTCACACGTTTACTTCTCTGCACAACATTACATGGTTTGGAGGTTGTGTTGGGCTCCCTGACAAGGTCGTTGTAACACGCTTCCTTATATGGGATGCCCTTTAAGAATGTCCGTTTACCCCCTGACGACTTATGTTTAAACCGGGTATTCGCTTCAACTCTTGTGTTTCTATCACGACATTTTGTTCAACGATTGTTGACCCAAACACCCTTCAGGATAGCTCCTGGGTGTTACTAGGTTATGCCATTACGTCTGGCTTACACTTATTGGTGTGTTTAGTTAACTACGCTGTTTTGCGTTCTTAGCTGGGTTTACTATCCCCTCCTATGAAGGTCGATATTCCCTGGTAGCCCAGGTTATCATTCCGGGAGTTTCATCCCGTTCGTCGCACATTAACGTGTCCATATTAGGCATTGGCCTTACTATGTATAGACTGGGTATTTGTCCCAGCTATCATGTTTTATTCCTCAGAATTCTTGAGACATCTGTGATGTCTTTACTCACTAGTCAGTGTGCTCCACACTTCTTGACTCATAAACATTTCTTTGAAATGTATTCACTAATTCTTTTAGTGTCGTTAACTTAACTGGGTTTCTTTACTTCAACCATTCTTGGCAATTCGTTGCTCTTGTTTAACTTTTACTGCTAACCGTAGTATGGAGTCGACTACTTCCCGTGTTCCTGACTCCACTTGTATACATATGTGGGGTACCCTACTGATACATTGCTACTTACCCGACTAACCTATAAGAAGGTCTGTCAGGCCCACAAGCTCCTATCAGAGTGCAGTCGTCCCACATTTCAGTTAGTACACTTGCAGTGTCCGTCACACGCCTAGGTGAAGTATTCTGTTGTCAACTCCCTCATATCGTCTGATGATAATGCATCCTTGGTGCTTCCTGAACTATATATTAAGGGAAATTTGTCCACTATCTGTATCTAGTATGAACTGGATCCCTTCCCTCAGGTTAATACCCTCGGGTTGTAGGATTGTGCTAAAGTTGCTCGAAAGCAAGTGGGTACAACTTACCTACTGTGTGGCGCTGAGGCCGGTGTAGGTTCTATGGTTTTGATTTTTAAAGAAAATACAAAGTTTGAGGAAAATTTGGGTTTAAAAGAAGCTTTGAGATGAATATGAGTTGGAAGAAAATTTGGGTGTGAAAACGGTTTGAAGTAAATCTGGGTTTAGAAGAAAAACTGGGTTTAATAGAAAATTCTTCCCGGTATTTAAAATGTCTTCACGCTTTGACCAAGTCTAGCTTCCCGCTGACTGGTATATCTTCACACACACAATGGTTAGGCCACTGAGCCCTTCTAGGTTTCACTCTGCAAATTCTTGGATTCTTGATTCTATAATCACTTCTTTCAACAATACGGTACCTTACTAGGTACTTTATAGTCATTAAAACTTTCCCGAATAGCCCCGTTATAGCAGCACTTGCAATAGCAAGTGCGCCATGCTGGTTGGCTATCGGTTCAACATGTGCTGGTTGCGATACTACTTGTATCACTACCGTATTCGGTAGCCTTGTTGGCTCTTCCTTTGACCTTACAGTTTTGATAATAGAACATTCGAGCGACTCTCAATGGTCTTGACATGGTAGTCGTTAACTAGGGTGCCTCTCCGTTCACTTAACTCTATGTTCTTCCTTAATGTTTGTCCCCACGCATTTGCCGTGGTTACCGAGACTTGATTCTTGTTCAGGTACTACGTCGTAGTCCTATTGAAGTATGTTTCACTCATATTCCCATCGTGGTCTAAACCATGATAATCGGGTATTACAGCTTCTTTGGCGCTGTACGTTTGGAATCATCTAACCTTGACTAGTTCCTTAGTCGGTTACTATCCCATTGTCGGTATTATTTAATAATTGTGGTTCCGTAGACATGTGTCTCGGGTTGGTTGCCCCTCCATCGTCCGCTTTTGTGCACAGTTAGTGCTTCCTTTCTTGTTGGATGGGTTTCCTCGACTGCTAGGCATGTCGACCCAGGTCGCCGGAAATTTCAGTCTCTTGTAGATAGGATTCTTAATCTTCCGCTATTAAGTGCTGGTAAAGGTGTTCAACCAGGTTCCGTCTCTGGGATTCAGTTCTTGGAATCTACCGTATGATAGGTTTTGGTTCTTACAGGAATAATTCATAACAGCCAGGTCGGGTTGTTCCCGAGTATAAGAGGACTTTCCATCTCTCTGGCGTTGTTTCCTAACTTATAAAACAGGGACTGTGGAGGGTGGGAAGGAGATTGTAGGTTTCCAGTACACACTGGTAATTCCTAACTAGCGTATCTGTCACGCTATCACTCAACCCTTAACCCCAAAGTACTAAAATCCTAACTCGGTACTTCCTAAGCTCGGTATTTCCAGTCATCAGAGCGATACTTCGCTCTGATACCACTTTTTGTAACACCCCAACTACAAACACCATACTTAACAACATTTAGCAGCGGAATTACAACTCAACACTTAACTTAATCCATGGGTGTTACCCGCCGTTAGCCACCCACGTGGCTAACAAGGCTAATACATACATAGTGTACCGGTCTGATGGACAAGATTACCGAGCGCTACACTTTACATTACCAACCGTTTCCAAACTGAAATACATACATTTACATTGCAATTGTACCGAGTCTAATACATTCCATCATCGATATCACGCTAAACTAAATAACCACCCATACATAAACAGTTACCCCGTCCTACTCTCGAACGGGTACCAGCTTCATTGTACCTGAAAAGTAATGGGGGCCCCCAAAGGGGGTCAGCACCTTTGCTGGTATGGTAATCCCGCAGCCCGCATGCTACCGGGCCACGCACAACTAATTGTCGAGTGAGCATGCAGGTTATTTTATTTTAAGCACGCAAGAAAATTATAAACACATAACCTACTTATAAGCACACACATCCAATAAAAAGGATACAAACATAACATTCACACATCACGTTGGTTAGATCACCTTATTCTATTCCTTGTCCCTTGAGGGCTCTACCTTAACGGGACTTAATTCCTACTAAGCAACACTCACCGAATTGATCGGGCTGCAACTATTTCTTTCACTGAATTTGGGTTGATTTTGGTTATCAACTTACACAACATCACCGCACATATCCCGTAACAACACGTACACAACACACCACCGTTCTCTTAGAGAACGTACACTTTACTTAAGGTGTGTATGACTAAATATAAGTCCGCACACCGTACATGTCTACTTTACTTAGATGAGTCGGTCTTAATATGGATCCGTACCCATTATACACATATCCCCCTAGTCCGACGTGAGTCAGATAAATAGCCTTGGTTAAGCTATCCCGGTCTTAATGTAGAACCGTACACATTATACACATATCCCCCTAGTCCGACGTGAGTCAGATAAATAGTCTTGGTTAAGCTTGAGGGTAGTTGTAATCCAAGAAGGAAAAACAACCATAACATAACAGAGTGGGAGTTAATTCACATATATACATCAACTCCCAAACGACACGCGTGACCGGAACGACCGGATTCCTCACCCCCCATAATATATACATATTAGTTAGAAGTTCCTTTATGGAACTTATCACATACATGCACCATTTGGTGTTACAAGTTTGGTTAATCACACACAAGGGAGGTAACATCCCATTCGACAAACATGGACAACAACATTCGTTAAACAACGATACAATAAACAAAGGCAACACGCAACACACATAACCACAATATACAACTAAAGCACGGATAGCCGTAGTTAGTACGTTCCCGTGGGTTGGGACGTTTAATCCAGATACCGAACTCTTATGTGATCCCAGAGTCGGTTAGCTACGGTTTAACACATAACTAAGGTTAAACGGTATCGGAATTATTTATGCCACATTAATGAATCACTATAAACTCACTTCATGCTTTATCTTGCAAGGTGGCAAACACACAGAAAAACAAGTTGGCATACAAGCCGGTGTAACCCGGTAGGACACAGGTTGCAAGAAAACCATACCTTACACCATGGGTTATATACCTTGTTCCTGAGAATTTACTCCAACGCATCACCTCACGCTCCCCGGGTAGTTTCCGAAACAACTGGTATTATTATTAAAATGTTTTATTAACAACAAGAACTTACGGTATGTAAACTTCTATTACTCCCGTACTAACCCCGTTATCCCGTTATTTCGGTTTAACTTTGTGTACTTAAACTCACAATTTTCTCACATCAAGCTAACACTTGTTTACACTTTCTAAGGCCTTTACATGTCACCAAACAAGGCCTAAACATCATCTAAAACCATTACCATTCAATCCCCATGTTTAGAAGGCTTAAAACAAAAATTTTTACTTCTCTGGTCTAGACTGCCCCTCTGGGGCGGTCCTAGGGGCGGTCCACAACAGAAGCTACACGGTTTTTTTTCTCTCTTCTCTGCACTGGACATCCCCACCGGGGCGGTCCAGAATAAACCCCATTTTAAAAACCGTTTTTCTACACATTCTGAACTCCAAATTCACCCCAATTTTTTTCCACTTATTCCACAATATTTCCACATGTTTAAACACCTTAAAACATGCATTAAACCTCTCCAAATCATTGGTTAAATCCTTACTCCAATTCTTGCTCAATTTTCAACAAAATTTCATTCCCTCTTCCACATTATGCACACTTGTGCATTTCTAGTTCTTATTGCTAGTGTCTACCTCCTACCAAACTTACCAAACCACCTCATGACCATTCCAACTCATCCCTAGACCTTTGCACTTCTAGAACCCAAGTCCAACTACATTTCCAAGATTACAAGCACTAACTCTTTTTCTTGAAATATCAATGCTTCACAACACTCATTTGCTACAGATTTTATACACTCACATATCCATTCTCCATGTACCATTATAAGGCTATTAAACCACTCTACTCAACACTACAAACACCGAAGTCCTCCCATTCACCAAGCCATCATCAAAACACTCATTTCCTACCAAAATTTCGTCATAACCTCCCCTTAATTTTAACATGTGCCCACACATTACTTAGCTCACCAAAGCACTCCAACCATCAACTCATTCAAGGCACTATCCCACACATCAATTCCATCATTTTAACAACGATCACCTCAATGTACATAACTTCAAAAGCTTGGCTCTTAGGCCCTTAAACAACATTAAATTTAAACACTGAATTTCCTCATAATAATAGTAACACCTGCACTACACTCAACATTTATATTTGTACCAAAACAACACAATTTCCTTAAAACACCACATAAGCTTAAGGTGGGTTATTTATCTTGGATTTTCTTCCAAAACTTCCCCATCCCAAGTTCTACAATAATCAAATAAGCATTAAGGTGAGTTTCTTACCTTAATCTCACAAATTCTCCTTTCCTTTACCAATCTCCTCTTTCTCTTCCTCTTGATCAAAATCGGCCATATGGGAATGGAGTTGCCAAACTCCATCCCAACATTCAAGAAACACAAAAATGTATTCAATTAACCATTTAAACCCTTAGGAAATACTAATCCAAGGAGATGGGCTTAAAGCACAAGGTTAGAGTTTTACCTTTGAGATTTTTAGGAGGGGTTTTCACCCATGAATCAAAAGGAGAGTTCCACCACCATTGGAGTGTTGAGCCAATGCTCCAAAACAAGGAGAAAATGAAGTATCAAAGAGAGCAAAATCGGTCAAGAAAGAAGGGTGAAGAAAAATGAGTTTTTCTTGAATATGTCTACCTTAGGAGAGAGAGGAGACTCCAAGCTAGCCATTGGTGCCATTTTCTCTTCAAATGGGGAAATCCCATGGAGATGAAGTTTATCGTTTTCGGATTTTGAAAAGAGTGAAATGTAGAGGATGATGAGAGGAGTTCAAATATGTAATTTATTTTTGATTTGGAGCTTAAATGGAGCTTGTGCATGAAGAGGAAGTGAGCTAGCCATGGGAGCTCTTGTTTCAGCTCAAAATCGCTGGAGGTAGGAGAAGGAGGAAGGGGCTCACAATGGAAAGGAGAAATGAAGGAGAGAGAGAAGGAAAATGAGAGGAAAGAGGTTACTTTTTACTTTTGTTTTATTTACTTTTGTTTTTAGTGAGTGAGGGAGTCGGAAGGGGGCTGGAACGTGGGTATACCCACCCATAAGAATTCCAGCTTTTTAATTGCAAGGGGAGAGGAGTATTTTGGGCTATTTACAATTAACACCCCATAAGTCCCCATTTTTACACTATTCACTTACCGGAACCCGTTTTCTGGAATTTTCTCGTTTCTTTAATTGTAATGGTCCTTAAGCTTCCATTAATGTTTAATTATAGTTATATAGTCAAGCATAATTTTTATGGGTCGGTTTGACCACTACAATTCTTGTTTTCGGGTTTTCTCGAAAAACGTGCTTTAAGACTCCGTTAGCGTTTTAACTCATTATTTGGATCCATTTTCTTCCGGAATTTTTCCCACATGTTCTTAGTGTGTAATTAGGGTATAAAAATATATTTATAACCCTAGTGAAGGTTATATACCTCCTGAAATAATTAAATACGTGATTTCACGTTTTGTGACTTTTACGCATTTTCTTTTTCTTTTTGGTTTTTATTTCTCACCAATGATCTTAAGGACTTAATTAGCCTTAGAAAATCATAATTACATAATTAATTAACATATTAAGGTTTGGGGTATTTCAAGTTGCTACTAATTAAGCATAATAAATGGAAGATAATGAGTGGAAGAAACCAAAGAAAGCAGCCATCTGATGAAGTGGAAGTAAAGGTATATGCTTAAAGCATATTTTACCTTAGTAAGAGATTTAAGCTTTATTTCTCCTTCTTGCTGAATTCCAGCCCAATTGGTGTCCCCCTTTGAATATGAAATCACACTAGAGGAGTGGGTGGCTGAGGTTGGAAGTTAGTTCAATGGAAAGAAGAAGAAAAGAGGAAGAGAATGGACTATGGCATGAATTAAGAGCTTACCTTAATCTAAGTGAGTTGATTTTCGAACAAGCTTGCTTCTAGCTTGACAAGGGATTAAAAGAGAGGGTCTGAAGGTGGAAGAACTCCGCTGGTACAGGGCATGAGGAAATAGAAAGCTAACTTGGCTTATAAGGAAATAAAATGTCATAAAAAGGGAATAGTAATGGTGACTCATTTAACTTGTTAGATATTTTGACAACCTGATTAAGGTGGTTCCCACCTCATATTTCCGTCTTCCTTAAGTCAACTTTTGGGGTCAATGTTGACCATTGACCATCTTAGACAATTAAGACTCAATTTGGCACTATTTGGGTACTATTCACATTTTAGTGCCAAACTTTGGATTTTTTTGTAAATTCTTTGATTTAGGGTTGATAATGTTGATAATGTGATACTAAGTAGTACACGTTTAATTAAGGTGTATACAAGGCTATTTAGCCATTGAAAGTCAATTTTTGATCACATTTTTAAAAATGTGTCTTAAGGAGTTTTAGAGCTCCTTTTTGTGTTTTAACTCTTTCTAGAGTTTGGTTTGCTTTGGTGATGGTTTTATTATGTTAATACCTTAGTTATAAGGTTTAGTAATCCACTTTGGACCTAATCAAGGTTACACAATCCTTAAGGCTTCTTTAGAGCACATTTTGTCTTAAGTTATTTTTTAGCATGTTTGTGCTTGTTTTTTTATCTTTGATTGTTTCCAAATATTTATAGAGGCATGTTTAATCCTTAATATATATAATTATGTGTTTAGATCATGTTTTATTAGTTATGGGTATTTCAACGTTACCGATATTTTGTGTTCAATTTGAGGCCAATCTCACCCGCCTCTGCCAATCCCGAATTATAGCCAATTTCTTTGAATCTTTTCATCCCATTTTGGTTCATCTGTTAGCATTTATAAACTGACTTTTGTTTACCTCTGTATTTTTGTGGCTTCATGTTTCTTTTCATCTTTTTCTTTGCAGGGAATCTTTGTACTTCTTCTAGCGGTACCAAATTCTATCCCTCAATTTTTCTTAGCTTCCCGAATCATGCGTGGATATTGTTGTGTGTTAATGCTCTCTATTCGCTTATTCTGTTATTTCACTCGTATTCCCTATGTTTTGTACTTTCTGGTCGTGTTGGGTTTACGCGCAAGCTAAAGCCATCTAGGCCATGCTTTCGATATTATCAACACCTTTGTGTCTAGTGTAATTCATTTTATATTGAGTCTCAGTTTGTGCCGATTCCCATTAGTCCAAATCCATCCTTGGGTAAGACTGCAAGTGTTGTTTACTCGTTACTTTTATTTGTTGATCGGTTTCATTGAATACAACGTTTGCCGCCTTGGTAAGAGGTTTTGGAGATGTTTTCCTTCAACCGAAGGCACTCCCATCCTACCCTTCATGTTTCTTCTTGATCTATTCAACTATGTTTATTGAATAATGTGGTTCATATTGTTGTGTCGCGTTTTCTGCTTTCTTTCTTTCGTAGATGGTGCTCATTCTCCTGGTTGGTATTTCATCTTAACCCAAAAGCCTCGCTAACATTTCGAGCCTGATACATGACCACATATAGACCTATTGTTTTATCCTTGGTCATGTTTTCTGTTTGTCAGTTTCGCTTCACGAATGTCTTTATATTCGCTGACACCTGAATCATGGTGAATGTATCTATTCTCTAATTCTTTGGTCTAGATGATTACTTATTTTGACAAGAGGGCGCTTAATTCACATGCAGTTTCTTTTGTTTCCTTTTTCTTCTGTTTTTTTAAAACCTTAGTATAGAATTGGAATTTGAGTTCATGTTGCCATTCCTGTAAAAAAACGTTTAGAATGGGATTAATGTTTTAAGGGCCGCATGCCTCTGTTTATAATTGTGCAAGTGTAGAACCTCCAACAGTTTTGAAACAAATTGGATTAGAGACGTAAGTTTAGGTCTCATTAATACCTGAGTTAGTAAATGGGCTTTGTTTGCTCCACTTAGGTTTTTAATTTCACCAACTCTTTGACAAAAATGAAATCGATTTGGTTATTTAAGTTCAGTTTGCTCTTTCTTTCTTTGTTTTGGTCTACGATTAACTTATGTTAGTGGCTTAGCGTTGTATATATACATGTTTTACATCTAGTTTTATTGTAATTTCAACCCATTTCCTTGTATTTTGATCATTATTAAGCCCTAGTTATTATACTTTAGGACAAAGCCCTTAAGGCATTGACAGAAAAGCTTGGGGATAAAATACCGCCCCACATCTAGTGAATTTCTTATTTGTTTTGCGGGGTAGTATTTTCCTATTGCTCCAAAAAACATTCAAACCACCCCTTATATATAAGAACAAAGTCTTTAAAAAGCATGCCCTTAAGGCCATTGTAGGAAGGCTTAGGATGTGAAATCACCCCATGCCTAACGAATTTCCGATTTGTTTTGTGAGGGTGGGATCCTCCTTTGCTTTCAATTCACCTAATAACAAGGAATAAAGTCAAATCCAAATTTAGTTTGAAGTTCAATTTCGCCTTCATCACAAATAAAGCCCACTTCGGCCAAAAACAAAAGCCTACTTCGGCCCAAAATCAAAAGCCCACTTCGGCCCAAAAACAAAAGCCTACTTCGGCCCAAAATCAAAAGCCCACTTCGGCCTAAAAACAAAAGCCTACTTCGGCCCAAAATCAAAAGCCCACCTCGATCTAAAACCTGGCCCAAGGCCCAATTTAACCCAAAAGCCCAAATAACGCCCAATTCGGCCCAAAAGCCCAAACAACCCCCAATTTGACCCAAAATCCCAAACTCGACCCATTTTCTAAGCTCGGCCCATTTTATAAGCCCGGCCCGCCCCAAATTTAAATTCTATCCAATTCAATTCAATTCATTTCAGTCCAATTCAATTTAATTCAGCCCAATTCAATTCATTTTAGCCCAATTCAATTTCAACCTAATTCAATTAAATTCATTTCATTTCAGCCCAATTCAATTCAATTTTAGCCCAAATTCGATTCAATTCAAACCTCAACTTGTAAATCCAATCCAAACTTCATAAATCCAAAAATACTTCTCATAATAATCTTTCAAATTCTGCTCTCATCCCAACATTTCCCAATTTCATATTCTAAGTTTCATTCCAAATTCCAAAATTCATTTCAGAAATTTCAAACAACTCTTTTATTTCAAATCTCATCAAACTTTAAAACTCAAAGAAACCATTTTATGGAATTTTAAAGGAAAAACTCTTCTCACGTCACAGAAAACTCTTCTCAACACGCAGAAAGTTCTTCTCACATAACAAAAAGTTTTCTCCTAAAAACATTTCTCAAAATTAAAGTTTCTTCATCGAGAATTTCGAACAACTTCAAAAGTTTTCCAACTCAGTTTTCAAATTTAAAAATAAACCATTTCGGGGGACATGGAATGTCTAACACCTTCAAAAAATGTTTTCTTCCTAGTTAGACATCACTTGTGTTTCACTAGTGGAAAAAATGTTTTTAACCACGGTTATTTTGCCTATATACCACGGTTAGGAACCGTGGTTTATGCTCGCGTCGTATATTCACAAATTGAGATAAACGACGGTTCATAACCGTGGTTTAAAGTAAGCGAAAAAACCACGGTTTGTCGAAACCGTCGTTTAAGACCCCTTCTCCCGCGAGCATTCACTGACTTTATACCACGGTTGGGAGTCTGAACCGTGGTATATAGTGCATTATAAATGACGGTTTTACTTAAAACTGTGGTATAAAGTCTATAATAATCAACAATAAACCACGGTTATATGTAAAACCGTGGTTTATAGTCTATGTTTTTTTCCCAGTTCGCCGGTGATTAAACGCCGCCGCCTTCAATGTAATTTCTCCGCAAACATAAGAGAATGAACAGGCCAGAACATGTATGTTACTTGTTTGTGTATTAGGGTTGCTAAAAAAATGAGTGAAGTTACATTATGTTCCTTGTTCGTCGGTAGGTTGCAAAATTACCGTGAAAGAGAATGAGAGAGGGCGAAGCGCCGGTTAGGGTTGCACAAAATTATAGAGGCGCAGCATGTCCTTGTTCGCCGGTTAGGTTTGCAAAAATTACAGAGGCGCAGCATGTGTTCCTTGTTTTCCAGTATGGTGAAGAGCATGCATGTTCGCCGGTGGGTTGAAAAAATTACAGAGGCGTAGAAGAAGAAGGAGAAGAGTTGTAGAGCATCCTTGTTCGACAGTGTAGGTTGTAAAAGAGTGAGGAGAAATATATATAATAAGAGAAAGAGAAAGAGCCGCGTTAATTTTCGGTGAAAATTTGAATTCCCGCGGAGACTATATACCACGGTTCTAACAAGGAACCGTCATTTAAAGTTTTGTGACCATGACTAAAAACAACGGTTTTAACAAAACCGTGGTATATAGAAACCCTATATACGACGGTTCTCCAAGAACCGTGGTATATCAACTCTGGCGTGTACTATATACCACGGTTGGCCTGAAAACCGTGGTATATAAGTAACCTATATACGACGGTTCTCTGAAAACCGTGGTATATGCACTCTGGTGTGTATTTTAAATGACGGTTGCTATCATAACCGTGGTTTGTAAACTTTAAACCACGGTTTCCCATTTAACCGTGGTTTAAACACCGTCATTAAAAATCTTTTTCTACTAGTGTTTATTCCAAATAAAAATCCAAGGCGGGGCACTGGGGTAGTAACATCCCTTATCGCATTCTGGATTTCTTTAGGCGGGGTGTTAGGGTGACTAACCTCCCCTAATCGCAGCCTAGATTTTTACGAGGCGCGGTGCTAGGGATGTAACCGTCTTCCTAGTTGCAGTCAGAATTCTAGAATCGTCTAACTCCCTTATACTCGATTTCAATGTTTTCGGTTTTCAATGTTTTAAAACCTGGGAGTTAGAGACGTTATTAGGGTTTGACCGAGGACATCTTATTCATGGTGTTTCTCTCTAAACTCTAGTTTTCGACATAAATACACTACCCCATCTTTCACGTTCGAGGGGGTACATGGGCGATCCTTCGGGATCACCCGCCCGTTTCAAAATTAAACAAGTTTTAAGAGACGACTTTGACAATCGTTTCTTCAAATAATTCATCATATCATCATCTCACTTCAAATCCCGAAATACCCCAAAAACTCCAAGCCCTTTAGAACTCCAATTCTTTCTGAAACACTGAATCCCGAATTTCTAAAGGTCTCAATCCTTTTAGAATCTCAAACCTAAAAAACCTCGAGATCTCTACCCAAACTCCAATTGCCTTACACACTCAAATCATCTTCAAAACTTCAAATCACTTCAAACTCGAATCATCTCCCAAATTCCAACTTCTTCCAAACTTCTAAGGTCTCACAAGGCTGAGTGCCTCACAGACTCAAACATTTCAATTTCTCCACCATCTTAGGATTTCAAACGTCTCATAGACCGAGCGTCTCATAGACTTCGATATCTGCAAACGATTTATTTAGTGTATTAAAAGCCTAGAAATAATCCTAGAGATTAACAGTTCAATAGATCGTCAGGTTGCAAAAATCCCGGTCGTAGTAGTATAGCAATTTATGAAGCGACCAGGTGTCAATCCGCGGGACTTGATGTAATAAGTCTAGCCTTAGGCAATGGGTAACTTAAAAGGGGGGTTTGTTTTGATTTGGTTCTAAATAGATAACAAGAAATTAAATAGCATATAAATTAAAGTGATAGGTATGGGAATGTGAACGGTACTCTAGGTTTAGGGAGTTGTTTCACTAGCTAGGTTCTGCATATTCTACTGCTTAAGCGGAGACTTGGATCGGCTTGTAATTCTCAATTATCTATTCTGTATTAAGTCTTAATTCCAGATAGCTCATCTAGACAGGGCAAGAAGTTCTAGTCTAGACCTAGCAAGTATATCTAGATGGTTTTATTGCACATAATTACTAGTCTGGTTTGGTCCGGACTAAAGCTCCTAGTGACTAATGTAATCTATCCGATTGCAATTATCACAGGTAACAGGTTAATAGATCGCCAATGCTAATCACCTTATCTGATCATAACATGATTCGAGGGCTTATAATAAATTCATGACGTTTATTAAAAGCACGTAAAAGCAATAACCTGAACAATCCAAATAGTCTCAATAAAGTAGTAAAATAATGCAGAGTTTAACTAATTACAACATCCCTTCCCCTAGAGTAAATCCTCTTAGCTAGACATAGCGATTATAATCATAAATGAGAGAGAGTTGAGAGAAATCATCTGTTACGAAGATCTTCTTGCTCGCTCCGTCCTTTGTCCTTGCGCTATGCTGGCAGAGAGGTTGGATTTGGTGACAGTGGAATGAATCTGGTGAAATGGGGCGAAAGTGGAAATTTTGGTGAGTTTGTGAGTTGTCCGGATCAATGGGGTCGGACTCAGACCCGGACGTGGGATGTCCGGCTAAGTCAGGTCGGACACGATCCGGACGTGGTGACTTTGGGTGAGTCCGGATCCGGACGTGATCCGGACACGGCTAAAATCTGGTGAATGGATGCGGATTGTGTGTGTGGTGAAAGCGAAGGTTTACGGAGAAAGTTTAGCGAATGGATGAAGATGGAATGTGAGTGAAAGGTGCAGGTTTATGGAGGAAGTTTGATGAATGGAGATGGATGTACGTGAATGGGAGGATTAATAGAGAGGAGATGAGAGGTGTTGGACTGTGAAGTCAGGTACGAATTGGAATGAAGGCTGAAGCTAGGTTTATATAGGATTAGAAGGGAAACACAGGTTAGTGGAAGTTTGGTGTACGTGGTGAGTGGATAGTTTGATTGAGCATTTGATTGAGCATGGAGCGTTGTTAATAAATGCTGCAGTGGTTAATGCGTCGCCTCCTGATAATTGCGCCGTCTGATAATTGCGCCGAAAGGCTAATTATCAGTGCAGTGCATTTTTATTTTTCAATTCTGTGTGACGTCCGGATCTGTGTCCGGATCCGGACGTGACATAGAACTTTTAGATCTGCAACTCGAAATATGTCCGGCTCGCTGTCCGGATCCGGACAAGACAGAGAACTCTCGGATCTGGATTTTTAAGTCACGTCCGGCTTTGTGTCCGGCCAAACAGATCCGGACAGGAGAGGTCCGGATTTGCGTCCGGCTAAACCCATCCGGACATGGCCAATTTTTGTATCTCTTCTCCTGATTTGTTCCCCGTTTGTTGTGTTGTAATCCTTATGATGTAAGATCTTCATTTCCTGGGTTTTTCCTATATTTAGCATATAAAATACATCAGTTCTTATCAAAACATCAGTCTTAGGAAAAACACATAATAAGTGGGAAACATTGCCTGAATTGTTACAAATTATAAGGTATTTAAACCCTAAAAAGCCTATATGTTTCACACTTATCAACTTCCTCACACTTATGCTTTTGCTTGTCCTCAAGCAAAATAGGAATAAGAACATCTCTAAAAACCGTCAAAAAATCTCAAATTTTAAACAAGTGCAGGGCGAAATCAAACAAAATGATAAATGAAAGAATAATCTTGCTCTCTAGAGGTAGGTTTTCATAAACAGTGAAGCAAGAAGAATTTTGTAAAAGCATAGAGAAACTAGATTGTAGAAAATAAGTTAACTTAGCTTGAGACTTTCCACCAATTTTCATTCCTCTAACCTTTGGATGACAAGGAGTGTGAAGTAATGCCTTATTCCGCAATACCTTTCAACACCACGTACTCGTGATCAAAAACAAAAATTAAACTGCAATTAATTTTTCTTTCACATGCAAAAATATTCTTCTTCCAAGAATTATATACAAAACAAACGAATAATTGTGAATTGCAGAGTTATTCCGTAACCCAGACTTTTCTCTCTATCCTTGTAATGGTGTTGGGCCAACTATCCCAGATCACGAGACCTTAGGTAGATAGGTGTTAAGGCACCCTTAAGACTTAATAACCGGATAGACGAGGCCTGCAATTGTTAGGAAAAAAATTTGATCAGTGGAGTACCTTGCCTTATCCTTTTCATTCCAAACATTCAATTCATTTCCAAGATCCTAAGCTAAAATAATCTGGTTTCCACAACTAGCCAATCTACCATATTTTAGTGGAAAGAGAGTATTTTTAAATAAAATTATTTATACAAACCTCATCAAGCGAAAAGATTCCTACAGTTTTCACTTGGTTTAATTTCACTTGGTGTGCACAGGCATTAGAGCAGCAAAAAGCAAGTGCGGCATTAAAGAACAATTAGCATGTTTTCAGGGAAAGGTCTCTCCTTCCTCACACTTAAGCGGAGCAATGTCCTCATTGGTCAAAGAAGAAAAACAGTGAAAAGAGCTTTCAAAACATGCTATACTCATAATAGATGCATATGCAATAATTAACCCGCAACGCAACAAAGGTGGAACATCAAATAAGTTAAAGTAGGAACTGAGACTCCCCTGGTGTTATAGATGGAGGAAGATGTTCTTCCTCACACTTGAAGTTTGGCAGGGGTCGAGAGATTCCTCATGAGTCACAGACAGTATGCGTTGTGTGTAGATTAAAAGTTGCTAATTTTTCACTGGCAAGTACAACCACAGAATAAAGTGCATTAACTCGAACTACAGAGAATATTTGAATCGTGTGAGGTATATTTAGAGAAAGAATACTCCCTATAATTCAAGTTTAGCAGACGTTCGCAAGTAGTGTGGTTCCATTCCCTGTACTTATAGCCGTTTGTTTCGCAGTAGAGGTGACATGTAAAGTAATCATTTTAGAATGCTGCACTGCTCAGAGAAACAAGAAATTTAGCAATTTAGAATTTAAAACACTGCTTAATATATCTAATACCACTTCACCTGCATGCCCGTGTTTTAACTGTTAGTTTGAACAAACAAAAGTAAAATAAATCAATGAAAAAGAAAAGCACAGAAAAACCAACAAAAGAAAAGAAAGCAGTAAAAATAGAGTGGCTGTCACTGAGGCGGTGGTGGTGGTGGTGGTCTCGCTCCCAACTGGGCAATGAGCATCTGCATGAGCTGGTTGTTCTGGGCCTGCTGAGCAGCTGCCTCTCTCTGGTGAGCAGATGCCTCTGCCATGAACCTAGCAGCATCTCGGTGTAAAGCATCACTGCGCTCCAAGCGCTCAGTGATCATAGTCTGGGTGTCGCGGATGGAGGTCTGCTCTACCTGGAGGTGGTCTTGTGTCTGGTGGATGTCATCTATATGTCCCTCCATGCGCACCTGGCGCTGCTGGACATCCCCGAACTGCTGCTGCACCTCTCCGACCTGCTGCTGAACAGCTCCAAACTGCTGCTCCATGCCCCCGAATCGCTGCTCCATCCGTTGCTGCTGCTGGAGAATGAAGTCCATCAGAGTCTGCATCTCAGGTGGGATGCTCATCACTAGGGCCGTGGGTGGCGCCATGGTAGCAGTGGCCGGTGTAGAGCTGGAGCTCGCAGATGTACCAGTGGATCCTAGGCCCGAGCTGCCCTTCACCCAGCCGCCGTCATCGAGGCGTAAGAAGCCCCATCTCCTGAAGGTCGCAAGGGAGATGGGTGTCTCACCCTCCCTCACCGCCATATCAGTGAAGATCTCTTCGGGGAGGGTAGAGACAAGAAGATGCTGGATGAAAATGGGAAAGATAGGGGTGATCTTCTTCTTCTTTGTCCACAGATATGTCACCACCTTATGCAGCTGCTTGAACATGACGAATGGGATCGAGATCTGCTGAGCTGGTGAATGTGGTGAGGCCAGGAGGTAGTCGAGGAGCACACAATCCTCGTCAGAAGCATCATTCCCAGCCTGAGGCCGGATATGATGACTGAGGATCTCTGCTAGGGCCCTCTGGGGAAGGGAAGGAAGGATGGCATACGGGAGTACAGTCTTATTCTCCTCACCCCGTCGGCGAGTAGTACTCCCGACCTCTCTTAACCACCTAGTCTTACTCTCCCTATGTGAATCCTCTGAAATATCTAGATGTGCGTCCGGGTTATCCGGGAGAAGTAAAAGATCAGCAAAAGTCTCAGGGGTTACCTCCACCAGGAACTGGCGTACGTAGGAAGTAATGCTGTGTGTCGTGTCTGACGCCACAGCATTGGCGTAGAACTCGTACCAGCTCTGGAGAGAAAACACCCACGCCCATGCGCAAGATGCTGGTGGCGCCAATACCCTCAAATATCTCTGTAAGCCCGGCCTCAGCTGACGAAGGCTCCACCCTGATCGTACCAAGCCCGAGTGGTCGCTGAGCGGAATCCATCATCGCGTAGTGGGGCCGGCTCTGACTGGTCGTCAGGTCGTGGGTTCCTCGAAGAGGACCCTGTGCGTGTAAAACCTCCTCTAGTGCGAGCCATCTAAACAATAAACAAAAAGCAGTAAGAAATCTAAACAGCAAGAAAAGAGAAGTAACAGCACACCAAAAACCCGAAACCAATCGAGTGGTAAGTTTATTTGAACACATTCTTGCACACCGTTAATTTATGAATATCAAAGTATTAAAACAGCCAAACATTGCACACTATAACATTAAACTGGACAACAATCACCTAGAAAACAATTGCAGAAGAATTCAAAATTTTGTACATGTCCGGGTCTACGTCCGGGTCAACTTAGCCGGACGCAGATCCGGACGCAGTCATAAACCCTAGAAAATCTCGCCGCGAACAGACTCATTCCAGTTTCACAAAAATTTAACCCAAATTCGCACAAAGTTCACAGAATACCCCATTGTTGCCACATCTCCACACAAATCGAAATCAAAAACCCGAAATACTACCCAATCTACTCATTTTTGACAGAATTCGAATTGAAATCACTCAAAATAAATTAAAAACCTGATGCGGTTTCGGTTTTCGGTCTGGAATTTGACGGGTGGAAATGGAGAAGTGTGGTGGTGCGGCGGTTTCGTGGTGGTGCTCTGGTGGTCGGGGTTGCGCAGCGCCGGTGAAGTCAGGTGTTGGTGGTGTTTGGGTGTGGGGCGGCGATAATGGAGGGAGAATAGGTAGGGTGGTGGCTGGGTTGTGTTTGTCGGGAGGAAGAAGGAGACCGCGAGAGATGAAAAGAAAATGAGAAAAAAGAAAGAAAATAAAAATTGGGGAGGCGATTTAGGGGTGTCCGGATTTCATGTCCGGATCCGGACGTGTTTGGTTTTGTAAGCGTCCGGCTTTATGTCCGGCTAAACTGAGTCGGACACGTTAAAACGTTCCCTTTTTTTAATATATTAAATTAAAATCCTTTGATCTAAAACACCTAAATTATTTTAAATAAAAATTTTAAAAGGGCACATTACCTAAAATAATTAAATAAGAATAAAATAGCTACAAGAAATGCAGAAGTTAAATAGTAATCTACTAATATAACACACTTCAGTGATTTTAAAAATAAAAGGGACCCATTACCACAAATACTCCAATGAGATAAACACAAGAATTTCATAAATTAAAGAGCAAGAGTGTTTAAGGACTCCCTGATCCGTGGTGAACATTGTCATGATTCTTCCTCACACTTGAGTTCAGTTTAGCATTAGAGTGAAGTACCTGAAAGATTAAAGCTGCAAAACCAGAAGAACTCAAGTAGAACCAGATAAAACCATTAGTAGATAATAAGAGCCAAGGCTCTTCCAATGTCCACAACGGCTATTAACGCTTTACAAGAATTAAAATAGAAGAGTAAAATAAATGATTAAACTAATTAAGTGAAAAGAAATACAAACCAGTGGGTTGCCTCCCACCAAGCTGCCCGGAGTTAAAGTCTCTGGCTAGACTTTGCAGGTAATGTCAAGGAGGGCCGCCACAGCAGCTAGCAATAGCTTTCTTCAGTCGGAAATACCATTGCGGGCGTGGCTTCTTGGATGCTTTGGGAGGTGGTGCTGCAGTACAGATAGCAGAAATAGAATTTATGGAATTGGAACTTTCAATCAAGGATATACCTAGTGCAGGAGGCTGAGAAAAGGTATCGCCTAGGTATTTCTTCAGTCGAGCTCCATTCACTTTGAATACTTCCCCTGATTTGTTTTCTAGCTCGTATGCACCATAGGTAGTGATCCCCACAACTTTGAATGGTCCTGCCCAATGGGATTTCAACTTGCCAGGAAAGAGGCGCAGCCTGGAATTATAGAGCAACACTAGATCCCCTACTTTAAATTCTCGCTTATGGATCATTTAATCATGGATTCTCTTTGTGCGCTCTTTATAAATTCGGGAACTGTCATAGGCTTGCTCTCTGAGTTCTTCGAGTTGAGACAATTGAAATTTTCTTTTCTCTCCCGCAGTGTGTAGATCAAAATTAAGGGCTTTCAATGCCCAGTACGCTTTATGCTCTAATTCTACTGAAGATGGCAGGCTTTTCCATACACAAGTCTGAACGGAGACACCCCTATAGGAGTTTTAAAAGCGGTCTGATATGCCCACAGAGCGTCATCCAACTTAACGGACCAATCCTTCCTTGATGCATTTACAGTCTTCTGCAAGATCCATTTTAGCTCACGATTAGTCACTTCTGCCAAACCATTAGTTTGGGGGTGGTAAGGTAATGCCACCTTGTGGGTCACCCCATATTTAGTCATTAAGGAGTCGAAGGCTCGGTTGCAGAAGTGAGAGCCACCATCACTGATAATTGCCCTGGGCACCCCGAATCTGGTGAATATATGTTTCTTCAGGAATTTCACCACTGTCTTGGAATCAGCCGTGTGGCATGGAATAGCTTCTACCCACTTTGAGACATAATCCACAACTACTAGGATATACTGGTTTCCATGGGATGAGGGAAAAGGACCCGTGAAATCTATGCCCCAAACATCAAAAAGTTCTACCTCAAGAATACCTTTCTGGGGCATCTCATGCTTTCAAGAAATATTTCCCATCCTCTGACAGGGGTCACAATGGGAACAGAAGTGGTGGACATCTCTATGTAGAGTGGGCCAATAGAATCCACACTCTAATATCTTAGCAGCTGTTCTTGTAAAACCATGATGGCCACCCGCCTCTTTAGCATAACAGAATTCTATTACACTCTGGATCTCCTCATCTTGAAGACATCGCCTCATCAAACCATCAGCACAGATCCTAAACAGATAGGGATCCTCCCAGATGTAGTGGCGGGTTTCTGATAAGAATTTCTTCCTCTAGTTGTAGCTGTAATCGTGAGGGATCAATCCAGAAGCAAGAAAGTTCGCCAAATCTGCATACCAAGGTTCTTTTACCTTGCCAATCATGAACACCGTCTCATCAGGAAAAAACTCGTTAATTGGAATTCCATCATCAGGGATATCAAGCCGAGACAGGTGATCAGCAACTCCGTTCTGCTTCCCCTGTTTATCCACAACTTCTAAATTAAATTCTTGGAGAAGTAAGATCCACCTCAGAAGTCTTGGTTTCGATTCATTTTTCTGGAAAAGATACTTGAGGGCCGAATGATTGGTGTGAACAATCACCTTACTTCCTAGCAGATATGGTCGAAATTTATCCAACGCGAATACCACAGCTAACAACTCCTTCTCTGTAGTAGTATAATTCTTCTGTGCGTCGATCAAGGTCTTGCTAGCATAGGTGATTACTCTCAACATCTTATCTTTCTTCTGACATAGGGCGGCGCCAACAGCATAGTCGCTCGCATCCGTCATGATCTCAAACGGTTCTGACCAATCTGGTGGGACCACGATTGGAGCTGAGCAGAGTTTGTCTTTGATGGTCTGAAATGCTGTCAAGCACTCCTCAGTGAACTGAAACTTGATATCCTTCTGAAGCAGGTCTGACAGGGGTTTAGCAATTTTTGAGAAGTCCTGAATAAATCTCCTGTAAAACCCTGCGTGACCAAGGAATGATCTCACATCCTTAACTGAAGTTGGTGGAGGTAGCTTTTCTATTACCTCTATCTTGGCCTTGTCTATCTGGAGGCCTTCTCTCGACACCTTATGCCCAAGAACAATTCCTTCTTGTACCATGAAATGGCACTTTTTCAATTCAGCACTAAGTTCGTGTCCTCACAGTGAGCCAAGATCTGGTCTAATTGCTCCAAACAAACATCAAAGCTTTGTCCATAGACAGAGAAGTCGTCCATGAATACTTCAATACTTTTCTCGATAAAATTATTAAAAATCGCCATCATGCATCGCTGAAATGTGGCTGGAGCATTACAAAGACCAAAGGGCATCCTCCTGTATGCAAAAGTACCATAAGGACAGGTGAAGGTAGTCTTCTCCTGATCTTCTGGCGCAATGGGAATCTGAAAATAACCACTGTACCCATCAAGGAAGCAGTAGAACTCTTTCCCAGCTAACCGCTCCAACATTTGATCAATAAACGGTAGTGGGAAGTGGTCCTTCCTTGTGGCTTCATTCAAGTGCCGGTAATCGATGCACATCCTCCATCCTGTGGTTTGTCTCTGAGGTACCAATTCACCTTTCTCATTGAGCACTACAACTATTCCCCCTTTCTTTGGAACAACCTGGACTGGAGACACCCACTGGCTGTCAGAAATAGGGTAGATAATACCTGCATCAAGAAGCTTCAGTACTTCAGCCTTGACCACCTCCTTTAGATTTGGATTTAACCTTCTCTGGGGCTGCCTCACTACCTTATAATTTTCCTCCATATGAATCCGGTGTGTGCAGAAACCCGGATTGATCCCCTTGATATCAGCAACTGTCCAACCCATGGCACTTTTATGTTTCTTTAGCACCTCCAGAAGTCTAGTTTCCTGCGAAATAGATAAAGATGCAGAGATAATAATAGGCAAGGTGTTACCCTCTGCCAAAAAAACATATTGAAGATGGGAAGGGAGAGATTTGAGTTCCAGGGTAGGAGGCTTCTCTATTGAAGGTATAGGCCTTTGAATGGATTGATCCAACTTTTCTACAAGAGGAGAGGAGGAACGAAAGTATGATTTCCCTTGATTTAGCTGTTGGACGACCGAGGCCATCTCAAAGCTTTCTTTGTCATCCTCAATGGATCGACTTAATACCTGCTCTAAAATGTCAAAAAACTTAAATAAAGAATTAGAAGTATCAATACTCCTATGAATGTAATCATCCTCAAGATCATAAGAATTATCAATTAAATCAGCAGAGAAAACAGCATGAGAAGTGGTATTTTTCTGCATCATCTTATTTATATCAAAGCTTAATTCTTCATCATGAAACTTCAAGGTAATCTTTCCCTTGTCAACATCTATAACAGTTTTTGCAGTTCTAAGGAAAGGTCTACCAAGAATCAGAGGTACCTCAACATCTTCATCCATGTCGAGTATCACAAAATCAGCTGGGAAGAAAAATTTTCCCACACTAACAACTATGTTTTCTACCATACCTCTTGGTGTGATCGATAATCTATCAGCTAACTGGAGTCTGAAATGAATGGGAACGAGCTCACCCGCATGAAGCTTTTTGAACATGGTGTATGGCATCAGGTTGATGCTCGCTCCTAGATCGCAGAGTCCGTATCCGCAATCCATGTCTCCAATCGAACAGGGGATGATGGGCTGACCAGGATCACCACGCTTTGGAGGCAGCTTCTGTCGGATAGCTGCTGAACAAGTTTCGGTCAGCTGGATGGTGTCCTTCTCCTTATATTTCCTCTTATTCGAAATCAGATCCTTCACAAATTTAGCATTATTTGGCATCTGTTTAATCGCATCAATAAGAAGGATATGGATAGTCAGCTTTCGAAAGACATCTAAAAATCTTCCAAATTGTTCATCGAGCTCTCGCTCTTTGAGGTGGTTTGGAAAAGGAAGTTCTCTTGTAGATGTTTTTCCTTTTGTATTTTTAACAGCAGTAGAAGAGAGGAAGAAGGAATAAGAGCCTGGGTCTCCTCAGAAACTACCTCAGGAAGGGCAGGATGCCCTGATGGTGCACCGACGGTATTAGAGAGGGGCTCGGTCTCCTCATCAGTATGGTTCCCTGCCACTTTGTCTTTGGTTAAGTTCCTTCCACTTCTCAGGGTAACTGCTGCTGCTTCTTCGGAATCCTCACAGTCTTCGTCTGAGACCGACACTGCCTTCAACTGCTCTTTGGGATTGGTTTCTGATTGGGAAGACAGTGATCCAGAAGGTCTCTGCTGTAAGAGGAATTAAGTCAACTGACTCATCATTCCTTGCATCTCTACCATGGCATTCTCTAATTTCTGGTTGATTACCGTTTGCTGTTCCTGAGAAGCCATCAACTTATCACCATCTCCTTCAGACTGGCATTGTTTGAGCTCAAAGATGGTTGCTGAGCTTGAGGCTGCTGTGGCCGGAATTGATTATACTGAGGCCTAGCAAAGCCGGGTGGTCCTCCCTGGTTCGTCCTCTGAGGTTGCAATTGATGTGAGTTCAGTGCATTGTTTGGATTTCCGTACCTGAGGTTTTTGCTGATTCTGCACCCAGGGCTGCCTGTTGTTGAATTGTCCTATGACATTGGCCTCTTCGGTTTGCTTCATCTCGGCTACTAGTGGGCAGTCCTCATAATCGTGTGCATCCCCACACTGAGAGCAGCAAGATTCGTTGGTACTTGTAGAGACTTTCTTGGCGGATTGCTTGGGGGTTGGTCCCATTGTGAGCTGCTCGAGCATTTTTGCCATGCTTCCCATCGTAGTTTTCATCTGTGCTTGCTCGGCGGCTAGCTGTTCCATCATCGGATCTGGAGCTCGGGAAGAACTGTGACCTATTGAGAATACTCGTCCTCCATTGCTACTCCATTGGCGAAGCTCCTCACAGTAGGACTCCATAGATGCCATGAAATCCTCCCCACTTTTTGCTAGCAGGTTCCCTCCTAGGGCGGATCTTATCTCGCCTTTGTTTTCGTCTTTTAACCCCTGGAAGAATCCCTGAGCCAATGAGGTGATATCCTGACCATGGTGAGGACACTGGCGGAGTAGTTCTTTGAATCGGTCCCATGCCTCACATACTGTCTCACTACCCATCTGTCTGAATGCCATCAGGTCGGCAATCATTTGTCGTGTCCTGGAGATGGGAATATACTTCTCGTAGAATTTATCCATCATCTGCTCCCAGGTGGTAATGATGTCTGGCGGTAGTCGATGGAACCATTTCAAAGCTTCTCCCGATAGGTTGTGCTGGAACAGGCTCAGTCTGGCGTATTCCTCCAATCCTTGTGATAAGCCAAGGGAATCCAAGTGCACTAGAAAGAGATGTACATGGTCTAATGCATCCGCTGGGTCTGCACCTGAAAAAGTTCTTGCAGGGTGATTTCGAACAGCATTGGATTGATGAGAAGGTTTTACCTTTTGCCAATCGGCTATAAGTTCTGCAGTTAGATCTGGTGGAACCACTGGGCCTCTTCTTGGTGTGGCTGGTGGTCTGTTTATCCTTCCCATCGTGTATTGGCCCACTGCACCTCCTCCAATTTGGTTATGATTTGCTGCCATGTTGAAATCAAGCTGCCTTCTTGCTCTCAGAGCTTGGAGGTAGACTCTCTCGATTTCGGGATCGAAGTCTGTATCCGGGGGACTAGTTGAACGCGTTCTGCGCATCCACTAGGTACTTATAAAATGGCACAAAAATAAATTGAACTCAAAATAAATTACAAAACAAACAATTATAAACAGGGTGTTGCAATAAAGTAACGAATTAACCAAGGCTAGGGACTAGACAAAAGTCAAGTCCCCGACAACGGCGCCATTTTACAAACGATTTATTTAGTGTATTAAAAGCCTAGAAATAATCCTAGAGATTAACAGTTCAATAGATCGTCAGGTTGCAAAAATCCCGGTCGTAGTAGTATAGCAATTTATGAAGCGACCAGGTGTCAATCCGCGGGACTTGATGTAATAAGTCTAGCCTTAGGCAATGGGTAACTTAAAAGGGGGGTTTGTTTTGATTTTGGTTCTAAATAGATAACAAGAAATTAAATAGCAGATAAATTAAAGTGATAGGTATGGGAATGTGAACGGTACTCTAGGTTCAGGGAGTTGTTTCACTAGCTAGGTTCTGCATATTCTACTGCTTAAGCGGAGACTTGGATCGGCTTGTAATTCTCAATTATCTATTCTGTATTAAGTCTTAATTCCAGATAGCTCATCTAGACAGGGCAAGCAGTTCTAGTCTAGACCTAGCAAGTATATCTAGATGGTTTTATTGCACAGAATTACTAGTCTGGTTTGGTCCGGACTAAAGCTCCTAGTGACTAATGTAATCTATCTGATTGCAATTATCACAGGTAACAGGTTAATAGGACCGTCAATGCTAATCACCTTATCTGATCATAACATGATTCGAGGGCTTATAATAAATTCATGACGTTTATTAAAAGCACTTAAAAGCAATAACCTGAACAATCCAAATAGTCTCAATAAAGTAGTAAAATAATGCAGAGTTTAACTAATTACAACATCCCTTCCCCTAGAGTAAATCCTCTTAGCTAGACATAGCAATTATAACCATAAATGAGAGAGAGTTGAGAGAAATCATCTGTTACGAAGATCTTCTTGCTCGCTCCGTCCTTTGTCCTTGCGCTATGCTGGCAGTGAGGTTGGATTTGGTGACAGTGGAATGAATCTGGTGAAATGGGGCGAAAGTGGAAATTTTGGTGAGTTTGTGAGTTGTCTGGATCAATGGGGTCGGACTCAGACCCGGACGTGGGATGTCCGGCTAAGTCAGGTCGGACACGATCCGGACGTGGTGACTTTGGGTGAGTCCGGATCCGGACGTGATCCGGACACGGCTAAAATCTGGTGAATGGATGCGGATTGTGTGTGTGGTGAAAGCGAAGGTTTGCGGAGAAAGTTTAGCCAATGGATGAAGATGGAATGTGAGTGAAAGGTGCAGGTTTATGGAGGAAGTTTGATGATGATGGAGATGATGTACGTGAATGGGAGGATTAATAGAGAGAGATGAGAGGTGTTGGACTGTGAAGTCAGGTACGAATTGGAATGAAGGCTGAAGCTAGGTTATATAGGATTAGAAGGAAACACAGGTTAGTGGAAGTTTGGTGTACGTGGTGAGTGGATAGTTTGATTGAGCATGGAGCGTTGTTAATAAATGCTGCAGTGGTTAATGCGTCGCCTCCTGATAATTGCGCCGTCTGATAATTGCGCCGAAAGGCTAATTATCAGTGCAGTGCATTTTTATTTTTCAATTCTGTGTGACGTCCGGATCTGTGTCTGGATCCGGACGTGACACAGAACTTTTAGATCTGCAACTCGAAATATGTCCGGCTCGCTGTCCGGATCCGGACAAGACAGAGAACTCTCGGATCTGGATTTTTAAGTCACGTCCGGCTTTGTGTCCGGCCAAACAGATCCGGAAGGAGAGGTCCGGATTTGCGTCCGGCTAAACCCATCCGGACATGGCCAATTTTTGTATCCCTTCTTCTGATTTGTTCCCCGTTTGTTGTGTTGTAATCCTTATGATGTAAGATCTTCATTTCCTGGGTTTTTCCTATATTTAGCATATAAAATACATCAGTTCTTATCAAAACATCAATCTTAGGAAAAACACATAATAAGTGGGAAACATTGCCTGAATTGTTACAAATTATAAGGTATTTAAACCCTAAAAAGCCTATATGTTTCACACTTATCAATATCACATTTCTTTCACCATCTAAATATCCTAAATGTCTCACAGACCCGAGCGTCTAACATACTTTAGCATCTCAAACCTAAAACTTCTAAAAACTTCAAACTCCTCTAAATCTCAAAACCTCAAAATTCCCTAACCCATAAACCGTGAACTACGTAAGGTATGATCTCAACAGAGAGTTGAGTACATCTCTGAGGTGTTCTTCATACCTCTCAAAACACTCAAATCTTCTTCGGCTCCCCCAAACTTCAAACCATCAGACTCCAAGTCTTGTCCATTCACCCAACCTCGGACTTTTCTTAAATCTTCATTCTATACTGATTCGAATTCACCAATTCTTCCTCTTGACGCTAGCTTGGTAGAAAAGCTTGCCTCATCCACTCTCTTTCTCTCTTCCCGTCTTAATCATATCCTTTGCTCTTACATGAATCTCTTTAATAAGGTTTTGAAAGAAGACAATCCCGACAATTGAAGATCGAGGTTTCCTCGGGCACCATTCCGAAGTCATGGTCGTTGCCACTTCCAAGGGGTGTAACCCAGTACGAACCCACACATAATCTCTACAAATGACCAGATAAGTCCAATTCATAGGCAACAATTTCAGAGTGAACCAACGGTTCTTAGAATCCTCCTTCCCTTTCCTTCATAGTATTCTTAGGTCAAGCTAGGTGACAACTTTAGTCAAGTCTGCCTTATAGAGGCATCAGTCCGTGTGGAGCCCATTAAGAGTGGGTGTAGTGCTCACTAGCATTCCCCTTGTGCTTTCTGGGAAAGACGGATCATAATGTAGGTATTTGAGGGCTACCAGAATAACGGGTTTTCACCCTCCACAGAATGATATTTTAGGATCTCGACTTTTTAGTTAGATCATATATAGATAGACCCCCTCTCATACCGAAAAATCACCTACACATATCACTGGTCTGCAATGTATGAACGCATCAATGCATGACCCGAACGCCTAGAACCCCTCTTGAATATACCGTACCCATGATCAGTGTCGTGCCAATCGATTTCAACCTTTATGCCATGGTTTGTGTGCTGAATTACCCGTAACAAGTGAGGTAGCATGCTGTACGAATCATCCCAATCACCATACACCATCTTAATAGCTCTCACCTTTGCTGCCTATACGTTTTTCCTCTTGACAAAATACTGGTAATGATCAACTATCACTATCTCGAGATTACCAACTTTGATGTATGGATTTTCTTTGACATACTTGGTGAATACACAAGCCATGAATCTCAAGTCAAGATGTAGATGATCTTGACTAAAGATGGAGTTCAGACAAGTGTTCAAGCCTTCAACAACGGTGATCATAAAAGAACTAGGGTGCTTCTTCATTACCGCAACATGAAATCTCCAACCACACTCGTTTTCAGCTGGATAATAGATGTCCCAATACTTTGTGGTTAACCGGTTCACCACAAATGATTGATGATGAATAATATGGTGCCTCTTCACTGCATGTATCAACGTGTATTTAGTTTGGAAAAGCATACCCTTCTTAATCTCATCACTGTAGCTCCAATCTCCCAATTCCAATTCTTGTTCCTCCTCCCACCTCATAATACCACTACCACCACCGGCGTTGTAGAACGGGTATGGATGGACAAGAGAAACATCACTGACCCGGTGGTGGTAGTGACCACAGCAGTGGCCACATCAGCCGGTGTGGCATCATCGGCACCATCATTATCCTCATCATCATCATCATCAGATGAACCACCTCTAAGCCTTTCCATCTCATCCTCCTCGAACCCTTCACGCAAGTCACTGTTATCATCAAATTGTCCAAGATCATCACCCACTTCATGTTGGAGATGATCTTCAAAAGGTACTGGGCATGAGGAATGGTTTTGTGTATGCAAAGATGTTTCATTTTGAAGAGGAGCATTGAGTAAGTGAGATGTTTTTGTGATGATTTGAGATTTGGTGTGAGAATACGTTGGAGAAGAAGGGTAAAGGGGTTTGGTTTTTGGGTGGTGTGAAGCTTGAAAAGGGCTTGGTGTTGATAGGATGAGGAGGTGAGAAGTGTTTTTGGTGGTTAGTTTTCATGTACTTCAACGTACAATTCATAGAATATATCTCTTGGCCCTTCACGCTGATATTAGAACATGGCATTTTGAACATCCTCTAGTCGTACGATGGGATCATCGTCACTTCGTGTAGTGCCTATCATGGATAACCCATCCTCTATGACACTTTCAATATGTGGGTGCACATGTTGATACTGAATCGACTACCAATCTGAGCAATAAGCTGCTCATGATTGTTGTCGACACTAACCAAAAGGAGCTTCTTCTTCCCTCCCTCGTAATCAGCTCTGTTTACCCCATGCACGATTTTGACACTAACACGACACAAAAACTGGATATCGTCGGACATATCCACCTATTTGATAACACCATTGAATAATCAAAGATTTAATCAACCATTCCCAACAATTGGTCTGAGTATAAACAACCACAGTTAACTAATACCATCACCGTCGACAATTAATCCTATCCACCTATTAACTCAACGTTTTCCATTCAAAAATACCAACTATCATTTGGGGAATCATATAATTCAAACAAATAATATTCAAACAATAGTGCAACCATCATCCACATTATATTATAAAATTAGTATCAAGGTAGAATTTTAAGAACATTCGAAAAAACCAAAATTCATAAACCAAAATCTACGAATTATAGTTACCCATCTCCACACATTTCAGCATTTCATTAATAATGTACCGGTCAATTACAATTTAAAAAAATCCCCAATTCTCTAACAATACCTAAATTACTTTGGTTTAGGGTTACCTCTTGTACTTGTGCAGAAATGGACAGAGATTGAAACTGAGTGGTGGCGGCAGCAAGAACAGTGACCGGCGAGCTCCGGCGACCTCCAAGCAGTGAAAAAACGGTCAGAAAACGGTGGTGGTGGTGTTGGTATCGCGGCTGAGTTGGGAGCTCTGCTCTCTGTCGCGGCTGAAGGAAGAAGATAATGAGAAGGGGGAGAAGAGAAAATGAGGCACGGGTTATTAGAACCCGTGAAATCATCTCTTGAAGAGACGATTTTAGTTTCTAATGAAATCATCTCTTCAAGTGACGATTTCATTAGTAATAGCCGCGCCTGAATATTAACAGTGAAATCCTCTGTTGAGAAGACGATTTCACAAAATCTTTTTTTGAATAAATGATTTCACTGTTGCCCCGTCCCCCTGAGTAAGCATCTGATGGGCCGCGGGGTTTTGTGACTAGTTTTATAATTCATGAAATCGTCTCTTTATTTCTTCCTGGAGTGCTATTCAGGAATTAGTTTTGGAATGAGGTTAATATGAGTAATATTTTAGGAGAAGAAGGTTATTTTAGATTTTTTTCTCATTAATAATGCAAAGGTAATCATTATTACGCTTTGAAAGCAAATTGTTGCCCTTGCTTGCATTCGAGTGAATTGACGAGAGGAGCCAAAAGAGCAGTGACACTGACGAGACAAGAAAAAGGTTTTCTGACATAAGCTCTCTAGGGTATATACTCCTTTTTTATAACAACACCTGAATCTTATAATAGGCTAATATAATTAAGTTAATATCTGTCTCATGGTAATTATACTTAGATACCTGATAATCCCTATCCCTAGTTTATTTCATATACTAAATCTTTCAGTTACATATAAAGTATAGATATATGTAATCTTTTATTTTATTTTTAGTTTTTTGATATGTTACAACTTATCCCTCTTTCTCTTTTGTCGACAAGGTTATATATATGTATGGCTACCATGAGGTCAAGCTTTTTTTATTATTATAACTTGAGCAATGCATTAGAAGATGACTAAGTGTAAGAACAAATGGTTTAGGCTACTTTATAAATTGCAGGTACTACCCATCGGGAGCCACTAATTGGTCATGCCCATGTGATTTTATTATTGTAAGCATGTTTTCTTACATAAAGGTACATATGGTTTTAAGATACATGTTTGGATAAGTCATGCCCAAATGTTTAAGGTGGTTTTAAAGAAGTGGTTAGCCTTAACGTTCCTTGAAAGCTACATACCGGTAACACCTAAAAGTTTTGTATTTCCACTACAAATTCTGATGGTTTGAAAGGTTAATCAAGTGTTTAAGAAATATGGTATTACAAATAGCATCTCCTATGATTTTTCCTCTTCTCTTTTACAATATCATCTTCACATCCTCCCAGACAAATTATGTTTGGACGTAAATTTTAGTATCTATAAATATGGCGTCATCAAATTTTTCATGGATGTCAATTAATCCTCATATAGTTTTAAAAAATATTGTTTTTGTTTCCAAACTCTCTACTTATGTAACACCCCTAATACACACATGATACTAAATGAAATCGCAGCGGAATAAATCAACTAAACAGTAACTAACGCTTCGGTGCTACAACGCCGTCAACCACCCACGTGGTTGACAAGGCAGAATAAATACAATTGTACCGGTCTGATGATCAGACTCCCGAGCATAAAACTAAACCATAAATACATATATACAATACCGAGTGTTTACAAACATCCTTCACTGTAAAACACTGTAACGCAACAACCAAAAATATAACGCCACAGGAGCACAGGCGCATCCCGGGCCAACATCCAAAAGTATACAAAAGATTACATCCTAGGATCTAAAGCCACTCCGCTTCTTCGATCCTCATCCTGCAGTATAAGAAATATGGATCCCCCGAGGGGGTCAGCAACCCTTGGCTGGTATGGCTAACGCGCAGCCCATCGGCTACCGGGATACGCGCAGCTACTTGTCATTATAACATGGCATTCAATTTATACATACATAACATAACATGGAGCATGGCATCAATGGTGCATAGCTCAACAACACATACACAGTGGATTTTCACTCCACGATAACAAACCACAAGGGTCAAATAACATAAGAGCCTAGAGAGTGATTCACTCTCATGTCAAGCTCGTTAAACACACTCATTACCGTTCTGTTAGACGAACGAGTAACTTAAGTCACAGATGGTTCGGATTTAGTGACCCGAACACACCACACAAACACAGGTTCCCACTAAACCGATCATAAGTCAGAATAGGTAAGCTTTGGAAGAAGCTAGCGGGAGATCGAACGCCAAATTAAGGAGAACAATCTTAACAACATAAGAGTCGAATCTGATTCAGATATCTACTCTTAACTTACATGCATGACCGGACAACCGGATTCCTCACTTCCCAGTTAACACTTGTTAGAAGTTCATAGTGGAACTTAACAACCACCACAATAGGTGGTAAGTCATGTTAGACACACACAAGGGAAATGAGTCACAACAACACATCACAATAATATGAACAACTGTAAACTCATTACATGTTTAAATCTTATAACGTTGTAAACACACAGAAAAACATACAACACACAAACCGGTGTAAACCGCTAGACAACAGACTGCAAGAAAACCATACCTTGGTCCTTGCCTCGTTTGGTTTCCTCCGTAGGTCACTCCTATACATAATTCAAGAACGTCGGTTAATTAACTTACTTAACCTCCAAATTTACTAAGTGTTTAACATAATTGTATGACATGTTTTAATGTCTATCTTACCCTAGGTTACCTTCATTATACACCCTAGGGTTAACTACATAAGACATTCTTTTCTGTTTTTTTTTTTACAAGTTTTGGTCCGACCGGACTTGCCGACCGGACTTGTCCATGTCCGGTCGATTCCAGAGAGTTTCTCCCCTTCGGAAATTCCCCGACCGGACTGTCAGGTCCGGTCCATGTCCGGTCGATTCCAGAACTCAATCCGTACAAAATTTTCTACTCCGACCGGACTTGTAAGTCCGGTCCTATGTCCGGTCCATTCCAGAAACATTTTCCCTCTCACAAAACAAGCCCGACCGGACTTGTAGGTCCGGTCCCCCAAGTCCGGTCGATTCCAGAAACATTTCTCGGTAGTGTAACAGGGCCCGACCGGGCTTGCAAGTCCGGTCGCAAGTCCGGTCTGCCCCAAATCCTTATTTTCCTTTTCACATTCAACTCCAAACTTTACCCCATATACCTAGTACCCCCTAACCTCATTTGGGCACTTCAAACACAACTTAAACCATCCTTAAACACTCACAAACTTTTTTCTAATTCCTTAACCTTTACTTATTTCTTCACAAAATTCCTAACACTTACAACATTTTACACTAGGTTTCTAAATGGTGTTTCTCACCTATTATACTACTATCCCAAAATGTTTTCTCCTTATCTTAACACCATCTCTTAAGCATTATTTCTCACAACCAACTCCTTATGTCACTCTTGAAGTTTCTTTTTCCAAGTTCACACTTTCTCCTTATTTACCAAATTTTGCCTAAGTCTTTACTAAGTCCCAAAATGACTTTGGTACATCAGATCTCAAGCTCATGCCTAAGTCCTTATTACATCCTAAATCACCTTAATGCATGTTCTTACACAAGAACAACACTTAACCATTTTAAATACTCCTTAACTTATCAAACTCATTTTAACACTTAGAACTTCACATTTGTTACCCAAATTTTGACATAGGTTCTCCTAGAACATTACTAACCCAAAACACATTGTTTTTATACCAACAAACAACCAAGAACACTAAAAATCCATCAAGTACTTATTATACACAACTTCACTTACAAAGCACTACATCACAATATAGTGCACAATTTAAAATTGCATGGCACTTAGGCCCTTAAATGACATGGCTCTTAGGCCCTTAAAATGCACAAATCATAAACACTGAATTTCCACAATATATTTGCCTTTAACCTGCAAATACACTCAACAACACATATGCCTTTTACTAAGCTCTTGGGAACACTTTACTAAGTCATTCACCATTGGCTCTTTAGGTAGTTTTAATAAGCATTTATAGGCTCATTTCTCCTAAGGCATTAAAACAACATTAGGTTAGTAGATTTACCTCTTTTGCAAAATAACTTCTTTCTTGTTTCCTTTAGAAAACCGATAGAGTACTTGATTCTTTGACAAGCTCTAAACAATATACAAACATTATAATGAGTATTCAAGCTATAAGCTCCATCTCATTGTAAACCCTAGTTTTACATTGTTTCAAAAACATTAATGTAGTTGTTTTACCTTGCTCTTTGAAGAGAGTTTGAATATCTAGCAAAGAGGACTCCACCTAGTCCATGAAGAGTTGGAATGAAGCTAGAACAAAGTCACATAAAAGCTCCTTCAATACATATTTTCGGACATGACAAAAACAAGGAGGAAATGAAGTTTTTATTTGAGATTCCTTACCTAGAAGTCAAGGAGAGTAACAATATGTAAAAATACAAGCTCAAGCTCCTTCAATGGAGAAACTCCATGGCACCGAAATGGTTGTCTTGGACTTTTGAAAGATAGAATGAAGAGCTTGATGAGAGGAAGAAGATGGTGGTGTTTTGTTTTTGATTTGGACAAGGAGCAAGGTTTTACAAGAGGTTGAAGCTTGTGTTCTAATGGTGATAGTGGTTCTATCGTGAGAGAACAAAGAAGGAAAGAAGATGGGAAACTGTGTGAGCAAGGAAAGGAAATGAGAGAATGAAGATTGGTTTTACTTTAGAAGATATTTGTAGTTTAAAAGCAAATAGTACTTTCTTAGTCATCATTATTTACTTAACAAATTAACAAGAGGGTGGTGAGTCACCAAGCCTTAGAAAACCGGCCCCCTAATTATAATGAGGGTAATATAGTCTTTGTTTGTCAATTTAATTACTTATACAAACATATGTTACAAAATAGCTTATAAAAGTTACTATTCATAAAACAAGGCACATAGAAGTGAAATTTTTGATTTCCCACTAATATAGACACCCAAATGTGATATTATATAGTACACATATAATTTAAGAGTAATGATGGACATCTAGCCATTCAAAACTCATTTACAAGACAATTTTTCAAAAATGTGCTTTAAGACTCCTTAAAGCACATTTTGTGTTTAAACTTGTTTTCAAGCTTGGTTTTCTTTGGTAATTGATTTAATATGTTCATTAGTGTATAAATGAGGTCTTGGTAAGTTCATTAGGTCTTAACCAAGTTTATCCCAAGCTTAGAGCACATTTTGGCTCTTATTGACTTTAAAGCACATTTTGTGTTTCCTTTTGTTTAAATTTGTTTACTAATGTTTCTAAGACTCTTTTTAGTCTTAATACACCATATTTAAGTGTTTAAACAATATATTAAGGTTTGGGGTATTTCAATCTACCCCCCTTAAAAGAACTTTGTCCTCAAAGTTCATACTTCCACATATCCTAAATATTAGAACACGGGAACACTTATAAACAATACTTCCATATATTACTAACAACACACTTACATAACATTGGACTCCAGGTCCATACAACATAACATAACATTGGACACAAGGTCCATACAACATTATCCACATCATTCAGACACAACGGTCTGTAACATAACAACATAACATAGACGATGTATTCAAATACACGTCGTACACACATAACCGAAACGGCTCTACCCCCCTTAAAAGGGGTACGCCCCGTACCCTATACACATAAGACTAAGAAGTAAACAATGACGGGTACTTCGCCTTCATCTTATCTTCCAGCTCCCAAGTGGCCTCCTCAACGTCCTGGTTAGACCAGAGAACTTCACCAGTCTCACGGACTTATGGCGAGTGTCTCGAGTCTTAGCATCCAGAATCCGTACCGGAGTCTCCACTGATCGCATGGTCGGCTCTAAGGTTAGCCTTTCAGGCTGTAGCACATGAGACGGATGAGACATATACTTCTTCAACTGGGACACATGAAATACATCATGTACCTTGCCCAGCTCGGCGGGTAGGTCTAGTCTATAGGCTACCGGGCCGATCCGCTCCGTCACAACGTAAGGCCCCACATACTTTGGGCTCAACTTGCCTTCTGGCCAAAACGAAACACTCCCTTCATGGGGGACACTCTCAAAAATACCTGATCGCCCACGGCGAACTCCAGGTCACGTCGGCGCACATCTGCGTACGACTTCTGTCTATTGAGCTGCTTTCATATTAGCCCTGATCTGGCGAACTTCTGCCTGAACTTGCTCAAGATACTCTGGTCCTATAATGACCGTCTCACTCGACTCATCCCAGCATAATGGCGTGCGGCATGGTCTACCGTACAAGGCCTGGAAGGGAGACATCTTGATCGAAGCATGATAACTGTTGTTGTAACTAAACTCGATCAGATGTAACTTATCAATCCAGCTGGTCTGAAAGTCAAGTGCACAAGCACGTAGCATATCCTCAAGTGTCTGAATAGTGCGCTCACTCTGACCATCGGTCTGTGGGTGAAACGCTGTACTCAATTTCAATTCAGTACCCAATGCCTCTCGTGTGGACTTCCAATATCTGGATAAGAATCTGGTGTCTCTGTCAGATACAATCGTTTTCGGTACACCATGATGTCTTACAATCTCTTTATCAAACAGTTCTGCCAATCTTGCCACTTTCCAAGTGTCCTTCATCGGAATGAATCGGGCCACCTTGGTCAGTCGGTCAACTATCACCCATATCATATTCAGACCTCCCCTTGTAGGCGGAAGCCCTACTACAAAGTCCATGGAGATATCATGGAACTTCCACTCAGGCACTGGCATTGGCTGTACCATACCACCAGGCCGTCGGTGCTCAAACTTGACCTTCTGGCAAGTGAGACACCTCAATACATAATCACTAACATCTTTCTTCATTCCAGTCCACCAAAAATACCTCTTCATACCTTTATACATCTTTGAAGCTCCGGGGTGAATCGAAGTAGTAGAACAATGGGATTCACTCAATATGCGCTCCTTCAACTCAGCGCTACTCCTAGGTATACACAAGCGGCCATTCAGCCTAATCAGGTCATCATCATGGAGTCTGAAGTCGTACTTCTGACCCTCGAATGTGCCATCAATAAGCTTCTGCCGGATCTCCAGCATGTACTGATCCGTCATCTGAGCACTCCGCACCTCTTCAACCAAGCCAGTATAAGAGACTAGCGAATGGAGAGAGTGTGCTCGGCGACTCAGTGCGTCAGCTACCACATTTGCCTTACCCTCTTTGTATTGCAGATTAATATCGTAATCATTCAGAAACTCAACCCACCTTCTTTGCCTCATGTTCAACTCTTTCTGAGTGAACAAGTACTTTAAGCTTTTATGATCAGAATAGATTGTCACACTTACCCCATACAAATAATGTCGCCATATCTTCAATGCGAAGACAATGGCACCCAATTCTAAGTCGTGGGTAGGGTAGTTCTCCTCATGCTTCTTCAGCTGACGGGAGGCGTATGCTACGACCTTCCCGTGCTGCATCAATACACAACCCATACCTCTGCCTGATGCGTCGCAGTAGACCTCAAAACCATCTGGACCGTCTGGTATAGTCAGGACTGGTGCAGATGTCAGAGCATCCTTGAGACTCGCGAAAGAACTCTCACAGTCAACTGTCCACTCGAATGGTGCATCCTTCTTCATCAAGGAAGTCATCGGCTTCGAGATACTGGAGAAGTCCTTCACAAACCTCCTATAATATCCTGCCAGACCGAGGAAGCTCCTGATATCAGTGACTGTCTTCGGCCTAGGCCAGGTGCGCACTGCATCTATCTTTGCCGGATCAACAGCGATCCCGGCATCAGAAATCACATGCCCAAGGAAGATACTTGGTTCAACCAAAATTCACATTTCGAACTTTGCATACAACTGGTTTCTCCTCAGAGTTTGTAACACATCTCTCAGGTGGCTTTCGTGCTCACCTCGATTTAGAATACACAAGAATGTCATCGATGAAGACTACCACTGACTTGTCCAACTGATCTTGGAACAAGCGGTTCATTAAGTCCATGAACTTGCTGGTGCATTCGATAAGCCAAATGGCATAACTGTGAACTCATAATGCCCATACCTCGTTCTGAAAGCTGTCTTCTCGATATCACTGTCACGGATGGCAATCTGATGGTATCCGGAACGTAAGTCTATCTTGGAGAATACTGATGCCCCTCAGCTGATCAAATAGATCGTCGATGCGTGGTAAAGGGTAACGGTTTTTCACCGTAACAGCATTCAGCTCCCGATAATCAATACACAGGCGGAGGCTACCGTCCTTCTTCTTCACGAAGAGGACTGGCGCTCCCCATGGTGACACACTAGGGCGGATGAAGCCCTTGTCGAGTAGGTCTCTCAGCTGCTCCTTGAGCTCTGTCATCTCTGCTGGAGCCATACGATAAGGTGCTTTCGCAATGGGTCCAGTGCCCGGTACTAAGTCGATCTCAAACTCAACCTCTCGTGCTGGCGGCATGCCCGGCAGTTCCTTAGGAAATACATCAGGAAACTCCGACACTACCGGCACATCTGGGCTAAACTCAGGGTCTCTCTCTATGTCCTGGACATAGCAGAGGTACACATCACTCCCTCGTCGTAACTCACGATACATGGCCATGGCGGTGATGATCTGAGTCGAAGGCTCCCTGGGCCTCTGGCGGTAAGATATGGTAACCCCAGATGGACTCCGAAGAAGCAGTCGATGCTCGGCACACAGGATTCTGCCCTTGTACCGCTCCAACCAGTTCATCCCGACAATCACATCAAATCCAAGTCCGTCGAACTCTATCAGGTCGATCGGGAACTCTTCACCTCTGATTCGTACAATGACATCTCGGTGGTAGCGGGTACATCTGATCCGCTCTTTCGATGGGAGGGTGACCAAGAAGTCTGGCATCTCCTCTCCATCTAACCCCAGCCTCTTCGCAAAAGATAGCGAAACAAATGTGTGCGAGGCTCCAGAGTCGAACAGGATCGATGCATCCACGCCATTCACTGGAAAGGTACCGGTGAGGATTGTGCCGCTCTTGCCGGCTTCTGCCTCATTGCAGACACTCAATGTACCTCCCGTTCCGAGTGCACAGCCTAATTCATTGGCAAACTAATAAGTACTGGGTAACAACACGGTTGATATACTTCAATAACTCCACTTTATTCATTAACACTTCCTCTTTACAACATTGTTGGTTTACATGGTTGACATAACTTAACACATACATAACTCCTTAACATATACTGGCTTAACACATTACAAAGTATACAAGGTTTAGAATTGTCTGAAGGTCAAATTCAAACGTCCGGGTTTCATGTGTGTGGCATTGATCACTGCCGACGGTGCGGTATTCAGTTTGATCTTCCTGATGCCATGATATAGCATCCTTGACTGCCCACCCATGATTAGTACATCTCCTGACTTCAACATTAACTTCCTTGCGAGATCAGCACGCTTCTGCTCGCCATACACAAATACTGCGGTATCACCAATGGACCAAGACACCACGGGTACTCCCTTACTTAGAGACTCGGGTGACTCGTCCTTATCTTGGTGTAAACCTAACCGTCCACCTTTCTGGTAGAAGTTCACAATACACAAATCTGCTTCCACACTTGGAATTGATTCCGTTTCAACTTGTTGAGCAATTCCCACGGCGTGATTAACGACCGCACGGAACTCCTCAGGTATACTTGGTACTGTTGCTCCATCTTCGGCTCGCACTTCTTGATATGACTTGGTGTAAGGGTTCCAGTCCTTACCCATGCACATCATCTTCAATTGCATTCTTGATCCGTTCGGATATTCAGGTGTGTAGAAACCTCCAGGTTTAGCTCCAAGTTCGTCGCATCGTCTGATGATATGGACTTGTGCTTCCGGTGTCAGGTATCCACTTAAGAGTATCATACCTGGCTGGATAACCTGACATTGCTCCATTGGAAAGTCGGTGATGTTGATGGTGGTCTCTTCAGGGTTTGGTGTGGGTGGGATTGGATAACATATATTGAAGGTTCCTTTCAGTTTAGAATTATCTAATTAGGTGTCTTTCACACTATACTTTAACTCCTTACTCACATGATAATACACTTGAACTCACTAACACACAAGCATGAAATGCGGTATGCAATCACTTATTACATTCAACAGTTTAGGCGGTACCTGGTCTAGAAGAGGGCCCTGGCGCCTCAGACCGGTCCACCACATTCAGGGTGGCCTTGCTAGGTCCCGACCCTTTCCCCTTCTGGGAATCAGTATGCCTCTGATCGGTGGGTGGCTGGTTAGCCGTCTTCGGGCCATCAATAGCTGCTGTGGCCTTACCCTTCCACTGCCCCTTGGGCTTGTTGACTCTGCTGTTGGGGTTCCGGTAACACTCGTGGTCACGGTGACCCCACTTCTCGCAGTATCGACACTGCACCTCATTTCCCTTGCAGTCCTTGCCGGGGTGGTCTCCATTGCACCACTTACAGTAATAGTGGCGGCTCGGTCCAGAGCCCGTGCTAGCTGCTAACACAATACACACTCAGTACTTACCTCACAACTTATCAATATACACATCAACTTATTACACTTGATTAAACCATTACCCTTTGGTGGGTAAGAGCGTAGGGGCTTCGCCGCGTAAGCATATGTGAGCTTCAGTGGCTCCTCAGCGTGGTGTTTGGGCTTGGCCCTTGTCACCCTGGTGCTGACTCTTCTGGGGCTGGGGATAAGGTTTCTTCTTCTTCTTTCCTCCCCCGTACCCCTCGAACTCTGGCCCTCGCTCGTGGCCTTGCGCTTGTGCGCATTCTCCTCGTCCCTCAGACGGACGGTGATCTCCACCTAGCAGCGGCATGATAGCACTCCTGTATTTAGGATGATCAGTCATGCCCCGCAATACATACTCACAAACTCACATATTACTCACTTATAGACTACACATATTCACATCACTCTTTACTTAAATTACCTGCAAGGTAGTATACTCAGCTGGCCCCATCCCATAGCGAAGACGGTGGCTGAGACCGTTGTAGAAACGGTTTACCAGCACCCTTCGAGTATCCCAGGTCCGGTAACAGGTGGACAAGGCCGGTGAAGGCGGTGTAGTACTCATCAACCGTCACCTTGTCCCCTTGCCTCAGGCTACCAGCTCCAGGCGCTTGGCCTCTTGAACGTGAACGGGGTATATTTGGCTCGCAGCAGAGCCGTGTACTCCCTCCAACCAAACTGAGGATCCGCCATCCGGTCCTCTCTCACAAGCTTCCACCAATTCTGTGCCGAACCCTTCAGGTAGTAAGCGGCAAGACGACCTTAGCCTCTGCGGGCACAGCCAAGGTCTCGTAGGCGGGTCTCCAACTCGGAGATGTACGCCTCCAGCTTACGTGGGTCGGTCTCCCCATGAAATGAAGGGGGTCTCAAGTCTGCCAATGCCTTGACCCAGTTGGTCTCTCGTGGCGGTGGCGGTGGTGGCTGAACTCCGGGCATCTGCCCTGCTGGATCGCAGCTACAAGCTGGGGTACCATCTGGGCCACAGCGGCTGCTACACAGCCTCAGCCATAACCTGAGCCGTAGTGTTCTCGCCCTGGTCACCCCCAGTACTAGTACCACTCCCGCGGCCTCTACCGCGTGGTCTACCTGACATCTGTATTCACATGAGTATTCATTAGCAATATGCTTACACACTTATCGGTCCAACGATCATAACGCTTCCCGACAATAAGGTATTTCCACACTTAGTTAGTGGTTAACCTTTCCATAACTGATCACTTAGGTAACTGTAGTTAGGTTTCCTAACTCGGTATATTCCTAAGCTCGGTATTCTAGTCATCAGAGCGATACTTCGCTCTGATACCACTTTTTGTAACACCCCTAATACGCACATGATACTAAATGAAATCGCAGCGGAATAATCAACTAAACAGTAACTAACGCTTCGGTGCTACAACGCCGTCAACCACCCACGTGGTTGACAAGGCAGAATAAATACAATTGTACCGGTCTGATGATCAGACTCCCGAGCATAAAACTAAACCATAAATACATTATATACAATACCGAGTGTTTACAAACATCCTTCACTGCATAATAACACTGTATACGCAACAACCAAAAGTATATAACGCCACAGGAGCACAGGCGCATCCCGGGCCAACATCCAAAAGTATACAAAAGGGATTACATCCTAGGATCTAAAGCCACTCCGCTTCTTCGATCCTCATCCTGCAGTATAAGAAATATGGATCCCCCGAGGGGGTCAGCAACCCTTGGCTGGTATGGCTAACGCGCAGCCCATCGGCTACCGGGATACGCGCAGCTACTTGTCATTATAACATGGCATTCAATTATATACATATCATAACATAACATGGAGCATGGCATCAATGGTGCATAGCTCAACAACACACACACAGTGGATTTTCACTCCACGATAACAAACCACAAGGATCAAATAACATAAGAGCCTAGGGAGTGATTCACTCTCATGTCAAGCTCGTTAAGCACACTCATTACCGTTCTGTTAGACGAACGAGTAACTTAAGTCACAGATGGTTCGGATTTAGTGACCCGAACACACCACACAAACACAGGTTCCCACTAAACCGAGCATAAGTCAGAATAGGTAAGCTTTGGAAGAAGCTAGCGGGAGATCGAACGCCAAATTAAGGTGAACAATCTTAACAACATAAGAGTCGAATCTGATTCAGATATCTACTCTTAACTAACATGCATGACCGGACAACCGGATTCCTCACTTCCCAGTTAACACTAGTTAGAAGTTCATAGTGGAAAACAACCCACGCACATAGGTGGTAAGTCATGTTAGACACACACAAGGGGAAATGAGTCACAACAACACATCACAATAATATGAACAACTGTAAACTCATTACATGTTTAAATCTTATAACGTTGTAAACACGCAGAAAAACATACAACACACAAACCGGTGTAAACCGCTAGGCAACAGACTGCAAGAAAACCATACCTTGGTCCTTGCCTCGTTTGGTTCCCTCCGTAAGTCACTCCTATACAATATTCAAGAATGTCGGTTAATTAACTTACTTATCCTCCAAATTTACTAAGTGTTTAACATAATTGTGTGACATGTTTTAATGTCTATCTTACCCTAGGTTACCTTCATTATACACCCTAGGGTTAACTACATAAGACACATTCTTTTCTGTTTTTTTTTTTTTTTACAAGTTTTGGTCCGACCGGACTTGCCGACCGGACTTGTCCATGTCCGGTCGATTCCAGAGAGTTTCTCCCCTTCGGAAATTCAGCCCGACCGGACTTGTCAGGTCCGGTCCCATGTCCGGTCGATTCCAGTAACTCAATCCGTACAAAATTTTCTACTCCGACCGGACTTGTAAGTCCGGTCCTATGTCCGGTCCATTCCAGAAACATTTTCCCTCTCACAAAACAAGCCCGACCGGACTTGTAGGTCCGGTCCCCCAAGTCCGGTCGATTCCAGAAACATTTCTCGGTAGTGTAACAGGGCCCGACCGGGCTTGCAAGTCCGGTCGCAAGTCCGGTCTGCCCCAAACCCTTATTTTCCTTTTCACATTCAACTCCAAACTTTACCCCATATACCCTAGTACCCCCTAACCTCATTTGGGCACTTCAAACACAGCTTAAACCATCCTTTAAACACTCACAAACTTATTTTCTAATTCCTTAACCTTTACTTATTTCTTCACAAAATTCCTAACACTTACAACATTTTACACTAGGTTTCTAAATGGTGTTTCTCACCTATTATAGCTACTATCCCAAAATGCTTTCTCCTTATCTTAACACCATCTCTTAAGCATTATTTCTCACAACCAACTCATTATGTCACTCTTGAAGTTCTTTTTCCAAGTTCACACTTTCTCCTTATTTACCAAAGTTTGCCTAAGTCTTTACTAAGTCCCAAAATGACTTTGGTACATACTAAGATCTCAAGCTCATGCCTAAGTCCTTATTACATCCTAAATCACCTTAATGCATGTTTCTTACACAAGAACAACACTTAACCATTTTAAATACTCCTTAACTTATCAAACTCATTTTAACACTTAGAACTTCACATTTGTCACCCAAATTTGACATAGGTTCTCCTAGAACATTACTAACCCAAAACACATTGTTTTTACCAACAAACAACCAAGAACACTAAAAATCCATCAAGTACTTATTATACACAAACTTCACTTACAAAGCACTACATCACAATATAGTGCACAATTTAAATTGCATGGCACTTAGGCCCTTAAATGACATGGCTCTTAGGCCCTTAAAATGCACAAATCATAAACACTGAATTTCCACAATATATTTGCCTTTAACCTGCAAATACACTCAACAACACATATGCCTTTTACTAAGCTCTTGGGAACACTTTACTAAGTCATTCACCATTGGCTCTTTAGGTAGTTTTAATAAGCATTTATAGGCTCATTTCTCCTAAGGCATTAAAACAACATTAGGTTAGTAGATTTACCTCTTTTGCAAAATAACTTCTTTCTTGTTTCCTTTAGAAAACCGATAGAGTACTTGATTCTTGACAAGCTCTAAACAATATACAAACATTATAATGAGTATTCAAGCTATAAGCTCCATCTCATTGTAAACCCTAGTTTTACATTGTTTCAAAAACATTAATGTAGTTGTTTTACCTTGCTCTTTGAAGAGAGTTTGAATATCTAGCAAGAGAGGACTCCACCTAGTCCATGAAGAGTTGGAATGAAGCTAGAACAAAGTCACATAGAAAGCTCCTTCAATACATATTTTCGGACATGACAAAAACAAGGAGGAAATGAAGTTTTTTTTTGAGATTCCTTACCTAGAAGTCAAGGAGAGTAACAATATGTAAAATACAAGCTCAAGCTCCTTCAATGGAGAAACTCCATGGCACCGAAATGGTTGTCTTGGACTTTTGAAAAGATAGGAATGAAGAGCTTGATGAGAGGAAGAAGATGGTGGTGTTTGTTTTTGATTTGGACAAGTGAGCAAGGTTTTACAAGAGGTTGAAGCTTGTGTTCTAATGGTGATAGTGGTTCTATCGTGAGAGAACAAAGAAGGAAGGAAGAAGAGAGGTGGGAAACCGTGTGAGCAAGGAAAGGAAATGAGAGAATGAAGATTGGTTTTACTTTAGAAGATATTTGTAGTTTAAAAGCAAATAGTACTTTCTTAGTCATCATTATTTACTTAACAACTTAACAAGAGGGTGGTGAGTCACCAAGCCTTAGAAACCGGCCCCCTAAGTATAATGAGGGTAATATAGTCTTTGTTTGTCAATTTAATTACTTATACAAACATATGTTACAAAATAGCTTATAAAAGTTACTATTCATAAAACAAGGCACATAGAAGTGAAATTTTTGATTTCCCACTAATATAGACACCCAAATGTGATATTATATAGTACACATATATATTTAAGAGTAATGATGGACATCTAGCCATTCAAAACTCATTTACAAGACAATTTTTCAAAAATGTGCTTTAAGACTCCTTAAAGCACATTTTGTGTTTAAACTTGTTTTCAAGCTTGGTTTTCTTTGGTAATTGATTTAATATGTTCATTAGTGTATAAATGAGGTCTTGGTAAGTTCATTAGGTCTTAACCAAGTTTATCCCAAGCTTAGAGCACATTTTGGCTCTTATTGACTTTAAAGCACATTTTGTGTTTCCTTTTGGTTAAATTTGTTTACTAATGTTTCTAAGACTCTTTTTAGTCTTAATACACCATGTTTAAGTGTTTAAACAATATATTAAGGTTTGGGGTATTTCAACTTAGGATCTGTTTTATTAAGATAACAATATACTTAATCAATTTCATTTTACTGATCTTAGAAGGTGAATTCAAAAAATTTAGGATTCTTTTTCCTAATACATGAAAGATAATTCTTCAATGTCATAAGTAGAAAAACTCTATAAGATTGTTGATATATTGAGATTTGTTATTCTAATTCATGTTATTAATACATAAATCTGATCTTATATTTTTGGTAACTACTATGATTTTTTAATATTATTACTTATATTTGAGTAAATTACTCGGAACCCCCTTCAGGTATGGGTATAATACAGTTAACCCCCTTGTGTTTATCATAATTATTAGTAACCACCCTGAGGTTACAGTATCTCTGACTATGAACCCCGAAATATAATTTTTTTTATCAAAACGTTAACTATATGTTGACCCATCAGCTTAATCACATTATTAATGCTAGCCTCGACAACAAAACTACTTAATCAACATCGTTTAAGTCTCCCTCATCCCAATTTGGATGCATTTTCGAGGTAGGGTTGACATTGTTTAGACAATAAGAATGCTGATTAAGCAGTGTTTTTTTGTCCAACATGTCATTAATAATGTGATTAAGCTAATGGGTCAACATATAGTTAACGTTTTGATAAAAAAATTATAGTTTGGGGCTCATAGTCAGAGATACTGTAACCTCAGGTGGTTACCATAATTATGATAAACACAAGGGGGTTAACTGTATTATGCCCATACCTGAAGGGGGTTCCGAATAATTTACTCTTTATATTTAGAAATATGCTAAGATTGAATGTAAATTTTAGTTAATATTTTAATCAATGTATATTTTTATTTTATAATTTAATAAAATCAAGTCCTCTATAAATAAACCCAACAAATATTTTATTACAACAATAATTTTTTATTATTATTTCTTTCTAACTTTTACAATTTTTTGTTGCTTATTAGTTATAAACATTTCAATCAAATTTATTTTGGAGAGAGGAATAAAAGTGTGAGGAAAAGGAGAATTGTGTACTGATTATTGATTACCCTAAAACAGTACTGCAAAAATAGTTTTGCAAATCCAATAAGACGTATAGTAATATGGAGAATTTTTCAGAAAAAGACGAAGCCTTACATAGTGATAAGCCCAAAGGAGTAAGAAAGTGGGCTCAATCTACAACTACGAGGGAAGGCCCAATCTTAGAACCCTAGGGAGCTCGGAGTACATTTCTCCGAAATAGATTCGAAGGTGGTTTGCCTGTTAACATTTTTGATTTCGGAGTGGAGGCTGACCAAACCCTAACAGCTCCTGCCCTCTCGTCTGCAGCCATGGTAAGTTGTAGCTGCTTCGTTTTTCTTGTCTTCCTTATCATTCCTTCCGGTCACCCCGCGCACGTCCTTAGTGTTGGTTAATGAATCTCAATCAAGCCTATTGACACCACCACCCTCGTAGCTATTTGATTTTCCGTATGTGTTTTTATATATTTTTGTCGCTTTACTTGGGGGCAAAGGTGAAAGATCTTGAACGATTTAACATGCTTATGTGAAGTTGAGGTTCGTGCATGAAAAAACTTGTTCCGAGATCATTAATAGATATGTTGAATGATGATACAGTCGTCAGCACAGTCATGTTCTTTTCCTCACTCCCTGGGAGGTTAATTATCGGTTTAGTGCTGTACGTCTGCACAGAAGTTTGGAGAACTAGAACTTGCGCCCTCATTTATTTTCTCGTTTATGATTGACCGTAGCGTAGGGTGTGTTCTGAATTGCTAAGAAGCCTCGAAGATGATCTCCTTTATTGATGGATTTGGCTTTGTTTTGTACAATTGGAAAAGGTTTATGCCTCTGAATTTTCTGGTCATACTTCTAGCTTCTGCTAGCTAGAAGCCTCATTGTTTCCTGATTGGTTATCTGAAAAACCACTGTCAATTAATTACTGGTATTGAACATGCCCACCATGGAGTTCAATAATAACATAGAATCCCATTACTGGTTTGGACTCTGCTGAATGCACATGGCATTGTAGGTGAACGTTCCAAAGACAAAGAAAACCTACTGCAAGAACAAGGCGTGCAAGAAGCACACCTTGCACAAGGTGACCCAATACAAGAAAGGGAAAGATAGTTTGGCTGCCCAGGGAAAACGTCGTTATGACAGGAAGCAGTCTGGTTATGGTGGTCAGACAAAGCCTGTCTTCCACAAGAAGGTTAGTGATACGTGCTTCAAAGCTATTTGTAATATAAAACTATGATTGCTGAAGAAAGGCCTGTAGTTTTTTAATGTGTAATGATTCTGTTTACAAGTTTGTGTACTTTGACTAAAACCTACTCAGGCTAAGACCACAAAGAAGATTGTGTTGAGGCTCCAATGCCAAAGCTGCAAGCATGTGTCCCAGCACTCAATCAAGGTAAGAGTATACATATATACATATACATATACATATATTACTGTGACCTTGTGCTGACTCTGCTAAATTTACTTATTGGTCCTTGTCTTATGATGATATCTTGGTTGATTCTTTGGTGTTTTGAACTTGTGCAGAGATGCAAGCATTTTGAGATTGGAGGAGATAAGAAGGGCAAAGGAACCTCTCTGTTTTAGGGTTATTAGTCATAATCTAGGAGGAGGTCGAGGATGTTTTTGCACCCGTTTTTGTTTTTAGTTCAATTTCGTACGATGGTTACACACTACTGCTGCCATTTTCCCTTGGCTTTTACTGTCTGTACCTTAAAGCGGTAAAAGTGTTTTTTGCTTACTTGCAATATTTTCTAAAAATATTTATTCCTAGTAGAAAACATATGGGTTTGAACTACACGAGATGCGTTAGTTTACAAGTTGATCTGTGTAAAGGGAAACAAACACCAGGGACCCCATTGACGTTATGGTCGAATACCGATTTAATATATGAGAAACCTACTACACTAGCACCATCACGTCTAGCAACTGCTGTATGTGGTTCAGTTGTGTCCACATTGTGGTCTGCTAAACATGCTCTCTATCAATAGAAACAATTGATCTAGACATGTTAAACAATAGTTTGCAAATACTGCAACTTGCGTCACAAACGATGAGTCATGCATTTGACAAGATTATTACCAGTTGGATCCTTGTTACGGTCAGATGTAAATGCCTTCTATCAAAGGTGGACACCCTGACTCATTAAAAACCTCAAAGGATCAAGGTCCCTCGCCTGCGCAACACCTATGGCTGAACCTATATTCTTGATATCGCATCCGTTTGTGGTCGGTTGCTAGGTACAACTGTCATTTTGGTGTTAGTAGAGCGCATTCGTTGAATTTAATTACAGAAATGTCATTAGATTGTGAAATACCCCTTAAATTAATTTAAATTAATTTAGAGGATTTCTTTTATTAAACCATAAATAATACTATTAAATATTAAATTATTGTATGGGATTATGAATATTAAATTATTATATGGAATTATGAAAATTAAAATAGGGGATTTCTTCTATTTAACCCTAAAGAATACTAATAAACATTAAATTATTATATATTATTATATAGTATTATGAACTTAATAATAAGATTTATAAGTCAATTAAATCTTGGAAAAATTTCTAGACACTCCAATTATATTATAAAGATTTTAGAAACATTTGGAGCATTGGTTTAAATCATAAAATTCAATATAAAATCGAAGAAACCTTAAAGCTCCTTAAGCCTTGCTAGGGTTGACATTTTGAGAATGGTCAAACCAGCCCATGAAACCTAAACCAATAAAAAGGTTATGGAAAACCAAGAAGATTGATAAAAAGAACGTCAAAAACGGATCATCCTAGCCAAAGTTATGATAAAATGAAGTTTAGAGTCAAAATTTTGCAAAAAATGCTGATGTGGCATGGTTGCTGACTCACCAGCGCACCTCGGGAAGCGTGCCACGTCAACCTCGCCGAATTCCTCTAAAAATTCGGCTAAGTCTTCAGAACTTTGCCCTAACTTGTGACACCGATATCTCTCTCGTGTTTGAGAATTTTTGAGTGTCGTCTTCTTCATTCTCTTCTCCTTAAACTCCTCTTTCCAACCATAGCCCACACTCGACCTAACTCTTTCTACATCTGCCTCAAAATTGATCTGAAGTTGCCTCCCCGAACACATTCAACCCAGATTTCCAGAAAAACGTAATCGGTAAGGTAACTTCGTCTCGTCATAATTCGTGTTCTTTAGCTTGTTGTGTAGATCTCTAATCCCTCTACAACTCTTATGTTTACACCCAAGGCTAATTCCCAACCGTGTGCAAGAACGAAGCGTCTAAAGTTTCCATTTTGTCACGCACATAAAATCATAGAGAAAACGCAGGTATAAACTCGTAACTTTCAGTTTAGATTTCTTTCTGTGTATTGCAAATTAGGGTAAGTTCTTGCTATCAATCAGTAGATCTATATCTCCTCTTTCGATTGAGCCAAATAACACGTCCTAAATCAATTTGTACTGTAATTTATAGAGTTGCTGTAACACCCCTACCATTAATACAATGCTTACCGTCCAATCTCCTTACACATCAGATACACGCAGCGGATACATACTTACATACAGTGGGTGATACAATGCCGTTAGTCACCCACGTGACTAACAAGGCTACTACTTCTACTTACAGCATCGGTCTGATGGACCGGAATCCCGAGTACTACACTTCCACGACACATACTCCATTCATCAACGAATACTACAAGGTTCCATTCAGTACTTTACTCCTTCATAAACCATACAATACAAAATACATAACCGAGTTTACTAGGTTCCCAATACAATTACAATGCTTCTTCCAAGTTCATACATTCTCACTAAGAGGCTACTTACTACCCGTTCCTCACGCTACTTACTTCTAAATACAAGGGTGTGCCTCGGTCTCTTCCTTGACCATATTCGTTTCGGGTACCTGCACACTAAAAAAATGTCCCCCGAAGGGGTCAGCTTTCGCCGAGCATGATAACCGCATACCCCGCGTACTAGTGAGGGTACGCCGACCACTTGGTCGAATACATGTGGTTCGTTTTCATACAAACATACATGCATACATGCTCTTATACACAATATTACAATACATTACACAAGACATACACACATACATACACTTTATTGCATACAAGAAGTACAACATAAACCATCCAATACATACTTACCTTTTCCCGAATTACGCATACACATTACATACACAACATACAATACTTGTTAGCTTCATTGGTCCACCCGGGTTAATCGGGTGGAGATTACTCTTTTACTCGTTACTTCATACATACGCATACATACTCATACTCATACATACTTACGGATCCATACTTACTTACTCTTACTCAAGTTAAGTCGTCGGGACCTCCGGCCCTGGGGACTACTCCGTCCCACCTCCGGGATTTACTTGACTCACCAATCCGGGATGCTACCCATTTAAGGGATTTGGGCCGCGGACCAGTTTAAGAGTCAGGAATTGCAGCCAACCTCTTGTGACTCCTCATCCTCACGCGTGGCCGAAGCTATATCGGACTTCTACTCATTCCGGTTTACTCACTTAAGTTAGGAGTTAGGTAGTTAGGAATTAGCAGAAGTCATTCATTCAAGCCACAATAATACAATACAGACTCATATACACATCCATACAAAATACATTACAATATACAAGTACACTACAAAATACAATACACTCCATCATCATTCATATGTTTCATGAATTATACAAACTATTGTTCAAGACAAATATCAAGAACCATGTAAACAAGCACAAGTAAGTGCAATATAATCCGATTCGTGCATTTATCTTATTAGGTGGTCAAATAAGCACACAAATCGGGGTAACCAGATTAGGATACAGGGCATGAAGAAATCATACCTTTCACCGTTGTACTTGTATCCCAACGTTCCTCCGGTGTTCACAAATCAAATCCTATGATTTACATACAATCGAATAATTAATCTAACTATCATTAATTTAATTCGATTATCCTTACGTTTCCTAACTCATACTTACTAAGTCTTTACATTCCTATACTTACATTTTATTTACTTACTTTTCATTGTTTAACAATGGTATACTTACATATATGCACATATGTATAGGTGGGTATACATATACACATATATATACTAATCATAATCTTTTAGTTTTTTTTTTGTAAGTTTTGACCCGACCGACCCACCCTGGGTCAGACCATGGGTCGGTCGGCTGCTGCAGAGACTCCGAGTACAGAAAATTCCGACCCGACCGACCCAGCCAGGGTCGGTCCTTGGGTCGGTCCGTTACAGAAGCATTTCCCGTCTAAAAATTTCTACTCGACCGACCCAGGCAGGGTCGGTCCCCTGGGTCGGTCGGATGCAGAAGCTTCCGAGATTGCAATTTTTCGGGTCGACCGACCCTGCTAGGGTCGGTCCTAGGGTCGGTCCAGCCCAGTACTTATTTAATTACTCATTTTGAACTTCAAACTCTACTCAATTCACACCCAATCTTTTCCTACTCATTTCCACATGTTTCCTACATGTTTAAACACTAATTAAATCTTCTAATTCACCTTAGTTCATCCATCAAATTCATTACTAAATCCATCAACCAATTTACACAATTTCCTCACTTCCTTTCAACACTTATAACAGTTTTTTTTTCATCCTCTAATGCTACAGATTTTGCTACAACTCCTACCATTCAATACTTCCTCCACCAATGTCGCTCCTAGCATCCCAAATACCTCCTCTTACCATGACAATTCGTTTCCAAGCAATTGTACCATCTATACTCAAGTCCAACATTCTTTTTACCAATTCTTGTACACTAATCTTTCCTAGTTCTTCTATACAATTTGATACCTCTTTGCTACAGATTTTGGTTCCTACTTCCTCCATACATAATTTCCTCTCCTAATGTCATTTCCAAAGCCTACAATGCATTGCCTCACCTCTTCAAGTCCAACACTCATTCCCTAGGTAATGTACATAAGTTCTTCTAGTTCTTCCAATACCATTCAACAACTCTTGCTACAGATTTTACATTCTTTCATTCTCATACTATAGTCACCACTCCATGGTCATTAAACATCTCTACTATCCCCAATACATACCTTGGTTCTCCCATTCACCAAGTCATCCACAAGTGTACATTTCCTACTAAAATTTTGCCATAGTTCACCTATAATTCTCACCTATCCATACGCACATTTTCTCACCAAATTCATTCCTAAACTAGCCAAACCACAAGGGTTCTACCAGCAAATAAGTAATACAAATCCATCCAATTACTTTAATACTCCATCAAACATCAATACTAGTACTCATTCACAACCATTTGGCTCCAAGGCCTATAATTCACATACTAATGCACAAATGCTCAAACTTACTCACAAATACTCAAACTTCATAAACTTCAATACTAATACATTAGTTTGGGTTCTTTTATTTGTTTACCCCTTTCATTTCTCTAATGCATCGAAATTTAGCATTTAGGAAAGAGCTCTTACCTTAAGCTCTTATTTCCTCTTTTCTTTTCCTCTTCTTCTCTTCTCTCCTCCTTGCCCAATTCGGCCATATGGGGAATGGAGTTGCCAAACTCCATTCCCATCATCCAATGAACACAAAGCAACTATTATTAATATACTAACCCCTTAATTAATGTTAGTTCATAGAAATGCTTAAAACAAGATTCCTAGGGTTTACCTTTGGAGATCTTTGAGAGGGATTCTCACCCTTGAATCAAGAAGGGGGTTACTCCACCATTGGAGGGTTGAGACCATGCTCCAAAACAAGAGAAAAACAAGGTAAGGGAGAGAGACAAAATCGGTCACAACAAGGGATGGAGAAAAACGAGGTCTTTCATGGAGATTTTTACCTTGTTGGAAAGAGGAGACTCCAAGCTCCATAATGGTGTGCTTTTCTCTTTGAATGGGGTATACCCACGAAAATGAACTTCCTCATTTTTGGATTTTGAAAAGAGAGAAGTGTAGAGGAGGATGAGGGGAGTTCAAATATGTAGTTATTTTTACCTTTGGAGTTCAAGTGGAGCTAGAGCATGTGGAGGAAGAGGAGAAGCCATGGGAGGCTTGTGGAGCTCCATGAAATCGCCCAAACCAGAGAGAGAGGAGGGAGAAATCGGTGAGAGAGGGAGAAATGGGAGAGAGAAGAGGGAAAAGTGAGAATGAGAGGTGAGAGAGTGTTATTTTACTTTTTGTACTTTACTCTTTTGCTTTTTGATTTACTTATTTGTTAACTAGTTACATGTGTGTGTGAGGGGTTATTTAACCCATTAAAACCGGCCCCCTACAGTTACACTAGTTGGAGCGTTTTTCGTCTTTTACAGAAAACGCTTATTTTACCCGGTTTAGGTGTCGTTCACTAACCGGGCCGTTTTCGGAATTTCCTCGTTTAATTTTTATTAGTTATTAAGCTTCCATAAATGCTTAATAATTATTATTTAATGATTTATAATTTTTACGGGTCCGTTTGACCACTTAAAGTCACATTTTCGGGTTTTCTCGAAAAACGTGCTCTAAAGCTCTATTAGCGTTTTAGTTCATTATTTGGATTCGTTTTCTTCGGGAGTTGTTCCCATATATTGTTTAGGTCTTATTAAACCTTTAGAATCCATATAATACGCTAACCGAGGTCTCATACCTCCTATGGTTATTTAACGCTTATTTAGCGTTTTTCGCCCTTTTAAGCGTTTCTTTATTTCTTTTGGATTTATTTTTTCCTTACCAATATTGATTAGGTACCATTAGGCCCTTAAATACGTATTAGATTAATTTTAATCCCCATATTTAAGTTCGGGGTATTTCAATCTACCCCCTTAAGAACTTTGTCCTCAAAGTTGTTCGAGGTTATGGGATTACTATACTTGCTCCTTTATACTTGTCTAGTGCCAAAGTCATACATCCTTCCTCCTTACCATTCCCAATCTATTCCTCAGGGTCCCTACATGCCATACCATACCAATATACAATAGTTACTCCGATCCGCACTACTACTAACTATCCGGTTCCTCATTACAAAGTTCATACATACATACAGTGCAAAGCTATCCCCAAAGCGATGCAATACACATACAATCCCGCAGGCACTCCGGTCATCTCGACACAGGACTCCTCTATGTCCCACTGCCTTTGGAATAATACAACATACTACATTACTATCTTCTTCGGTACTCACTTCTAGCGGATCCTCATTCTCCATACTAAAGGAATTTCTTTCACCACTACCAATTAAAAATTTCTAAAACACACAACTTCAAATTCCAATTTATATTCATTACTTCTATCCTATGTGACTCTCGTGACCACTTAAGGGGAGCTTCAAGAATCGTTCGACCCTGATGTGATCAGCATCAGTGTTGAACTATCTTTCCACCCCAATTTGTGTTCGGTTTCCCTCGATCTGATCAGGATCAAGTTCGACTTCCCACATCAGTTTCAAACAAACAGATAGTTTGATTATTTCAATTTCCTATCTTTTTACTCTTCCTAGTCATGATTACAAATTCACACATCTCCAAAGGATGAAATTCAGTCCATCGATCATCCTCACTCTACTTCCCAAATGCTTTACTCCGTGGTTCAATACCTAAATGCTCACTTCATCGACTGTTACTACTTCCATTCACTACTCTCCTTCATCTCAAATATTCTAGCTAAGGACTACAGTACTTATGAAATTCAGTTGTTCTCAATTCTACTTCAAATGACGTACTTACGAATACACTACTCATGGCTACAATCCTCTACTACTCTTAATCCATTCGTACTACTTCCTTAAGGGTTACAATACTTGTGGAGCTCCGTCCACTACTCATTACTCTTCTTTGCTAATACTCTTACACTGGGTTACAAGATGGGTATATTCGCCCTATGGTATTTGCATGTCTAATGCTTAGTTACCACAATTTCACTATGAATGAATACGTATGTTTATATAACGTAAGTACCACTCATCGAATCAATTCTCATTTGTGCTATGCACATTATAGTTTTATGTGTTTTATTTATAAAACTTGCATTAAGCGGTTTTCGCTCTACCCCCCTTAAAAGGGATTACGCCCACGTAATCTCCCATATGTTAATATTAAACATTGGTTATTTAATTTGGGCAATCCGAAGCGTTTAGCTTCACTACGGTATACTATATACTATGCTCTGGTCAAAGGGTCTTAACCATACCAATGGTTTGGTCTTTGCACCAAGAATTCCTATATGAGTTTATTTAACTCATAATTAATTCGGTTCTAGCCTAACCGGCTTCAAGGCATTAATAGCCATTCTATTATACTTACTAGGTATATTGTCTCCTAGCTAGGGCCCACTAGCTTCTGCTGCGCGACCCTGATAGCTTGGGTTACTTACCCTTCGTGTTATCATTAATGTGCTATACATCACCTTTTTCTCCGTCTATTATGGGAATAAGGTTTACTAGACAAATGCGGTATTCTTTTACCGTGTTTGAACTCAATGAGTTTAAGACTTATAACCAGCTCTCTGGTAATCCACTGCACATACTTTTCGTGCTTCCACGATTATTCGTTGAGTTCCTCCGACTTATTGTCGGGCGAGGCTAAGCCACTATTTAGTTATAGTGCTTCCTCTGTTGTCAATAGCTTCTGGATTACACCAGTTCTTCTGGTTCAGTACAAGTTTTCTTTACTTGTATGACCTTGCATTGATATGCGTCGGTCCTAGTGACTTTCTTAAGTCTCCTTTCGCCTTTTATTCCAATGGAATTCACATCTTGTGATTGCTAGTGTGTTTTACACTCCTCGTGCTTCTTTGGCCTTAGGCCATGTTTGTTGGTGAAAAGAAGGGTTTACTACAGTTTACATTCTCCATATCCCTAGCCATCTCATTAGATCCTTAGCTGAACAAGTGCAATGCCAAAACACCCAGTCATACAGAGTGCAGAGGCGTAAACGCTTGGCAGTAAGTCACTTATGTGATAGGAAAGAATATTTCTGTCTGTCTTCTCGTACTTATACTCCGTGTCATTATCTATTACTCTGTCATAGCGGTCGCTTGTTGCGCACCGTATTCTTACTCATTGTACAACATTGCTTTTACTGTTTCTGTTACTGTGGTAGTTCCTTTTTACTCATTGCCATTGTCATTGGCACCATTTCCTTATGGTGTAAATACACTAGGAGTTTCCTGTGTTTGTGTGTATGACGGTTGTCGTAGCATACGGCAATCTTATTATCTTCCCAATGTGGAGATGTCTTATTCCACTTAGGTTTTATGTGTAGGTTAACTTACTTCACATTCTATCATCATTTGTGATACAATCTACCAAGTATCTTGGTTGACCAAGGGTAAAGCAATTTACCGGTTTACAAGCTCACTTGAGCGTTGGTCATTCATGGTGTGCAATGTGCACTCACATTGATTGTTTTTGACAATTACTGTCCTCCCAAAGCTGAGCATTGGTTTAGGCTCTGGCCGTGTAGTTTTTCTTGTATGTATATTACCAGGACATCCCACGAAACTTCAAGGGTTTTCTGGTCCCGTTCTCCAATTGGAGGGTATTCTATCACTGACAAGTGAAATTTTCTTGTTGAGGGGTTGTCTCCACTCATAGGTCTCATGACAAGGTTATCATATTGGTGTTTATACAACGGTTCACCACATGCTTGAGTGCATATGGAGTATGCTTACTCCTTAAGTCGTAATGGTTTGGAAAATCTCATTTCCTTTTTCCATCGCCCCTTGACAATATTTATAAGCGTAGGCTTATTGTTATAATAGATGAAAGCCTTTTCTAAGGGTTCACATCATCACCACGCTTCCGTTCATAGGAGACTCTCAGGCAATCTGGTGCTGATCAGTGCCTTTGGTAGTCTAGGGTATTTCCTGTTAAGTGAAATCCCTTCGGTGTCCTAACCGAATGTTCCCTTAGCTCATGTGCTCTTATCATGACGCTTGTTCAACTGCTGTTATCTCAGACACCCTTCAAGGATTGTTCCTGAGTGCTGTTAGTTGTGCCGTTACATCCGGCTAATGTTTACGATATGTTGTGTCTACTATACCACCTTGTGGTATTGTATTTGAGTTATTCCCTTTTGGTTTATAACGTCTCCCGTCGTTGGGTAGACCGTTTACACCTTCTCCTAGTGTTCTTGACCAGGTTTACATTCCTTTCCAATGATGGATTTTACTTTATGGTGATCTTGTGATTGCTCTTGGGAGTTCTGTCCCGTTTGTCGAGCATTGTGGTGTTCACGTTAGGCAACTGCCTTACTGTGTTGAGGCTGGGTATGCTTTCCAGCTGTCATATATTTGCTTGATGTCTTTGAGACATACCCAATGTCTATACTTACTAGTCTGTGCTCTTTGCACTTCTTAGTCCTTACTCCTTATTTTCCGATGGATTCTCTAAGTTCCTTACACTTGTTCCTTAACTGAGTTTCCTTCTCCTGGATTGTCGATGGTGTCCAGTTGTTCTGGTTAAAATTCACTCATGGTCCGTAGAACGGAGTTGACTACTTCCCGTGCGTCGCACACTACATGTATACATACGTGGGGTACCATATTGACACGTTACCACTTACCCAACTATATGTCGGGCCCGTTAGCTCCTTTGGAGTGCGGTTGTCCCACATCCTGTAACGGGTACACTCATAGTGTTCGCCACACGCCTAGGTGAAGTATCCTATTGTCAACTCCTCTTGTATCATTCTTTGATACTCACCGTAATGCTGTTGGTCTGGTTTTAAAATCCAAGGTTTTTAAAAGAAGGTTTGTGGTTTGGAAGAAAACTTGGTTTGAAAATAATGGTTCGGTGTTAAAAGATGTTCCGCATGGCATAGCCATGTTGGGGTCTTGACCAAGTCTAGCTTCTCGCTGACTGGTATGTTCTAAATACTGTGGTCGGGCCGTTAGGCCTTTCCAAGGTCCCATACGTCTGGTCGTCAGGATGTGTGATCCTGTGGTTGTTTCGTTACGGTCACCGTACATTACTATGTACTTGTGACGTGTTAGTGTTCCTTTACATATCTCTGTCTTTACTGCACTTGCCGTGGCAAGTGCGTGGTATTGGTGGTTTTCGGATAAACCTACACCGGTCACGGTATGGTTTTCACTGGTACTTGATAGTCTTGCGGACTTTTCCCTCGATCTAATCGATCTATAATTGGTTCACTCGATCCCTTAGGTAGCTTCTTGGTGGTCTAGACATGGCTATCGTATCTGGGTACTTCTCCAATCCTCGGGGATTCCCACTCTATTTGGTGTAGTGTCGTTCCTTGTGGCTCGTTCCCACACATCTGGTGGTTACTGAGCCTTCCTTGTTTAGGCACCACTCTCGTAGTTCTATTAGTTTATATCTCATGGTGGTTCTTGTAGTTGCCTCTCCGAGCTATTAGTGCCAGGTATTGCAACCTTAGTGGCGTTGTAGTTTTGGGGGTGTTTAACCGCTTCCGACTATGTCCTTAGTCGGCTAGCATTCCGTTGGTGGTATTACTCAAGTATACTATCCCGTAGACTTGGTCTCGGGTTCCGTTATTGCTCCCTTTTTCCGCGTCGTTGCACGCTTAGTGCTCCCTTTCCTGCTGCTGATTGGTTAGTCAGGTTTTGCCACTGCTAAGCACGTCGCCCCATGTTGTTGCATGTTGTAGTCTACTTATGGTTGGAGTTCTCATTCTTCCGCCATTAAGTGCGGGAATTGTTGTCCAGCCGGGATCCATTTCCGGGACTTCTAATTCCTGGAATCTACCATATGTCGGTTCCTGTTACCGTGTGATTGCTTCACAACTGCCAGATCGGGTTTCCCCGAGTATGAGAAGACTTTTCTTCTCTCTGGCGTCCTTTCCCAAGTTATACAGTGGGGTTTGCGGCGGGCGGGACTGGTATTGTAGGTATCCGGTACTCACCGGTAGTTCCTAACTCGCATATCTCTCATGCTAACACTCAGCCCTTAGTCCTAAGCTTCTAATTCCTAACTCGGTATTCCTAAACTCGGTATTTCCAGTCATCAGAGCGATACTTCGCTCTGATACCACTTTTTGTAACACCCCTACCATTAATACAATGCTTACCGTCCAATCTCCTTACACATCAGATACACGCAGCGGATACATACTTACATACAGTGGGTGATACAATGCCGTTAGTCACCCACGTGACTAACAAGGCTACTACTTCTACTTACAGCATCGGTCTGATGGACCGGAATCCCGAGTACTACACTTCCACGACACATACTCCATTCATCAACGAATACTACAAGGTTCCATTCAGTACTTTACTCCTTCATAAACCATACAATACAAAATACATAACCGAGTTTACTAGGTTCCCAATACAATTACAATGCTTCTTCCAAGTTCATACATTCCACTAAGAGGCTACTTATACCCGTTCCTCACACGCTACTTACTTCTAAATACAAGGGTGTGCCTCCGGTCTCTTCCTTGACCATATTCGTTTCGGGTACCTGCACACTAAAAAAATGTCCCCCGAAGGGGTCAGCTTTCGCCGAGCATGATAACGCATACCCCGCGTACTAGTGAGGGTACGCCGACCACGGTCGAATACATGCGGTTCGTTTTCATACAAACATAATGCATACATGCTCTATACACAATATTTACAATACATTACGCAAGGCATACACACATACATACACTTTATTGCATACAGAAGTACAAACATAAACCATCCAATACATACCTTTTCCCGAATTACGCATACACATTACATACAAACATACAATACTTGTTAGCTTCATTGGCCCACCCGGGTTAATCGGGTGGAGATTACTCTTTTACTCGTTACTTCATACATAACGCATACATACTCATACTATACATACTTACGGATCCATACTTACTTACTCTTACTCTTACTCAAGTTAAGCGTCGGGACCTCCGGCCCTGGGGACTACTCGTCCTACCTCCGTGATTTACTTGACTCACCAATCCGGGATGCTACCCATTTAAGGGATTTGGGCCGCGGACCAGTTTAAGAGTCAGGAATTGTAGCCAACCTCTTGTGACTCCGCATCCTCACGCGTGGCCGAAGCTATATCGGACTTCTACTCATTCCGGTTTACTCACTTAAGTTAGGGGTTAGGTAGTTAGGAATTAGCAAGTCATTCATTCAAGCCACAATAATACATACAAGACTCATATACACATCCATAAAATACATTACAATATACAAGTACACTACAAAATACAATACACTCCATCATCATTCATATGTTCATGAATTATAAAAACTATTGTTCAAGACAAATATCAAGAACCATGTAAACAAGCACAAGTAAGTGCAATATAATCCGATTCGTGCATTTATCTATTAGGTGGTCAAATAAGCACACAAATCGGGGTAACCAGATTAGGATACAGGGCATGAAGAAATCATACCTTTCACCGTTGTACTTGTATCCCAACGTTCCTCCGGTGTTCACAAATCAAATCCTATGATTTACATACAATCGAATAATTAATCTAACTATCATTAATTTAATTCGATTATCCTTATGTTTCCTAACTCATACTTACTAAGTCTTTACATTCCTATACTTACATTTTATTTACTTACTTTTCATTGTTTAACAATGGTATACTTACATATATATGCACATATGTATAGGGGGGTATACATATACACATATATATACTAATAATAATCTTTTAGTTTTTTTTTTTTGTAAGTTTTGACCCGACCGACCCACCCTGGGTCGGACCCATGGGTCGGTCGGCTGCAGAGACTCCGAGTACAGAAAATTCCGACCCGACCGACCCAGCCAGGGTCGGTCCGTTACAGAAGCATTTCCCGTCTAAAAATTTCTACTCGACCGCAGGCACGGTCGGTCCCCTGGGTCGGTCGATGCAGAAGCTTCCGAGATTGCAATTTTTCGGGTCGACCGAACCCTGCTAGGGTCGGTCCTAGGGTCGGTCCAGCCCAGTACTTATTTAATTACTCATTTGAACTTCAAACTCTACTCAATCACACCAATCTTTCTACTCATTTCCACATGTTTCCTACATGTTTAAACACTAATTAAATCTTCTAATTCACCTTAGTTCATCCATCAAATTCATTACTAAATCCAACCAATTTACACAATTTCCTCACTTCCTTTCAACACTTATAACAGTTTTTTTATCCTCTAATGCTACAGATTTTGCTACAACCCTACCATTCAATACTTCCTCCACCAATGTCGCTCCTAGCATCCCAAATACCTCCTCTTACCATGACAATTCGTTTCCAAGCAATTGAACCATCTATACTCAAGTCCCACATTCTTTTTACCAATTCTTGGACACTAATCTTTCCTAGTTCTTCTATACAATTTGATACCTCTTTGCTACAGATTTTGGTTCCTACTTCCTCCATACATAATTCCTCTCTAATGTCATTTCCAAAGCCTACAATGCATTGCCTCACCTCTTCAAGTCCAACACTCATTCCCTAGGTCATGTACATAAGTTCTTCTAGTTCTTCCAATACCATTCAACAACTCTTGCTACAGATTTTACATTCTTTCATTCTCATACTATAGTCACTATTCCATGGTCATTAAACATCTCTACTATCCCCAATACATACCTTGGTTCTCCCATTCACCAAGTCATCCACAAGTGTACATTTCCTACTAAAATATTGCCATAGTTCACCTACAATTCTCACCTATCCATACGCACATTTTCTCACCAAATTCATTCCTAAACTAGCCAAACCACAAGGGTTCTACCAGCAAATAAGCAAATACAAATCCATCCAATTACTTTAATACTCCATCAAACATCAATACTAGTACTCATTCACAACCATTTGGCTCCAAGGCCTATAATTCACATACTAATGCACAAATGCTCAAACTTACTCACAAATACTCAAACTTCATAAACTTCAATACTAATACATTAGTTTGGGTTCTTTTTTTTGTTTACCCCTTCATTTCTCTAATGCATCGAAATTTAGCATTTAGGAAAGAGCTCTTACTTAAGCTCTTATTTCCTCTTTCTTTTCCTTCTTCTCTTTCTCTCCTTGCCCAATTCGGCCATATGGGAATGGAGTTGCCAAACTCCATTCCCATCATCCAATGAACACAAAACAACTATTATTAATATCTAACCCCTTAATTAATGTTAGTTCATAGAAATGCTTAAAACAAGATTCCTAGGGTTTACCTTTGGAGATCTTTGAGAGGGATTCTCACCCTTGAATCAAGAAGGGGGTTACTCCACCATTGGAGGGTTGAGACCATGCTCCAAAACAAGAGAAAAACAAGGTAAGGGAGAGAGACAAAATCGGTCACAACAAGGGATGGAGAAAACGAGGTCTTTCATGGAGATTTTTACCTTGTTGGAAAGAGGAGACTCCAAGCTCCATAATGGTGTGCTTTTCTCTTTGAATGGGGTATACCCACGAAAATGAACTCCTCATTTTTGGATTTTGAAAAGAGAGAAGTGTAGAGGAGGATGAGGGGAGTTCAAATATGTAGTTATTTTTACCTTTGGAGTTCAAGTGGAGCTAGAGCATGTGGAGAAGAGGAGAAGCCATGGGAGGCTTGTGAAGCTCCATGAAATCGCCCAAACCAGAGAGAGAGGAGGGAGAAATCGGTGAGAGAGAGAAATGGGAGAGAAGAGGGAAAAGTGAGAATGAGAGGTGAGAGAGTGTTATTTACTTTTTGTACTTTATCTTTTGCTTTTTGATTTACTTATTTGTTAACTAGTTACATGGTGTGTGAGGGGTTATTTAACCCATTAAAACCGGCCCCCTACAGTTACACTAGTTGGAGCGTTTTTCATCTTTTACAGAAAACGCACGTTATTTTACCCGGTTTAGGTGTCGTTCACTAACCGGGCCCGTTTTCCGGAATTTCCTCGTTTAATTATTTTTATTAGTTATTAAGCTTCCATAAATGCTTAATAATTATTATTTAATGATTTATAATTTTTACGGGTCCGTTTGACCACTTAAAGTCACGTTTTCGGGTTTTTCGAAAAACGTGCTCTAAAGCTCTATTAGCGTTTTAGTTCATTATTTGGATTCGTTTCTTCGGAGTTGTTCCCATATATTGTTTAGGTCTTATTAAACCTTTAGAATCCATATAATACGCTAACCGAGGTCTCATAGCTCCTATGGTTATTTAACGCTTATTTAGCGTTTTTCGCCCTTTTAAGCGTTTCTTTATTTCTTTTGGATTTATTTTTTCCTTACCAATATTGATTAGGTACCATTAGGCCCTTAAATACGTATTAGATTAATTTTAATCCCCATATTTAAGTTCGGGGTATTTCAGTTGCATAGTTGGCTACCCAAACAACTCGTAATGGTCGAACTTTTCCAGAAACCCGAATTCAAAATTCTTCGTTGGCGTGATTCCGGTGAGTTTCTGATCAAATTTTTCCGATGTTGTCGTTCGTATGTTCATTACCGGTCAAACCCATGTATCAATTTCGTCTATTATGCACTATACTAAGAGAATTTGGCAAATCAAAATTCGAACTGACATAGAACCCTAACTTCGAACCCAGAATCGTTTTTTCGATTTCATGCACCATAGGTCGTAAAATTGGTACCTCTGGAATCGTAGTTTAATTTCGAAACGATTGGAGGAAGAATCAACGAATTTGAATCTGTAGATTGTGAGAAATCGGTGAATTAGTACTCGGGATCCAGTTGTGTTTCTCTGATGAACTCGGCGTTTCAGGGCCATCCGATCGTAGTTAGATGGGACGGACGGCCGAGATTAAAACGTGGATAATTATTGATATATTAAGTCATATAAATTCCAGAATAAAACCCTAACTTGTTGAATTTATTTAATGGCCTTCCCTAATGTATTTTGATACGAAAGTTTAACCATAGATTCCTTATAAAATGTAGTTTATTTTCATGTAAATTAATATTGGTTTTGAGTTTTTAAACGTAAGTTATAATTTTTATAAATTTTGAGTATTATGGAATTATTTCGATAATTTAAAAAGATATTTTTATGAAATAAAATTTTTGTAATATGTATGAAATATCATATTTACTTTATATTAAATTTGGGAATTTTTGGATGAGAATAAATGGGCTTAAAAATTGTGTTTATGAACTTTTCCTAAGTTATCTTATAATATATTGTTTCTAATGTAACAAAAATTAAAGTATAGATGATTAATAAACTTTATAGGTTGAGAATAATTCAATAAGACTAAACTAACATTAAATGCAGAATTTTAAGAAATATTTTTAAGTACAAACTTTTAAGTGAAGTATATATATATATATATATATATAAATATAAGGAATAGGATAGTAACATATGTTAAATCAAGGAATTTAATTACTACGCTATGTTTGTACTAACTTATATAATGTGGAGGTTAATATACTTAATTAAAGCCAAGGAAAATACCTTATTTTGTAAACCATGTATCGGATTTGGATATGTTTTAAAGTTATAAAGATAATTAAAATACAATTAAATTTCTTAAAGAATGTTTTGGATAAATCTAATATTTATATATATATATATATATATAAATACATTTTAAAATAGATGAAGGAAATAACCTTCTTGTGGGAAAATATAATAAGAAGAATATATACTGAACTTTAGACTTTAATCAGTGTTGTAATAAATAGTCAACGATAACTTAAGAGTTTAATTAAACTAACCCTATGATTAGGAGTAAGTAATCGAAGTAAAATTAAATGTACCCTTAAGACAAATAAACTCAATGACGTAGATGGTCAAGTAAAACCTGCAACTAGATCGAGGTTGCACGTTCGAAACTCATGGAATCTTTTTTAGGGAATTTAATTAAGGGGGTTGCTATTCGCAGTACAAAATTACTAATCACCGCAGTACAAATTTTTTTAAAATCATATTAACGTTGTAACCATGTAATGATGTGTCCATGTGTTTTTTTTTTCAAAAAATTATATCTGAAAGTAATTAACCCAAGAAGTTTGTAGTTGATTAGTACTGACTTTTGCTAGTTACTTTTTGTTGTTATCAATACTGGAATCTTTTTTTTTTTAAAGTGTTGGATTACATTTTTATGTGTTTACACTATTAATATGATTTAAAATTAATTTGTACTGCGATTAGCAAAAACTTTACTATTTGCAGTACAAGTTTTTTTTTTCACCAAACTTAGTTGAATAAGTTGGAATGTTGTGGGGAGACATTTTTTCTGAAACAAATGAGAATTGAATGACCAAATTTCAGTCACAATGAGTAAAACAACAAAGTTGGAACAACTAAGTTATAACAACTAAGTTAAAGAAAAACAAAGTTACAACAGCTAGGTTAAAGAAAAACTAAGTTACAACAACAAAGTTAAAGAAAAACTAAGTTACAACAACAAAGTTAAAGAAAAACTAAGTTACAACAACAAAGTAACAGAAAAACTAAGTTACAACGAGTTACAACATAATTGATATTATCAATCATCATTACTACCAACTGACTCATCACTCTCACCTTCATATGAATTGGAGAGTGATTCGAGTTCTAACAAAATGGAACTATCATGCACTTCATTGCTTGCAACTGACTCCATTGAAAAATCACTGTTGTCTTCATATGAATCTAGGAGTGATTCTGCTTCCCACAAGATTGAACTGTCATACCCCCACCCAGTCATTACTTCTAGTAGATTCTTCTTGGTTGTGGAGTTCCTGGTTGTGGATTGATTCATTATCCACCATTGAAAATCACTCTCTTTTGTATCGGAAAGGAATTCATGCTCCCATATGACATTAGAAGTGTTTTCGGAATTTGATGAGTGACTCATGATAATGTGAATGGGTTTGAATTTGAAGGAGTTGGTGGTGTGGAAATATGAATTGTAAAGAATCAGTAGAAACTCTACTCCTTTTATAGAGAAAGCACAAGCTCCAGATTTTTGCTTAAAACATTATGCTTGTGTCTGATAGTGACTCTGTCCTTAAAGTTGATGCTGAAGCTAATAGTGACTGTTGTCCTTACATGTATTCCCCATACATTTGTGAAATGTCATTTCGTACCTTATATAGTCTTACATGGTGGTGGTGTGTGTGTGATCATGTCTAATAGTGACTATGTCTTTACATGTAATGCTGAAGCTAAATAGCCATGTAAGAAGGCACATACTTGTATTCCCCATAAAACTGAAATGTCATTTTGTACTTTGTATAGTCTTACATGGTGGTTGTGTGTGATCATGTCTAATATTGACTGTGTCTTTACATGTAATGCTGAAGCTAAATAGCCATGTAAGAAGGTACATACTTGTATTCCCCATAAAATTGAAATGTCATTGCGTACCTTCTGTAGTCCTATAAGGAATATTATGGGTTGGCATACTAGAATGCAATAGCTGTGTAATAATGTACATGCATGTCATCCCTTTTAAGACACTAATTGAGCTCAATTAAGACACTAATTGAGCTCACTCGTGTCAAATTAAGACACTAATTGGCTCAATTAGTGTCTTAATTTGATAAGAGTTTTTGCATTTTTTATTTCCAATACATGTGGATATTCAGTTCTCATGACATAAACATTGGGTTATTTCATTTGGTAGAATGGTTCTACATATAACGTTCTTCGGTTTCATATAGCGTTCTTTGGTAGATGTTTGGACGTGAAATAAACATGTCGTTATACTTTTCTGGATTTATAATCTTTGGTAGATGTTTGGACGTGGAATAAAATGTTGTTATACTTTTATGGATTTATAATCTTTGGTAGATGTTTGGACGTGGAATAAACGTGTCGTTATACTTTTATGGATTTATAATCTTTGGTAGATGTTTGGATGTGGAATAAACGTGTTGTTATACTTTTCTGGATTTATAATCTTTGGTAGATGTTTGGACTTAGAATAAACGTGTCGTTATATTTTTGGATTTATAATCTTGGTAGATGTTTGGACATGGAATAAACGTGTTGTTATACTTTTCTGGATTTATAATCGTTGGTAGATGTTTGGACGTGGAGTTTTTACATTTTGATATATTTTAGTTATTGTGACATAAACATTACGTTCTAACCGCTTCGTAGAGTTGCCGATTCCTATATTTCATCCTTCACATTTGACTGAACTCAGGCGCATGCTGAGTATGATGTGCTGAATTGCTTGAAGTTGAAGCCCAGTAAGGTAAATAATTGTATCTGTTTCTTTATGATGCACTTGTATATCTCCATATGAAGCTTTTGCATCAGTTTTCATCTATCCAGTGTTTGTATAGGTCTGAAAAATCTAGTCAGTGGTCAATCAAGTGCTGTTTGACTTCTGACGTAGTTATTTCCTGAATTATGTATCTAACTTGATTTTGAATTTATGGTCAAGACACCTACGAAGACTGCTGGTATGGTTGATATGAAATAAGGTTAGATGCATCTACATTTCTCTCATAGTTTTTTCAATCTTTTATGTTCAGTTTCTTGTAATGTGATAGTTAAAGAACAATGATGGAGCAGTCTCCTTGGAGCTTAGAATGCCTGGAAGGATGAAAAAACAAGGCAGTGAGTGGAGTTTCTGAAGCAGTATGGTGGGTTTGCTCTTGACTGATCAATTGATTAAAAAGGATGGTGATTTTAATCTCGTTGCTGATACTTTTATCCTTATCCTAACAAACTAGGTATCAAAAATGTTCAAAAAGCTTCCAAAGGAAACAAGAAAGAAGTTTGAAAAGAAAGGGTACTTCCCCCAAGATGGATACATCATCAAATACTTGCCTGTTCCACCACACTGCTTATCCATTCCAGATGTATCTGATGGAATAAGTGTCATGTCCTCGGTGAGTTATGGTGCTACTCTTTCTGCCATGCCCTTTGTTACCTTTTTTCCTAATGGTTTCATTCTTGTTTTCTAACTTATCTGCAGGATGTGTCTTCAGCAATGCTGAAGAAGGTACTAAGGAAGATTAAGGAAATAAAGAGTTCACGATCAGGTGAGCTTAACTTCCAAGCTCATGAAGATGAAGTCAATGCTTTACAGGTGGTTGTAGCTCAGTATCTTCAAGTGCGAGGCATTGGATAGAAGACTTAACATTTAGGAGCAATGAAGAGCAAAAGAAACGGTGCATTTCTAGAAATTTTTTGGCATAGTCTCCCCTGTTTTCTTCTTTTCCCCGGTTCTAAGAACCTCCACAAAATGAACCAGAAGGTGATCACCAGCAATTTCAACAATACGGTAACAATCACCAAGTCCACTAGAAAATAACTACATCCATACTGTATCTTAAAACAAACAAAAACATAAAATCCTAAACTATGCCCCTCCATACTGGTGATAGTACGAATCCCATATAGTCAAGGTACTGAGAACCTCATCTAACCCCTGTTCAGTTTGCCTCTGTTCCTCGTGCGGCATCTGCTAACGGTAGTAACGCCAGTCCCAGCTACGATTCCCAGGTAATAAAGGCCTACCAACCTCAGTTGCCTCATGCCTGAGCTATAACATAATATTATAAAGTTAGTCTAGCATTCATAAAATGCTATAATCAACAAATTATACAAAGGAAGAGATCAACTTACTATGGCGGGATCCGGCCGATGAACGAAGGTGTTTTCGTATATGTCAGGATTCATGATCTTCGGATGGGTGTGTTTGACGTACCAATCCAGATAATCTCCGTCACATGCATGTACGGCCGCCCGTGTCTTAGTGAACCCCGGAGTAGGTCCACACTCACGTGTTTTTTAAAAATTGCATTTTAGCCCCTTTGTACTTATCATTTTGCACCTAAAAGCCCTTTAACTCATTCTAATGCTTTAACTTTGTTGTAAACACATTATAAACTTAAAATACACTAAATAAAACAGTAGCCATTCAGCCTTAATAGCTACAACACCAAAACACCATAAAAATGACATTTAACCCTAACATAAGGAGTTACCTCCTAATACCCAAATGTTGATTTTTCAAGAGGCTTGCAGCTTGAAGTTTTCCTTGATCTTCGGCCCTATTTTCAGAGGAGTTTCACTTGGATTATTGGTACAAATTTCAAGCTTAACCAACTCTTTACTTTCAAGGTTTAGTTTGGAGTTTTTACCTTTACAAAGATGTACTTTTCCACACTTGTTTCCCTTGTTTTTCTTGGTTGTTTCAAGGGGGTTCCCAACCTCCAATTTCCTGCCATAATACAAGGAAAAATAAGGTTCAAAAAATAGAAGTATACACACCCCATAATCCATGGTAAAAGCTTAAGGCACAAAGATGGTTTTTAAGCTTGGTTTATTATGTTAGAGTGTCAAAATGGTGGTCTTGCTCCTTTAAAATTTCGGCCGACACTAGGAAAGCATGAAAGAAGTTATTTCTTGGTAGATCTAAAAGGGAATGGTGATTTAAGGATGAAAACATTAAAGCGCAAAACTTTACCTTAGTAAAATGACTAAGAAAATTATCGGTTTGACATTCGATTTACTACACTTGTTACTTAGTCACTTAACCTTTATTTTAAATTACCCAAAACTTGTAAAATAAGTTTATAAGTATATTTAGGTCATTATTAATCATTTTATACAGCAAGCACACCCTAGTTCCCTCATTTTACTCTTTTGACCCCAAAATTTCACAAACTTGACATTTAAGTACTTAAACCTAATTTTAACTTACTCAAACTTATAATATAAGTTCATAAACATAACTGTATCATTATAAACTATTTTATACAGAACAATTTCGGCCCTATACATAAATATCCCTTTAGTTTTCAAAAATTACATTTTAACCCCTTTTTACTTATCATTGTGTACATAAAAGCCCTTTAACTCAATCTAATGCTTTAACTTTGTTCTAAACACATTATAAACTTAAAATATAATAAACAAAACAGTAGGTATTCGGCCTTAATAGTTACAACACCAAAACTCCATTAAAATGACATTTAACCCTAACATAAGGAGTTACCTCCAAAACACCATTAAATTACCTTTTTAACATTCGATTTACTACACTTGTTACTTAGTCACTTAAACTTTGTTTTAAATTACCCAAAACTTGTAAAACAGGTTTATAAGTATATTTAGGTCATTATGAATAATTTTATACAACAAGTACACCCTAGTTCCCTCATTTTACTCTTTAACCCCAAAATTTCAAAAAATTGTCATTTAAGTGCTTAAACTTGTTTTAACTTAATCAAACTTATAATATAAATTCACAAACATAAATATATCATTATAAACTTTTTAAAAAATTTACTATTAAAAAAAAACCAAGTGAGTCACCCCAATAGACGGGGTGACACTCACTGGCTCATGTCAAGCGCAAGGGCGAGTAGCGAACAGAAACCACCGCCGCCAGGGTGAGTTCACCCAGATCATGTCAATATCTGAGGCGAGTAGCGAACAGAAACCACCGCCGCTAGGGTGAGTTCACCCAGTTCGTGTCAATATCTGGGGCGAGTAGCGAACAGAAACCACCGCCGCCAGGGTGAGTTCACCCAGTTCGTCTTAATATCTGGGGCGAGTCGGGTGTTTCTGTTTCTTCAGCCGGGGCGAGGCGCCGTCATCTCTGTGGTCGAGGTGAGCTCAATCTTCGCATGTCGACAGCAAGGGCGCGCAGCTCCAAGTCACCTCCAGAGGCGAGGCGAACCAGCCCAGCTCGTGTCACTGGCTGAGGCGAGTTCGTTCTGTTCGTTTCAGTAGTAGGGGCGAGCCGACTACACTAGTGTCGGTGGGAAGGGTGACTGAAACTCCATTAATGGAGTTTTAAGGTTTTTTTAGATTTTTATTTTGTAGATCTAGGCAAATTAATGAGTCTTTCAAAATTCTAACAACAAATTTGAATTCACAACATCAAGATCTATAACTTGCAAAAAAAATTGAAAAACTCACTGGAAAATTTTTCCGGCGGTGGTCCGGCGGCGGCTCTGGCGATCAGGAAGAGAGGATTCCGGCGAGGTATTATGGAGGAGAGATAGTGCGTGGGTGAGAAATGAAGGTACGGACACGTCCCGTTTATATATAACATGCGCGTTTTGGAGCGTTTTTGCAAAAAATGCTCGTTTTGACTTGTTTTCAACATATTAACATCGTTTCATAGTAAATACAAGAAAACATCAATATCGTAACATAAAATAACAATTATAACATCCAAACGCAACAAAAACGGGTTTAACGACTTTTACTACAATGAGAGCGTTTTTACCCGAACCTGGGATTTTCAACTACGTTTTCAGTACAACATTTCTGAAACTGTAACAATGTCTATAATTTAATCAAACGTAACATAAAACGTCATTTACCAATGTCAAGTTCCAATTATAACTTCGAACGCAATAAAAACGGGTTAACGTCTTCTAATACAACGAGAACGTTTTTACGGTTCACGATGATGAAATGATTTTTAAAAAACAAAAATTATGACATGATGTCACTACATATTTAAAACACTAAAATGATTTAAAAAAAATTTGTACTGCGGTGATTAGTAATTTTGTACTGCGAATAGCAACCCAGTTTAATTAAACACGAAAACGTAACACGGTCTTGGGCTGACCTACTGGGCCCAAGTCTATGAACTCCAAAAGCCCACTTAAACAATTCAAAGAGAGTTTGGGCCACTCTCAGGGTTAAACCTAAATCATTCCAGATTAAAATAAATGGGCCTAATGGAAGATTTAATTAACGAGATCTAGCCCAGATCCTTAAGAGAGAGTAATTGTAACCAGAAACTATAAACCAGTAAGAATGGAAGTTGTTTAGCGCTGTAGTTCCTTACTAATCAATACCTGGAACACACTAAATATAGGTGATTAGTGGAGGTTCGCATTTTCAAGTTTGGTTACTGCTTCTACACATACCAGGTACGATTTCTCGTACTCCGATACTTTTACTAACCGACTTATGAGACATTTTCGAAAAACGCTAACTGAGTTTAAAGGAATTTCAAAAGGAAACTGTTTGTGTGGCTAACTCAGCTTGGTGTAACTAACTGTGCCTTGAATGTGAAACTTACATGGTGTTTAGTTCCTTCTATCTGGTTGTTTCATTAGACATTAAGTGCCTAGGGTTTCCGCTTCTGCACTGTAACACCCCTACCGTTAATACTGTCATTGCCGTCCAATCTCCTCGTACATCCAGATTCACGCAGCGGATACATACTTACATACAGTGGGTGATACAATGCCGTTAGCCACCCACGTGACTAACAAGGCTACTACTACTACATACAGCATCGGTCTGATGGACCGGAATATCCGAGTACTACACACTTATCATACATACTCCAACGGTCAAATCAAATACTAGAACTTCCCATTCATTACAATACTCCAAGTCCAATACAATATAATACACATACCGAGTTTACTAGGTTCCAAATCAAATACAATACTCCTCCCCAGTTCATACATACTCACTAAGAGTCTATCTACTACCTATTCCTCACAAACTACCTACTTCCTGAATACAAAGGCGCGCCACCGGTCTCTTACCTTGACCGTATCCGCTTCGGGTACCTGCACACTAAAAACGTTCCCCCTAGGGGGTCAGCTTTCGCTGCATATGATAACCGCATACCCCGCGTACTAGTGAGGGTACGCCGACCACTTGGTCGAATACATGCAGTCCATTTTCATTCAAACATACATGTATACACGCTCCTGAATACAATACTATAATACTTACACAAGGAATACACGCATACGCTCCAACACATGCCAAGAAGTTATACAAATTCAACAATGCTTACTTACCTTCTTCCGAAATACACATTCACAATACATATACAAAGCATACTCATTACATACCCAATCCATACACAATACATATACAATGTCCAATACTTTGTTAGCTTCATTTGTCCACTCGGGTTAATCGGGTGGAGATTACTCTTTTACTCGTTCCATAGTACTTACGCATACATACTCATACTCATACATACTTACGGATCCATACTACTTACTTACTTACTTACTCTTACTCATGTTAAGTCGTCGGGACCTCCGGCCCGGGGACTACTCCGTCCCACCAACGGGATTTACTTGACTCACCAATCGGGATGCTACCCATTTATGGGGTTTGGGCCGCAGACCAGTTTAAGAGTCAGGAATCGGATCCAACCTCTTGTGTCTCCTCATCCTCACGCGTGGCCGAAGCTATATCGGACTTCTACTCATTCCAATTTACTCACTTAAGTTAGGAGTTAGGTAGTTAGGAATTAGTAGAAGTCATTCATTCAACCACATACATAAATATTATTCATAGACACATCCATACAAAATACAATACAATGTGCAAGTACACTACGAGACATAATTACACTTCATCATCATTCATATATTTCATGAATTATACAAACTATTGTTCAAGAAAATATAAAGAACAATGTAAACAAGCACAAGTAAGTGCATTATAGTCCGATTCATGCTTTTATCTTATTTAGGTGGTAAAATAAGCACACAAATCGGGGTAACCAGATTAGGACGGGCATGAAGAAATCATACCTTTCACCGTTGACTTTGGACTCACCGACTCCCTTCGGTGTTCAACTATTTGAATCCTATCACATACATACAGGATGGTTAATTATCCATAATTAACCTTACTTATTACTTTCCTAAAGTTTCCTAGTTTATACTTACTAACTCTTTGTTACTTAAATACATTTACTTAAGTTACTTACTTACAATTATTTTCTAAGCTTGTTATAGCCTTAATGACCATTAAACATCATTAATTATGTCTTAATCATCTTATACAATCATTACCCATCCTTACCCTACCTTAGAATAGCTTTAGAACACATTCTGGAAGGTTTTAGTAGGGTCCGGTTAGTGTCCGGGTTTACAAACCGGACCATAATGTTTGGTCACTCTCGGGTGGAATTTAAGTGTGGTCCGGGTTTAGGGCTGGGTTTACAAACCCGGACCATGCAGTATAGTTCTCTCGGGTGAAAAATTTGGGTGGTCCGGGTTTAGGGGTTGGTTTGCAAACCCGGACCATTCCTTTGCAAAACTCTCGGGTGTATTTTAGGGGGTGGTCCGGGTTAGTGTCTTTGTTTGTAAACCCGGACCATCCCTCTGTAAAACTTTCTATCGTGTTTTCATGCTAGTCCGGGTTTGTGTGCTGGTTTGCAAACCCGGACTAGTTACAGTATTGCAATATATATAAGTTTTTGAGTTTGCTTAAATTCCAACTCTACCATCTCTTCCCATATTCCTACATATAATCTAGCATATTTTAGCATTGATTAAGCACTTTAAACTAGCCTAATCCACTCTACCAAAATCTTTTATAAAATACACTCCACTGTTACATTTTTCTCCACTGTTACAGTTTTGTTCTTCTCCAAATGCTACATTTTCCTCTTCTTCCCACTACTCCTATGGCTCTTCTGTTGCCTCATTTGCATTATACTCAACCTAAGTCTTACTCAGTACAATGCTCTTTTCACTAAATCCTTCATACTAATTCTTCCTTGATTCTCCAACACATTTCAATACTCTTTGCTACAGATTTTACATCTTTTCATTCTCTTACCACAACTACTACTCCTTAGTTACTAAATCATCTCTACTAATTCCCAATACACACCTTGGTTCTCCCATTCACCAAGTCGTTCTTAATGCACAATTCCTACTAAAATTTTGCCATAGTTCACCTACTTTTCTTACTTATCCACACATCTCCTTTTCATCAAATTCATCCCTATTCTAGCCAAACCACAAGGGTTCTATCAGCACACATACAAAATCTCAATACACCAATACTTCCTCAATTACAACACCAATACATCATTACTTCCTCAATCCACCATACTAACTCACATACACAATTTACTTGGCTCTAAGGCCTACAATCCCAATACAAACTCATAAATACTCAAACTTCCACAAACTACGATACTAATACAATAGTTTAGATTCTTTATTTGTTCACCCATTCCCATTACTCTAATGCATTAAAATATAGCATTGAGAAAGAGCTCTTACCTTAAAGCTCTTATTTCCTCCTTCCTTTTCTATTCCTTCTTCTCTCTTTGTACAATCGGTCACATGGGGAATGGAGTTGCCAAACTCCATTCCCATCACCCAATACACACAAAATAAGTGCAATTAATATACTAACCCTTAGATTTATACTAATCCTTTGAAATGTTCAAAACACAAATTCTAGGGTTTACCTTTGGAGTGTTTTAGGAGGGGTTTTAGCCCTTGGTTTGAGAAGATGATTCCACCACCATTGCAAGGTTAGGATTATGCTCAAAAGAGAGAGAGAAAACAAGGCATTACATAGGGGTAAAAATCGGTTATGAAAGGAAATGGTGAGAACATGAGTTTTTCATGTAGATTTTTACCTTAATGGAGAGAGGAGACTCCAAGCTACACATTGATGCCATTTTCTTCACCAATGGGGTATACCCACGAAAATCAACTTCCTCATTTTGGATTTTGAAAAGAGGGAAGTGTAGAGAATGATGAGGGGATGAAGAATATGTGCTTACTTTTGCATTTGGAGTTCAAATGTGATTAGCGCATGCAAGAGAAGTGAGGTAGCCATTGGAGCTTTCTTTGGAGCTTCCAAAATCGCCCAGCAGAGGAAGAAGAAAGGGAATCGGCTGGGAGAGAAGAGAGCTCACCCGAGAGAGAGGGGAGAAATGTGAGGTGAGAGAATTTTTCTTACTTTTGTACTTTTCTTCTACTTTTTGCTTTTTGCTTTATTTATTAGTTAGTTGTGTGAGTGTGTGAGAGAGGGGTTAATTAACTCATTAAAAACGGCCCTTCACATTACTACTAGTTGGAGCATTTTCGTCTTTTACAGGAAACGTCCGTTATTTTACCCGGTTTCGGTACTATTCACTAACCGGGCCCGTTTTCCGGAATTTTCTTGTTTCTTTATTTTTATTGGTTATTAAGCTTTCGTTAATGAATTATTGTTATTTGATGAATTATAATTTTTACGGGTTCGTTTGACCACTTAGAGTCACGTTTTCGGGGTTTCTCGAAAAACGTGCACTAAAGCTCTATTAGCGTTTTAATACATTATTTGGATCCGTTTTCTTCGGGAGTTGTTCCCATCTATTATTTAGGCCTTATTAAGGCTTTAGAATCCATATAATATGCTAACCGAGGTCTCATACCTCCTATGGTTATTTAACACTTATTTAGCGTTTTTCGCTTTTTAAGCGTTTCTTTATTTCTTTGGATTTATTTTTCCTTACCAAAATTACTTAGGCACCATTAAGCCCTTAAATACCTATTAGGATAATTTTAATCACTATATTAAGGTCAGGGTATTTCATGCACTCTGTAGGACTGAGTGTTTTGGTATTGCTCTAGTGTAGCTGATGATCTAGTGGGAATATGGGAAATGTCAATCTTGGTAAATTCTTCCTTTGACTCTAGATAGTTTCATCCATGAGCCGAGTATTTTGTTGTGACGTGCAACCGTCTTCATTGGTATCAGTGACGGGCTGTATATCCCCTGTCCTAAAAGGACGTAGTAAACAGTGAGGGACTGTATATCCCATGTCCTAAAAGGACGTACTTGGAGGTGGGGGCCATCTCTCCCAGTTGGTTTTATTCCACTCTTGAGTTATGGTTCTTGGATTTCTCTCATTCATTCCTAGTCCTTGTGACTACCCGAGTCTTTCTACTCCTAACTGGAACTGGATCTAACACAAGCAATGGATGTTCACTGACTTATGGTGTGTGGTGTCTTTTAATTGACTAAATTTATCTTTCTGTTAATTATCCCTATCCTCAACTTGTTATCTTTGACTTGGTGATTTGGATGTGCCTTGTTCTTCTGTTTTTGTTTTAAGCGTTTGACTTCAAGTTATAGTTTATTTGAGAAATATGTTTAAAAGGTTTTGTTTTGGAGAATCGTACTAGTTCCATTCCAGGGAACTGACTCACCCCTCCCGGGTGGGCTTCTTGGTTTCATCTTGCAGGTACGAGTTGATATACAGGTAGCCACGAGAGAATGAGTGATTGGATGGGATTAGGTTTGTGGAGAGTTAATGTATTTTATTATATTATGTTTATGTTAAGTTTTCTCGAGGTTCAGACCGTGGCTTTTGTAATCTTATAAGTTTTAATTGGTGAGGTTTGGTGCCGGGTGTTTGGAACCCGATGGTCTGTTAACGCCTTTAGTATTTTATTTACGTTGTAATTATGTTAAATAGGGGCGTTACAGATTGTCAAAGTTAGTTATCTGAACTATATTGCTAAAAAATATGTTGTAAACAGTAATATGTTCATATAAGTCGTGTGTATTCCATTAGTTAAACAAAATAAAATGTCTGATTAATAAAACGTGATTTACGAACCAGGCACAATGTTCTAATTGGCATCGGGGTATTATGGACTTTTCATATAAGTTTAATGTTAATTGTGTCTGCAATTTTATTCTTCCCCCGCACCAATACCGTTGAAATACCCCGAACTTAAATGTAGGGATTAAAATTAATCTAATACGTATTTAAGGGCCTAATGACGCCTAAGTAATATTGTAAGGAAAAATAAATCCAAAAGAAATAAAGAACGCTTAAAAAGCGTAAAATGCTAAATAAGCGTTAAATAACCATAGGAGGTATGAACCTCGGTTAGCGTAATATATGGATTCTAAAGGCTTAACAAGGCCTAAATAATATATGGGAACAACTCCCGAAGAAAACGGATCCAATAATGCATTAAAACGCTAATAAATCTTGGCGCACGTTTTTTGAGAAAACCCAAAAAACGTGACTTTAAGTGGTCAACAGACCCGTAAAAATTATGAATCATTAAATAATAATTATTAAGCATTTATGGAAGCTTAATAACCAATAAAAATAATTAAATGAGAAATTCCGGAAAACGGGCCCGGATTAGTGAATAGTACCAAAACCGGGTAAAATAACGAGCGTTTTCTGTAAAAGACGAAAAACGCTCCAGCTAGTATAACAGTGAGGGGGCCGGTTTTTAATAAGTTAAAAACCCACACACACACTCACATATTAGCTAAATAAACAATGAGTCAAAAAGTAAAAAGTAAGTAAAGTAAAAAGGGGGACATACCTTTTCTCTCACCTCCAATCCCCTCATTTCTTTCCTCTCTCTCGCGTGAGCCTCCTCTCCCAGCCGATTCCCTTTTCTTCTTCCTCTGCTGGGCGATTTTTGAAGCTCCAAAGAAAGCTTCAATGGCTACCACACTTCTCTTGCATCCTCCACCTTCATTTGAACTCCAAATGCTAAAATAAGTACATATCTTCATCCCCTCGACATTCTCAACAATTCTATCTTTTCAAAATTCGAAAAGGCAGAACTTTACCTCCATGGGTTTTACCCATTCAAAGAGAAAATGGTACCAAAGTAAAGCTTGGAGTCTCCTCTCTCCATTAAGGTAAAAATCTACATGAAAAACTCATGTTTCTTCATCTTTCCTTGTAACCGATTTTGACCCCCATTGTAATGCCCTATTTTTCTCTCTCTTTTGAGCATAACTCCAACACTTCAATGGTGGTGAGAACACCTTCTTGAACCAAGGGCTGAAATCCCTTCTAAAAGCTTCAAAAGGTAAACCCTAGAAATTTTGTTTAAAACATCTCGATGCATTAACATTAATTTAAGGGTTAGTATGTTAATCTCACTTGTTTTGTGTGCTTTGGGTGATGGGAATGGAGTTTGGCAACTCCATTCCCCATGTGACCGAATTTGTGAAAGAAAGGAGAAGAAGGAAGAAAAAAAGAGGAAGGAGGAAAGAAAGAGAAGTTAAGGTCACAAGGTAAATGCTCTTACCTTGAGTTGTTGTATTGTGTAGTGGAACGGATTTTGAGTATTAGGAATGTGTATTGTATATGGGAATGAGCAATAAGTATGTTGTAGTATAATGAGGAAAGGTAATGTAACAGTTTTGAAGGTTTTAAAAGATGTTTAAAGACTTGGGAAAACATTGGGTAATGTATGTGTATGTGCAGGAGAAAGATTGTGGTATATTGAGTAGAATGATGTGTGACTTGATATGGGCATTTGAATGAATGTGTGAGCTGAGAATGTGTGTGGGCAATGTTAAAATATAGGGGAACCTCTGCCCAAATTTGTATAGAAATTGGAGGACTTAGATGTGGAAGGAGAAAGGGTAACCTAGGTGGTGACTAGGTGTAATTGAGGAGCTTATGTGAGCAGTTTTAGCAGTGTGAAAATAGATTGAGAATGGTTTAAGTAATGGGAGGAACTAGAGTGATAAGATAAGGTAATTGGAATGCTAGGAGGAGCATTAGTAGAAGGAGTATTGAATGGGAAAGGATAAAGGAAAAATTGTAGCATTTGTGGAGGAAGAAAACTGTATCAGAGGAGAGAATTTAATAGTGATGTGTGTTTTGTAACAGATTTTTATAGTGTTGGGTTAGGCTAGTTTAAAATGCTTAAACAATGTTAAAACATGCTAGATTATATGTAGAAATATTAGGGAAGAGATTGGTAGAAGTTTGAATTTAAACAAACTCAAAAACTTACATATATTGCAATACTGTAACTAGTCCGGGTTTGCAAACCAGAACACAAACCCGGACTAGCATGAAAACATGACAGAAAGTTTTTACAAGGGATGGTCCGGGTTTACAAACCAAGACACTAACCCGGACCACCCCAAAAATACACCCGTAAGTTTCTAAAACAATTGTCCGGGTTGGCAAAGTAGCACACAAACCCGGACGATGTCAAAAACTCACCCGTAGCATTTCCAAACAGAGGGTCCGGGTTTGTAAACCAGGGTGTAAACCCGGACCATGCCTATTTTTAACCCGTATGTTGTTCCAGTGAGTTGTTCCGGGTTTGTAAACCCGGACACCAACCCGGACCAACACCAAATTCCACTAGAATGTATTTTAAAGCTCAAGTAAGGATGGGTAAGGATGGGTAAGGATGGGTAATGATATTATAAGATGATTAAGACATAATTAATGATGTTTAAAGGTCATTAAGGCCATAAACAAGCTTAGAAAATAATTGTAAGTAAGTAACTTAAGTAAATGTATCTAAGTAACAAAGAGTTAGTAAGTATAAACTAGGAAACTTTAGGAAAGTAATAAGTAAGGTTAATTATGGATAATTAACCATCCAACTGTATGTATGTGATAGGATTCAAATAGTTGAACACCGAAGGAGTCGGTGAGTCCAAAGTCAACGGTGAAAGGTATGATTTCTTCTTCATGCCCTGTATCCTAATCTGGTTACCCCGATTTGTGTGCTTATTTGACCACCTAATAAGATAAATGCATGAATCGATGGATTATATTGCCACTTACTTGTGCTTGTTTACATTGTTCCCGATATTTGTCTTGAACAATAGTTCGTATACTTCATGAATATATGAATGATGATGATGTGTAATTGAACCTTGTAGTGTACTTGTATATTGTATTGTATTTGTATGGATGTGTATATGAATAATGTATTTGTGTATGTGGTTGGATGTTGACTTCTACTAATTCCTAACTACCTAACTCCTAACTTAAGTGAGTAAATTGGAATGAGTAGAAGTCCGATATAGCTTCGGCCACGCGTGAGGATGCGGAGTCACAAGAGGTTGGCTGCAATTCCTGACTCTTAAACTGGTCCGCGGCCCAAATCCCTTAAATGGGTAGCATCCCGGATTGGTGAGTCAAGTAAATCCCGGAGGTGGGACGGAGTAGTCCCCAGGGCCGGAGGTCCCGACGACTTAACATGAGAAAGAGTAAGAGTAAGAGTAAGAGGTAAGTAGTATGAGTATGAGTATGAGTATGTATGCGTATGTATGGAGTAACGAGTAAAAGAGTAATCTCCACCCGATTAACCCGGGTGGACCAATGAAGCTAACAAGACTTGTATATTGTGTATGTAATGAGTAGGTGTATTTCGGAAGAAGGTAAGTATGTATTGGATGGTATATTGTATTCCTTGTATGTAACGAAGTGTATGTGTATGCCTTGCGTAAGTATTATTGTATTGTGTATGAAAGCATGTATGCATGTTGTGTGAATAAATGAACTGCATGTATACGACCAAGTGGTCGGCGTACCCTCACTAGTACGCGGGGTATGCGGTTATCATGCGCAGCGAAAGCTGACCCCCTAGGGGGAACGTTTTTAGTGTGCAGGTACCCGAAGCGGATGTGTTCAAGGTAAGAGACCGGCGGCACAACCTTGTATCTAGAAAGTAAGTAGTTGTGAGGAATGGGTAGTAAGTAGTCTCCTAGTGAGTATGTATGAGTTTGGAAGAGGTATTATACTTGTATGAGGATCCTAGTAGACTCGGTATGTGAATTAAATTGTATTGTAAGGGAGTATTGTATGGAATGAAGATTGCAGTACTTATTTGGTAAATGGAGTATGTGTTGTAGTTATGTAGTACTCGGGATTCCGGTCCATCAGACCGATGCTGTATGTAGAAGTAGTAGCCTTGTTAGTCACGTGGGTGACTAACGGCATTGTATCACCCACATTATGTAAGTATGTATCCGCTGCGTGTATCTGATGTGTAAGAAGATTGGACGGTAAGCATTGTATTAATGGTAGGGGTGTTACAAAAAGTGGTATCAGAGCGAAGTATCGCTCTGATGACTGGAAATACCGAGTTTAGGAATACCGAGTTAGGAATTAGAAGCTTAGGGCTAAGGGCTGAGTGATGGCATTAGAGAGATGCTAGTTAGGAACTCCCGGTGTGTACCGGATACCTACAATACCAGTCCCGCCCACCGCAAACCCTATTGTATAACTTGGGGAAATACGCCAGAGAGAAGGAAAGACCTCTCATACTCGGGAAACCCGATCTGGCAGTAGTGAAATAATCATACAGTAAACAAGAACCTGACATATAGTAGATGCAAAGAATTGGAAGTCCCCGAGATGGATCCCGGTTGAACAACAATGCCCGCACTTAATGGCGGTAGAATGAACACTCCAACCATAAGGAGGCTACAACTTACAACAGCATGGGGCGACATGCCTAGCAGTCGCGAAACCTGGCTAATCAACCAGCAGCAGGAAAGGAATCACTAACCGTGCAACGAAATGGAGAAGGAGCAGTAATGGAACCCGAGACACAAGTCTGCGGGACAGCAGTAGCTAGATAATACCACCAATGGTATACCAACTGACTAAGGACATAGTCAGGAGTGGTTAACTCCAAAACTACGACGCCATTAAGGTTGCAATACCTGGCCAATATAGCTCAGACAACTGCAAGAACAAGCATGAGATATAATCCAATAGGACTACAAGAGTAGTGCCTAAACAAGGAAGGCTTAGTAACCACCACAGATGTGTGGGAACGAGCCACAAGGAACGACACTAAACCAAATAGAGTGGGAATCTCCAAGGATTGGAGAAGTACCCAGATCTACGACAGCCATGTCTAGACCACCAAGAAGCTACCTAAGGGATCGAGTAAACCAATTATAGATCGATAAGATCGAGGGAAGAGTCCGCAAGACTATCAAGTACCAGTGAAAACCATACCGTGACCGGTGTAGGTTTACCCAAAAACCACCAATACCACGGCAAGTGCAGCAAGGACAGGAACATACAGAGGAACCCTAACACGTCACAAGTACATAGTAATGTGCTGTGACCATAATGAAACAATTACTGGATCACAAATCCTGACACTGAAAGAATGGAACCTTGGAAAGGCCTAACGGCCCGACCACTGTATTTAGAACGTACCAGTCAGCGAGAAGCTGGACTTGGTCAAGATTTCGAACATGGCTATGCCATGAAGAACTTCTTTTAACACCGAACCATAGTTTTCAAACCAAGTTTTCTTTCAAAACCACAAACCTTCTTTTAAACCTTGGATTTTAAAACCAGACCAACAGAATTACGGTGAGTATCATAAAGTGATACAAGAGGAGTTGGCAATAGAATACTTCACCTAGGCGTGTGACGAACACTATGAGTGTACCCAATTACGGGATGTGGGACAACCGCACTCCGAAGGAGCTTGCGGGCCTGACATATAGTTAGGTAAGTGGTAACGTATCAACATGATACCCCACGTATGTATACAGGTAGTGTACGACACACGGGAAGTAGTCAACTCCGTTCTACGGATCATGAGTGAATTAAACCAGAACAGCTGGACACCACAGACAACCAAGCATAAAGGAACTCAGAGAACCCATCTGAAAGTAAGGAATAAGAACTAGAAGTGCAAAGAGCACAAACTAGTAAGTATAGACATTGGATATGTCTCGAGGACATCAAACAAATACATGACAGCTGGAAAGTATACCCAGCCTGAACACAGTAAGGCAAAAGCCTAATGTAACCACCACAATGTTCAACAAACGGGACGGAGTTCCCAAGAGCAATCACAAGATTACCATGAAGTATAATCCATCATTGGAGAGGATACTAAACCTAGTCTAAAACACTAGGAGAAAGCATAAACAGTCTACCCAAGAATGGGAGATGTTATACCCCTAAAGGGGATAGCTTAAATACAATACCACAAGGCGGTATAGTGGACACAACATGCCATAAACATTAGCCGGATGTAACGGCATAACTAACAGCACTCAAGAGCAATCCGTGAAGGGTGTCTGAGTTAACAATAGTCGAACAAGCGTTATGATAAGAGCACGGGAGCTAGAACGGACATTCGGTTAAAATACCGAAGGGATTTCACTTAACAGGAAATACCCTCAACTACTAGAAGGCACGGATTAGCACCAAATTGCCTAAAGGACCTCCTATGAACGGAAGCGTGATGTCACGACTTACCATGGAGCCCAGTAATACCTCCAACCTATGGGGTATACAAGGAGTGGAAACATGTATAAGCAGCTTGCAAAGAGCATAGCTTGCAACAATAAGGCTTAAAAGCCATCAACCAACTATGTTATGTAAACCTTAACAGTTGTAGAACCCACACCATTGATAACAAGACTTGAAAGAGATATTGTCTCATACGACAAGAAATCAACAACTGGACCATCAATTCAAACCCAACACCCGAGTGGCTTGGAGTAATGGCCAACTCAGTGTCACTGTCACTAGAACATCAGTCTAGTATACAGTTGACAAGTTTTAGATTACCTTCATGCCTTCTGTAGCAATGGTAACACAGAGGCATAAGAATCGTGATAATGCCAACATTGGCCTAGTCCACACTTGGACACTACGAGAAACCCAAGGGAAAGTACCCCTCGTTAGCCAAAGACCACCAATGTGGTGAAGATGTGAACCCTTAGAAAGGCTTCATCTATTATAACAGAAAAGCCTACGCATATAGATATTGCCAAGGGGTGATGGAATAAGGAAATGAGATTTCCAAACCGTTATGACTTAAGGAGTAAGCATACTCCGTATGCACCCAAGCATGTGCTGAACCATTGTATAAACACCAACATGGTAAACCTTGTCATGAGATCTATGAGTGGAAACAAGCCTCTCAACAAGAACTTCATTTATCAATGATAGAACGGGACCAGAAAACCCTTGAAGTTTCTTGGGATGTCCCGGTGATGTACATACAAGCAGAACTACACAGCTAGAGCCTATACCCAATGCTCAGCACGGAAAGACAATAATTGTCAAAACAATCAACGGGAATGCACATTGCACACCATGAATGACCAGCGCTCAAGAGAGCTTGTAACCGATAAATTACTTCATCCATTATCAACCAAGATACCTGGTAAATCGTATCATAAATGAGGATAGAATGTGAGGTAAGCTAACCTACACATAAAAACCTAAGTTGAATAAGACATCTCCACATCGGGAAGATAATAAGATTGCGGTATGCTACGACAACCGCCATACACACGAACACAGGAAACTCCTAGTGTATTTACACCATAAGGAAATGGTGCCAATGACAATGGCAATAAGTAAAGAGGAACTACCACAGTAACAGAAACAGTAAAAACAATGTTGTACAATGAGTAGGAATACGGTGCGCAACAAGCGACCGCTATGAGGAAGTAGCAGATAATGACACGGAGTATAAGTATGAGATGACAGACATAAATATTCTCTCCTATCACATAAGTGACTTACTGTCAAGCGTTTACGCCTCTACACTCTGTATGACTGAGTGTTTTGGTATTGCACTTGTGCAGCTAATGATCTAATGGGATGGCTAGGGATATGGAAAATGTAAACCGTGGTAAACCCTTCTTTCACCAACAAACATGGCATAAGCCAGCTAAGGAAGCTCAGCAACAGACCGTGCGGCCTGAGGCCAAAGAAGCACGAAGAGTGTGAAGCACACTAACAATCACAACATGTGAATTCCATTGGAATAAAAGGTGAAAGGAGACTTAAGAGAGTCACTAGGACCGACACACAGAAAACGAAAGGTCATACAAGTAAAGACACTTGTACTGAACCAGAAGAACTGGTATGATTCAGAAACTATTGACACCAGAGGAAGCACTACAACTAAGTAGTGACTTAAACTCGCCCGACAATAAGTCAGAGGAACTTACTGAATAATCGTGGAAGCACGAATAGCATGTGCAGTAGATTACCAGAGAGCTGGTTACAATCTAAAACTAATTTAGTTCAACACGGTAAAAGAATACCGCAATTGTTTAGTAAACCTTATTCCCATATTAGACGGATAAGAAGGCGATGCATAGCACATTAAGGATAACACGAAGGGTAAGTAACCCAAGTTATCAAGGTCACGCAGCAGAAGCTAGTGGGCCCTAGCTAGGAGATAATATACCTAGTAAGCATAGTAGAATGGCTGTTAATGCCTTGAAGCCTAATAGGCTGGAACCGAATTAATTATGAGTTAAATAAACTCATATAGGAATCCTTGGTGCAAGGACTAAACCATTGTTATGATTAAGACCCTTTGACAAGGGTATATTATGTAACAAACCGTAAAGAAGCTAAAACGCTTCAGATTGCCCAATTGAGTAAACCAATGTTTTGTAATAATAACATATGGTAGATTACGTGGGCGTAATCCCTTTTAAGGGGGGTAGAGCGAAAACCGCTTAATGTAAGTTTCATGAATAAAACACATAAACTGTAATGTGCATAGCACAAATGAGAATTGAATTGATGATTGGTACTTATGTTAAATAAACATAAGTACCCATTCACATCATAATCGTGGTAATTAGGCATGAGAGATGCAAATACCATAGGATGGATATACCTACCTTGTAACACTACGTAAGAGTATTAGTAAAAGAAAAGTAATGAGTGGTGGACGGAGCTCCACAAGTACCGTAACCTTTAAAGAAGTAGTACGAAATTATTGAGAATAGTAGATGAATGGAACCCATGAGTAGTGTATTCGTAGGTAAATTATTGGAAGCAAATTGAGGATGACTGAAATCTACAAGTATTGTAATTCTTAGCTAGAATATTTGTGATGATTGAGAGGAATGAATAGAAGTAGCGAAGGTCGATGAAATGAGCACTTAGGCATTGTATTCTGAAGTAAAAGTATTTGGAAGTAGAGTGATGATGATCGATGGACTGAATTCCATCCCTTGGAGTTGTATGAATTTGTATTTATGACTAGATGAGTAAAAGATAGAAATGGACATAATCAAATTATTTGGTTGTTTGAAACTGATGTGGGAAGTCGAACTTGATCCTGATCAGATCAAGGGAAACCGAACACAAATTGGGGTGGAAGATAGTTCAACACTGATGCTGATCACATCAGGGTTGAATGATTCTTGAAGCTCCCCTCAAGTGGTCACAAGAATCACACATAGGATAGAAGTAATGAATATAAATTGGAACTTGGAGCTGGATGCTTTAAGAAAGATTCTAATTAGCTGTTGGGAAGGATGTTCCTTAGACTGAGAATAAGGATTTGGTTTAGAAGCTTATACCGGAAAGATAGAGTGTAGCATATTCTATTATTCCAAGGTGCAGCAGGACAATGAGGAGTCCTGTGTCGAGTCACCTGAGTTCCTGCAGGATTGTGATGTGTATTGCATTGCTTTGGGGATAGCTTTGCACTGTATGTATGTATAAATTTGTAATGAGGAACCGGACGGTTGATAGTAATATGGATTGGAGTAATTATTGTACATTGGTATGGTATGGAAAGGAGAAATCTTGAGTAACAAATTTGGGAATTGTAAGAAGAAGGAATGTATGGCTTTGGTATTAGGCAAGTATAATGAGTGAGTATAGTAATCCCATAACCTCGAACAACTTTGAGGACAAAGTTCTTAAGGGGGTAGATTGAAATACCCCGAACTTAAATGTAGGGATTAAAATTAATCTAATACGTATTTAAGGGCCTAATGACGCCTAAGTAATATTGGTAAGGAAAATAAATCCAAAAAAATAAAGAAACGCTTAAAAAGCGTAAAACGCTAAATAAGCGTTAAATAACCATAGGAGGTATGAGACCTCGGTTAGCGTAATATATGGATTCTAAAGGCTTAACAAGGCCTAAATAATATATGGGAACAACTCCCGAAAAAACGGATCCAAATAATGCATTAAAACGCTAATAAAGCTTTGGCGCACGTTTTTTCGAGAAAACCCAAAACGTTACTTTAAGTGGTCAAGCAGACCCGTAAAAATTATGAATCATTAAATAATAATTATTAAGCATCTATGGAAGCTTAATAACCAATAAAAATAATTAAACGAGAAATTCCGGAAAACGGGCCCGGATTAGTGAATAGTTCCAAAACCGGGTAAAATAACAAGCGTTTTCTGTAAAAGACGAAAAACGCTCCAGCTAGTATAACAGTGAGGGGCCGTTTTTAATAAGTTAAAAACCACACACACTCACATATTAGCTAAATAAACAATGAGTCAAAATAAAAAGTAAGTAAAGTAAAAAGGGGGACATACCTTTCTCTCACCTCTAATCCCCTCATTTCTCTCCTCTCTCTCGCGTGAGCCTCCTCTCCCAGCCGATTCCCTTTCTCTCTTCTTCTCTGCTGGGCAATTTTTGAAGCTCCAAAGTGTGGAGGGTGATTTTTCGGTATGAGGGGGGGTCTATCTAAAATTGCCCCGGCTGAGAAGCCTAGATCCTATGAAATGCCATTCTGTGGAGGGTGAAAACCCGTTATTCATGGCTGCCCTCAAATACCTACTCTATCGTTCGTCTTTCCCAGAAAGCATAAAGGGGAATGCTAGTGAGCACTACACCCGCTCTCAATGGGCTCCACGCGGACTTATGCCCCTATAAGGCGGAATTGACTAGAGTCGCCGCCTAGTTTGACCTAAGGAACTAGGAAGGAAGGGAAGGAGGGTTCTAAGAACCGTTGGTTGACTCTGAAATTGTTGATAGGATTTATCTGGTCATACTAGAGATTCTGTGCGGGTTTGCACTGGGTTACACCCCTTGGAAGTGGCAATGACCACAACCTTGGATTGGTGCCCGAGGAAACCTCGGTCTCCAATTGTCGGGATTACCTTCTTTCAAAACCTTTTTAGAGAGATTCAATTAAAGCCAAAAGATCGGAATGAGTGTGGATTGAGGAGTAGGTGATTTTGAAGAATTTGAGGAGATAGGCTGGTCTCGAACTATTGGCTCGTGTGAATAGTCAAAGGGTGAGAGGTTTTGATTATTTTGAGGGGATTGGATTTGTCTCGGCTTTTGTGAAGCTAAGGGCATTTTGGTCATTCTTGTGGAGTTAAGGGATGTTTGGATCATTTGTTAGAGTTGAAGAGTTTCCCGGGTTTGTTAGGTTCATCTTTTAGAAAGGTCGAATTTTTGAGGTGTTTTGGGAAATCGAATGGGTTGAAGAGGAATTCGGGTTTTAAGGATGATTGAGTGTGGAAGAGGATATTTGGTTTGCAAGTATTCGGGTTTTGAAGATGTTTCAGGTTGCTGGGAGTTTTCAAGAATTGGAAGTCCTATGTGACTTAGAGTTGATTCAGAGGAGGGTTGAGAAGTGTTTATGGGTCCTAGAGCTCTAATGGAAATGTTAGATTGGTTTATTCAGAATTGTCTCTCTTAAATTTTTAAGACCGAAATCATTTTATCGTAAAAGGGCGGATAATCCCGAGGGATTACCCTATGTACCCCCTCGAACACGACACTTAATTAATGGTAAGTGCCGAGGCTCGAAAGATGGGGCAATGAATTTATGTCGAAGAATAGGATTCAGGGAGAAACACCATAAATGAGATGTTCCCGGTCGAACCCTAATAACGTCTCTAACTCCCGGGTTTTAAAACATTAAAACCGAAAACATTGAAATCGAGCGGAAGGGAGTTAGATGATTCTAAAATCCCGGCTGCAACTCGGAAGGTCGTTACTTCCCTAGCACCCCGCCTTGTAAAAATCTAGGCTGCAATTAGGGGAGGTTTGTCACCCTAATGCCCCGCCTAAAGAGATCCAGACTGCGACAAGGGAGGTTATGACCCCAGTGCCCCGCCTCGGATTTTTATTTTAGAAGGGAGACAAGTGATGTCTAACTAGGGAGAAAACATTTTGAAAGTGTTAGACATTTCTGGTTCCCCGAAAACGATTTTGTTTTGAGTCATGAAAACTGAGTTGGAAAACTTTTGAAGTTGTTCAGAATTCTTGATGAAGAAACACTGATTTTGAGAAATATTTTTAGGAGAAAACTTTCTGTATATGTGAGAAGAACTTTCTGCGTTTGCGTTTGAGAAGAGTTTTCTGTGATGTGAGAAGAGTTTTTCCTTTAAAATTCCACAAAATAGTTTCTTTTTTAATAAAGTGATGGTTTGAAATTCTTTTCGGTTTTGGATTTTGAAAGGAATTTACGAGTTGAGTGTGAAATGGATAAATGAAATTGAATTTGAATTGAATGAAACTGGACTGAATTGAATTGGGCTGAATGATTGAGTTTGAATGGGTTGGAATTGAATTGGGTTGAATTGAATTTGGTCCAGGATTGGAAGACAGGCCGAGTCAAAGTTCGGGTTGGTCCAAGTTGAATTGGTCAAACTTGGGTCAAAGTTGGATTGGTCAAAGTTGGTCAAAGTTGGATTGGTCAAAGTCCGGGTCAAAGTTGGATTGGTCAAAGCTCGGGTCAAAGTTGGATTGGTCAAAGTTCGGGTCAAGTTTAACATTTTTTGGTCAAGGTCAATGGTTTTTGGTCAAGGTCAATGTTTTTTGGTCAAGGTTTGACATTTGTGGGACTTGATTTGACTTGGTTGGCTTGGGCCGGGTCTGGGCTTGGACTTGGGTCAACTTTGGTTTATGGATTCGGGTAATTGGCCGGGTTTTTGGATTTGGGCCAGATTTATGGACTTGGGCTGGATTGGGTCGATGGGCCGAGTTTGGCTGATGGGTCATGGGCTTTGGGCCAAGTGTGGGTATTTGGGCGAGATTGTTTTGGGTCATGGGCTTTAGGCCAAGTTGGGCATGTGGGCCAAGTGTGGGTATTTGGGCCGAGATTGTTTTGGGTCATGGGCTTTAGGCCAAGTGTGGGCATGTGGGCCAAGTGTGGGCATGTGGTCGAGATTGGGTTTTTGAGTCTTCGGGCTTGGGCCTTGGGTTTTCAGTTTTTGGGCCAAAGGGTGATGGGCCGAATTTGGGTTTTTGAGTCTTCGGGCTTGGGTCTTGGGCTAATGGTCCGGATCGGACTAATGGACCGGGTTGGGCTATTGGGCCGAGGTTTGGATATAGTCTGGGCCCGGATTTGGATATGAGTCTGGGCCGCGGGTTTGGACTTATTTTGGGGCCGTGGGTTTTCTGGGTTTTGGGCCGGGTTTAGGCCATGGGTTTGGGTTTATTTTGGGCCATGGGTTTTCTGGGCTTTGGGCCGGGTTTAGGCCATGGGTTTGGGTTTGGGGCCGTGGGCTTGGACTATTTTTGGGCCGTAGGTTGGATGATTGGTATCGAGCCTTGGGCTTCGGTTCTTGGGCCTTGTTGGGTCTCGGTTTTGGGGTTGTAATGGTGAGATTTTTGGACCAGACTTGTAAGTTGAGGTTTGACTTTTGGACCGGATTCAGAGGTTCGGGCTTGGACAATGGGGTTTTTGAAAACATGGGCCGGATTGGCCCCCTTTGGTGGATCAGCAACAATCTTTTTTTTTTTAGTTAAAACGGTGGGAGGGTTTGGAGTTTGAAAAGTGATGAAGAAAACCGAGAGACAACCTGGTTTTGGCCTTTTCATTTAATTGGAATGATGATTAGAGAGGAGGGTTTTGGATCAAAATGGAATAATAAGGTTTATTAATCAATTGATCTTGATTATGGGTGTGTTGAGGGTAAAGGAGGATTCCACCCACATAAAACGAATGAGAGACCCGTTAGGCATGGGGTGGTTTCACATCTTAAACCCTCCTAGATAGCCTTAAGGGCTTGTTTTTTTAAAGTTTTTTATTCTTATATACATATAATGGTGGTTAAGGTATTTTCTGAAGTTGTAGGAGATTATTGCCCCACGAAACGAATGAGAGACCCGTTAGGTGTGGGCGATAATACATCCTAAACTTTTCTGTTAGCTTGAAAGGCCTAAGGGTAATAACTAGGGCTTAAGTAAAGCAAACAACAGCAGGGAGCGAATTGATATTTCAGGGGATGAACAGTAAGCGTGAATGTGTACAGCAAGCAGCAATTAAAAACATCACAGGATACAAGCGCATGGGAAGCAGGATGAGGTTTAATTCCAGACGACAAAATAGAATAGAAACCCAACCAAGAGCTTAGAAGAGAATCAACCCAGAAATTAAGCACTCAATCTGATTTTTTTACTTCCGCTCACTGCTCATTAACACAACTCATTGACGAAATCAGAGGAAGTTTTATATTCTTGAACTAGTATTAAACAACACCTAGGTGAGTACATTGCAGAGATAATCAACTCAGAAATAGTTCAAAACACAATTCACATTCTCAGCTCAGAATAAACCTTCTAACCGTGCAACAGATTAAGGGTTGCTCTTGTTGATCCCTACTGATTTATAAACAAATGGAAGTTTCAATCCTAAAGCTTATGCTGTTTTATATATTTGCATGAACACGCACTGACCTCAGAAACTAAGCTCAAACTGAAATACTCGAAAAGCAACAGAACCATGATGAAGAACCAACAAGAACCACCAGTATCTGAGGACCAAGCACAACAGGCATTTACATATTCACAGAAAGAGAGCTTTGCATACATCTCAGAGGGCAGGCAAACGAATCAGAGGGCATGAAAGATCTAAAGCAGGCACACGAAGACAAAACGGTGGTATCTCACAAGGATTTATGGATTATAAGGTCAGAAATCAATACCAACAGAGGAGCACGTATAGTTTCCTGCAAATATTTCAGAACACCAAAGACTAAACAAAACATTAGTCCATGATAGACGGTCTGGAGATACGAAACTGAACCTTAGACGGGCATTCATGTTTTGTACTTGCCTACCGCAAAGGTGTGGAACCAGATTATCAAAATAAGTTAGGCACCAACACAGTAGAAATGGAGCGAGATCATTGACTGGAGAGGGACCAGTTTATCATCGCTTCAAAACATTATAACAGCAGTACGAACGAACAAAATGGTACTGGAGACGAACCAGCTTTCTTGCAATTAGCTCTGGATGCAATAGTGTGAAAACAGAAGGGACACGACTGGAAGAGGGACCAGTCTCCAACATTACAGAACCAGAAGGAGAGAATGCAAGCTTTCGGACGAGAGGAGTATACAGAGTCGCCACCACAAGCACCGATGACACACGATACTTAAAACTGAGCACAACTCGGAAGGCATGAACATACTTGGAGATAATGTGAAAATTCTCAGAAGAAAACGATTCTTAACATCCCGCCATGTCCATGGACTTCCGAGTCCACACCAGGCTAGATACTCACCCGAAAAAGATAAAAACATTATGGGAGATACCATGGCCTAATCGAAAGAGTAACCGAGCGAGGAGAAGATGATAGCCATAGTCGGGACAAACCCCGAGACCAAACAACTCTTCCCGACTCAAACACACAGAGGAGCGAAATGAGTAAAAACAAAATGCGGGTCCCAAATAGGAAATGCATGCTCTCACATTCGAAATCAGGGAACCACGAAACTGAAGGTTCGAGACCCCGATTTCGTTTTTCGTTGAATGAAGGAAGAAAACACAGAAACGAAAGAGAGAAGAGGAGTAACACAGCGGTTTGGCTCCCATGTCGGAAACGTATTCTTGACGGAGCCAGGGTTGTGCCATCATCGGCTCACGCCTTTTAGCAAAAACCAGTTGAAGCAGCGGAATAGAAGCGAAAACAGAGAGGAGGTGGTTGAAGCACTAACGGAGTTCAGCAGGGAAAAGGAAACCCGAATCTACTTACACTGTTGATAATAGGCGGAGTGATTTTCAGAAAGCCAGGGAGTCCGGGGATGATTTGTGGTGTCTGAGAAGACGAGGCGTTAGTGGTGGTGTTTCCGGTGAAGACGGGGACGGCGATGGTGATTTCAGGCGAGGACGGGTGAAGTCGACGATGGAGAAAGTCGAATGAGTGGGCAACTCTTCTGGGTTTTTTCTTTCTCAAGTTTGAATTCGGGCAGTCATAAAATGGGAGAATAGACAGACAAAGAGAATGAAGAAGGTTGGGATTGCTGCTGGCTGGGTAAAAACGTGTGGGTACTGTAGGTTTTTGAGAATGTTTTATAAGGTTGGAATTGGGTTTCCAAAGGGAATGTCTGATGGTTTGTGGGTTGTTTACTGCTTTCTGGGCTGGACTTTGATTTTGGGTCTTTGGGCTATGTCTGGGCTGACCGAAAATGGGGATATATAAAAAATATGGGGCTAATGCCGGTCCCAAGTTTCGAACCCGAGCTTCCTCCCTTCTGCTAGTATATCTAGTCCAACTGCACTATGATGACATTCGGTATGCTATTGCGAGGACTTACTAGCTAAACTATAGTGGAGCCAAACAAAAAATACTAAGACAAAGGCGTCCAAGCTGGGATTCGAACACAGGACTCATGGGTTCCCAAACAAACATGTTAACCAGTTGAGCTAGGTAAGCATTCGGTTGTACAAGTGAAAGGAATGGCAATAAGGCTTCCGTCCAAACTGGATTAGTACACCCAATCAACACAAAGGGATAATAAAATAAATAAATAAGATAATAATAATAAAAAAAAAAACAAATGAAATAATGATAAAAGAAAGAATATCCAAAATAATAAATGAGTGTATAAAACAGAGCATGATATAAAAGAGGTTGCTATGAAGAAGGCTCGTGCTCCTTTTCGTAAGAGATGTGAGATTTTAAAGATTAGTAAAAGGAAATCCTTTTGATCGAAAGCGGGAACGACCACCTCTTTTTTTTTGAATAATAAATAAGAGGGGTGAGAATTTTTGGTGCCTACAGATGGCTCCCCTTGATTCAATTCTGCAATAGAAGGCTTGCAGAATTGGATCAAGGTTGACGGGGCGCCAAAAATTCTCACTGCGGTTTAGTGGTGCGTTGGGATGCGACCGTGAGTGTGTGAATACGATTGGAAGTACGAGGACTTATGACGAGCCTCAGTTAGACCTCTTGACATCTAACCCTAGGACTTGTGATGAGCCTAGGATACTAACAATCCGACTTGGTTTTAGGGTGCACGAGGGCTTAGGAGTGCCTCAACTGGACCTCTTGATATCCAGTCCTAGGGCTTATGACGGGCCTAGAATGCGATTGAGAGTACGAGGACTTAGGAGTGCCTCAACTAGACCTCTTGATATCTAGCTATAGGACTTATGACGAGCCTATAATACCAACAACCCGATTTGATTTAAGGTGCACGAGGGCTTAGGAGTGCCTCAACTGGACCTCTTGATATCCAGTCCTAGGGCTTATGACGGGCCTAGAATGCGATTGAAAGTACGAGGACTTAGGAGTGCCTCAACTAGACCTCTTGATATCTAGCTATAGGACTTATGACGAGCCTATAATACCAACAACCCAACCCGATTTGATTTAAGGTGCACGAGGGCTTAGGAGTGCCTCAACTGGACCTCTTGATATCCAGTCCTAGGGCTTATGACGGGCCTAGAATGCGATTGAGAATACGAGGACTTAGGAGTGCCTCAACTAGACCTCTTGATATCTAGTTATAGGATAGGACTTATGACGAGCCTATAATACCAACAACCCGATTTGATTTAAGGTGCACGAGGGCTTGGAGTGCCTCAACTGGACCTCTTGATATCCAGTCCTAGGGCTTATGACGGGCCTAGAATGCGATTGAAAGTACGAGGACTTAGGAGTGCCTCAACTAGACCTCTTGATATCTAGCTATAGGACTTATGACGAGCCTATAATACTTTGATGGAGTCGTACGAAACTCGCTGCTTTGAGTGGCTGACTTGGGATTGATTTTGATTGTGGATTGATTTGGGATTGGATGCTTTTCAGTTGCTCCTGTGAGGGATGTGATAGATGTTGCCCTGGGCTTTGCCAATGTGGGACTCATGTTTCGATTTTGCTTTGACAGTCTCGCCCGATGTGCACTGTAGGTTTCCTTTGATTTGACAGTCTCGACCGATGTGCACTGTAGTTTCGGGATCCTATAGGAATTTGGCTCCAGAGTCGAGATGGCTCCGGCTTGATATGTGATCCCCTTGTGAGCAACGACTTCGGGGATGGTTGATGGGTTCGGTTCGATATGATCTGAGGGCTCCGGTATGATCGGATGGCTCCAGTTGATCTATGGCTTCGGTACGGCTCTGAGATGGCTCCGGTGTAGCCTCGGGATGATTTTCTTGATTGAGACGAACTCTGCCATAGAGTGATGGCAACGACCTCGCGGTTCGAGGGGGGGAGGGTTTTTACTTGGGACGGGGTCGCACCCTGAGAGAGGGTTGCCTACGTACTCAACTCCCTGTTGAGATCAGACCTTACGTAGTTCATAATCCTTGACGAGCGAGGAGTTCGGTGGTGAGGGGGGATGTCTTGCGGGGCATTTTCTTTGAACAGCGCCCGAAGACTTTCGATCCTTTGTTTTGATGGCTGTGCGGTCTCCGAGAATTGCTATCGTGCCGGTTGTGAAGGAGACAGGCTCTGTGCTGTGGCTTCCCCTTCTAAAAGAGCATACTCATTCTCTCTTTCCGTGGTGTAGGATATTATGTCCGAACCGATGGATGCAAATCTATTCTACATGCATTTTTTTTTGAATTGGATATGATTGAATGCAACGAGGATGTCGTGTCAAGGTGAGCTCAGCCAAGAATTCTAGTTAAGTCAGATTAGTCATTTTCTGAGCCACTCTTTCTTGAAAATCTACCCGAAAGAGGTCTCTCGGGATCTTTATACCTTTCCGTTTCCTTTCTTAAGGTCAGTTAGGCTTTCTTTAATCGGGGTGAGGAACACTCGTTTTTTTCTCTACCTCCTGATCTCTTTGACACTCGTTTGTGCACGATTGTATTGACAGGATCGGACGCGTTGTTGTGGCCTTTCATGTTTCAAATTTGGTACTTTTCGAATCAAGCAAATACCATCTCTAAGTCGGAGGTCTTTCGATGGGTTATAACGGGGCTGCAGGGTATGTCACATGGGACTGGAGGATTTGTTTGGGGATGTGTGTAGCTTTGGGCAACGGAGGATATGCTTCACCTTCGCCATGGATGGAGTGTGATTTTGGACTCTTTTCGCATTTGTGCGGATTATTATGTGTTCTCATTTTTGATTTGGCACTTTCTTTGAGTAATCTATTTGCATTTCTTTGTTTGATGTTTCTGGTCTCGTCTATTTATCAAGTGTGGAGATATCGAATGGTGTGAGACTTTCATTTCCTCTCTTCACTACTTTGAGCGTTTTGTGCTCCGCTTCTCTTGCTTTCATCCTCTTTGGGTACCTCTTTCAAGCTTTCCTCCATGCTTTAAATGGTGGGGAAGGAACCATGGCTCCAGCTCTTTTATCCTCTTTTGTAGGGGTGAATGGTTGCGTGATGTGGGGTGGTATATCGTGGAGCTGTTTTTGAAAAGATTCTCGATCAAAGGCTCAGCGGGGTTCACTAAGGGATCGTTTTCAGGGTCAATAAGGCTTTTGGCCTTGTGGAGGTTCTCTTCAATCCTAGGTGCCTCGTCATCCCTATTGACAGATAATTGTTTCCTCTACTATTCCAAAATTTTGACATGAATGGTAACGCGCTTTTCTCATCAATATTTAGTTCCGAGAAGGGGATCCTCACCTGGTGCTTTGAAATTTAAATGCATCAAATGCTCTGGGTTTTGCACGCTCTGGTTTCTCTCATGCACTCAACTCTCACGGGAGGTTAGAGATCCTTTCAAGACCTCTTCGGGGAAAATTATACAAGAATTCGGCGGCCTTTGATGACTTATGTGACTTTCCTAGAATTAAAGATCGAGATGCACCTCGACACTAGGGATATGCAAATGAATTAAGCTAAACTAATGCAGATGATAATGATACTTTTGTGTGGATGCGTTTTTTTTTGATGCATTTTTGTGGATGCGTTTTCGTGGATGCATTTTTGTGATGCATCTTTTGGATTTTTGGGGAATGCGTGTTTTTTTTGGATTTTTATGACGGTTTAGACATAATATCGTTTCAGCCGGTCAAGATTGACAAGACTTTGAAATTTCTTCCGTCCAAATCTGTCAGTAATACAGCGTCGGAGGGGTTATTTCTTTGACCAGATAAGGGCCCACCCAGTTCGGTCTAAACTTCCCTCGTGGGTCTGGCAAGTCTTTCTTAGTTTTTTAGGACAGGTCGCCCACTTGGATGTTTCGTTCTTTGACCCTTTTGTTGAACGCTCTAGCCATTCTCTTTGGATAACCCTGGATGTGATATAATGCTGTAGGCGCTTTTCATCAAGAAGAGCAAAACTGTCATAGCGTTGTTGCAACCAGTCACTTTCAGCAATTTTCAGTTCATTAGTGACCCGAAGAGGTTGGAATTTCAAGCTCGATTGGCAAAACACATTCTGACCCATACACCAAGGAATACGGAGTGGCTCCGGTTGCAGTTCTGATGGTAGTTCAGTAACCCTAGAGAGCAGTAGTGTAGTGTAGCTTTTCTGGCCAATCTTTGTACGTTTCGACCATTTTTGACAGTGCACTTTTCACGGCTTTGTTGGCGGCTTCGACCGCTCCATTGGTCTGAGGTCTGTATGGAGATGATCTGTGGTAACGGATGTTGTATTTTTCCATGACCCGGATAGTGTCTCTGTCGAACTGGGGACCGTTATCTGATACGAATTCTGAGGGGACTCCATATCGGCATATGATATCTCGCTCAATGAACTGGGAAACTTGCTTCGATCCGATGTTTGCGAACGACCGTGCCTCTACCCATTTGCTGAAATAATCTATGGCCACAAGGATGTAGCGATGCCCATTTGAAGCTTTAGGGTGAATTTCCCCAATGATGTCAATCCCCCATATAGAAAACGGCCAAGGAGCCGCCATGGCTGTCAGGGGTAAGGGAGGGAGGCAGGTGTTGCAAGTTAGCATGGGTCTGACACTTGGCGCACTTTTTCACGAATTCGTGACAATCGGCTTCCATTGTTGTCCAGTAGTACCCTAGTCTGAGGATTTTCCGGGATAGGGAATGTCCTCCAGCATGGGTCCCGCATACTCCCTCGTGGACGTCCTCGATGATCTTATCAGCCTCTGCTCGGGTCACACATAAGTGTTGAATTCCATTCGGCATTCTCTTGTAAACCTTGGTCCCACAGATCACATATTGATTTGACATTCTTCTCAGAGCGATGCGGTCCTGCTTAGTGGCTTCAGGCGGATACTCTCCTCTTCTGAGGAAATTCTCGATGTCCACAAACCACTCATCCTCTACTTCCCCTGTCTCGATGGCTCCAATCTCAAATGAGGGTGTATTAGTCATGGTTATCCACAAGGGGAAGTATAGTGAACTGGTCGGTACTTGGACCATTGAAGCCAAAGAGGCTAAAGAGTCGGCAAAGATGTTCTGGCTCCGGTTCACGTGCTTGAAGGTCACGTTCCGAAAGTAGGTGATTAGGTGCGAAAGGTAGTCGTGGTAGGGGATCAATCGTTCTTCTCTGATCTCCCAAGTCTGGTTGACCTGCGAGATAACGAGATTAGAGTCGCCAAAGACCTCTAACTCCTCCACTTGCAATTCTAACGCCATTTCCAGTCCCAGGATGCAGGCTTCGTATTCTGCCATGTTATTAGTGACCGGGTAATTGATTTTTACCGCGGCTGGAAGCAGATCTCCCTCAGGGTGGATCAATAAGATCCCGGCCCCTTTACCCTTATGGTTGACGACACCATCAAAGTATAACCTCCAGCAGGTTTTTCGTAATGTCATGATTTGTTCGTCTGGGAAGTCGTCATTGCCGAAGAACTCGGATGCTACGGGCATTCTGCTAGGTGTTCAGCTATGGCACTCCCTTTGATTGACTTCTGAATTTTGAAAGTGGATATCGAACTCGGACAACAATAGGGACCATCTGGATAAGCGACCGTCGAGAATTGGCTTTTCCAGAAGGTACTTTATTGGGTTCATGCGTGCGATCAGATGAACCTCTTGCCCTAACAAGTAGTGCCTTAACTTCTTCGTAGCCCAGACCAAAGCAGCACAGAATTTGTGAATGTCAGAGTATCGTGTTTCTGCATCGACCCATTTCTTGCTGATATGGTAGATCGATTTTTCACGCGGTGGGGATCTTGTTCCTGGGCTAGCATGGCGCCCATGGATGTTTCCCGAGCTGTCAGGTAAAGAATCATGGCTTGGCCCTAGCTGCGGTACCAAGATGGGCGGGTTCTGCAAATAGGTTTTGATCTTCTCAAAGGCTTCCTAACACTGTTCATTCCAGACTTTAGATGCGTCTTTCTTCAACAGACGGAAGATAGGCTCACAGGTCTCAGTTAGTTGCATGATGAATCTTCTGATGTACTGGACTCTGCCTAAGAAACCTCTAATTTCTTTTTCGGTCTTTGGAGGAGACATTTCTTGAATGGCCTTTATCTTTTCTGGGTCTACCTCGATTCCACGGGTGGTGATCATGAAGCCCAAAAGCTTTCCCCCGGTCACTCCGAATGTACATTTCTCGGGGTTTAGCTTCATTTGGTACTTCCGCATCCGATCAAAGAACTTTCTTAGGTTCGTCAAGTGATCCTCCCGTTGGGCAGCTTTGACGATAATGTCGTCTACATATACCTCTACTTCTTTATGAATCATATCATGCAATAAGGTAGTGGCAGCTCTTTGATATGTGGCTCCGGCATTTTTCAAGCCAAAGGGCATGTTCACGTAGCAAAAGGTTCCCCACTGTGTAATAAAAGACGTTTTTTCTTGGTCTTCTACGGCCATCCGGATCTGATTGTAACCTGAAAATCCATCCATGAATGACAGTAGCGCATGTTGGGCAGTATTGTCAACAAGGATATCGATGTGGGGTAAGGGAAAACTGTCTTTGGGGCTGGCCTTGTTTAAATCCCAGAAGTCAATACACACTCGCACCTTTCCATTTTCTTTGGGACGGCTACGATATTGGCTAGCCAGTCGGGGTAATTAACGACCCGAATAAAGCCAACACGTAACAGCTTCTCAACTTCCTCTTTCACTTTCAATTGGTGCTCAGGTTTCATTCTTCTCAACGTTGTTTTTTAGGTTTGGCATTAGGGTACAATGGTATTCGATGTTGGACAATGTCGGGATCGATCCCGGGCATGTCTGCGTAACTCCACGCAAAAACATCGACATATTCAGTTAGTAGAGAAGTCAAGTCACGTTTTTCTGTTTCACTCAGACCCAAACCGACTTGCAAGGTTTTAGGGTTATCGGGTGTTCCGATATTTACTGCTACCGTGTCTTCCACGATCTGGGTGTGGGTGGAATATTGTTCGACGGGAGGCATACTCTCCTCATCGTATTCCTCTTCTTCGGCCTCAAGATTTTGCGATGAATCAAACAGTTGAGGAGACAAAATAGACGAGAAATCTGAACGGACTGAATTTTCATTAATATCCGACGAGCTTGGAAGCTCAGAGATTGTAAGAAAATTGCCACCACTTTTACAAGTGAAAATAAGTGGTGGCGATCTATCCCTTAATCCGAATCTACTTGCACTGTCAACGTTCCTGATACAACTGTAACTACCACCATCACTAAAACTATCACCGTCACTATCACTATCGTTATCATCGCTACTGCTAACTAGGCTAACTAAATAAGGCTCCCGGGGAATCAGCTCTTCTTTCTTATGATAGACGACAAGACACACTCCATGGCCATCTACCGAGGGTGCTGGGGTCCTTGATGACTGGTTTGATCGTGACACTGCTCTCTGCTGCATCCTCGGGCATTCCTTGGTTGCATCCCTTGTCGCCATAGTCTTCAAGGCATGAGTAGAGGAGAAGTAAAGTGGTCGACCAGCTCTCCCACTCCATTGTCTCCTGACTTCCCTGAGCTTGAACTGCTTTCTGCTTATCACAACTCACAGATACACATGGTTCAAGGTTAACTGGTAAGAAAAAATCTATGGGGATTTTTACATGTGAATCTGTCAACATCATACCTGGCATTTCTGTGAATCCTAACCCGGCTCCTCGGCCTCCAGCATATGGTGCTAACGGCTCTATCATGCCCTGTAGCTCCTTTCCTAATCCATTCCCCTGTTTGTAGCCCATCCGAGACATCATGTGCTGTGATGCGGGGCTATAGACACTAGGGTCGAAGTAGAGAGGAGTGATGAAAGAAGTTTGACTTACCTGCTGCGCCGGTTTCGTCACTGTGAACCCCCCAAGGGTTAGCTCCTGTTGACCTGGCGCTTTGATCTCGAACAGTTGGGATTCATTCCTTGCCTCTCCTAGCACCTCCACGATCCGTCCTCCAAGCTTAAACTTGAGCTTTTGGTGGACTACTGAGGGCACACCCTTGATTTGGTCAATGAAATTCCGGCCCAGCAGTAAGTTGAAGGTGGAAGAAATATCAATGACCATCACTTCGATAGAGAAGGAGGCATCCTCGATTAGGATTGGCAGGGTGATCATCCCCAACACTTTTCTGTGGCTGTTATCGTATGCGCTTAAAGTCATCTCTACAGGTTTGAGATCGTTATACCCCATGTGTCGAGCAACACGCAGCGGGCAGACATTTACTTCAGCACCGTCATCGATGAGTGTCTTGGGGACGTTGAAACCCCCAGCTTTTACAGATATGTAAAGGGCTCATCCAGACTAGCGGGAGATTTCCTCATCCGTGAAGGTGATTGCCATAGCAGGGGTCTGGGTCAAGTGGGCTACGATGGCGTCTACACTGACCGTTTGTTTCTTGTCCATTTTAAGATGTCGGGCCACTGCATTCTTGTGTTCCTCTGATATGGACAATAGGGACCAGATTGTGATAGGGATGCTCGTGCTCTTCAACTTCTTGAACAATTCTTCTTCTCCAGCCAATTTACTTTCCGATTCACTCAAAGTGAGATCATGCACTTTCTAGGGCAATGACGCAGCCTCTTCAGCAAGCTCGACCGGCTTGTAGTGTTTTCCTGAACGAGTAAGATGATGAGTCCTGACTTAGATCTTCATCTTTGATCAAAAGAGGTGCCCTGACGGGGTTACCGAGGCAGACCTCATCTTCGTTGGTGATCAGGATGACGTTGCACTCACAATCAGAGGAGATCTCCTTCCTCCGCCTTTCGGCAACCTTCTGTTGGCACCAAGCTTCTACCACCTCCAATGCTTTCATAGTGTTGTAGAGCTCTCGTGCCTCAAAATTCAGTCCTACGAGTAACTCAAGGTTCTTTTCCATTTGTCGTCCTACTATTAGTAGAGTGATGATAGACACCCTTTCTTGTCCTACCAGACACTCGACTGTAGCACGTATCTCATGCGTCATAGCTAGATACTCATGCATTTGCGGGTGAATATTGTGCTAGATTTCTGGACGACGAACTCGAAGGCGTCTAGCTCCGGAGATAGTACGATCGGAGGGGGTGTGCTCTGATTGCCTGGCTCAGAGGAGTTCTCGATGGCATGGATCCTTATGATTCTGCTAACATCTGTATCTTCTTCTCCTTCTCCCATCAGACTCATCATATTCACATGCCTGGGGATAGAATTGTTTTGAGTGTTCGGATTAGTTTTCGGGAATTCCACCTCCCCTGCATCGATCAAGTCCTGGATGGCATGCCGCAAGGCCCGACAATTATCAGTACCATATCCCTTGATCATGTGGTATTCGCAGAAACTGGCGAGGTTGGTTCCCATCTGGGTAACTCCTGGTTTGGGTTTCGGGTGTCCCCAGCAAAAACCCACTTTTCTTCAGCTTTTCATAGGCTTTGTCCATTGGCATTCCTAAGCTGGTGTAATTCCTTCTGGGTTGAGTCTGGTAGCTGCTTGGCGGTGGAGTTGCAGAGTAGTTTGAGGTTGACCCACTAACTTGGGCTTGAAATACTGGTGGCTGGGATTGATTAGTTGATGGGGTAGGGACAGATTTTCCAATTGTGTCTGCCTTGGAGTGCCTATTCTGATAATTCATCCCTCTAGGGTTTGACCCTTGAAAATTCAAACCCTTCAGACGTCCAGCTAGGGACAGTTCTTCTGCAGCAGTGGCAGCAGCTTTCAAGTGTCGGAAATCACAAATTCCGAGGGACTTAAGATGGTCTGAATAAGGGTTTTCCAGGCAATCATCGAAATGATTCTTATTGCTCAATCTTCGTTGGGCCGGTCCTAGCATCTGTCCCGCCTTCTCTCTCCATCTGGTGATGAATTCCATCACTGTCTGTCTCCTGATTTCTTCTTGGTCTCATGGTTTCTAGGTCTCTCCGGGTGACCCCTAGGTTAGTGTTATAACTGTACTGCTCCACGAAAGCCTGGTAGACCTCTTCTAACTTTTTCCCTGAGAATCCATTCTTGATACCCAAGTTTGGGCTGACCCTTCAAGATAACTGGGGAAACAGATATCTTCATCTCATCATCTAGCCCGTACATGGTCATGACCCGGTCGAATTGGGCAAGATGGTGCCTAGGGTCCCCCTTTCCCGAGTACTTAGAGATTTCCGGCAGCTTCAGATTTTCAGGCAACTTGAGTTTGCTTCATTCGAAAATGACGGAACCCAACATCTTTGCTCGATCCCCGAGCTGTATCTCTGCTAGTAACTCCTCTTTTAAAGATTTTTTCATTTGACCAAAGTCAATTGGAAGGTGCTCAGCAGGTGGGGCTTGACTATAGCCATGAATCAACTGGTTAGACGGTTGTGGTAACGTTGGTCTGGGGAATTGCTTCCTCAAAATGGACAGCATGTCCAGGGGTGGTGTACTGGTATTGATGAGTTGGATGGGGTCAGGGTGTGATGAGCTGGAATGAATGAATCAGGTTGTTTGGCTTGATATAGATGAGCTGTTTGGACAGTGGCTCCAGCAGTGGGACGGTGGTAGTCTGGGGAAGGTGTTGGTACTGTAGGAACCGTAGTCATGATTGGAGGTGGCATGGGTGCTCCTGAAAGTAGGTCAGTTGTCTGAAACGTTGTGGTCACTGGGTGGATGATGGTACGTTCTTTCCTTGTGGTCGGTTGTGCCATGGTGGTGTTGAACATAGGGTTTTGATTACTCCAGAATCGGTTGGGGTGTGGGGAGTCCTCAATATAGTCCTCGTCAGGGTCATCCGTAAGGTATGTGTCCTTTCCTTTGGCTGCCCTTTCTTGGCGCAGTTGCTCTTCTAGCCTTTCAACGGCCTGTTCAGCATATTCTCATTCCTTGTTGACTGTTCTAGCATACGGTAGAGAACATTTGGGTCAGGAAGGTGTAAGCCACTGCCACCAGTCCCTAGGACTGCACTCGCGCTCGCCTCGATAGCTGAGGTGGCTGGGACAGTTTTCCGGGGCCGTTGGATTGATCAGGTTTTGGTCCATGGTTTCTGACGAGGTTTCAGTCGCGGTGTCACTGGCCAGCCTCCCCCGGGAATCTCTTTTCCATAGTCGAGTAATGTTGGAAGACTGGTTGGGATCAGACTGCAAAATCTTCACAATCTGCTGTCGACGGTAAACTGTATTGTGAAATGGTATGGAGATCATTAGTATGAATGTACATTTTTCGAAAAATTGGAACAAAAAAGGGGGGGAGGAGGTCGTCCCCATGATTTTTATAAAATGTTTCGCAAAAGTAGGTTTTTATATCTTTTGATCGTGAAGAGGGCGCACGAGCCTAGTTTTCATTTCCAAAATAAAAGCCATATTTCATTACTTGACCACGATTGCATGTGTCGGGGAAAGGGGGTTACATTTTAGAACCATAGGGGAAAATGTCATGTCAGTTAATAGTCATTACATAGCCGAAATCCATATAATAGGGGAGTGGGGAGTTACATCCGAATTCAAAAGAAAGGGGGAATTACACCCAGATAGCTTAATCAGTAATCACATAACCCGAGACATCCGAATTCAAAGGGGATTACATCCAGATAGTAACGGGGATGGGGAGTTCATTCGGATTCCAAAAAGTGGTAACATCTGCTAGTCATAAAGCTAATACTAAACAACGATTGAAGGGCAGATCAACCGATGATCTTCTTTCGCTTCAGCTCTTCCCGCTCCTTCTTCCTTAATTGATTCTTTGTCAGCACAGGTTGTAAGTTCACAGCAATTGAGAGGGTGGGGTCTTGATTAGTTACCAGTCGATTAAGGGAGTATGGGTACTTCTCTGTACGATCCACTCGTTTCTCCAACCAATCCTTATAAGAGTCACTCAAACTAAAGTCTGTGCTCCTCTCGTCAAAGATGGCCCATTTGACTCCTGTGTCATAGGCTCGGGTTATATGATTAATCGCTGCGTCTGTAAAACGGAGATCCTTGAACTTTGACATCTCTGCTCCCGGGATATCCTGCTCCCCCCGAACTGTCGCATCACCCTGAGTGGGTAAATAGTGAAAGCGGTCTAGACCGATCAAGACCAAGCCGTTATGTTCTGCTGATCTGACAATGCCTCCTTGAACATCCCAATCATTAAGCACCCAAAGAATGTGGGAATGGTAGCGAATATCTCTAAAGAGCCCTCCATCCCTCTTTCGGCTTCTCAACCTTCTTCCTATGGTCAGAAGGTTCCCATGTTTACCGTCTCGAAGTTTGATAAGACGGGCATCCTCAAATGGTCGAAAAGCCAAATCTGTAGTAGCAATGCACTTCCTTTAAAAAATGTCTCACGGACGCCTGCTTCCTTCCAATAATCTAGCCCTCTGACTATCTCAGCTACCACATAGGTCCCGATGCTGAGTCCATCTTCGTAGGCTTTCAACAAATAAATGATCTTGGGGTTCATTCTCAGCCCGCTCTGCCGGAAGAGATGTAACCCCATGATACAAAGATCCAACACACGTCTCTGGGTCCTTAGTGGATGGTACGGCTTACAGAAGCGATCAAGGAGGTCTTTTAAGCTCAGGCTCATGCCTCCAAAGCTTTGTACTTCGGCAATATCTACTCCTAGAAAATTTGCTGCAAAAGCTGGCGTTTCTGTCCGGTCAACTGGTACACGGGGCATTTTTTGGTGAGGTTTGATTTTCAAAAAAGCATCTGCTTCAGCGGGTAGCATAGTCAACTCCTCAATGGCGAACCGATAGAGGTGGTCTTCTGGATCCCAATGGGTGACCGATTCGTACAGTGCCTCATAATCAATGTTTTGCCTGATGCCTAAGTGAGCCAGGCTTAGGAAGAGGGGTTCTCCAATGTCTTTCATTCCCCCCGCACATCGGCTCTTCAGATTGATGGCAAACTCTATTTCTTGAGCACGCTCTTGCTGATAAAGGTGATGCAGGCTTGCTCTCTAGCCACTGCTTCCTTCCTTTGTTGCTCTAGGGCGTCTCTTTGTCTCTTCCTCTCCCCTGGAACTGGTACTAGGCGGTTCATCATGGTTTCCCTGCAAAACCGAGGTAGAGGAAAAGAGAAAACAAGGGGAAGAAAGTAGAGTATAAGATTGGGGAAGCGCAATTAAGTAATGTGAATATGGCTGATATTTCGGAAATGAAAACGAAGAGAGGAACTTTTGGGAAAACAGTAAGGGTTTTAAAACATTTTCTTTGAGAAAACCTTTAAAAAAAGCGTTTTTTGAAAGAATGGTTTTAAGAATGATTTGACAAAGTATTGAGAAATTTGCAAGCGTTTTTAAAAAGAGATTCCGAACGAGGTTTTAAAAACATGGTTTTTGATTAAAAGGGGTTGAACACATGTGCAGATCGTAACATAAATCGCGGCTATGTTTTGATGTGGAGCTGTAAGTATTAGTGTTGGGATAATCACTTTCCAGGTCAATTATGATTCTGTTCCCCCGGGGAACCGTCGTCCCTTCACTGTCATCTCTCGGGGTTTTTCTCTTTTTTCCCCTTGCGAGGCACGTCATAAAGAAAAGTCCGGAGTGCTTAAGTTCGAAAGGTCAGGATACCCGAGATGGTAAAGAAACATACGCCACGGCCAGTGATGATCCGACAACACCCCACTTTTCGGGAAACTCGGGAAGCACTGCATGGGAACAGGTCTCTCGTCATCCGCACGGTCAGGTGTGTCTAAAGTCCAAATTATTCACTGACTACGTTGTGCCATGTATGGGTATCCGGTAAATACGGGATCCTCTATGGACGTGTAGCGTGACATTGGGCTTTAGAGACACCCGTGGTGCAGAGGAACAATGGAGAACTGAGCCCATGCAATCTTCAAGGTAAGGAAACAGGGTGGTCAGACAGGCGGCATACAAGGGGGACTACACATAAACCCATCTTAGACACTAGATAAGGCAGCTGGACACTGAAGGCTCATGGCTCACTATATGCTGGCTTTGACTCGGGTAATGGAGGATATTTTGGATCATGAGCTTCAAAGCGTTAGTCGAAGACCATACCGCCTCGTGGGTTTGTTCACTGAGAGAGTGACCCAGCTCATGGGGAATCAACCGTGGACCGGTTGGGGATCCCGTGACATCGTGGATAAAACGGGTGACACAGAGGAATGCATGTCCTAAGCTACCCACCCAATGCACCCCACAATCATATAACATGTAAATAAGGCAGAGAAGCTCGCACCAACCTATTTACTAAGTGTTTTCTCTTGAGATTAGTGATTCCAAATTGTTTTTTATTAACCTAAAGGGAAGTTAGCTTCATTCAATCCTAAGTGTCTCTTTCTAATCGTGAGCTAATTATTAACCCAATTGTTGTCATGTTTGTTGAGGATCTAATAAATCATATCTGTCCTCATCAGATACACACTCAAAGTGTGGAGTAGAATAATCCTAGAGGCTTGGAATGGATCTCTTGAAGGTTTTGAAAGAAGTGGGGAAATCCTGACAATTTTGAATGGAGTTCAGTCTTCCTTGAGTTCGAGAAAAACTTACTCAAGTTTTCCCCAGCGGAGTTGCCATTCTGTGGAGGGTGATTTTTCGGTATGAGGGGGGGTCTATCTAAATATTGCCCGCTGAGAAGCCTAGATCCTATGAAATGCCATTCTGTGGAGGGTGAAACCCGTTATTCATGGCAGCCCTCAAATACCTACTCTATCGTCCGTCTTTCCCAGAAAGCATAAAGAGGAATGCTAGTGAGCACTACACCCGCTCTCAATGGGCTCCACGCGGACTTATGCCCCTATAAGGCGGAATTGACTAGAGTCGCCACCTAGTTTGACTAGAGTCGCCACCTAGTTTGACCTAAGGAACTAGGAAGGAAGGGAAGGAGGGTTCTAAGAACCGTTGGTTGACTCTGAAATTGTGGATAGGATTTATCTAGTCATACTAGAGATTCTGTGCGGGTTCGCACTGGGTTACACCCCTTGGAAGCAATGACCACAACCTTGGATTGGTGCCCGAGGAATCCTCGGTCTCCAATTGTCGGGATTACCTTCTTTCAAAACACTTTTTAGAGAGATTCAATTAAAGCCAAAAGATCGGACTGAGTGTGGATTGAGGAGTAGGTGATTTTGAAGAATTTGAGGAGATAGGCTGGTCTCGAACTATGGCTCGTGTGAATAGTCAAAGGGTTGAGAGGTTTTGATTATTTTTGAGGGGATTGGATTTGTCTCAGCTTTTGTGAAGCTAAGGGCATTTTGGTCATTCTTGTGGAGTTAAGGGATGTTTGGATCATTTGTTAGAGTTTGAAGAGTTTCCCGGGTTTGTTAGGTTCATCTTTTAGAAAGGTCGAATTTTTGAGGTGTTTTGGGGAAATCGAATGGGTTGAAGAGGAATTCGGGTTTTAAGGATGATTGAGTATGAGAGGATATTTGGTTTGCAAGTATTCGGGTTTTGAAGATGTTTCAGGTTGCTGGGAGTTTTTCAAGAATTGGAAGTCCTATGTGACTTAGAGTTGATTCAGAGGAGGGTTGGAAGTTGTTTATGGGTCCTAGAGCTCTAATGGAAATGTTGGATTGGTTTATTCAGAATTGTCTCTCTTAAAGTTTTTAAGACCGAAATCATTTTATCGTAAAAGGGCGGATAATCCCGAGGGATTACCCTATGTACCCCCTCGAACACGACACTTAATTAATGGTAAGTGCCGAGGCTCGAAAGATGGGGCAATGAATTTTTCGAAGAAGAATAGGATTCAGGGAGAAACACCATAAATGAGATGTTCCCGGTCGAACCCTAATAACGTCTCTAACTCCCGGGTTTTAAAACATTAAAACCGAAAACATTGAAATCGAGCGGAAGGGAGTTAGACGATTATAAAATCCCGGCTGCAACTCGGAAGGTCTTACTTCCCTAGCACCCCCGCCTTGTAAAAATCTAGGCTGCAATTAGGGGAGGTTTGTCACCCTAATGCCCCGCCTAAAGAGATCCAAACTGCGACAAGGGAGGTTATGACCCCAGTGCCCCGCCTCGGATTTTTATTTTAGAAGGGAGACAAGTGATGTCTAACTAGGGAGAAAACATTTTGAAAGTGTTAGACATTTCTGGTTCCCCGAAAACGATTTTGATTTGAGTCATGAAAACTGAGTTGGAAAACTTTTGAAGTTGTTCCGAATTCTTGATGAAGAAACACTGATTTTGAGAAATATTTTTAGGAGAAAACTTTCTGTATATGTGAGAAGAACTTTCTGCGTTTGAGAAGAGTTTTCTGTGATGTGAGAAGAGTTTTTCCTTTAAAATTCCACAAAATAGTTTCTTTTTTAATAAAGTGATGGTTTGAAATTCTTTTCGGTTTTGGATTTTGAAAGGAATTTACGAGTTGAGTGTGAAATGGATAAAATGAATTTGAATTTGAATTGAATGAAACTGGACTGAATTGAATTGGGCTGAATGAATTGAGTTTGAATTGGGTTAGAATTGAATTGGGTTTGAATCGAATTTGGTCCAGGATTGGAAGACAGGCCGAGTCAAAGTTCGGGTTGGTCCAAGTTGAATTGGTCAAACTTGGGTCAAAGTTGGATTGGTCAAAGTTCGGGTCAAAGTTGGATTGGTCAAAGCTCGGGTTAAAGTTAGATTGGTCAAAGTTCAGGTCAAAGTTAACATTTTTTGGTCAAGGTCAACGGTTTTTGGTCAAGGTCAATGGTTTTTGGTCAAGGTCAATGGTTTTTGGTCAAGTTGTTTGACATTTGTGGACTTGATTTGACTTGGTTGGGCTTGGGCCGGGTCTGGGCTTGGACTTGGGTCAACTTTGGTTTATGGATTTGGGTAATGGGCCGGGTTTTTTGGATTTGGGCCAGATTTATGGACTTGGGCTGGATTGGGGTCGATGGGCCGAGTTTGGCTGATGGGTCATGGGCTTTGGGCCAAGTGTGGGTATTTGGGCCGAGATTGTTTTGGGTCATGGGCTTTAGGCCAAGTGTGGGCATGTGGGCCAAGTGTGGGTATTTGGGCCGAGATTGTTTTGGGTCATGGGCTTTAGGCCAAGTGTGGGCATGTGGGCCGAGATTGGGTTTTTGAGTCTTCGGGCTTGGGCCTTGGGTTTTCAGTTTTTGGGCCAAACGGGTGATGGGCCGAATTTGGGTTTTTGAGTCTTCGGGCTTGGGTCTTGGGCTAATGGTCCGGATCCGACTAATGGACCGGGTTGGGCTAATGGGCCGAGGGTTGGGATATAGGTCTGGGCCGTGGATTTGGATATGAGTCTGGGCCGCGGGTTTGGACTTATTTTTAGGCCGTGGGTTTTCTAGGTTTTGGGCCGGGTTTAGGCCATGGGTTTGGGTTTATTTTGGGCCATGGGTTTTTCTGGGCTTTGGGCCGGGTTTAGGCCATGGGTTTGGGTTTATTTTGGGCCGTGGGTTTTCTGGGTTTTGGGCCGGGTTTAGGCCATGGGTTTGGGTTTATTTTGGGCCATGGGTTTTCTGGGCTTTGGGCCGGGTTTAGGCCATGGGTTTGGGTTTGGGGCCGTGGGCTTGAACTTGTTTTTTTGCCGTAGGTTGAATGATGTGGTATTGAGCCTTGGGCTTCGTTCTTGGGCCTTGTTGGGTCTCGGTTTTGGGGTTGTAATGGTGAGATTTTTGGACCAGACTTGTAAGTTGAGGGTTTGACTTTTGGACCGGATTCAGAGGTTCGGGCTTGGACAATGGGTTTTTGAAAACAAGGGCCGGATTGGCCCCCTTTGGGTGGATCAGCAACAATCTTTTTTTTTTTAGTTAAAACGGTGGGAGGGTTGGAGTTTGAAAAGTGATGAAGAAAACCGAGAGACAACCTGGTTTTGGCCTTTTCATTTAATTGGAATGATGATTAGAGAGGAGGGTTTTGGATCAAAATGGAATAATAAGGTTTATTAATCAATTGATCTTGATTATGGTTGTGTTGAGGGTAAAGGAGGATTCCACCCACATAAAACGAATGAGAGACCCGTTAGGCATGGGGTGGTTTCACATCTTAAACCCTCCTAGATAGCCTTAAGGGCTTGTTTTTTAAAGTTTTTTATTCTTATATACATATAATGGTGGTTAAGGTATTTTCTGAAGTTGTAGGAGATTATTGCCCCACGAACGAATGAGAGACCCGTTAGGTGTGGGGCGATAATACATCCTAAACTTTTCTGTTAGCTTGAAAGGCCCTAAGGGTAATAACTAGGGCTTAAGTAAAGCAAACAACAGCAAGGAGCGAATTGATATTTCAGGGGATGAACAGTAAGCGTGAATGTGTACAGCAAGCAGCAATTAAAAACATCACAGGATACAAGCGCATGGGAAGCAGGATGAGGTTTAATTCCAGACGACAAAATAGAATAGAAACCCAACCAAGAGCTTAGAAGAGAATCAACCCAGAAATTAAGCACTGAATCTGATTTTTTTTACTTCCGCTCACTGCTCATTAACACAACTCATTGACGAAATCAGAGGAAGTTTTATATTCTTGAACTAGTATTAAACAACACCTAGGTGAGTACATTGCAGAGATAATCAACTCAGAAATAGTTCAGAACACAATTCACATTCTCAGCTCAGAATAAACCTTCTAACCGTGCAACAGATTAAGGGATGCTCTTGTTGATCCCTACTGATTTATAAACAAATGGAAGTTTCAATCCTAAAGCTTATGCTGTTTTATATATTTGCATGAACACGCACTGACCTCAGAAACTAAGCTCAAACTGAAATACTCGAAAAGCAACAGAACCATGATGAAGTAACCAACAAGAACCACCAGCATCTGAGGACCAAGCACAACAGGCATTTACATATTGACAGAAAGAGAGCTTTGCATACATCTCAGAGGGCAGGCAAACAAATCAGAGGGCATGAAAGATCTAAAGCAGGCACACGAAGACAAAACGGTGGTATCTCACAAGGATTTATGGATTATAAGGTCAGAAATCAATACCAACAGAGGAGCATGTATAGTTTCCTGCAAATATTTCAGAACACCAAAGACTAAAAAACATTAGTCCATGATAGACGGTCTGGAGATACGAAACTGAACCTTAGACGGGCATTCATGTTTTGTACTTGCCTACCGCAAAGGTATGGAACCAGATTATCAAAATAAGTTAGGCACCAACACAGCAGAAATGGAGCGAGATCATTGACTGGAGAGGGACCAGTTTATCATCACTTTAAAACATTATAACAGCAGTACGAACGAACAAAATGGTACTGGAGAACGGACCAGCTTTCTTGCAATTAGCTCTGGATGCAATAGTGTGAAAACAGACGGGACACGACTGGAAGAGGGACCAGTCTCCAACATTACAGAACCAGAAGGAGAGAATGCAAGCTTTCAGACGAGAGGAGTATACAGAGTCGCCACCACAAGCACCGACGACACACGATACTTAAAACTGAGCACAACTCGGAAGGCATGAACATACTTGGAGATAATGTGAAAATTCTCAGAAGAAAACGATTCTTAACATCCCGCCATGTCCATGGACTTCCGAGTCCACACCAGGCTAGATACTCACCCGAAAAAGATAAAAACATTATAGGAGATACCGTGGCCTAATCGAAAGAGTAACCAAGCGAGGAGAAGATGATAGCCATAGTCGGGACAAACCCCGAGACCAAACAACTCTTCCCGACTCAAACACGCAGAGGAGCGAAATGAGTAAAAACAAAATGCGGGTCCAAAATAGGAAATGCATGCTCTCACATTCGAAATCAGGGAACCACGAAACTGAAGGTTCGAGATCCCGATTTCGTTTTTCGTTGAATGAAGGAAGAAAACACAGAAACGAAAAGAGAGAAGAGGAGTAACACAGCGGTTTGGCTCCCATGTTGGAAACGTATTCTCGACAGAGCCAGGGTTGTGCCATCATCGGCTCATGCCTTTTAGCAAAAACCAGTTGAAGCAGCGGAATAGAAGCAAAAACAGAGAGGAGGTGGTTGAAGCACTAACGGAGTTCAGCAGGGAAAAGGAAACCCGAATCTACTTACACTGTTGATAATAGGCGGAGTGATTTTCAGAAAGCCAGGGAGTCCGGGGATGATTTGTGGTGTCTGAGAAGACGAGGCGTTAGTGGTGGTGTTTCCGGTGAAGACGGGGACGGCGATGGTGATTTCAGGCGAGGACGGGTGAAGTCGACGATGGAAAAAGTCGAATGGGTGGGCAACTCTTCTGGGTTTTTTCTTTCTCAAGTTTGAATTCGGGCAGTCATAAAATGGGAGAATAGACAGACAAGAGAATGAAGAAGGTTGGGATTGCTGCTGGCTGGGTAAAAACGTGTGGGTACTGTAGGTTTTTAGAATGTTTTTATAAGGTTGGAATAGGGTTTCCAAAGGGGAATGTCTGATGGTTTGTGGGTTGTTTACTGCTTTCTGGGCTGGACTTTGATTTTGGGTCTTTGGGCTATGTCTGGGCTGACCGAAAATGGGGATATAAAAAAATATGGGGCTAATGCCGGTCCCAAGTTTCGAACCCGAGCTTCCTCCTCTTCGCTAGTATATCTCGTCCAACTGCACTATGATGACATTCAGTATGCTATTGCGAGGACTTACTAGCTAAACTATAGTGGAGCCAAACAAAAAAATACTAAGACAAAGGCGTCCAAGCTGGGATTCGACACAGACTCATGGGTTCCCAAAAAACATGTTAACCAGTTGAGCTACGTAAGCATTCAGTTGTACTAGTGAAAGGAATGGCAATAAGGCTTCCGTCCAAACTGGATTAGTACGCCCAATCAACACAAAGGGATAATAAAATAAATAAATAAGATAATAATAATAAAAAAATAAAAAATGAAATAATGATAAAAGAAAGAATATCCAAAATAATAAATGAGTGTATAAAACAGAGCATGATATAAAAGAGGTTGCTATGAAGAAGGCTCGTGCTCCTTTTCGTAAGAGATGTGAGATTTTTAAAGATTAAAAAGGAAATCCTTTTGATCGAAAGCGGGAACGACCACCTCTTTTTTTTTGAATAATAAACGTAAGATGAAATTTTTTCACATAGATTATCTACCACACCTCAATTGCAATTTTGGCTACCAAGAAAGCTTCAATGGCACCACACTTCTCTTGCATCCTCCACCTTCATTTTAACTCCAAATGCTAAAATAAGTACATATTCTTCATCCCCTCGACATTCTCTACAATTCTATCTTTTCAAAATTCGAAAAGGAAGAACTTCACCTCCATGGGTTTTCCCCATTCAAAGAGAAAATGGTACCAAAGTAAAGCTTGGAGTCTCCTCTCTCCATTAAGGTAAAAATCTACATGAAAAACTCATGTTTCTTCATCTTTCCTTGTAACCGATTTTGACCCCCATTGTAATGCCCTATTTTTCTCTCTCTTTTGAGCATAACTCCAACACTTCAATGGTGGTGAGAACACCTTCTTGAACCAAGGGCTGAAATCCCTTCTAAAAGCTTCAAAAGGTAAACCCTAGAAATTTTGTTTAAAACATCTCGATGCATTAACATTAATTTAAGGGTTAGTATGTTAATCGCACTTGTTTTGTGTGCTTTGGGTGATGGGAATGGAGTTTGGCAACTCCATTCCCCATGTGACCGAATTTGTGAAAGAAAGGAGAAGAAGGAAGAAAGAAAGAGGAAGGAGGAAAGAAAGAGAAGTTAAGGTCACAAGGTAAATGCTCTTACCTTGAGTTGTTTGTATTGTGTAGTGGAACGGATTTTGAGTATTAGGAATGTGTATTGTATATGGGAATGAGCAATAAGTATGTTGTAGTATAATGAGGAAAGGTAATGTAACAGTTTTGAAGGTTTTAAAAGATGTTTAAAGACTTGGGAAAACATTGGGTAATGTATGTGTATGTGCAGGAGAAAGATTGTGGTATATTGAGTAGAATGATGTGTGACTTGATATGGGCATTTGAATGAATGTGTGAGCTGAGAATGTGTGTGGGCAATGTTAAAAATATAGGGGAACCTCTGCCCAAATTTGTATAGAAATTGGAGGACTTAGATGTGGAAGGAGAAAGGGTAACCTAGGTGGTGACTAGGTGTAATTGAGGAGCTTATGTGAGCAGTTTTAGCAGTGTGAAAACAGATTGAGAAAGGTTTAAGTAATGGGAGGAACTAGAGTGATAAGATAAGGTAATTGGAATGCTAGGAGGAGCATTAGTAGAGGGAGTATTGAATGGTAAAGGATAAAGGAAAAATCTGTAGCATTTGTGGAGGAAGAAAACTGTAATAGAGGAGAAAATTTAACAGTGATGTGTGTTTTGTAACAGATTTTTATAGTGTTGGGTTAGGCTAGTTTAAAATGCTTAAACAAAGTTAAAACATGCTAGATTATATGTAGAAATATTAGGGAAGAGATTGGTAGAAGTTTGGAATTTAAACAAACTAAAAACTTACATATATTGCAATACTGTAACTAGTCCGGGTTTGCAAACCAGAACACAAACCCGGACTAGCATGAAAACACGACAGAAAGTTTTTACAAGGGATGGTCCGGGTTTACAAACCAAGACACTAACCCAGACCACCCCAAAAATACACCCGTAAGTTTCTAAAACAAATTGTCCGGGTTTGCAAAGTAGCACACAAACCCGGACGATGTCAAAAACTCACCCGTAGCATTTCCAAACAGAGGGTCCGGGTTTGTAAACCAGGGTGTAAACCCGGACCATGCCTATTTTTAACCCGTATGTTGTTCCAGTGAGTTGGTCCGGGTTTGTAAACCCGGACACCAACCCGGACCAACACCAAATTCCACCAGAATGTATTTTAAAGCTCAAGTAAGGATGGGTAAGGATGGGTAATGATATTATAAGATGATTAAGACATAATTAATGATGTTTAAAGGTCATTAAGGCCATAAACAAGCTTAGAAAATAATTGTAAGTAAGTAACTTAAGTAAATGTATCTAAGTAACAAAGAGTTAGTAAGTATAAACTAGGAAACTTTAGGAAAGTAATAAGTAAGGTTAATTATGGATAATTAACCATCCAACTGTATGTATGTGATAGGATTCAAATAGTTGAACACCGAAGGGAGTCGGTGAGTCCAAAGTCAACGGTGAAAGGTATGATTTCTTCATGCCCTGTATCCTAATCTGGTTACCCCGATTTGTGTGCTTATTTGACCACCTAATAAGATAAATGCATGAATCGGATTATATTGCACTTACTTGTGCTTGTTTACATTGTTCCCGATATTTGTCTTGAACAATAGTTCGTATACTTCATGAAATATATGAATGATGATGATGTGTAATTGTACCTTGTAGTGTACTTGTATATTGTATTGTATTTGTATGGATGTGTATATGAATAATGTATTTGTGTATGTGGTTGGATGTTGACTTCTACTAATTCCTAACTACCTAACTCCTAACTTAAGTGAGTAAATTGGAATGAGTAGAAGTCCGATATAGCTTCGGCCACGCGTGAGGATGCGGAGTCACAAGAGGTTGGCTGCAATTCCTGACTCTTAAACTGGTCCGCGGCCCAAATCCCTTAAATGGGTAGCATCCCGGATTGGTGAGTCAAGTAAATCCCGGAGGTGGGACGGAGTAGTCCCCAGGGCTGGAGGTCCCGACGACTTAACATGAGTAAGAGTAAGAGTAAGTAAGTAAGTATGAGTATGAGTATGAGTATGTATGCGTATGTATGGAGTAACGAGTAAAAGAGTAATCTCCACCCGATTAACCCGGGTGGACCAATGAAGCTAACAAGACTTGTATATTGTGTATGTAATGAGTAGGTGTATTTCGGAAGAAGGTAAGTATGTATTGGATGGTATATTGTATTCCTTGTATGTAACGAAGTGTATGTATGTATGCCTTGCGTAAGTATTATTGTATTGTGTATGAAAGCATGTATGCATGTTGTGTGAATAAATGAACTGCATGTATACGACCAAGTGGTCAGCGTACCCTCACTAGTACGCGGGGTATGCGGTTATCATGCGCAGCGAAAGCTGACCCCCTAGGGGGAACGTTTTTAGTGTGCAGGTACCCGAAGCGGATGTGTTCAAGGTAAGAGACCGGCGGCCCAACCTTGTATCTAGAAAGTAAGTAGTTGTGAGGAATGGGTAGTAAGTAGTCTCCTAGTGAGTATGTATGAGTTTGGAAGAGGTATTATACTTGTATGAGGATCCTAGTAGACTCGGTATGTGAATTAAATTGTATTGTACCGGGAGTATTGTATGGAATGAAGATTGCAGTACTTATTTGGTAAATGGAGTATGTGTTGTAGTTATGTAGTACTCGGGATTCCGGTCCATCAGACCGATGCTGTATGTAGTAGTAGTAGCCTTGTTAGTCACGTGGGTGACTAACGGCATTGTATCACCCACATTATGTAAGTATGTATCCGCTGCGTGTATCTGATGTGTAAGAAGATTGGACGGTAAGCATTGTATTAATGGTAGGGGTGTTACAAAAAGTGGTATCAGAGCGAAGTATCGCCCTGATGACTGGAAATACCGAGTTTAGGAATACCGAGTTAGGAATTAGAAGCTTAGGGCTAAGGGCTGAGTGATGGCATTAGAGATGCTAGTTAGGAACTCCCGGTGTGTACCAGATACCTACAATACCAGTCCCGCCCACCGCGAACCCTATTGTATAACTTGGGGAAATACGCCAGAGAGAAGGAAAGACCTCTCATACTCGGGAAACCCGATCTGGCAGTAGTGAAATAATCATACAGTAAACAAGAACCTGACATATAGTAGATGCAAAGAATTGAAGTCCCGGAGATGGATCCCGGTTGAACAACAATGCCCGCACTTAATGGCGGTAGAATGAACACTCCAACCATAAGGAGGCTACAACTTACAACAGCATGGGGCGACATGCCTAGCAGTCGCGAAACCTGGCTAATCAACCAGCAGCAGAAAGGAATCACTAACCGTGCAACGAAATGGAGAAGGAGCAGTAATGGAACCCGAGACACAAGTCTGCGGGACAGCAGTAGCTAGATAATACCACCAATGGTATACCAACTGACTAAGGACATAGTCAGGAGTGGTTAACTCCAAAACTACGACGCCATTAAGGTTGCAATACCTGGCCAATATAGCTCAGACAACTGCAAGAACAAGCATGAGATATAATCCAATAGGACTACAAGAGTAGTGCCTAAACAAGGAAGGCTTAGTAACCACCACAGATGTGTGGGAACGAGCCACAAGGAACGACACTAAACCAAATAGAGTGGGAATCTCCAAGGATTGGAGAAGTACCCAGATCTACGACAGCCATGTCTAGACCACCAAGAAGCTACCTAAGGGATCGAGTAAACCAATTATAGATAGATAAGATCGAGGGAAGAGTCCGCAAGACTATCAAGTAGCAGTGAAAACCATACCGTGACCGGTGTAGGTTTACCCAAAAACCACCAATACCACGCACTTGCCACGGCAAGTGCAGCAAGGACAGGAACATACAAAGGAACCCTAACACGTCACAAGTACATAGTAATGTGCTGTGACCATAATGAAACAATTACTGGATCACAAATCCTGACACTGAAAGAATGGAACCTTAGAAAGGCCTAACGGCCCGACCACTGTATTTAGAACATACCAGTCAGCGAGAAGCTGGACTTGGTCAAGATTTCGAACATGGCTATGCCATGAAGAACTTCTTTTAACACCGAACCATAGTTTTCAAACCAAGTTTTCTTTCAAAACCACAAACCTTCTTTTAAACCTTGGATTTTAAAACCAGACCAACAGAATTACGGTGAGTATCATAAAGTGATACAAGAGGAGTTGGCAATAGAATACTTCACCTAGGCGTGTGACGAACACTATGAGTGTACCCAATTACGGATGTGGGACAACCGCACTCCGAAGGAGCTTGCGGGCCTGACATATAGTTAGGTAAGTGGTAACGTATCAACATGATACCCCACGTATGTATACAGGTAGTGTACGACACACGGGAAGTAGTCAACTCCGTTCTACGGATCATGAGTGAATTCAACCAGAACAGCTGGACACCACAGACAACCAAGCATAAAGGAACTCAGAGAACCCATCTGAAAGTAAGGAATAAGAACTAGAAGTGCAAAGAGCACAAACTAGTAAGTATAGACATTGGATATGTCTCGAGGACATCAAACAAATACATGACAGCTGGAAAGTATACCCAGCCTGAACACAGTAAGGCAAAAGCCTAATGTAACCACCACAATGTTCAACAAACGGGACGGAGTTCCCAAGAGCAATCACAAGATTACCATGAAGTATAATCCATCATTGGAGAGGATACTAAACCTAGTCTAAAACACTAGGAGAAAGCATAAACAGTCTACCCAAGAATGGGAGACGTTATACCCCTAAAGGGGATAGCTTAAATACAATACCACAAGGCGGTATAGTGGACACAACATGCCATAAACATTAGCCGGATGTAACGGCATAACTAACAGCACTCAAGAGCAATCCGTGAAGGGTGTCTGAGTTAACAATAGTCGAACAAGCGTTATGATAAGAGCACGGGAGCTAGAATGGACATTCGGTTAAAATACCGAAGGGATTTCACTTAACAGGAAATACCCTCAACTACTAGAAGGCACGGATTAGCACCAAATTGCCTAAAGGACCTCCTATGAACGGAAGCGTGATGTCACGACTTACCATGGAGCCCAGTAATACCTCCAACCTATGGGGTATACAGGGAGTGGAAACATGTATAAGCAGCTTGCAAAGAGCATAGCTTGCAACAATAAGGCTTAAAAGCCATCAACCAACTATGTTATGTAAACCTTAACAGTTGTAGAACCCACACCATTGATAACAAGACTTGAAAGAGATATTGTCTCATACGACAAGAAATCAACAACTGGACCATCAATTCAAACCCAACACCCGAGTGGCTTGGAGTAATGGCCAACTCAGTGTCACTGTCACTAGAACATCAGTCTAGTATACAATTGACAAGTTTTAGATTACCTTCATGCCTTTTGTAGCAATGGTAACACAGAGGCATAAGAATCGTGATAATGCCAACATTGGCCTAGTCCACACTTGGACACTACGAGAAACCCAAGGGAAAGTACCCCTCGTTAGCCAAAGACCACCAATGTGGTGAAGATGTGAACCCTTAGAAAGGCTTCATCTATTATAACAGAAAAGCCTACGCATATAGATATTGCCAAGGGGTGATGGAATAAGGAAATGAGATTTCCAAACCGTTATAACTTAAGGAGTAAGCATACTCCGTATGCACCCAAGCATGTGCTGAACCATTGTATAAACACCAACATGGTAAACCTTCTCATGAGATCTATGAGTGGAAACAAGCCTCTCAACAAGAACTTCATTTATCAATGATAGAACGGGACCAGAAAACCCTTGAAGTTTCTTGGGATGTCCCGGTGATGTACATACAAGCAGAACTACACAGCTAGAGCCTATACCCAATGCTCAGTGCGGAAAGACAATAATTGTCAAAACAATCAACGGGAATGCACATTGCACACCATGAATGACCAGCGCTCAAGAGAGCTTGTAACCCGATAAATTACTTCATCCATTATCAACCAAGATACTTGGTAAATCGTATCATAAATGAGGATAGAATGTGAGGTAAGCTAACCTACACATAAAAACCTAAGTTGAATAAGACATCTCCACATCGGGAAGATAATAAGATTGCGGTATGCTACGACAACCGCCATACACACGAACACAGGAAACTCCTAGTGTATTTACACCATAAGGAAATGGTGTCAATGACAATGGCAATAAGTAAAGAGGAACTACCACAGTAACAGAAACAGTAAAAACAATGTTGTACAATGAGTAGGAATACGGTGCACAACAAGCGACCGCTATGAGGAAGTAGCAGATAATGACACGGAGTATAAGTATGAGATGACAGACATAAATATTCTCTCCTATCACATAAGTGACTTACTGTCAAGCGTTTACGCCTCTACACTCTGTATGACTGAGTGTTTTGGTATTGCACTTGTGCAGCTAATGATCTAATGGGATGGCTAGGGATATGGAAAATGTAAACCGTGGTAAACCCTTCTTTTCACCAACAAACATGGCATAAGCCAGCTAAGGAAGCTCAGCAACAGACCGTGCGGCCTGAGGCCAAAGAAGCACGAAGAGTGTGAAGCACACTAACAATCACAACATGTGAATTCCATTGGAATAAAAGGTGAAAGGAGACTTAAGAGAGTCACTAGGACCGACGCACAGAAAACGAAAGGTCATACAAGTAAAGACACTTGTACTGAACCAGAAGAACTGGTATGATTCAGAAACTATTGACACCAGAGGAAGCACTACAACTAAGTAGTGACTTAACCTCACCCGACAATAAGTCAGAGGAACTTACTAGATAATCGTGGAAGCACGAATAGCATGTGCAGTAGATTACCAGAGAGCTGGTTACAATCTAAAACTAATTTAGTTCAACACGGTAAAAGAATACCGCAATTGTTTAGTAAACCTTATTCCAATATTAGACAGATAAGAAGGCGATGCATAGCACATTAAGGATAACACGAAGGGTAAGTAACCCAAGTTATCAGGGTCGCGCAGCAGAAGCTAGTGGGCCCTAGCTAGGAGATAATATACCTAGTAAGCATAGTAGAATGGCTGTTAATGCCTTGAAGCCTAATAGGCTGGAACCGAATTAATTATGAGTTAAATAAACTCATATAGGAATCCTTGGTGCAAGGACTAAACCATTGTTATGATTAAGACCCTTTGACAAGGGTATATTATGTAACAAACCGTAAAGAAGCTAAAACGCTTCAGATTGCCCAATTGAGTAAACCAATGTTTAGTAATAATAACATATGGTATATTACGTGGGCGTAATCCCTTTTAAGGGGGGTAGAGCGAAAACCGCTTAATGTAAGTTTCATGAATAAAACACATAAACTGTAATGTGCATAGCACAAATGAGAATTGAATTGATGATTGGTACTTATGTTAAATAAACATAAGTACCCATTCACATCATAATCGTGGTAATTAGGCATGAGAGATGCAAATACCATAGGATGGATATACCTACCTTGTAACACTACGTAAGAGTATTAGTAAAAGAAAAGTAATGAGTTAAATACCCACCCAAACTTAGATATGGTGTTTAAGTGATTAATTAAGGTATAAGAAGGCTAAAGAATGCCTTAGGAATATTTAGAAACCATTTTAAACAAAGGAAATATAAGGAAACACCGAAAGTGCGGTTTAAGCAAAAACGTGCTTTAAGCTTGGAGAGACTTGGGAGAGTACCCAAATATTGTTCTAAGACCTTAGTAATATCCTAATGGTCATTTTAAAACAATTACCAAAGAAAACCAAGCTTGAAAACAAGTTTAAACACAAAATGTGCTTTAAGGAGTCTTAAAGCACATTTTTGAAAAATTGTCTTGTAAATGAGTTTTGAATGGCTAAATGTCCATCATTACTCTTAAATATATATGTGTACTATATAGTATCACATTTGGGAGGCTATATTAGTGGGAAATCAAAAATTTCACAACAATGTGCCTTGTTGTATGAATAGTGATTTAATTAAGCTAGTTTGTAACATAAGTAATATAGATTAGTTAATTGACAAACAAGGACTAAAGTAACCTTGGTTACTTAAGGGTGGCCGGTTTTTTTTAAGGAGGGGAGATGAGTCACAACACAAGATTGAATATTGATAAATAAGGGAGGGGATGTACTAGTCACTATTTGCTTTTAGGAACAAATATCTCACATTAGTCTTCTCTCTCTCCTAACTTCTTCATTCTCCCTTGGTTCCACGATTTCTACTCTCTCTCCCTTCTCCATTAACGTGAGCTTCTTCCCCATGCTAGCTCCATCTTCTCTTGCACACCACTTACTCATTTTAGCTCCAAATCCAAAACAAAGCATAGATTCTTCTTAGTTAGCTCAAGCTCCATCTTTCTATCTTTTCAAAATCCAAGAGCTTCACTTTGGTGCCAAGCCAAACCACCATTAGAGGAGGAAACTCAAGCTTGGAGACTCCATTGGCATCTCCATTCTCTTAAGGTAAAGAAAGTGCAAGAAAATCTAGGTTTCCATCACCTTTCTTCTTGACCGAAAATAATATACTCATGAGGCTTCATTTTGATGCCTTGTCATAGCTTGTTTCTACTCTTCAAAGGAGAGAGGAGGTCCTTCTAGCTTCAAACCCAAGCTTGCCTTGAGGAACTAAGGTAAAACAATCAATCTAAAACCTTAAAACACATTTTTAACCTAGGTTTTATTCCTTGAGGTTAATAAGTTGTTGAGTGCTCATTAGAATCATTGGACATTGTTTAGAGTATTGGCAAGGAGATTTATATTGGTGACCGAAATTGAAGAGGGAAAAACTAAGGAGGAAAGTTTGTGAAGCTTGAGAAAGAACAAGGTAAATTACTTACCTTAAGGTGTTTGTTGTTTAAGGGAATGGGATTTAGATATATGATAAGTTTAGTGTAGAGTTTACCTTGGGGAGGAGTTGTAAACCTAAGAGAAAGAATACTATTACATTGAGAACTAGTGACTAAAGAGCAAATGAGAAAAAGACTTAGTTAAACAATGAGGTGATGAATTACAAGAAGCATTTTATTTCAATGGGAGCCTTGTTGTGTGTATTCGCAGGTTGAAGGCAAATATATGTGGAAATTCAGTGATTAAGATTATTGTCATTTAAGGGCCTAAGTGCCAAGCATTTTAAGTTTAAGCACTATATTGTGATGTGGTGTAGTTTTGGTGTAGATTGTGTGTTAAGATGTTGCAATGAGGATATGAGTGATCTTGGTTGTTTGATGATGAGAAAAGCCAATGTTTGGTGTAACAATATACTAGAGAACCCATGGCAAAATATAATGAAGAACCTAAGAGTTTAAGATGTTTTAAGGAGAATTCATGACTAAGGAGTTCTAGAGGTTGTCTTAATGAAAAAGGGTGAGCTTAAGGTGTTTTAATGAGTCATAATGATTTAGGCAACCAATGAAGGAGTTAGGAATCAAAAGAATGTACTTGAAGTATTTAGGACTAGGCAAAGATGGTGAACAACTAGGAAGGAAATAATGTGTTGAGGAATGGAAGCTTAACTGTGAAGGAAAGTAAATGCATAAAAGAGTTCTAGATGATGAAAGATGCTTGGGAGATGATGTGATGGTGATGAGGAACATTTGGCATAGAGGTTACATTAGGTGTGAACCACCACCTAGAAACCTAGTGAAAAACATTATAAGAAGTTGGCATTATTACAATGAAAATGCATAATGATCAAGGTGGATATTGGTGAGTGATTTAATGGTTTTAGAGGATGTTTAAAGTGTATTTGAGGGACCTAAATGAGGTTGGAACATAATAGTATACATGGGAAGAGTTTGGAGTTGAAAGAACATATTAATAGAAGAATCTGTAGTGGACCGACCCAGGGTCCGACCCAGTTCTGGGTCGGTCGGACCTTGCTAACCCAGCAGAAATGTTTCGGCAATAGACCGACCGGGGTCGGTGACCGGTCCAGAGGGGTTTTGGGTCGGTCCGGTTTTAGCTTTTGGTCGGTCGGTTATTTTTCGGAGAATTTAAAAAGACGGGAAGTTTCGGCAATGGACCGACCCATAAAGGATGGGTCGGTCGTGGGTCGGTCTAGGGTTGTTGTCTGAACCAGAAAGTTACTGGAACGGACCGACCCATAGGTTGGGTCGGTCGGTGGGTCGGTCGACCCTTAACACAAAAAAAAAAAAAAGAAATTTTTATTTCTAAGGATGTTATTGGTATTAAGGTGTGCCATTAATAGGATGTTGATGATTAGGACCCTAAGAACTTAAGTAATTAAGTTAAGAATATGTATAAACCTTAATGTTTAAAGTTAAGTTATAAGGTTAAATGGCAATGGCCTAAGAGGGTATTGAATGGGGATTTATAGGGACTAAGTAAGTTAAGTAAGTTGTAAATAACTAACGGCCTAAAAATGAATCGATGTTTTAGGTTTGTGAATTGGGACCCCGAAGAAGGTTAATCAAACAACGGTCGACGGTGAACGGTACAATCCTTCTTGTGACCTGCTTGCTAACGAGGTGTCCCTCGGCTTGTGTGCTATCTGTTTAATTGCTATGACTAAGACAAGATAAAGCATGCAACCGGTATATTTATTCTCGTGTGTGTGTTTTCTTTACACTAACTCACGAGACTTGAGATTGTTACTAATTAAGTTTAGTACTTACTGAGGTTGGATTAAGGGCTGAGTATTAATGTTTGTTGGTTGGTTAACACCTGGTAAGGTTTAACTAACACTTGGAGTGTAAGATTTTACTAACTGGAACTTGAGCGAGGAACCCGGGACTGACTCCGGTCATGCATGCTAAGAGAAGGGGGACGGTATCTGAATCAGATCCGCCCTCCGCCTAAGGACTTGTCTTCGGACTTGTAGCCTAGAGCCGGTTGCCGGCTCAGCTACGCTGGACTCCCGTCCAGGGTAGGTGGCATTAAGATGGTGCGGTGGGATCACCTAAATCCCAAGTTTGAGTTAAGCTACAACCATTTCCTTTCATGGAACGGTTTGTATACTGAGATTAAGATGAGGTTAAGACTGAGGTAAGATAAGGAACTGAGGTTAAGGAAATAAGGATTAAGGAGAGGGTTACTAACCCGTTTGATAAGGGAACGCTTGTGTCGTTCAATTTGTGTGAACTACTTGTTCATTGTGAATTGTTGTTTATAGCACTTCGTATTATGATGTATTGCTAATCAACTTCCATGCTATCGACAATTAGTCGTCGTAGCCCCGTTAGCTTGGGGGCCATGAGAGGGTGTACCAGCATTCGTGCTGACCCCTTTGGGGGCTGTTTTTATTTTGCAGGTAAGCGCCCGATGAGGAGTCACCCTGAGAGTGGGGGTGGTTAGACTTAGGATGGGTTGTCATTTTGTATACGGGTTGCGCTTGTGCTCCCGTCTGTTTATATTAAACTCATGTAAAGTTATGTTGTGACTTAAATACTCTACTCGGTTGGTTGGTACTTTGGATGGTGGATTACTTAGATAAGTGTTGTAAGGTGTTAAGGAACGGTATTTCATATGATCAGACCGTGGCAAGGTCCCGGTAGTTACTCTTTATCCGCTGCGACGATTGTATTTAAGTGTTGAGATTTGCGATAACCACGATTGGCTTAGGACGGGGTGTTACAAAAGTGGTATCAGAGCGTAGTTACGCTCTGATCGAGAAATACCGGACATAAGGAACCACCGAGTTAGGCTATGAGTTAAGAAATAAGCAATGGGATAAGGGTGTGAGAAGTTAAGTGAGTAGAGTCAGATAACCACCAATAAGGGTGGATTGTCTTTACCGTCTACGGACGTCATAAAATTCGTTAACCAGAACAGTGGTGAATACGAATCTAATGTGAGTTGTCATTGTTCAGATGTCAGGAAGGAGAGGCCGAGGCGAGGAAGAGGTGATGATGCTGCTGAGATACCGGGAGGGCAGACGATCGCAGAGATCGTGGCTGCTGCTTTGGGGCACATGGGCTATCAGCCTGGTGTGGGTGCGCCACCTCCACCTCCACCACCCGGGAACCGAATTGGGTGAAGAGTCTTGCAGACCTTCGACCCACACTTTAAGGGGGAGACGGATCCCGCCAAGCTTGAGGCGTACATCTCCGAGCTGGAGACCGCCTTCGAGACCCTTGATGTCCCCGCTGGGATCAAGGTGCGTCTGGCTGCCTTCTACCTGAAAGGGGCGGCAGGCGATTGGTGGAAGCTGGTGAGGGCCGAGCACGTGGCCAATCCAGACTTCGGCTGGGACCAGTACACGGCGTTGCTTCGGGCAAAGTACTATCCCGCCCATGTCCAGACGAAGAAGCGCTTGCAGTTGGATGCGCTCAAGCAGACCGACAAGATGACGGTGGACGAGTATTACTCAGAGTTCACCGCCTTGCTCCGTCTTCTGCCAGGTCTGGGGTATTCTGACCAGATCCTGGTGGACCGCTTCTATGGCGGGCTTAGCCATCGACTCCGCTACGGCATGGGGCCGACGAGTTACACTACCTTGCAGGTATAAGAATGGTTGAGATTTAAATAAGTGAATAAATAAGATTAAGTTAAAGAGTTAAGTGAAACTAATACTTTGGAAAGCAGGAGTGCTATCATGCCGCTGCTAAGGTTGAGATAACCGTCCAGCTGAGGGACGAGGACAATGCTAAGAGGAAGAATGTCGGGAAGAGTACCGAACACCAAGGGCAAGGTGGGTACAAGAAACAGAAGTACCAACCACAGGCCCAGAAAAACAAAACCCGAAAGGGAAGGAGGAAAAGGAGAAGGCTCAGGAAGAGCCATTGAAGTTGACGTATGCTTACGCAGCTACACCCCTGCGCTCTAAGGCGCCAAAGGGTAAGGAATTAATATTGAGTGAGTAAGAGACCAATAATAACCGTTTAAGATATAAGAATTAATATTGTGAATGATCAGGATCTGAGACTGAGAAGGGAGCCGGTGGTGGCTACCAGCGACGCTTCATCTGTAGGTGGTGTCACAAGGACCACCCCGGACTCGACTGCAAGGGAAATAAGGTGGAGTGCAACTTCTGTGGGGTGTACGGGCACCGAGCTTATGAGTGCTTCCGGAACCCCGCTAGCAGAGCCTATAGGCCCGAGATGAAGGGCAAGGGCAAGACCGATCAGGGAGCTAGTTCTGACGGTCAGAGGAGGGGACAGCAAGCTGCTGACAAGAACCCACGAGTGGTCCAGAAGTCGGGACCCACACTACACATGGTGGACCGGGATGATGAGCCTGAGCCCTCATCGAGGCCAGGTACCGTTATAACCTTTAGTAATAAAATTGCCTGCTTACCGCATTTCATGCATGCTTGGTGAATAATAAGATGAATAAGAATAAGATGAGATTAGAACTTAAGTAAGAACATGTTGTGATTAGAACATAAGTAAGATATAACCTATTACCACCTTAGGAAGCTTCAACATTTGCTATCCAATGCCATCAACACCCAACCCGGGAGACACCGTCATCGAGACCCGAGATTATCCAACCGAACAATGTCAGGTTATCCGCCCAGGTATGATTCTATTAAGGGGATACCTGACACCCGAAGCTCAAATAGCCATCATCAGGAGGTGCAACCAGATAGGAGTGGGACCGGGAGGTTTTTACACCCGGAGTACCCAGGAGGAGCAAGGATGAAATTAAAGATGATGAGCTTGGGCAAGGATTGGAATCCGTATGCCAAGACTTACCGAACCACTAGAACACACGATGGAGACTCACCACCGGGCATACCCGAAGAGTTCCATCCGGTAATTACACAAGTCGTGGAAATCGCTCAGCAGTTGGAAGCTGAACCGATTCCAGACATACAAGCAGACATTTGCATAATAAACTTCTACGAGAAAGATGGACGACTCGGATTACACCAGGATAAGGACGAGACAGCGGAGTCTCTCGAAAGAGGGATACCCGTAGTGTCTTGGTCCATTGGGGATGATGCAGAATTTTTATACGGCGAGCAGAAGCGTGCGGACCGTGCAAATAAGTTAATACTTAAGTCTGGAGATATATTAGTTATGGGTGGAGAATCAAGGATGTTGTACCATGGGATTAAAAGAATTAAGTTGAATACAGCACCGTCAGCAGTAATTAATGCGACGCACATGAAACCAGGACGGTTAAACCTAACCTTTAGACAATATTAGCCATGTAATGTTTAGTATGAGATGTAAGGAGAAGCACATGTTGTAAACAGGATGGTTATTAATAAAATAACAGTGTTGTTCATATATTTGTCACGACTCCTGTTATACCATCATTACTCATGAAGCTTGTGAAATACAATTAGGTTATGGACTCGGTACGGAAGGTGCTCTAAGCATACTCACAGAGGCACAGGCCGGCGCAAGCGGTACTATCCTCACCGGCACCTTTCCGATTAATGGGATTGAGGCATCTGTTCTCTTCGACTCAGGGGCCTCGCACACCTTTATCTCGGCATCCTTTGCGAGAAGGTTGGGGCTAGACGCCGACGAGCTACCCGACTTTACGGTTACGCTCCCGTCTAAGGAGAAGGTTCGTTGCACTCACTACTACCGAGGAGCCACTGTCAGAATTAAGGGGGAAGACTTCCCAGTCAGTTTTATTGAGTTCAGAGAGTTGGGATTTGATGTTATCTTCGGGATGAACTGGTTGGAGCGGCACAAGGGTCGTATCCTCTGCGCCGAGCATAGGCTGCTTCTCAGGAGTCCGTCTGGGGTAACCATATCATACCGCCAGCGGCCTCGAGAGCCTTCGACTAAGATCATCACCGCCATGGCAATGTATAAGGAGTTGAGGAGGAAGGAAGAAGTGTACCTCTGCTATGTCCAGGACATAGAGAGAGACCCCGAGTTCGACCCCGACTTATCGGTAGTGTCGGAGTTCCCCGATCTCTTTCCACGGGAACTGCCCGGCATGCCACCCACTCGGGAGGTAGAGTTCACCATCGAGCTGCTACCTGGTACCGGACCGATAGCCAAGGCACCATATCGCATGGCTCCGGCCGAAATGAATGAGCTAAAGGAACAGCTGAAAGACTTGTTGGATAAGGGATTCATCAGACCAGTGTGTCACCATGGGGAGCGCCAGTCCTCTTCGTGAAGAAGAAGGATGGTAGTCTCCGCCTCTGCATCGACTACAGAGAGTTGAATGCAGTGACTGTGAAGAATAAGTATCCACTACCCCGCATTGACGATCTGTTCGATCAGTTGAAGGGAGCTTCTGTATTCTCCAAGATTGATCTCAGATCAGGGTATCATCAGATAGCCATTAAGGAGGGAGATATTGAGAAGACGGCATTCCGGACACGATACGGCCACTACGAATTTACAGTGATGCCGTTCGGTTTGTCGAACGCACCGGCGAAGTTTATGGATCTGATGAACCGCTTGTTCCGGGAGCAGCTGGACAAGTCGGTTGTGGTGTTTATTGATGATATTTTGATATACTCGAAGTCTAAGGTTGAACATGAGGAACATTTGAGGAGAGTACTGGAGATACTAAGGGAGAACCAGCTATATGCTAAGTTCTCCAAGTGTGAGTTTTGGCTTGACCAGGTTTCTTTCCTAGGTCATGTCATTTCAGATGCCGGGATCTCGGTAGATCCGGCGAAGATTGATGCCGTGCGTACTTGGCCAAGACCGAAGACAGTTACCGACATTCGGAGCTTCCTCGGCTTGGCAGGTTACTACCGGCGGTTTGTTAAGAATTTCAGCAAGGTCGCGAAACCGATGACCAGTCTGATGAAGAAAGATGCACCGTTCGATGGACGGTTGACTGTGAGAGATCGTTTCAGAGTTTGAAGGACTCACTGACCACTGCACCGGTTCTGACCATTCCAGACGGTACGGAGGGCTTTGAGGTTTATTGTGATGCATCCGGCAGAGGGCTGGGTTGCGTGCTCATGCAACATGGCAAGGTGGTGGCATATGCCTCACGCCAGTTGAAGAAACATGAGGAGAACTACCCCACGCATGATTTAGAGCTGGGAGCTGTAGTCTTCGCCTTGAAGATATGGCGCCATTACTTATACGGGGTTAGTGTGACGATCTATACCGATCACAAGAGTTTGAAATATATATTCACTCAGAAGGAGTTGAATCTCAGACAAAGGAGATGGTTGGAGTTCCTGAAAGACTATGACATTGACCTTCAATACAAAGAGGGAAAGGCCAATGTTGTAGCGGACGCCCTGAGCCGTCGAGCACACTCACTCCATTCGCTAGTTTCTTTCTCCAGCTTGGTTGATGAGGTGCGAGAGGCTCAGAGGGCAGATGAGTACATGAGAGAGGTCAGACAGAAGCTGACAGATGGTACCTTTGAGAGTCAGAAATACGACTTCAGACTTCATGATGATGATCTGATCAGACTAAAGGGCCGGTTATGCATACCACGAGGCAATGCGGATCTGAAAGACCGTATACTTAGAGAATCACACTGTTCTTCAGTTTCCATCCATCCGGGAGCCTCTAAGATGTATAAAGACATGAAGAGGTACTTCTGGTGGTCGGGGATGAAGACAGATGTTACCGAGTACGTCTTGAGGTGTCTCACATGTCAGAAGGTGAAATTTGAGCACAGACGACCGGGCGGAATGGTACAGTCGATGCCAGTTCCGGAGTGGAAGTTCCATGATATCTCCATGGACTTCGTAGTGGGACTCCCACCTGCTAGGGGAGGTCTCAACATGATATGGGTGGTGGTGGATCGCCTTACCAAAGTAGCCCGATTCATACCGATGAAGGATACTTGGAAGGTGACCAGATTGGCTGAGTTATTTGAGAAGGAAATTATGAGACATCACGGGATACCGAAGACCATTGTGTCAGATAGAGATACCAGATTCCTTTCGAGGTACTGGCGAGCTACTAGAGAAGCGTTGGGTACGGAGCTGAAGCTGAGTACCGCGTTCCATCCTCAGACAGATGGTCAGACTGAGCGAACTATTCAGACACTCGAGGACATGCTGAGAGCATGTGCCTTAGACTTCCAGGGCAGTTGGATTGACAAATTGCATCTGATCGAGTTTTCATACAACAACAGCTATCACGCTTCGATCAAGATGGCACCTTTTCAAGCGTTGTACGGTAGACCATGTCGTACACCGCTCTGCTGGGATGAGTCGAGTGAGACGGTCATTATAGGGCCAGAATATTTGGAGCAAGTTAAGGCTGAAGTTCAGCAAATCAGGGAGAACATGAAGCTGCTCAGGATAGGCAGAAGTCGTATGCTGATGTTCGACGACGAGACCTAGAGTTCGCAGTGGGCGACCAGGTATTTCTGCGAGTATCACCGATGAAGGGTGTGTTTAGATTCGGGCAGAAGGGCAAACTGAGCCCTAAGTTTGTTGGTCCTTATGAGATTACGGAGCGGGTGGGCCCGGTTGCTTACAGGTTGAATTTACCTGCTGACCTGGGTAAAGTGCATGATGTCTTTCATGTTTCACAGCTAAAGAAGTACATGCACCACCCCTCCCATGTGTTAGAACCTGAGAGGTTGACTTTAGAACCGAATATGAGATCCGTGGAGACTCCTCAGAGAATCTTGGACAGAAAGACTAGGGACACTCGCCACAAGTCAGTGCGACTGGTGAAGGTTCTCTGGTCTAACCAGGATGTCGAAGAGGCCACGTGGGAATTAGAGGATAAGATGAGGGCGAAGTACCCTTCTTTATTTACTGACTAGATCGTCTGTATAGGGTACGGGGCGTACCCTTTTTAAGGGGGGTAGAGCTTCCTCGCTTTTGAGTTAGGAAACGACCATGTTTGTCGTTTGCTTGGTTGTTTAAGATGTGAATTCGTGTAAGTGGCTACACTTTGGTGTTAAGTTTGAGTTATGTATGATACTTATGTATTGTATTTGTGATTGACCTTCGAGTCTTGAGATGTGTGAATGTGAATATAAGATGTGGTGTTAAGATTAAGAGAATTGAGTACCGTGAATGGTTAAGCATATAAGTGAACTTTGGGGACAAAGTTCTTTTAAGGGGGGTAGATTGAAATACCCCAAACTTAGATATGGTGTTTAAGTGATTAATTAAGGTATAAGAAGGCTAAAGAATGCCTTAGGAATATTTAGAAACCATTTTAAACAAAGGAAATATAAGGAAACACCGAAAGTGCGGTTTAAGCAAAAACGTGCTTTAAGCTTGGAGAGACTTGGGAGAGTACCCAAATATTGTTCTAAGACCTTAGTAATATCCTAATGGTCATTTTAAAACAATTACCAAAGAAAACCAAGCTTGAAAACAAGTTTAAACACAAAATGTGCTTTAAGGAGTCTTAAAGCACATTTTTGAAAAATTGTCTTGTAAATGAGTTTTGAATGGCTAAATGTCCATCATTACTCTTAAATATATATGTGTACTATATAGTATCACATTTGGGAGGCTATATTAGTGGGAAATCAAAAATTTCACAACAATGTGCCTTGTTGTATGAATAGTGATTTAATTAAGCTAGTTTGTAACATAAGTAATATAGAGTGTTAATTGACAAACAAGGACTAAAGTAACCTTGGTTACTTAAGGGTGGCCGGTTTTTATAAGGAGGGGAGATGAGTCACAACACAAGATTGAAATATTGATAAATAAGGGAGGGGATGTACTAGTCACTATTTGCTTTTAGGAACAAATATCTCACATTAGTCTTCTCTCTCTCCTAACTTCTTCATTCTCCCTTGGTTCCCACGATTTCTTACTCTCTCTCCCTTCTCCATTAACGTGAGCTTCTTCCCCATGCTAGCTCCATCTTCTCTTGCACACCACTTACTCATTTTAGCTCCAAATCCAAAACAAAGCATAGATTCTTCTTAGTTAGCTCAAGCTCCATCTTTCTATCTTTTCAAAAATCCAAGAGCTTCACTTTGGTGCCAAGCCAAACCACCATTAGAGGAGGAAACTCAAGCTTGGAGACTCCATTGGCATCTCCATTCTCTTAAGGTAAAGAAAGTGCAAGAAAATCTAGGTTTCCATCACCTTTCTTCTTGACCGAAAATATATATACTCATGAGGCTTCATTTTGATGCCTTGTCATAGCTTGTTTCTACTCTTCAAAGGAGAGAGGAGGTCCTTCTAGCTTCAAACCCAAGCTTGCCTTGAGGAACTAAGGTAAAACAATCAATCTAAAACCTTAAACACATTTTTAACCTAGGTTTTATTCCTTGAGGTTAATAAGTTGTTGAGTGCTCATTAGAATCATTGGACATTGTTTAGAGTATTGGCAAGGAGATTTATATTGGTGACCGAAATTGAAGAGGGAAAAACTAAGGAGGAAAGTTTGTGAAGCTTGAGAAAGAACAAGGTAAATTACTTACCTTAAGGTGTTTGTTGTTTAAGGGAATGGGATTTAGATATATGATAAGTTTAGTGTAGAGTTTACCTTGGGGAGGAGTTGTAAACCTAAGAGAAAGAATACTATTACATTGAGAACTAGTGACTAAAGAGCAAATGAGAAAAAGACTTAGTTAAACAATGAGGTGATGAATTACAAGAAGCATTTTATTTCAATGGGAGCCTTGTTGTGTGTATTCGCAGGTTGAAGGCAAATATATGTGGAAATTCAGTGATTAAGATTATTGTCATTTAAGGGCCTAAGTGCCAAGCATTTTAAGTTTAAGCACTATATTGTGATGTGGTGTAGTTTTGGTGTAGATTGTGTGTTAAGATGTTGCAATGAGGATATGAGTGATCTTGGTTGTTTGATGATGAGAAAAGCCAAATGTTTGGGTGTAACAATATACTAGAGAACCCATGGCAAAATATAATGAAGAACCTAAGAGTTTAAGATGTTTTAGGAGATTTCATGACTAAGGAGTTCTAGGGGTTGTCTTAATGAAAAAGGGTGAGCTTAAGGTGTTTTAATGAGTCATAATGATTTAGGCAACACCATGAGGAGTTAGGAATCAAAAGAATGTACTTGAGGTATTTAGGACTAGGCAAAGATGGTGAACAATTAGGAAGGAAATAATGTGTTGAGGGATGGAAGCTTAAGCTCGTGAGGAAAGTAAATGCATAAGAGAGTTTAGATGATGAAAGATGCTTGGGAGATGATGTGATGGTGATGAGAAAACATTTGGCATAGAGATTACATTAGGTGTGAACCACCACCTAGAAACCTAGTGAAAAACATTATAAGAAGTTGGCATTATTACAATGAAAATGCATAATGATCAAGGTGGATATTGGTGAGTGATTTAATGGTTTTAGAGGAATGTTTAAAGTGTATTTGAGGGACCTAAATGAGGTTGGAACATAATAGTATACATGGGAAGAGTTTGGAGTTGAAAGAACATATTAATAGAAGAATCTGTAGTGGACCGACCCAGGGTCCGACCCAGTTCTGGGTCGGTCGGACCTTGCTAACCCAGCAGAAATGTTTCGGCAATAGACCGACCATAAGGATGGGTCGGTCGGTGGGTCGGTCGGGCAAAATTTAACGAAGGAAAATGGTTCGGCAGAGGACCGACCCAGAGGGTTTTGGTCGGTCGGTTTAGCTTTGGGTCGGTCGGAGAATTTTCAAAAGACGGGAAGTTTCGGCAATGGACCGACCCATAAAGGATGGGTCGGTCGTGGGTCGGTCTAGGGTTGTTGTCTGAACCAGAAAGTTACTGGAACGGACCGACCCATAGGTTGGGTCGGTCGGTGGGTCGGTCGACCCTTAACACAAAAAAAAAAGAAATTTTATTTCTAAGGATGTTAATTGGTATTAAGGTGTGCCATTAATAGGATGTTGATGATTAGGACCCTAAGAACTTAAGTAATTAAGTTAAGAATATGTATAAACCTTAATGTTTAAAGTTAAGTTATAAGGTTAAATGGCAAAGGCCTTAGAGGGTATTGAATGGGGATTTATAGGGACTAAGTAAGTTGAGTAAGTTGTAAATAACTAACGGCCTAAAATGAATCGATGTTTTAGGTTTGTGAATTGGGACCCCGAAGAAGGTAATCAAACAACGGTCGACGGTGAACGGTACAATCCTTCTTGTGACCTGCTTGCTAACGAGGTGTCCCTCGGCTTGTGTGCTATCTGTTTAATTGCTATGACTAAGACAAGATAAAGCATGCAACCGGTATATTTATTCTCGTTGTGTATGTGTTTTCTTTACACTAACTCACGAGACTTGAGATTGTTACTAATTAAGTTTAGTACTTACTGAGGTTGGATTAAGGGCTGAGTATTAATGTTTGTTGGTTGGTTAACACCTGGTAAGGTTAACTAACACTTGGAGTGTAAGATTTACTAACTGGAACTTGAGCGAGGAACCCGGGACTGACTCCGGTCATGCATGCTAAGAGAAGGGGGACGGTATCTGAATCAGATCCGCCCTCCGCCTAAGGACTTGTCTTCGGACTTGTAGCCTAGAGCCGGTTGCCGGCTCAGCTACGCTGGACTCCCGTCCAGGGTAGGTGGCATTAAGATGGTGCGGTGGGATCACCTAAATCCCAAGTTTGAGTTAAGCTACAACCATTTCCTTTCATGGAACGGTTTGTATACTGAGATTAAGATGAGGTTAAGACTGAGGTAAGATAAGGAACTGAGGTTAAGGAAATAAGGATTAAGGAGAGGGTTACTAACCCGTTTGATAAGGGAACGCTTGTGTCGTTCAATTTGTGTGAACTACTTGTTCATTGTGAATTGTTGTTTATAGCACTTCGTATTATGATGTATTGCTAATCAACTTCCATGCTATCGACAATTAGTCGTCGTAGCCCCGTTAGCTTGGGGGCCATGAGAGGGTGTACCAGCATTCGTGCTGACCCCCTTTGGGGGCTGTTTTTATTTTGCAGGTAAGCGCCCGATGAGGAGTCACCCTGAGAGTGGGGGTGGTTAGACTTAGGATGGGTTGTCATTTTGTATACGGGTTGCGCTTGTGCTCCCGTCTGTTTATATTAAACTCATGTAAAGTTATGTTGTGACTTAAATACTCTACTCGGTTGGTTGGTACTTTTGGATGGTGGATTACTTAGATAAGTGTTGTAAGGTGTTAAGGAACGGTATTTCATATGATCAGACCGTGGCAAGGTCCCGGTAGTTACTCTTTATCCGCTGCGACGATTGTATTTAAGTGTTGAGATTTGCGATAACCACGATTGGCTTAGGACGGGGTGTTACCTGAGTGGTGGACGAGCTCCACAATACCGTAACCTTAAAGTAGTACGAAATTATGAGAATAGTATGATGGACACCCATGAGTGGTATTCGTTAGTAAATTATTGGAAGCAAATTGAGGATGACTGAAATCTACAAGTATGTAATTTTTAGCTAGAACTATTGTGATGATGATTAGAGCGAAGAATAGAAGTAGCGAAGGTCGATGAAATGAGCACTTAGGCATTGTTTCTGAAGTAAAGTATGGGAAGTAGAGTATGATGATCGATGGACGAATTCCATCCCTTGGAGTTGTATGAATTTGTATATATAACTAGATGTGTAAAGATAGAAATGGACATAATCAAATTATTTGGTTGATTGAAACTGATGTGGGAAGTCGAACTTGATCCTGATCAGATCAAGGGAAACCGAACACAAATTGGGGTGGAAAGATAGTTCAACACTGATGCTGATCCATCAGGGTTGAATGATTCTTGAAGCTCCCCTCAAGTGGTCACAAGAACACACCATAGGATAGAAGTAAGAATATTAATTGGAACTTGGAGCGGGTTGCTTGAGAAAGATTTCTAATTAGCGTGGGAATGATGTTCCTTAATGAGAATAAGGATTTGTTTAGAGCTATACACGCGAAAAGATAGTAGTGTAGCATAGTGTAATTCCAAGGGCAGCAGGACAAAGAGTGAGTCCTGTGTCGAGGTCGACCTGAGTGCCTGCACGGATTGTGATGTGTATTGCATTGCTTTGGGGATAGCTTTGCACTGTATGTATGTATAAATTTTGTAATGAGGAACCGGACGGTGATTATGGCATAATGGATTGGAGTAATTATTGTACATTGGTATGTAGGGAAGGAGAAATCTTGAGTAATGAATTTGGAATTGTAAGAGGAGGATGTATGGCTTTGGTATTAGGCAATATAAAGGAGTGAGTATGTAATCCATACCTCGAACAACTTTGAGGACAAAGTTCTTAAGGGGGGTAGATTAAATACCCCGAACTTAAATGTAGGGATTAAAATTAATCTAATACGTATTTAAGGGCCTAATGACGCCAAGTATATTGGTAAGAAAAATAAATCCAAAGAAAATAAAGAAACGCTTAAAAAGCGTAAAACGCAATAAGCGTTAAATAACCATAGGAGGTATGAGACCTCGGTTAGCGAATATTGGAGTTCTAAAGGCTTGAACAAGGCCTAAATAATATATGGGAACAACTCCCGAAGAAAACGGATCCAAATAATGCATTAAAAACGCTAATAAAGCTTGGCGCACGTTTTTCGAGAAACCCAAAAAACGTGACTTTAAGTGGTCAAACGACCCTAAAAATTATAATCATTAACTAATTAATTATTAAGCATTTAATGGAAGCTTAACTAACCAATAAAAATAATTAAACGAGAAATTCCGGAAAACGGGTCCTACGATTAGTGAATAGTACCAAACCGGTGTAAATAACGAGCGTTTTCTGTAAAAGACGAAAACGCTCCAGCTAGTATAACAGTGAGGGCCGGTTTTAATAAGTTAAAAACCCACACCACACACTCACTATTAGCTAAATAAACAATGAGTCAAAAGTAAAAGTAAGTAAAGTAAAAAGGGGGATATACCTTTTTCTCTCACCTCCAATCCCTCATTTCTTCCTCTCTCTCGCGTGAGCTCCTTCCAGCCGATTCCCTTTCTTCTTCTTCCGCTGGGCGCTTTTGAAGCTCCAAAGAAAGCTTCAATGGTACCACACTCTCTTGCCCATCCTCCACCTTCATTTGAACTCCAAATGCTACAATAATTACATATTCTTCATCCCCTCACCATTCTCTACAATTCTATCTTTTCAAAATTCAAAAAGGAAGAACTTCACCTCCTGGTTTTTTCCCCATTCAAAGAGAAATGGTACCAATGTAAGCGTGGAGTCTCCTCGCTCTCCATTAAGTAAAAAATCTAACAAGAAAAAACTCAGTTTCTTCATCTGTCCTTGTAACCGATTTGACCCCCATTGTAAATGCCCTATTTTTCTCCTCTTTTGAGCATAACTCCAACACTCAAGGGTGGTGAGAACACCTTCTTGAACCAAGGGCTGAAATCCCTTCTAAAGCTTCAAAAGGATAAACCCTAGAAATTTTGTTTAAAACATCTCGATGCATTAACATTAATTTAAGGGTTAGTATGGTTAATCGCAGTTGTTTTGTATGCTTTGGGTGATGGGAATGGAGTTTTGGCAACTCCATTCCCCAGTGACCGAATTTGTGAAAGAAGGAGAAGAAGGAAGAAAGAAAGAGGAAGGAGGAAAGAAAGAGAGTTAAGGTCACAAGTAAATGCTCTTACCTTGAGTTGTTGGTATTGTGTAGTGGAAGGATTTGAGTATTAGGAATGTGTATTGTATATGGGAATGAGCAATAAGTATGTTGTAGTAATGAGGAAAGGTAATGTAACAGTTTTGAAGGTTATAAAAGATGTTAAAGACTTGGGAAAACATTGGGTAATGTATGTGTATGTGCAGAGAAAGATTGTGTATTTGAGTAGAATGATGTGTGACTTGATATGGGCATTTGACCATGAATGTGTGAGCTGAGAATGTGTGGGCAATGTTAAAATATAGGGGAACCTCTGCCCAAATTTGATAGAAATTGGAGGACTTAGATGTGGAAGGAGAAAGGGTAACCTAGGTGGTGACTAGGTGTAATGGAGGAGCTTATGTGAGCCGTTTTTAGCGTGTGAAAACAGATTGAGAAGGTTTAAGTAATGGGAGGAACTAGAGTGATAAGATAAGGTAATTGGAATGCTAGGGGAGCATTAGTAGAGGGAGTATGAATGTAAAGGATAAAGGAAAAATTGTAGCATTTGTGGAGGAAGAAAACTGTAACAAGGAGAGAATTTAACAGTGATGTGGTTTTGTAACAGATTTTTAGAGTGTTGGGTTTCGGCTATAAATGCTTAAACAAAGTTAAAACATGCTAGATATATGTAGAAAATTTATGGGAAGAGATTGGGTAGAAGTTTGGAATTTAAAACAAACTCAAAACTACATTATTGGCATAACTGTAACTAGTCCGGGTTTGCAAACCAGAACACCAAACTGGACTAGCATAAACCACGACAGAAAGTTTTACAAGGGATGGTCCGGGTTTACCAAACCAAGACACTAACCCGGACCACCCCAAAAATACACCCGTAAGTTTCTACAAACAAATTGTCCGGTTTGCAAAGTAGCACACAAACCCGGCACGATGTCAAAAACTCACCCGAGCATTTCCACAACAGAGGGTTCCGGGTTTGTAAACCAGGGTGTAAACCCGGACCATGCTATTTTAACCGTGTTTGTTCCAGTGAGTTGGTCCGGGTTTGTAACCCGGACAACCAAGGACCAACACCAATTCCACCAGAATGTATTTTAAAGCTCAAGTAAGGATGGGTAAGGATGGATAATGATATTATAAGATGATTAAGACATAATTAATGATGTTTAAAGTTCATTAAGGCCATAAACAAGCTTAGAAAATAATTGTAAGTAAGTAACTTAAGTAAATGTATCTAAGTAACAAAGAGTTAGTAAGTATAAACTAGGAAACTTTAGGAAAGTAATAAGTAAGGTTAATTATGGATAATTAACCAACCAATTGTATGTATGTGATATGATTCAAATAGTTGAACACCGAAGGGAGTCGGTGAGTCCAAAGTCAACGGTGAAAGGTATGATTTCTTCATGCCCTGTATCCTAATCTGGTTACCCCGATTTGTGTGCTTATTTGACCAACTAATAAGATAAATGCATGAATCGGATTATATTGCACTTACTTGTGCTTGTTTACATTGTTCCCGATATTTGTCTTGAACAATAGTTCGTATACTTCATGAAATATATGAATGATGATGATGTGTAATTGTACCTTGTAGTGTACTTGTATATTGTATTGTATTTGTATGGATGTGTATATGAATAATGTATTTGTGTATGTGGTTGGATGTTGACTTCTACTAATTCCTAACTACCTAACTCCTAACTTTAGTGAGTAAATTGGAATGAGTAGTAGTCCGATATAGCTTCGGCCACGCGTGAGGATGCGGAGTCACAAGAGGTTGGCTGCAATTCCTGACTCTTAAACTGGTCCGCGGCCCAAATCCCTTAAATGGGTAGCATCCCGGATTGGTGAGTCAAGTAAATCCCGGAGGTGGGATGGAGTAGTCCCTAGGGCCGGAGGTCCCAACGACTTAACATGAGTAAGAGTAAGAGTAAGTAAGTAAGTATGAGTATGAGTATGTATGCGTATGTATGGAGTAACGAGTAAAAGAGTAATCTCCACCCGATTAACCCGGGTGGACCAATGAAGCTAACAAGACTTGTATATTGTGTATGTATTGAGTAGGTGTATTTCGGAAGAAGGTAAGTATGTATTGGTTGGTATATTGTATTCCTTGTATGTAACGAAGTGTATGTATGTATGCCTTGCGTAAGTATTATTGTATTGTGTATGAAAGCATGTATGCATGTTGTGTGAATAAATGAACTGCATGTATACGACCAAGTGGTCGGCGTACCCTCACTAGTATGCGGGGTATGCGGTTATCATGCGCAGCGAAAGCTGACCCCCTAGGGGGAACGTTTTTAGTGTGCAGGTACCCAAAGCGGATGTGTTCAAGGTAAGAGACCGGCGGCACAACCTTGTATCTAGAAAGTAAGTATTTGTGAGGAATGGGTAGTAAGTAGTCTCCTAGTGAGTATGTATGAGTTTGGAAGAGGTATTATACTTGTATGAGGATCCTAGTAGACTCAGTATGTGAATTAAATTGTATTGTACAGGGAGTATTGTATGGAATGAAGATTGCAGTACTTATTTGTTAAATGGAGTATGTGTTGTAGTTATGTAGTACTTGGGATTCCGGTCCATCAGACCGATACTGTATGTAGTAGCAGTAGCCTTGTTAGTCACGTGGGTGACTAACGGCATTGTATCACCCACATTATGTAAGTATGTATCCGCTGCGTGTATCTGATATGTAAGAATATTGGACGGTAAGCATTGTATTAATGGTAGGGGTGTTACACCGTCATTGACAACCTTCACCTACATTATCACCGTTTAGTTTATAAATCATCCTCTCCTCTCTATCTCACTCTAACAGGTAACAACCTTCTACTATTGATTCGCTCTCCAATTTTGTAGACGTCACCAAGTCGTAAATCCTTCCTCTTCGTCTCAATCTTTCTCGCACGGTAGAATAAAAATGGCTGGGAGCTTGAAAGAACAAGTGAAGGAAAAAGGTTGGGAGCTGAAGCACATATGCAAGAGAGGAGTGAGAGTCGTCTGAATTTCTTCAGAAGAAATGATCCATCCACCCATCAATTTAACGATTGGGGGAAGTGGATTTTGAATCGATGGATTTGTGTTTAAAAAAAGAATTAGTACTTGTACTTTGAAAATATCTGAGTTTGTGTTTGATAATGAGTTTTCGATTAGTTGAACCGTCACTATAGCATGAATTGTTGAGTTCTGATGACCTGCCGACGTTGTTTGTATTTATGCCAATCAGAGATTGCAACCACCTCGTTGCTCTGTCCATCTGCAAAGTGAAAGGTGCAGAGAGTGGGAGGGTTACAGAAAGAAAGGAAGGAATCCTTCAGAGGACAAGTTAGAAGACAAGCAATTAAACATCAAATTCTCTAATTTTGTTTAGGATTTTTATTCAATGGAGATTAAAATAATAGTGGTGCACCCGAAACGGAAGAAGTTCTTGGTAGATGAAGTAAAAATGGAGCAATTTAAATAATGTTTGAATATTGGAGGCATGAAAGATCAATAGTAATAATGGAAATGAGTCTATAGGATAACGGAGACAAATTCAGGGCTATGCTTGAAATTGAATAAAATCGAAGTATGATGAAGTATTGATTTTTTTTCAATCATAAGAAATCATAGAATAAGGGTGTGGTGCGGTGCGGTGCGTGGTGGGGGAAGATGAAGGAAGAAAAGTTATAGTATTTGAAATGGAAGAAAACATAATCTGAAACTGAAATACCCCGTAATTAAAAATAGTGATTAATTAGGCTAATAAGTATTTTAAAGGCTTAATTACATCTAAATAAACATGAGGGAACAAATCCCAAAGAAAACGGATCCTTAAAACGGATTAAAAGTATAAACGAACCTTAAAGCGCATTTTTCGAGGAAACCGGGAAAATGCGACTTTAAGCGGGTCAAATGAACTTGTAACGATTTTGTCAACCAAGTAGTCATTAATAAACATCAATGAAGGTTTAGAACCAATAAAATTAATTAAACGAGAAAATTTCGGAAAACGGGTTCCGGTTAGTAAAAAACTGTAACAACCGGGAAGTTGTGGGGTGAGAGTGTAAATAAGCAAAACTAATGTGTCCACTTTTGCAAATAAAAAGTAAAAATCTTGTGAGTGTGCTGCAGGTGGCTGATTTCCCCCTCTCTCTCATTCTCTTCACTCACCTAATTTACTAAAGGACAAAACAATAAAGAAAAACAAAAAAGTAAACTCTCTCTCCTCACAACCCACTCCTCTCTCACGTTTTTTCCCCTCTCTCTCATTTTCTTCTTCTTCCTCTTGAGCTCCCATGGCGATTTGGAACTCCTCACATAGCAGCCCCCTTCTCTTCCATTTTTGAGCATCCAAATCTTGTCCAAAAATTATAAAAATCATACCATTGGAATCCCCTTGGCAAGGAGAGCACCTCTCTCTTTCCAAAAATCGAAAACGACCACTTTCATCTCCATGGGTATTCTCCATTTGAAGGTTTGAGTCCACCATTAGAAGCTCCTTCTTCTCCTTGGTGTTTTGAGGTAAAAAGAAATTCGAAAAACCCACCATTCCTAGCTCTTATGTGCATTATAAAAATTTCCAGATTTTGAATGCCTTGTTCCTTGTATTCTAGCCGGTTTTGACTTCTCATTTGGGCTAGAAATCTTATTCTCTTGCTAACCAAGGACCTCACTCATTGGTTGAAGGTAATGCTCTTTCCTAAACTCTAAAAACTTCTATATTCTAGGGTTAGTTAAGAATAAATTGCTAAACTAGTATTGGTATGTATGGGTTGTTGAAGCATTGCCCATTTCTTGAACAAAAACCAAGAACAAGGAAGAAAGAAAGAGGAAAAGAAGAGAAGGAAAGGAAAGAAAAACTAGCAAGACAAGGTAAATGCACTTACCTTGAGTTGGTTTGTGTATTGTATTGTAACAGATTTTAAGTACTTAAAAATGAGTAATGTATGTAGTATGAGTAGTAGTGATGTAGTAGTGTAATGGAGAAGAGAATAGAACAATTTTGAAGTCTTTTAAATGATGTTTAAAAGCTTGGGAAAACATTGGGTAATGGATATGTATGTGCAGGAAATTATTGTGTAGTAGTGAAGTTGGAATGTGAGTATTAATGCCTTGAATAAACAGGTTGTATGAATGAGAATTTGTGAGCTGAAACAATGTGTGGGCAATGTTAAAAATATAGGGGAGACTATGTCCGAATTTGTCTAGAAATTGAGGACTTAGTTGTGTTTAAAGAGAGGTAATAACCTAGACAATAACTGGGTGTATTTTGGTACTTGTTGTGAGTGTTCAATCACTTTGAAAACAGATTTGGAAAGGAGCTAGGTAATGGGATAGAACTAGGATGTGAGGTAAAACAATTGTAATGCTAGGAATGGCATTAGTTGAGGAAGTATTGGATGGTAAAAGTGGAAGCAAAAATCTGTAGCATTAGAGAAATGTAAACTAATGTACTGCTGAAATGAAGTGAGGAAAAATTGTGTATGTGGATGTAGAAATGAGTAAGGAATTTGGTGGATGAACTAAGGTGATTTAGAGGGTTTAATTAGTGTTAAAACATGTAGGGATGTATTGGTAAAGATTGGGGAAGCAATGGGAAAGTAGAGAACTGAAAACAGATTTTAAAACAAAAGTACTGGGCCGGACCGACCTTGGGACCAAACTTGCGAGGTCGGTCGAGCCTAGAATTACAAAGACGGGAAGTCTACTAACTTCGACGACCTTGGGACCGGACTTGGCAAGGTCGGTCGAAGCATAAATTTTGAACTAGAAACTCACTGACTTGGACCTACCTTGGGACCTACCTTGCAAGGCCGGGCGAGTCTTAAATTTTTGAAACCAGAACTTACTGACTTGGACCGACCTTGGGGACCGGGCTTGCAAGGTCGGTCGGGTCTGAATTTTCTAGAGATATAACTTACTGACTTCGACCGACCTTGGGTCCGACCCTGGGTAAGGTCGGTCGAGTCCAAAAAAAAAATGTATGATTATAGTAATCATATGTATATATATATGCCTATACATATATGTATATGTATATATAGTAGTACATCATTAATGGAATGAAAATGGTAAGAAAGTACACAAATGAGTAAGAAAGCAAGTTTAAGAAGTAATAAGAAAATAATGGTTTTTTTATAACCAAGTATGAACGTAGAGAAGTAGTAAGTATACATTAGAAGTATTAATGAAGGAATGAGTTGGATCAATAATAGATCATTGATCATACAACTTCATTTATGTATAGGAATCAAATAGTCGAACACCGAAGGAACCCGATAGTACGAGTACGACGGTGAACGGTATGATTTCCTCATGCTTGTATCCTAACTTGGTTACCCCGATTTGTGTGCTTATGTGATCACTCAAATAAGATAAATGCATGAATCGGACCTTTATTGCACTTAATTGTGTTTGAACTATATTGTTCTTGTTGTATTCTCTTGAACATTTAGTTTGTATAATTCATGAAATATATGGATGAGAATGAAGTGTATGTGTATATGGATGTGTACTTGTGTAGTTATTAACCCTTGGTATGAGTGCAATGACTTCTACTAATTCCTAACCGCCTAACTCCTAACTTGAGTATTGAGTAAAATGGAATGAGTAGAAGTTCGATATAGTTTCGGTCACGCGTGAGGATAAGGAAACACAAGATGTTGGATCTGAATCCTGGCCTTAATCCTTTCTATGGACCAAACCCCTTGAATGGGTAGCATCCTAGATTGGTGAGCCACCCTAAAGCCCGGTGGTGGGATATAGTAGTCCCTGCCCGGAGGTCACACTGACTTGACTTGAGTAAGTAAGTAAGAAGTAAAGTATTGTATGAGTATTGGTCTTGACTAGTGTACGTCATTGACCTTGAGTAAAAGATTAACGAACACCCGATTAACCCGGGTGTGTAAAGAAGCTAACAAGCACTGTGTATGTATTGGAGAAGTGTATCTCCGTAACGGTAAGTATGATCGGTTGACTTGTAATGTCTTCCTTGTATGCAATGAATGAATGTACGTTGTGAAATGTATGTATTGTATTGTATAAGAGCATGTATGTATGTTGAATGAAATGAACCGCATGCATTCGACCAAATAGTTGGCGTACCCTCGCTAGTACGCGGGGTATGCGGATTTCATATGCAGCCTTTCGCTGAGCCCCTTGGGGCACTGTTTTTATTTACAGGTACTCATGAGACGTGAAGGTCGAGTAAGGACCATGCTGAATTCTTTTGGTAGTAGATAGTAGGATGAAAGATGGTGTACTGAGTTGTACACGGCTTATGCCTTTTTGAGTAGCCGGTGTACCATGTGGTACACCCTTTTGAGAAATGAATTGTGAAACTTAGTATGAACGAGTAGATGCACAAACTCATAATTTTTGGGAATGTAATTCATATATTTTGGATACTCGGTAATCAAAGTGTAAGTAATTATTTGGTAATGTAATGTAAGGATTTTATTACTCGGTATATCTTAATCGTCAGACCGTTACTGTAAGTGGTAGTAGCCTTGTTGGTCTTGGATTGGCTAACGGTGTTGTATCACCCGCCGGGAGTATGTAAGCATCCGCTGCGTGTAGAGTAATTACGAGGATGATTAGAGGATAATGAAAGGATTAGCGGTTGGGGTGTTACAGAAACTGAATTATATAGCATAAAATAATTCACTTTTGTAACACTATTGATTCATTTTACGTAAATATAAGATTCACTTTTGTAACATTGTTTATTCATTATACGTAACATAAGATTCATTTTGTACTAACACATCCCAATGTATAGGAAACTTTATAATTTGAAAGTGAATTGTATAAGATATAAAATAATTCACTTTTATAACACCACTGATTCATTTTACATAAACTTAAGATTGATTTTGATAACATTAAAGTAATCATAATTGTCATACTAGTGGAATGTTATCAAACAGTACTTATAATAGTAACTATAATTTTATACCAGAAAATAGTTCACTTTTATACCACTATGGATTCATTTTACGTAATCATATGATTCACTTTGCACTAATACATCAAAATGTGTAGGAAACCTTATAATATGAAACTGAATTATACAGCAGAAAATAATTCACTTTTATAACACTACTGAAACCAGCAAGCACTCCTAACGTGTCGTGGACGTATCGTGGACTTAAATAAAACTTTGATAGTTAGGAATAGACATGAGATAAACTTAAAGTGGAAACTCCATTTCGATTGAGAATTTACACACGAAATTCACTCAATCTCCCTCGCCTTACACACGGACTCCCGGGACAGTTTCGACTTTACCCCTAAAGTCCTTAACCCTTACCTGACTATGGCCTACGGTTCACTGACCGCTCCCCGACCTGTCAGTCTATCAAATACCCAAAGTATTGACACTCTAACCAGTTCTCTCTAGCTCACCAACTCTCTAGCACTTACACACACTCTAGTATGATCCACACTTGCCTAGATAATCTCTTTCTTTTTCTCTCGTACAGGCTTACTTACATATGAAAAAAATGCAAGTATATATACGATTTAGTTAGGGTGTAACTACCGCCCTATAAGTCCCTAGACTCTAGGAGTCGACTACAGCCTCTATTATTCACATAACAACCACACTAGACATGCAAAGAGTCTTCAACTTGATCTGAAGGCGTTTGGACTATGTGTCACCTTGTGGTTGGTCACGTCGGCGGCAGCCCTCTTCATTGGTCGAGCACCACTTGTGTGCCCCACTTGCCTAATCCTGTCTGGCACATTAAATGCTCATTTAGTCTTCATTACAACTATGCAATTTGTTCTGAAGTATCCCTTTACTTATCTTGTCCATTTGCACATTAATGAGTTGTGTTCTTGTCGTGTGCTTAGTTGTTTATGTGGGTATATGAGTTTGTCTGAATATGTCGATCCTCTTGCAATCTTTTGTTTTTGATTTTCTTCTTAAGCATGAGAGATATCTTCGTGTAGTGTTTGACTTGTTGTATGTGCTAGAAGTTCTACGGAGCTCTCGCAGACAGGTGTCCGACTGGTTGGGCACATGTCGTGAACCGAGTGCTTGCAACCTACGTGCTAAGCCACTCTTTTACCTGTCTATCTGAATCATGAATCTTGACAAACATATTAGATAGACAACACAAGGTTTCTATCATCAAAACTAAAGATCTTGACTTAACAATTCCCTCTTTTTGATGATGGCAACCTATACAAACTTATATGTACTTGGCAATTAGAAATTTGAGAGATTCCCCCTAAGAAGGATTCCCCCTAAGTTTATTAAGGGTTTTAAAGTTAGAAAAATTACAACAAATGACAGCACAACAAGTGACAACTTTTATGTTATACTATAACCATAGTAGAAAGTTTTCATTAAGATAATACATAATAAAGGAAGATAGACATAGTTTCACAAGTTTATATTCTTTCTTTCCCCCTTTCCATACAGCAAAATAGGGAGCAACTACACGACTTAATTATGATTTTCCTAAGTCTAAATTAAGTCCTTAAGATCATTGGTGAAGAAATAAAAACCAAAAAGAAAAAGAAAACGCGTAAAAGTCACAAAACGTGAAAACGTGTGTTATGTAACCATAGGAGTTGTATAACCTTAACTAGGGTCCAAAATGGATTCCTAGGACTTAGTTAATTACTAAGAGCATGTGGGATAAATTCCCGAAGAAAACGGATCCAAATTGTGGATTAAAAACGTAAAACGAGCTTTAAAACACGTCTTTCAAGAAACCCAGGAAATATGTTTTTAAACGGGTTTAATGGATTAGTAAATATTTATAGTCAATCATATGACTATAATTAAAATTTATCAAGGTCTAGAACCATTAAAATTAATAAAACGAGAAAATCCGGAAAACGGTCCCGGATTGATGTTTAGTGCCAAACGGGACTCATAAGGTGTTATTTGCTAAATGACCACAATGCCCTTCCCTCTCTTTTTGTAAAATAAAAATCTGAACTCCTCTCCTCCTTAAGACCCACATTTTTGTCCCCCCCTCTCCTGCCTATTAATTCTACATTTGTTCACTAAAGGACAAAAGCATAAAACAACTTACTTTATTTTCCTCTCTCAGATTTCTCTTTCCTCTATTCTTCTCTTCTTACGATTTTCTTCCCCACAAGCACATTCTCTCTGCTCACTCCCTTCTCCCATGGCGATTTCATGAAACCCTCACCAGCTCCACCTTCATCTTCCTTGTTTTACCATTATACAAGCCCAAAATTGAAAAATAAATACACCAAAATACTCACCTTGTCTTGGAGATTGTTTTCCACCTTTCAAAAGCTCCAAACTCCCCACTTCACTTCCATGGCTGAAGCCACTTCTTGAAGGAAAAACTCCATTTCATGATCCAGAATACTTCTTGGTTGTTCAAGGTAAGAAAGAACTCAAAAAACTCATTTTTTTCCTCATTCTCTTCATGACCAATTTTGCCTCTGTTTTGAATCCCATGAGTTTTCTCCATTCCAGCCTTGCTAACCTTCAAGAAGTGCTGGAGGTTATTTAATTTGGTTGCCCACTTACTTCTTTGGAAGTGGCAAGGTAATGCTCTTAATTTCAATACCTAGAAACCTTCTCATTCAAGTGTGGTTTCAAGAGCTAATTTAATCCTGTAATGCTCATTAGTATTCCATTGAGCTTGGTCATTTGATTAGCAATACACACTCATTAAAACCGGTTGTGGAACAAGAGTGAAGGAAGAGGGAAAGATTTGAAAGAAAATTCAAGGTAAATAAATTACCTTAAGCTCATGTTGTGCCTTAAGGAATTATGATTGCTTTGGTGCAAATATAAATGCTTTGAGTGCTTGGTGTAGTGCAAGAGATATCTCACTATATGTGGAAATTCAGTGCTTAAATTAATGTTGTTTAAGGGCCTAAGAGCCAAGCTTTTAAGGTTTATGTCATTGAGGTGTTTGTTGTTAAAATGATGGAATTGATGTGTGGATTAGTGCCTTGAATGAGTTTGATTGTTGGATTACCTTGGTGAGGTAAATAATGTGTGTGAACATGTTAGAATTATGGGGAACCTCTGTCAAAATTGGTATAGAAATTCAGTGTCTTAAGTGCATTTCTAGGTAGAAACAACCTTGGGAACTACTAGGTATTTTGAGAGGTAAAATTGAGTATAAAATCATTTTAAAACTAGATAGATGAAAGGTGGCTAAATGAGTGAAGCTTAAGGTGGGAATGATGCATTCTTTGTGAACTAGTAAGTGGGTGAGAGTTGTGAGTAAAATCTATAACATAGAACCTAGCAAAACCAAGTCTTAGTTCTTGTAGAATGAGAGTGGGAAATTTGGGTGAATTTAATCAAGAATTGGGTAACAAGTTTAGACAATGACTTAGGCAAGTTTAAGATGTTATATTGGTGTTAGAATATGCCTAAACACATGTAAGAAGATTGGGGAAACAATGGATGAAGAGAGCAAGTGGAACAAGGCTTGAAAATGTCAAATTTGAGGTTCTGTAGCATTGGTCCGAGACTTAAGTCCCATGTCAAGCCCCGGACCATACCATGAAAAGTAGCCGAGAGTGCCCAGACACATTGGTCCGGGACTTAGGTCAAGTGTAAAGTCCCGGACCACCCCTATTTTTAGTGCCGAGAGTTTCCCTTGGTGCTGGTCTGGGAGTTAGGACCCGGATAAGGCCCCGGACCAGCACCAGAATTGAAAATTGTGTTTGTTTTTGAATCTAAACAAGGGAAAATGAATGGGGATGATGTTATATGATTAGTTAGGACTTGTTTAAGGCCATATAATGACTATTAAGGGGGTAATTAATGGTAAGTTTAAGGATGGAAGTATACCACATAATTATGTAAAGTAATTAGCTAATCGGAAGTTAAATACGGTAATTAACCGACATGATTAATTATGTATAGGAACTGCATTCGTTGGTCAACGAACGCAGCAAGGACCGAGGTATGGTTTTTTTGCAGTCTGTTTGCTACCGGTTTACACCAGCTTGTATGTTTGTTTGTTATGCTGGATGTTTATGACCTTATAAGATTAAAGCATGAAATGAGTTTACAGTTTTAAATTTTATGGCGCGTTGTTTCCCGATACCGTCTAACCTCGAGTCCGTGCTAACCCCGTTAGTTAACAAACATTAGGAATACAAAAGAGAATGGTATTTGGTTTAGCGTCCCAACTTACGGGATCATTCTAACTACGACTACCCATGTAATATATGTTGTGGTTGTGTAATGACAGTTGTTAAGTTCATGTATTTTGAAGTGTATTCCAACTCCTCGGTGTGTTTAACTGAAGTTGATTTAATTATTACTTCACATGATGTGATTAGTTCCAAAAATGGATCTTCTAACCTAAGTATAATTGGGGGGGTGAGGAATCTCTCGGGGGGGGGTGAGGAATCCGAGAGTCCCGGTCGCGCGCGTGTGTTTGGGGGTTGATATCTGAATCAGATTCATCCCTCTCCTTGTTTGGTTGTTTTTCCTCCTTGGAATTCAACCTCCCACGAGCCATATAATCGGCTCTCCTACCTTGACTTAGGATCGGGGTTAGGGGGATTTGTGTATGGTGTGTTTGAAATACTCCGAACTTAATTAGGGTGATTAAAATTACTCTAATATGATATTGAGGGCCTATTAGTGCCTAATGAACTTTGGTAAAAAGAATAAATCCAAAAGAAAAGAGAAAACGCTTAAAAAGCAAAAAACGCTAAATTGAGCGTTAAGTGACCCTAGGAGAAATACAACCCCGGAAAGGGTATTGGATGGATTTTAAAGGCTTAATAATGCCTAAATAATAAATGAGAACAATTCCCGAAGAAAACGGATCCAAACAATGTATTAAAACGCCAATAAAGCTTTAACACACGTTTTTCGAGAAAACCCGAAAACGTGACTTTAAGTGGTCAAATGAACCGTAAAAATTATAGTTCATCAAATAACTATAATTAAACATTAATGGAAGCTTAATAGCCATTAAAATTAAAGAAACAAGAAAATTCTGGAAAACGGGCCCGGTTAGTGAATAGTGCTAAAACCGGGTGAATAAACGAGTGTTTTCTGTAAAGGACGAAAAAACGCTCCAGCGCACATGTTATTAGGGGGCCGGTTTTGTTGTTGACCATCCCTCTCCATTTGACCCTTAATAAGTAAAGAAAGAAAGAAAAGAAGAAAGAAAAAGGAAAAAGTGAAAAAGTAGAAAAGGTGAGTACTCCTCTCTCTCCTCTCATTTCCTTTCTTCCTTTTCTCTTTCCTCTCTTTCTCCTTCCCAGCCGTTCTCTCTCTCTTTCTCCATGGCTGCGATTTCTCTTCTTCTCCCATGGCTACTCAAGCCTTCCTTGTCATGCCCAAGCTTTATTAAAGCTCCAATCACAAAAATAATTACATATTCTTCATCTCCTCATCATTCTCTATCATCCTCTCTTTTCAAAATTACAAAATGAAGAAGTTAATCTCCATGAGTTTTCCCCATTTGAAGAGAAAATGGCATCAATGGGTAGCTTGGAGTCTCCTCTCTCTCCTAAGGTAAAAATGTTCAAGAAAAACTCATTTTTTCTCCACCCTCCTTTCTTGACCGATTTTGCCCCTCTTTGATACTTTGTTTTCTCCTTGTTTTTGAGCTTCATTTCAACCCTCCAATGGTGGTGGAACCACCTTCTTTATGCAAGGGTGAAAACCCCTCCTAAAACTCCAGAGGTAAACCCTAGAATTTTGTGCTTTAAGCTCCTTCATTGGATTAGAGAATTTCCAAAGGTTTAGGATTTTAATTGTGTGTATTTTTGTGTTTCTTGAATGTTGGGATGGAGTTTGGCAACTCCATTCCCACTTGACCGAAATTGAGAATAGGAGGAGCAAGAGGAGAATTAAGGAGAGACTTGTGAATTAAGGTAAGAAACCTACCTCGAGGCTTGCTTTAATTGTTTTAAAATTTGGGATGGGTTAAATTTAATAATAAACCCAAAATATGAGTGATAGTGTGCTTGATTGAAAATTGGTAGATTTGTGAACTTAACTGTGAATTAAGGGCCTTGGAGCCAAGTGTTTGGAGGTTGTGAGTTATATTGTTGTCTGGTGGATTTTGAGGAAATGTTATGTGCTGGTAGGACCCTTGTAAGGGTGTGGCTAGTTTAGGATTGAAAATGGTGAAAAAGATGAGTTTGGACATGTAAGGTTTATGGGGAGGTTATGGCAAAATTTTAGTAGAAAATAAGTGTTTTAAGATGACTTAGTGCATTGGAGAACCTAGGTGTTTATAGTGTTGAGTAGAGTGGAGTGGTAGCCTTGGAATGGTAGGTGGAGAATGGATATAAGAGAGTGTAAAATCTGTAGCATAATGATGCTAGGTAACTTGGAATTTCAAGAAAAAGGAGTTAGTGTTATAATAGTGGAAATGAAAGTTGGACTTGGGTATAGGTAGTGCATTGATCTAGGAATGACATGGAATGGCCAAAATGGGTGAAAACAAGAGGTAGGATGTCAAGAGAGGTTTAGAAATGCACTAGAGTGCATAAGTGCAAAAATGAGTATTAAAGTTTGTAGAAATTGAGCAAGGATTTGAGTAAATTTGAGTAATGATTTGAGGAGGTTTAGAGCATGATTAAGAGTGTTTTAAGGTGTTTAAACACGTAGGAAACTTATGGAAATGATTAGGAAACGATTGGGTGTGAATTGAGGTGAATTTAGAGTTCAAAATGAGTAATTAAGTTAAGTACTGGGCTGGACCGACCCTAGGTCCGACCCTAGCAGGGTCGGTCGGCCTGAAATCTGTAGTTTCGGAAGCTTCTGCATTCGACTGACCCAGGGGACCGACCCTGCATGGGTCGGTCAAGTTGAAATTTTTAGTCGGGATGCTTCTACATCCGACCGACCCTGGCTGGGTCAGTCGGACTGGAATTTTCTGAAATCTATGTCTCTGCACCCGACCGACCCAGGGGACCGACCCAGGGTGGGTCGGTCGGGTCAATTTTTTTTTATAGTAATCATATGTATATATATATATATATATATATGTGTGCATACACACACACACACACACATATATAAGTACACCATTGTTGGGTAAGAGTAATAAGAGAACATGCACATGAGTAGAAAATAAACTTAAAGTATGAAATGAGTTTCAACACCACTTATGACTTGTAAGGACTAATAAGTATACATAGGGAAAGGTAAAGGAATAAAGAGTCAAATCAATAATAAGTCATTAACCAAACAACTTCATGTATGTTAGAGGACTTGAATTGTAAACACCGAAGGAAAGTCGGTTTCAAGTACAACGGTGAAAGGTATGATTTTCTCATGCTCTGTATCCTAACTTGGTTACCTGATTTGTGTGCTTGTTTGATTGTGTGATCACCTAACAAGATAAAAGCATGAATCGGATTGTTTGCACTTATTGGTGCTTGTGTTGTAATGTTGTTTGTTGGATTGCCTTTTGAACTGAAGTTTGTATAATTCATGAAATGTGAATTGTGAATGAATTGCTTGAATGTGATTGTGTATGGTAGTGCGACTCATAGTTGAGTCTTGTTTGAGTAGAGACTCGTAGAAAGAGTCAAGTTGTAAACTAATAAAAAGGTGGAAACACACTACAACTATCAAACCTATACACGGTATCATAAACCTATGAACTCACTAGAACGTGAGAAAGTATACGGGAGTAGTAACCTCCCGATAACGGTCAGAGAACCGAGTTGATTTAATCCACACAATAATTAATAGTGGAAGTATTTGAGTAACCTCTATCTAGAGGATCGATAATTGTTCAAATTATGAACTTTGAGTAAAGTAAAGCATGGTAAGGGATCACCAAACCCCTTAGAAATATAGTTGAACTCCAATGAGAGGAACCGACTGAAACGAACAATGTCACGAACATGAGAGTATTCCATAAGTTGGGTAAAACCCTAAATCTTAGGATACTAGACATTGAGAATTCCCTAAGCTAATAGATGTTATCGAGAGAGATACTTCTAGGCTAATCCTTGAGATTGTGAAATGATTCCGAGAGTGGAGTTTTGGGAATTTGAGTAGACCGGTAGAGAACTGGACATTGGTGAACTGGAGGAGCTAAATGCATAGCCCCTTTTGTATTTGTAAGCCCGGTGGTGGGTCTTGTGTATGACCCTGCCCGGAGGTCATGAGTAATGACTTAACATATACCTTTGAGTATTGAGTATTGATTGGAGAACTTGAGTATTGAGTATGTGAGTATTGAGAATGGAGTTGTGAATTGAGAAACTTGAGAATTTGAGATGAGTGGAGAATTGAGTTGATCATTGTAGAAATTGTTGAGATTGTGAGTAAGAGTTCCCAAGAGAGTGGGAGAGACTATGAGCAATTGAGTAAGGCATAGTGAGGTAGAAACCCTCGAGCCTAAGTAAAGAATATATTAAACTAACCTCCTGATGTGTGTTAGTGTTTGTGTTCTATGTGGAACTTGATTGTGCCAATATATATGGTCTAGGTAACCAGGTTCAACCAATGAGCAGTAGTAGTTGGTATTATGGTGTGATAGAGGACATATGGGAACTAAACTATCACATTGATTCGTTTCTATTGTTCGCGCTGCAATTGGGTGGACAACCGACATGGGCTCCAAAATGATAAAGGACTTATTTTGGTTGATCTGTCACGTGTTACAACTAATAAGGAAGATCAGTTTGTGTTGGGTAAAGACTGTGACCAGGTGTTTTATGTTGAAGACCCCAAAAGCTAGTAGATGGCATGTTGTTCTTCCAGGGAGAAGACGGTTGTTTGAGGATGAAAACAACACGATGATGATAATGAGATGATAGATGAATTGTATCATTGCATACAGGGTTGCATGATTCAACTGATGATTTACAAAATGATGATGTTCAGACCATCTACGCTCGATCAGACCTAATGAGGGGGTTTGGGTAGAAAACAGATCATGATATATGTTACTATGTCTAGGTAACACCATTGGTTGAAATTACATTATATAATTTGTATTATTGTTGTTACAATGTTATCAGAATTAATTATTTATGTTTATTTTTGCAATTATACATCGTTCCATGAATATTGATCTAATGTGTGTGTTTTTGTTCCTCAGTGGATGATGATCTAGGATGATCCTATAGGACGACTGCTCCTGACTGGGGAAACTCAGCCACAGCAGAGTAGACCGGCAAAACGCACCACGAGGTGGTAAAAGAAATCAAGAAAAGCAGACGTAGAGACCACCCCACAGCAGACCGAGACAGCAGGGCCTTCACAGGAAGGACAAGATTAGAAGTTGCTCCTCCGCCTCTCAAGAAAACCCAAAAACCGAGGGGCAACCCGTGGGCTGAAAGCAAATAGAGGCCCCCCGACAAAGCCTTTGGAGTTCAATGAATTTAATCAGCCCACCGGTACCTGGAAAAATGAGTTCACTGCTCTAGCCAGGCATTTGGTGAGTACATATTTCAATATAAACCATAATTGGAAGCAAGTGCCTCAGCCGTTGAAGGAGCAGATATTGAACGTCTCAAGTATTTGTTACACTTAATAGTTTGTTTTAAGATTTATATAGTTACTTTTTTACACTAATCCATTTTTTTTGTGCATATAGGACCGATTCTGTAGATCCTTCTCTGAAGGATGATGTGATGAAGGGGATTGCCACACAATTCAAAGACTTAGATCTCTGCTCACGAGGCAGTACATTTACTGTGAGGACCCGCAGAGAGAGGAGGCAGAAGGTGAAGATGTGGATGATCGGAGACCACCGTGGCAAAAATATGATGGTATTACTGAAGAGCAGTGGAATGAGTTTGTTGCGAAGCGTTTGACCCCTGAGTTCAAGGTGAGTTTCACACTAGAGTTGTTTTTTGTATGATAAATGTTTAAAGTGTCCTTAGAGTTCATTTGGTTAATTCGTCTTTTATATATATTATTTGCATAATTGTCTTTTCATACATATATGTAGGCTATACGTGAGAAAGAGAAACAAAACAACAAAATGCAAAAAAAAAATCGTTACCCCCATCACATGGGGAGTACAAGTATTGCTCAGCGTTGTACCGTAGTGGGAGAAAGAGGGGTTGCTGCCAGCTGGCTCGAATGTCAGCGAACGAAGGATGAAGGTTTGGGACTTAAGTCGACGAAAGAAGAAACCTTCAAATCCGGCGGCAGCTGAGTATGATGACGCCACGAGAGAGGTCATCAACCAAATGGTAAGTGATTTTTAGTTTAAAAAAGGTGTTATTAGATTTATAGAGAGTAACAATAGCAGTTAAATAAACTGAGTATCCTTATTGACTTATTAAAACTAAATAACAGGAAGAGTTAAGCTCCCAGATCACCCAGGCAGTTGGCAGCCTGTTAGGCAGGATGATCCACTTTCCCGCGCTCTCGGGAAGAAGGATCATCGGGTCGTGCCGTAGGCTTTGGTGGTCATGTCGGTATACGCCAAGCCTTCGGTAATCCTGGGTCGAGACACGGTGCAGGAGGGAGCATTTCAATATGAGGAGCACTTACGCCAGAATGCGGAGCTCGAGCAGCGACTACGAAGTGAGTTCAGTAGTCGATCGCTCAAGCATGGAGATGATCTGATCTGAGAGGATGATCAGGAAGGGTTTCTAGGCCTCCAGATCAGGCACAAGCATCTGAGCCCGCAACAGTGCCTCCAGTAGTGTTCACTCCGTCAACCCATTTCCATATTCATCTCTCAAGGTTAGAAAAACATGTTAACTACAAATAAAAAAAAAAACAAATATACACTTGTTTATGTGCATCTAAAATCTTTAATTTTGAAAATTAGCAACCAATTGACTGCACATTGTTCCAAGTGATTGCGTTGACGAAGTCGAAGTAGGGTGGGGAAAACTTTTCAAGTCTGTGCTGGAGACACCGTGAGGAATGCAGCGCTCCGAGAGTACCAGGGCCGGGTGCTTGTTGAAGGTTACGCGCCTGCTACGCGGATGTCAGATACCGGTGCCCATTGCAGACATATCCCCCTTCGTCAAGCTGAAATCCGTGACAGTACAGTGGCCCGTGATTGATTAAGCTTGAGGCAGGTAGCAGCAGGTAACCCCATGAAAAACTTATTCTTTACATATCCTAGGAGTAGAAACATATACTTATTAAATTAACTATTAGGAACAATTCGATCAAATTCTGGTAAGGCAAAAGGAAAGAGAGTTGTTCCACAGCTAATCCTCGATGGCATACGCGACTAGAGTTGTGATGAGATCGAAATTGCTACCCGGCGGTTCTGAATGCCTTACCCCCCATGCTGAAACTGTTGCACTCCACACTATTGATGACGCCGCCAGGAAGAGATTCGGTTACAATGGAACCAAGACCGGATCTTTTTACTATACAGGCGCTCAGAGTTTTGAAGTCTATCTTACTGATTTGTGGAGTTGTTCAGGAGGATTGGTTGAGTGCGTCGTCGATTCTCAAATCGGCTTGCATGTGAGTAATAGCAACCTTGTACACATTTTACTCTGTATATTTGAAAATTAAATTCATTAGTATGGTTTCTTTATGTTGTGCAGGTTTGTTGATGACAAGGCGGTCCAAGTACATGGGAATAGTAGTTTCGGGTTCTTATGCCTGATACTTCACAGCTAATATGGGATCTGACCCCCCAAGCTTTGGTCCAGTACTTGTCGAATGTGATACTTCGTGTGCAACTTGCTGATAAATCTTACATAATGCTGCCTCTTCATCAAGGGTAAGAATTTTATCTAATGTTCAATTAGTTAAAAATATGATTTTTATTATGTAATGATTGAATAAGTTCTACTTGTATGTACATCTATGAACAGCCGACACACTGGTCTTTGCTCGTTCTATGTATAAAAAGCCCAAGAGTCTCCAGCTTGACTCAGCATCTCGGAAATCCCAAGAGGCCACTTATATATAACACTTTGATGAGGTGATGAATTTGACTTAACTTGATTAATTAGCAATTTTAGTTATTTCTTAATCATCCGGTTGATAACTTTTTACTTTATCTGTGCGTATGAATTCTAGTGCCTTTGTATCTGTAATGACGCATCCAAGTCCGAGGAGGAGAGAGATTTAAGAAGATTCCGTGGGAATGTATCAAGGTATTTTTGTAGTCCCTTATTCAAATTTTGTAATATGTTCATTAGTTTTTTATAATTTATGTGTTAAATCGATTTTGAATATGTACGTATATACATGTGCAGTGTCCACAGCAGCCGGGAGGTTCGGAATGTGGCTACTATGTCATTCGGTTCATGAGTGACTTGATAGCGGGACCGAGACTCTTGCCAGAGAAGTCTCTAGACCTGGTAAGTAGCATTCTCGAAATATTTTGGTTTTGTAGATAATTTTTAACATTGATTCTTAAACTCAAAGTATTATTAATTAGCAACTAATCATATTTTTTTTGTTAATTCCAAGGCTTTTGAAGAGTTGGTAGACGATTACAACCAAGGACATATAACCGAGGTGCTCGAAGAATGGGCAGAATTCATGAGCGTTAATGTAGGTTGCTTCTAGGGTTTGGTAGGATTGAGTAGGATGATTTTGGAATTCTCATGAAACAATTGTCGTTTCTGTAAAGATTTTGTTGATGTTAGATTAATTTGCTCAAATTTGTAAATGTAAATGGATTATTGCCCGTAGATAGGTTTGGTGGCTATTTAAATGGTGAAATGGTTGATCTAATGCCCCAATGTGGTGGCATTGTTAATTGCTATATCTTAACAGGTTTGATTGATTTTGGGTGTGTGTGGTAGAATTGTAGGGTGGAATGGAAAAAAAAAAAAAAAAACCTATTGCAGCGGTTCTTAGTAACAACCTACTCAATCCTGCGATAGGTGGTTTTTTTTTTAAAAAAAAAAGGTCTATCGCAGCGGTTCTTAGTAACAACCGCTGCGATAGGTGGCTTTTTTTTTAAAAAAAAAGGTCTAACGCAGCGGTTCTTAGTAACAACCGCTGCGATAGAGTACCTACCGCAGCGGTTCTACAACCGCTGCAGTAGGTGTTTCACCTACCGCAGCGGCACCCATCGCAGCGGTTTTGAACCGCTGCCATAGGTACCAAACAACCGCTGCGGTAGGGTCTTTTCCTACTAGTGTATAATATATTCCGGTTGCATGCTTTATCTTGTTTAGTGAGCACTCAAAACAAATAGCACACAAGCCGAGGGACACCTCGTTAGCAAGCAGGTCACAAGAGAACTGTACCGTTCACCGTTGGTCGTTTCGGTTGCTTACTCTCCTCCGGAGTCCAAATCCCCAAGTCCTAAAACATTCATTCAGTTTTAGGTTGTTAATCACTTAACTTAATCCAACTTACTTAACTTGCTTAACTTACTTAATCCCTTATTGATTCCCACCTAACACCTCTTAAGTCTTACAACTTAATCTTACAACTTAACCTTAAACTTTTAAGTTTATACTTAACTTAACTTAATCCCTTAAGTTCCTAGGGTCCTAATCATTACCACCCTACCAAAGGTATACCTTATTACCTATTACCTTTCTTAGAATTTAAAATTTTCCCTTTTTTTTAATTTTTAGGCCCGACCGAACTTCCGACCGACCTTACCTAAGGTCGTTCCATTCCAGAACACTTCATCGTTTGAAAATTCTACCCCGACCGACCTTGCAAGTCCGGTCCCAAGGTCGGTCCATTCCCGAGAGTTTCCTCGAGGGAAATTTAAGCTCGACCGAACTTGCCAAGTCCGGTCCCATGTTCGGTCGATTCCAGAGACTTATTACCGTACAAAATACATGACCGACCGACCTTGCAAGTCCGGTCCCAAGGTCGGTCCATTCCAGAAACTTTCTCTGGTAGTGTAATTTGAGCTCGACCGACCTTGCAAGTCCGGTCCTAAGGTCGGTCGGCTCCAGAACCTTGTTTCTAAATTCTCTTTTCAACTCCAAACTTCTCCACTAGTTCCCCCATGTGTCCTAATACCATCTACGCACTTAAACTCACCTTTAAACATCCACTAAAAACTCCTTAGCTACTTTCTCAATTCTTACTAGTAATTCATAACACTTGGTTTACCTCTTAAGGCCTTTACATGTCACCAAACAAGGCCTAAACATCATCTAAAACCATTACCATTCAATCCCCCATCATTAGAAGCCAAAAACAAAAATTTTTCTTTTTCTCTGCACTGGACCGCCCCTCCGGGGCGGTCCCAACCAGAAGCTAATTTCCTGCATAATTTGCCTGGACCTCCCCACAGGGGCGGTCCACAGCAGAACCTATTTTCCAAAGTGCTTTTCTCCTCATTTTGAACTCCAAATTCACCCCAATCTTTTCCCATTCATTCCACAATCTTTCCACATGTTTCCTACATGTTTAAACACCTTAAAACATGCACTAAATCCACCTCAAAAATCACCAAACTTGGCACTCAATTTCTTACAAAAATTCTTACACTTAACACTTGATTTCTTACACTTCCCTCTTGTGACTTTGCCTAAGACCTCAACTAATCATTATGTTTCTTTACCACCATCTTAACTTCTCCTCAAGCATCATTTTGCACACCCATTTTCCTTACTCAAACTTCTCAAAGTCATATATAATCTAGCACATGCTTACATCCTTATAAGTCTTTATACCTTATTTTTCCTTCAAACTTTGTACAAGTTTCCTAGCTTCCTTAACCATGGTTTTGGTGCATAAAACTCACCATTATAACCCCTAGTCCCTCTTATACATTCCTAGGTCTTCCTAGTACTCAAGAGCTCCATGGTTTATCCATTTTCGCCAAATCAACCCTTAGTGATCACTAGAACATCCTTAGTCATAAAATCTCCTTAGAACACCTTAAACGCTTAGTTTCCTACCTAAATTTCGCCATAGTTTCTCTAGTATATTATCATGCCCAAATGCATTGTTTTCCTCATTCAACCATCTCACATACATCAAGTCTTTTCTCACCGTATTTTCTCATCCAAATCAACTCATTCATGATAACACAATATAGTGCAATAATCTTAAATTGCATAGCACTAAGGCTCTTAAATGACATGGCTCTTAGGCCCTTAAATGACATGAATTTAAACACTGAATTTCCCACAATAAAAGCTTTCCACCTGCAAATACACCCATCAATCTCATATTAGTTATAATGCTCTTAAAATCCATCTTAAACTTATATTACTAACTCATTCCCATTGGCTCCTTAGTCACAAGTTCACAAGCTTATTTAAGTTCTTTTTCTTAGGTTATATAACCCAATCCACAATGTAAGCTCTAAGCCACATTGGTATCCACCTAAACTCATCCCTTAAAACTTAAACCACCATTAGGTAAGCATTTTACCTTGTTTTCTCAAGCTTATCTTAACTTCCTCCTTAGACCTTCTTCTTGCATGAATCTCGGCCACCACTTAAATTCCCCTTGCCAATGTTCTAATCAATATTCAATGACTCATATGAGTACTAAACAATACACCAACCTCAAGGAATAAAAACCTAGGTTAAAAATGTGTTTTAAGGTCTTATAATGAATATTTTACCTTGAAGTCTTAAGGTAAGCTTGGATATGAATCAAGAAGGACCTCCTCTAGCCCTTGGAGAATAGAAAACAAGCTAGAACAAGGCATAAAAATGAAGCCCCATGAGTATAAATTTTCGGTAATGGAGAAGAATGGTGGAAACCTAGTTTTTCTTACATATTCTTTACCTTAAGAGAATGGAGAAGCTAATGAGCTCTTCAAACTTATTTTTCCCCCTTCAATGGCGATTTCCCATGGCTCCAAAATGAGGCTTTTCAAATTTTGAAAAGATAGGAAGCAAGGCCTTGGTCTAACTAAGAGAAATCTATGCTTTTTGATTTGGAGCTAAAATGAGCAAGTTATGGACAAGGCAAGGTGAGGCAACAATGGGGCTGCTTGGGAACGGTTTAGAACAGAGAGAATAAGAAGAAAACCGTAGAAGAAGAAGGGAAATGAAGAAGAGAGGAGAGAGGTAAGCTAAAGAAGATATTTATCTTATAAAAGGGTGAATAGTGAACTTACTACTTTTCCTCTCATTTCCTTTAATGTGCTGGCTACTAATGGTGAGTCACCATTAAAAACCGTCCCCCCCTTGGTATACAAGATACATAAGGCCTTGTTTGGCCATTGGCTAATTAAAGTTGACTTAAGTCAAAACTAGCACTATTTGAGTACTATTCACTAATTAGTGCACATATTCAGGAAATTTTTGGTTTCCCATTGATTTAGACTTCCTAATGTGATACTAATTAGTACACATGTTGATTAAAGAGTAATGATGGACATCTAGCCACTAAAACTCAATTCTAAGACAATTTCTCAAAATGTGCTTTAAGACTTCTTAAAGCACATTTTGTGTTTTAGCTTGTTTTCAAGCTTGGTTTTCTTTGCTAATTGATTTAAAATGACCATTAGAATATTACTAAGGTCTTATCATGATATTTGGGTACTCACCCAAGTCTCCAAGCTTAGAGCACATTTTTGCCCTAATTGCCCTTAAGGCATTTCTTGTGTTTTCCTTGGTTTAAATTGTCTACCAATCTTTATAAGGCATATTATAGCCTTACTACATCATAATTTGATGTTTACTTAGCATACTTAGGTTTGGGGTATTTCAATCTACCCCCCTTAAAAGAACTTTGTCCCCAAAGTTCCCATGCATCTTATCTTATTAGAATACATGTCTTACATCATTCCTTAGATCATATAGATCATACTTATGTATACAATCATTGGATCATTAGATCCATCATATTATACTTAAATATCACACAACATGCTTAAGCATGTGTAGCACTCAAAATTCCTTTTGTTCCTTTTTGATGATTAAAACATTCACATAACTTCCAACGTATCCTCCCATGTCACCGGTCCGTAGACAATGGCTCATTCGTCCTCGTCACCATGGGCCAGAATACAAAACACTCTGCTCTCCCCATGTCACCGGTCCGAAGACAAAGGCTCGTGCGTCCTCGACTTCATGGGCGAGACTCAGTAAAAAGGTAATCCTTTTTACGAGGTCATGTGAGGAATAATTCCTCTAATTAAAAATACAAGCAACTCCAATTTCATTTTATACTACGCCTCTATCCTTAGTGTGATTTAATTGTGACCACTGGTAGGGAGTTTCAGGAATAATCCTACCCTGATGTGATCAGCATCAGTGTAGAACCATCCTTCCACTCCAATTTGTGTTCGGTTTCCCTTGATCCCTAGAAAATCAAGTTCCACCTCCCACGTCATTTTCAAACATCAGGTAATTCACTCATGTCCAATTTTTATCTTTTTAGTTCTTCTAATCATAATCAATACATCTCCAAAGTGTGGACTAAGTCCATCAAACATTCCCGATTCATCTCTTAGTAATTACCACAAGACTTAAATTCCTACTAAGTTTTATAACTGTCCCATACAATACCAATTCTCACCATCTTATATCTCATAGCATTACAATTTCCTTCCTCATATTCATATCAAATTGTATCTCATAATGTTATCTTATTCTTATCTCACACATAGTCTCATATCGACTTATACCTCATATATTCCTTATTCCTTAAGTCTCCTTAAACCTCTTCCTTAATTCTCTTAACTTGTACTCACACCGGAGTTAACAAGATAGGTACTTAATATGTATGGTATTCACATCTTCTGTGTGCAATAACCATGATTTATCTTAAAATGTTTATGTAAAACATATTCTCAAATTATTTTGTGCTATGCACACCGTAGCTAAGCGGTTTTCGCTCTACCCCCCCTTAAAATGGATTACGCCCACGTAATCAGCGTCCCATCATCTTTGAACATAAGTTCAAGATGTCTAATTCTCACCAAGCATTCTAGCTTCCACGCCATCTATCTTACTTATAATTTGATCAGAAATGACTTAGTCTTTGTATCGAGGATTCTTAACGGTACTTATACCGTATTCTTAACTTAGTTTGGTCTAATCTCAAAGTAGTGGTCTGCTAGCTTCCGCTGCGCGACTCTGATAATCTTAGGCTTAATTGTCTCAATGGACACGTGTTATCTTTATATATACACGGCCTTAATGAGTTGTAACTCGTCTATCCATTCTCCTTGAAGATCTTACGCTCATACTCTTATTATTTTCTCGAATGTCTAAATTGTTCTCCCCAACTGACCTTTGGTCTGAGGATGATTCTTAGTCTGAAACTACTGTTTAGTGCATAATGCGCTTTACAGTCTTAATCTCTTTCTTAGGCATGTTCAATGTCTGTAACTTACAATCCGTGCTCTTCGCACTTCATAGTCCTTAATTATTTGTTCTCTGGTTCCTCTGTGTTGCTGGTTCGACTGAATTCTTCTCTTCGACTGTTTGTGGTAGTAGCTGCTCTTGTCTGATCTTGCGTCGTTGTCGGTGGTACGGAGTCGACTATTTCCCGTGTTCCTTACACCACTCGTTCACATGCATGGGGTACCTTACTGGTACATTACTACTTACCAACTAACTCATAAATGAGCGTGTCAGGCCTGCAAGCCCTGTGGGGTGCAGTCGTCCCACGTCTCGTTTTAGTAAACTCATAGTGTCCGTCACACGTTTAGCTATTGCTAATTATGAAGTATTCTGTTGTCGATCTCCTCTTTCATCGTTCCATAATAACATTTATTGTCTTCTTGAAGTTATCAAGGGAAGTCCATTTACTGTGTTCTTGGGTATTGTATGCTCTAGCTCTTTCTGTATCCCGTACTTATTCGGTCTCTTAATAATTGAGGTCTCTTTTCGTAGAGCCTCTTATCTTGTTTCTCATATTTATGCTACTAGGAATGCACTTCCAGTTCCTTAAGGAATGGGTAGTGTGCTTCCTACGAAATCTTACCTAACCAGGTCCAGACTACTGGCACCAATGCTCAGTTTGTCTACCATCTTATTTTCTTACTTATACTGGTCTTAACTCATAAATCTAATTGCCTCAGTGTCAATATTTGACGGCTCATTCATAATGGTCGCCTTACCGCGCACCATGACTTAATCCACCTTTCTAACTATTGTACTCACGACCACTACTACCGTGGTAGTTGGCCCTTACCATGTTGCCCATTGATGGTGCAACCTCTTATTCACTTATTCTAATGTCTTACCTTATACTCAATCCCTTCTTGGTGTGAAACACACTGGGAGTTCTTTCATTCCGGTATAGGCAGTTGTCGTACCGTGTTGTAAAATAGTTGGCTCTTGATATGAAGATGTTCTGTTCCAATCTCAGATTCGTAAGTAGGCTAATTTCTTTCGCTTTCTTTCATCCTTAGTGATGTTATCTACCATGTAGTTTAACTGGTTACTGAAGAAGTCATCCACTGAATCACAAGCTCTTCTGAGCATTGATTAATTGACGTGCCATAATGTGCAGTCACCATGTTTATCTCTGACCATTACTAATTCTTACATCTTGGGTGTTGGATATGGGGTCTATCTGTGCAACCTTCCTTATTACTCAAGTGTATCTGGTATGTTCTAAGGTAATCTCAAGGTTTATAGTTTCCATTTTCTAAATAAGTGTATTTTATCTCTAATAGGTGAAAGCCCTTTTTGAGGGGTTCATTCCCACTCATGGCCTCACAACAAGAGAGGGTATCCCCACCTTAAAAGGCATGGTTCGTTCTCCGCTCCTGTCCTTAGCATTATTCAATATTCTCATTGATACCCTTTCTTGGTAATGTTTTCCCAATCTAAGTTGTAGGTTGGTAACCGTTCATATCTACAAATTGTAGTCCCTTCGTGGCTTAGACAAGCTCTCTTATAACTTATTGCGCCTCGGGCTCTGATGTGGTTATCATCCTTGGCTCGTAGGCTCCTGGTGCTTAATGTCTCAGTTCATTATTTGTACTCTTACTCATCTGCAGGTCATCCCTATAAGATTCTGGTTCTTTGAGCACTATCCACCGTTAGGTTACATACTAAATGTAGCATCGGGTTTCATGATAAGTTGCTGCATCCTGCTTCCTGCTAGGAAGAAGTTGTTCAGGTGATCTGAGGTTACTTAATGTCTTTGACAACGCTGTCATTTTACTAGACTTATGTCTTTTAATAGTCAAGGTTAGGTTCGTATTAGGCGTTCGCCTTAAGGTGTCCAAGTTGGATATAATCCTGTTATCTTATACTCCCATCTCAACTCTTCGTTCAACTTTCGTTGACTATGCCACCCGTTGATGATCAATCATACTTGGGTGTTAATGAGTTAAACAAACAGTGTAACTGTCATTCATCAGTGTTCGGTTCGACTATGCCCGCTCTGTGGGGGTAGTCCTCTGAGCTTTCCTCTGTGGGATTCGTATGTCCTTAACCCTTGGTAGGTTATATCTTAAGTTTATTTCTTTATCTTTGTTTTCTGGGCTTTCCAACACCTTCATTGTAGAATGTTTGTTATTGGTATTTTTAGTGTCCAAACTGAGAGTTTTATCCCATCCCTGTTGGGAGTCGTTCGGTCGACTGCCTTTATTGTATCTCTTGATACATTCCATGTATGTTGTTACTTACGTGGTGTTTTTGCTTGAATTATTGAGCGATCTCTTAGGTTCCTCTTTGAGATCCGGGTTGGTGTTCTTACCACACTGTCGGTTGTTGTTGTCGTAGTACATTGTACTGTTGCTAACTTCCATATGGTCTAATATTATGTCCAAGTTTCGCTCCTGGCTGACTAGTGTGTCACCTTATCTCATTTGGTCAGGCCGTCGGGCCTTCCAAGTTTATTTTCCTGTTCTTATGGTTTTACAATCCGGTGTTTAATATGTGTTACAATTGTAGCGTTCTCCTATCTCGCCATGATGGCTTTCCGTATAGCTAAATCGTGGTAGCACTTGCTATGGCAAGTGCGCCATGCAGGATGGGCTATTGGTACAAGGTACATTGGTAATGATACCTCCTCCTAACTTCCACGTAATTGGTAGTCCTCAGGACTCCTTCAATAATCTCTTATTTTGGATAACTGACCATTCGGCAGTTTCCTTGTTGTTTGACAGTACTGTCATACATCAGGGCGTTCCTCTTTCTGAGGGAATCCCTTAATATTTCCTTATGTCTTATTCCTCGCTCCTGTCTCCACACATTTTGTTGTGGTTATTAAGTAATAATTCTCTTTTAGGCACTACCTCGTAGTCCTGTTTCGGTATACATTTGTATGCATTTCTACCGTCGTCCGCATTATTTCGGTCAGGTCTTGTAACCTTCCTCATTGTATGGGTTTGGAGTTCCCGGTTCTCGACTGGACTTTCCAGTAATCTCAATCCTCGTGCTTTGTATTATCCTACTGTTATGCTCCTTCGGACCACTGTCCGGTACTCATGTCACTTCCTTTTTCCTTTCTATTGCACCCGTAGTGCTCTCCTCATCATTGGTATTGCGGGTTATTTCGACTGCGTAGCATGTCGACCCATGTTGCCGGTAATTTCCGTTCCCTTATTGATAGAATTCCATAGGTAGCGCCTGTTCCTCTATTGCGCTCCATTACAAACCTCCGAGTTCTCCATAACTGTTGTACAAAAATTGTTTCTCGTATTGCTTACTGTTAGCTAACTGCCAGATCGGGTTTTCCCGAGTAAGAGAAGGCTTTCTTCTCTCTGGCGTTTGTTCCACATATTCAGGGTTAGGGATGTGGAGGGCGGGTCTAGGTACTATGGATGTCCGGTAAGCACCGGGAAGTCCCGACTAACGCACCTCTCACTCTATCTCTCAACCCTTAACCCATAACTCAAACTCAACCTCTGTATTCTCCTAAGTTCGGTATTCTTGTCTTCAGAGCGTAACTACGCTCTGATACCACTTTTTGTAACACCCCAACTCAATCCAAATGTGGTCTCGCAACTTAACAGCATATATATATACATGTCACAGCGGAATTCTTTACACTCCAGGACCTTGCCACGGTCTGACTACAGAATATACCGAACATTAGTACATAACAACCTTAACCAAATACATATTCTTCTTACAATCCTCTCACAACCTATACATCTTACTAACTCAATTGCCATACGAGTGTACATGCACAACTCGTAGGTCACACTTAATCCTTAACACTTGTATCCTCTCTTACTCTTGCGACGGCCGCTTCCTGATGTACCTGTGTAGTAAAAACAGCCCCCAAAGGGGGTCAGCACGAATGCTGGTACGATCCCCTCATGGCCCCCAAGCTAACGTGGCTACGACGACTAATTGTCGATAGCATGGAGGTTGATTAGATGCACAACATAATAGAAAGTGCAGTAAACAACAACTCAGATATGAACAATCAAAGTTCACACACAATGAACGACTTAAATGCGTTCCCTTAGTTAGAGAGTTAGTTATTTAACTCCTTAAGTAATGTTCTCTCTTAATCTTAGTCCATCCTTATCTCACCTCAATCTTAGTCTTATCTTAATCTTAGGAACAACCATCCTTTAATAAGGAGTGGATGTAACTTACCTTAATCTTAATAATATAAACCATCCTTTAAAAAGGAATGGTTGCAACTTATCTTAACCTTACCTTAGCCTTAATCTAACTTAATCTCAATATATAAACCGTTCCTGGAAGGGAATGGTTGTAGCTTAATTCGAACCTGGGATTTAGGTGATCCCATCGCACCATCTTAATGCCACCTACTCTGGACGGGAGTCCAGCGCAGCTGAGCCGGCGACCGGCCCTAGGCTACAAGTCCGAAGACAAGTCCTTAATCGGAGGTCGAATCTGCTATAGATAACGACCCCCTTTCCTTAGCATGCATGACCGTAGATCGGTCCCGGGTTTCCTCACTCAAGTTCCAGTTAGTAGTAATCTCAAGACCCTGTTTGTTGGTTAACCTCTTTCGGTTCATATCGTCCCTTATTAGGGGTGTTCCTTAGTCTCACTCAATTCCTTACTAAACATTGGTTAGTAAGGTCTCACGGTATGTTGTGTTAGTTTTCAAACATCACACAACAATACAATAAATATAATATATCCGGTTGCATGCTTTATCTTGTTTAGTGAGCACACAAAACAAATAGCACACAAGCCGAGGGACACCTCGTTAGCAAGCAGGTCACAAGAGAACTGTACCGTTCACCTTGGTCGTTTCGGTTGCTTACTCTCCTCCGGAGTCCAAATCCCCAAGTCCTAAAACATTCATTCAGTTTTAGGTTGTTAATCACTTAACTTAATCCAACTTACTTAACTTGCTTAACTTATTTAATCCCTTATTGATTCCCACCTAACACCTCTTAAGTCTTACAACTTAATCTTACAACTTAACCTTAAACTTTTAAGTTTATACTAACTTAACTTAATCCCTAAGTTCCTAGGGTCCTAATCATTACCACCCTACCAAAGGTATACCTTATTACCTATTACCTTTCTTAGAATTAAAATTTTCCTTTTTTTTAATTTTAGGCCCGACCGAACTTCCGACCGACCTTACCTAAGGTCGGTCCATTCCAGAACACTTCATCGTTTGAAAATTCTACCCCGACCGACCTTGCAAGTCCGTCCCAAGGTCGGTCCATTCCCGAGAGTTTCCTCGAGGGAAATTTAAGCTCGACCGAACTTGCCAAGTCCGGTCCATGTTCGGTCGATTCCAGAGACTTATTACCGTACAAAATACATGACCGACCGACCTTGCAAGTCCGGTCCCAAGGTCGGTCCATTCCAGAAACTTTCTCTGGTAGTGTAATTTGAGCTCGACCGACCTTGCAAGTCCGGTCCTAAGGTCGGTCGGCTCCAGAACCTTGTTTCTAAATTCTCTTTTCAACTCCAAACTTCTCCACTAGTTCCCCCATGTGTCCTAATACCATCTAGGCACTTAAACTCACCTTTAAACATCCACTAAAAACTCCTTAGCTACTTTCTCAATTCTTACTAGGAATTCATAACACTTGGTTTACCTCTTAAGGCCTTTACATGTCACCAAACAAGGCCTAAACATCATCTAAAACCATTACCATTCAATCCCCCATCATTAGAAGCCAAAAACAAAAAAATTTTCTTTTTCTCTGCACTGGACCGCCCCTCCGGGGCGGTCCCCAGGGGCGGTCCCAACCCAACCAGAAGCTAATTTCCTGCACAATTTGCCTGGACCTCCCCACAGGGGCGGTCCCTAGGGGCGGTCCACAGCAGAACCTATTTTCCAAAGTGCTTTTTCTCCTCATTTTGAACTCCAAATTCACCCCAATCTTTTCCCATTCATTCCACAATCTTTCCACATGTTTCCTACATGTTTAAACACCTTAAAACATGCACTAAATCCACCTCAAAAATCACCAAACTTGGCACTCAATTTCTTACAAAAATTCTTACACTTAACACTTGATTTCTTACACTTCCCTCTTGTGACTTTGCCTAAGACCTCAACTAATCATTATGTTTCTTTACCACCATTAACTTCTCCTCAAGCATCATTTTGCACACCCATTTTCCTTACTCAAACTTCTCAAAGTCATATATAATCTAGCACATGCTTACATCCTTATAAGTCTTTATACCTTATTTTTCCTTCAAACTTTGTACAAGTTTCCTAGCTTCCTTAACCATGGTTTTGGTGCATAAAACTCACCATTATAACCCCTAGTCCCTCTTATACATTCCTAGGTCTTCCTAGTACTCAAGAGCTCCATGGTTTATCCATTTTCGCCAAATCAACCCTTAGTGATCACTAGAACATCCTTAGTCATAAAATCTCCTTAGAACACCTTAAACGCTTAGTTTCCTACCTAAATTTCGCCATAGTTTCTCTAGTATATTATCATGCCCAAATGCATTGTTTTCCTCATTACCATCTCACATACATCAAGTCTTTTCTCACCGTATTTTCTCATCCAAATCAACTCATTCATGATAACACAATATAGTGCAATAATCTTAAATTGCATAGCACTAAGGCTCTTAAATGACATGGCTCTTAGGCCCTTAAATGACATGAATTTAAACACTGAATTTCCCACAATAAAAGCTTTTCACCTGCAAATACACCCATCAATCTCATATTAGTTATAATGCTCTTAAAATCCATCTTAAACTTATATTACTAACTCATTCCCATTGGCTCCTTAGTCACAAGTTCACAAGCTTATTTAAGTTCTTTTTCTTAGGTTATATAACCCAATCCACAATGTAAGCTCTAAGCCACATTGGTATCCACCTAAACTCATCCCTTAAAACTTAAACCACCATTAGGTAAGCATTTTACCTGTTTTCTCAAGCTTATCTTAACTTCCTCCTTAGACCTTCTTCTTGCATGAATCTCGGCCACCACTTAAATTCCCCTTGCCAATGTTCTAATCAATATTCAATGACTCATATGAGTACTAAACAATACACCAACCTCAAGGAATAAAAACCTAGGTTAAAAATGTGTTTTAAGGTCTTATAATGAATATTTTACCTTGAAGTCTTAAGGTAAGCTTGGATATGAATCAAGAAGGACCTCCTCTAGCCCTTGGAGAATAGAAAACAAGCTAGAACAAGGCATAAAAATGAAGCCCCATGAGTATAAATTTTCGGTAATGGAGAAGAATGGTGGAAACCTAGTTTTTCTTACATATTCTTTACCTTAAGAGAATGGAGAAGCTAATGAGCTCTTCAAACTTATTTTTCCCCCTTCAATGGCGATTCCCATGGCTCCAAAATGAGGCTTTTCAAATTTTGAAAAGATAGGAAGCAAGGCCTTGGTCTAACTAAGAGAAATCTATGCTTAGTTTTTTTTTTGGAGCTAAAATGAGCAAGTTATGGACAAGGCAAGGTGAGGCAACAATGGGGCTGCTTGGGAACGGTTAGAACAGAGAGAATAAGAAGAAAACCGTGGAAGAAGAAGGGAAATGAAGAGAAGAGAGGAGAGAGGTAAGCTAAAGAAGATATTTATCTTATAAAAGGGTGAATAGTGAACTTACTACTTTTCCTCTCATTTCCTTTAATGTGCTGGCTACTAATGGTGAGTCACCATTAAAAACCGTCCCCCCCTTGGTATACAAGATACATAAGGCCTTGTTTGGCCATTTGGCTAATTAAAGTTGACTTAAGTCAAAACTAGCACTATTTGAGTACTATTCACTAATTAGTGCACATATTCGGGAAATTTTTGGTTTCCCATTGATTTAGACTTCCTAATGTGATACTAATTAGTACACATGTTGATTAAAGAGTAATGATGGACATCTAGCCACTCAAAACTCAATTCTAAGACAATTTCTCAAAAATGTGCTTTAAGACTTCTTAGAGCACATTTTGTGTTTTAGCTTGTTTTCAAGCTTGGTTTTCTTTGCTAATTGATTTAAAATGACCATTAGAATATTACTAAGGTCTTATCATGATATTTGGGTACTCACCCAAGTCTCTCCAAGCTTAGAGCACATTTTTGCCCTAATTGCCCTTAAGGCATTTTCTTGTGTTTTCCTTGGTTTAAATTGTCTACCAATCTTTAAGGCATATTATAGCCTTACTACATCATAATTTGATGTTTAATTAGCATACTTAGGTTTGGGGTATTTCATTTATACATACATACAATGCAAGGCTATCCCCAAAGCGATGCAATACACATTCCAATCCCGCAGGCGCTCAGGTCATCTACACACAGGACTCCTCTATGTCCCGCTGCCCTTGGAATAATACAACGTAATATACTACTATCTTCTCCCGTACCAGCTTCCAACAAATACTCTAGTCTCTAGTCTAAGGAAAATCCTTCCCCACGACTACATAGAAATCCTTCTAAAACATACACTCCAGATTCCAATTTATGTTCATTACTTCTATCCTATGTGTGATTCTTGTGACCACTTGAGGGGAGCTTCAAGAATCATTCGACCCTGATGTGATCAGCATCAGTGTCGAACTATCTTTCCACCCCAATTTGTGTTCGGTTTCCCTTGATCTGATCAGGATCAGGTTCGACTTCCCACATCAGATTCAATCAAACAAATAATTTAATTGTTTTCATTTTCTATCTGTTTACTCTTTCTAGTCGTAATTACGAATTCATACATCTCCAAAGGATGGAATCAATCCATCAATCATCCTCACTCTACTTCCTAAATGCTTTACTCTGTGGTTCAATACCTAAATGCTCATTTCATCAACCTTCACTACTTCCATCCATTACTCACCATCATCTCCTATATTCCAACTAAGGAATACCACACTTGTAAGATTTAGTTGACCTCAATTGTTTCAAATATTTTACTTACGATTCCACTACTCATAAACTTCATTCATCTACTATCCTCATTCATTTCGTACTACTTCTTCAAAGGTTACAATACTTGTGAGCTCCGTCCACTACTCATTACATTTCTTTTACTAATACTCTTACATTGGTGTTACAAGATGGGTATACTCCTCCTATGGTATTTGCATGTCTAATGCCTAATTACCATAATTACAATGTGAATGAGTACTTATGTTTATTTAACATAGTATCAATCATCAATTTGGTTCTCATTTGTGCTATGCACATTATGGTTTATGTGTTTTATTCACAAAACTTACATTAAGCGGTTTCGCTCTACCCCCTTAAAAGGGATTACGCCCACGTAATCTACCATATTTTATTATTTTTAAACTTTGGTTTAATCAATCTGGGCGAACTGAAGCGTTTAGCTTCACTACCGTATACTATACAATATGCTCTGGTCAAAGGGATCTTAACCATACCAATGGTTTAGTCTTTGCACCAAGAGTTCCTATATGAGTTTATTTAACTCATATTTAATTCGATTCTAGCCTAATCGGCTTCAAGGCATTAATAGCCATTGTATTATGCTCACTAGGTACATTAATCTCCTAGCTAGGGCCCACTAGCTTCTGCTACGCGACCCTGATAACTTGGGTTATTCACCCTTCTTGTTATCCTTAACGTGTTATACATCATCTTTTATCCGTCTATTATGGGAATAAGGTTTACTAAACAATTGCGGTAATCTTTTACCGTGTTTTGAACTATAATTAGTTTTAGATTGTAACCAGCTCTCTGGTAATCTAGCGCACATGCTATTCGTGCTTCCATGATTATTCACTAGGTTCCTCCGACTTATTGTCGGGCAAGGTTAAGTCACTACTTGGTTGTAGTGCTTCCTCTGGTGTCCATAGTTTCTGAATCATACCAGTTCCTCTGGTTCAGTACAAGTGTTCTTTACTTGTATGATCTTGCATTGATATGCGTCGGTTCTAGTGACTTTCTTAAGTCTCCTTTCACCTTTTTTCCATTGTAATTCACCTCTGTGATTGTTAGTGTGTTTCGCACTCTTCGTGCTTCTTTGGCCTTAGGCCGCACGGTTTGTTACTAAGCTTGCTTAATTGGCTTGTGCCATGTTTGTTGGTGAAAAGAAGGGTTTACTACGGTTACATTCTCCATATCCCTAGCCATCCCATTAGATCATTAGCTGCACAAGTGCAATACCAAAACACTCAGTCATACAGAGTGCAGAGGCGTAACGCTCGACAGTAAGTCACTTATGTGATAGGAAAGAATATTTCTGTGTGTCATCTCATACTTATACTCCGTGTCATTATCTGTCACTTCCTCATAGTGGTCGCTTGTTGCGCACCGTATTCTTACTCATTGTACAACATTGTTCTTACTGTCTCTGTTACTGTGGTAGCACCTTTACTCATTGCCATTGTCGTTGGCACCATTTCCTTATGGTGTGAATACACTAGGAGTTTCCTGTGTTGTGTGTATGACGGTTGTCGTAGCATACGGCAATCTTATTATCTTCCCAATGTGGAGATGTCTTATTCCACTTAGGTTTTATGTGTACGTTAACTTACCCACATTCTATCATCACTTGTGATACAATTTACCAAGTATCTCGGTTGAGCAAGGATAAAGCAATTTACCGGTTTACAAGCTCACTTGAGCGTTGGTCATTCATGGTGTGCAATGTACACTCACATTGATTGTTTTTGGCAATTACTGTCCTCCCAAGGCTGAGCATTGGTTATAGGCTCTAGCTGTGCGGTTTTATTCTTGCATGTACATCACCGGGACATCCCATGAAGCTTCAATGGTTTTCTGGTCCTGTTCTCCAATTGAAGAGTACTCTGTCATTGATAATGAAAGTTCTTGTTGAGGGGTTTGTCTCCACTCATAGGTCTAATGACAAGGTTTGCTATGTTGGTGTTTACACAATGGTCCACTATATGTTTGGGTGTATATGGAGTATGCTTACTCCCTTAAGTCGTAATGGTTTGGAAATCTCATTTCCTTATCCCATCATCCCTTGGCAATATCTATTGCGTGGTTTTATTGTTATAGTAGATGGAAGCCTTTTCTAAGGGTTCACATCATCACCGCATTAGTGGTCTTCGGTTACGAGGGGTACCTTCCCTTGGGTTTCTCGTAGTGTCCATGTGTGGACTAGGCCAATGTTGGCATTATCATGATCCTCATGCCTCTGTGCTACCATTGCTATAGAAGGCGTGGCGGTAATTAAGAACTTCGTCAACTGTATACTAGGCTGATGCCCTAGTGACAGTGACATTGAGTTGGCCATTACTCCAAGCCACTCAGGATGTTGGGTTGAATTTATGGTCCAGTTGTTGATGTCTTGTCGTATGAGGCAATATCTCTTGCAGGTCTTGTTAACAATTGGTGCCAGTTTGGCAACCGTTTAAGGTTATATAACGTATTTGGTTTACGACTTCTGAGCCGTATCGCTACAAGCTATGCTCTTCTCAAGCTGCTTATACATGTTTCCACTCCATGTATACCGTCATAGGTTGGAGATGTTATTGGGCTCCATGGTAAGTCGTGGCATCACGCTTCCGTTCATAGGAGACCCTTTTGGTAATCTGTGTTAATAGGTGCCTCTCAGTATTTTAGGGCATTTCCTGTTAAGGGAAATCCCTTCGGTGTCCTAACTGAGTGTTCATTTTAGCTCCCGTGCTCATATCATTACGCTTGTTCAACTGTTGTTAACGCAGACACCTTCAAGGATCGCTCCTGGGTGCTGGTAGTTATGTCGTTACATCCGGCTAATGTTTATGATATGTTGTCCACTGTACCGTCTTGTGGTATTGTACTTGAGTTGTCCCTTTTTGGGTCATGACGTCTCCCGTCCTTGGGTATACTGTTTATACTTATTCCTAGTACTTGAGACTAGGTTTGAATATCCTCTCCGATTATGGATTGTGCTTCGTAGTAATTTTGTGATTGCTCTTGGGAATTCCGCCCCGTTTGTTGAGTATTGTTAGGTTCACGTTAGGCATTCGCCTTAATGTGTTTAGGCTGGGCATTCCATCCAGCTGTCAGGTAATTATTTGGATTATTTAAGACATATCCAATGTCTATACTTATTAGTCGGTGCTTTTTGCACTTCCTAGTTCTTATTCCTCATCTTCGGATGGATTTTCTGAGTTCCTTGATACTTGATCGTCTGAGGTGTCCAGCTGCTCTGGTTTGAACTCACTCATGGTCCGTAGAACGGAGTTGACTACTTCCCGTGTGTCGCACACTACATGTATACATACGTGGGGTACCATATTGACACGTTACCACTTACCCAACTATATGTCGGGCCCGCAAGCTCCTTCGGAGTGCGGTTGTCCCACATCCCGTAACGGGTACACTCGTAGTGTTCGCCACACGCCTAGGTGAAGTATTCTATTGTCAACTCCTCTAGTACCATTCTTTGATACTCACCGTAATGCTGTTGGTCTGTTTTTAAACCCAGGTTTTAAAAGAAGGTTTGTGGTTTTGAAAGAAAAAAAATTGAGTTTTAAAATTGCGGTTCGGTGTTAAAAAAGAAGTCTCTCATGGCATAGCCATGCTTGAGGTCTTGACCAAGTCTAGCTTCTCGCTGACTGGTATTTGAAATACTGTGGTCGGGCCGCTAGGCCTTTCCAAGGTTCCATACGTCCGGTTGTTAGGATGTGTGATCCTGTGGTTGTTTCGTTACAGTCACCGTACATTACTATGTACTTGTGATGTGTTAGTGTTCCTTTACATATCTCTGTCTTTACTGCACTTGCCTTGGCAAGTGCGTGTGTGGTATCGGTGGTTTTTGGATAATCCTATGCCAATCTCGGTATGGTTTCCATTTGTGTTTGTTAGTCTTGTTGACGCTTCCCTCGATCTTATTGATCTATAATTGGTATACTCGCTCCTTTAGGTAGCTTCTTGGTGGTCTAGACATGGCTGTCGTAGATCTGGGTACTCCTCCACTCCTTGGAGGTTCCTGTTCTATTTGGTTTAGTGTCATTCCTTGTGGCTCGTTCCCACACATTTGTGGTGGTTACTGAGCCTTCCTCGTTTAGGTACTACGCTTGTAGTCCTATTGGTTGGTATCTCATGGTTGTTCTTGTAGTTGTCCGGGCTTATTGCCCAGGTACTGCAACCTTAATGGCATTTTAGTTTTGGAGTTAACCGCTTCCGACTATGTCCTTAGTCGGCTAGCATACCGTTGGTGGTATTATTCAAGTATTACTATCCCGTAGACTTGTGTCTCAGTTTCCGTTATTACTCCTTTTTACCCATTCCGTCGGCATAGTTAGTGCTTCTTTCCTGCTGCTAGTTGACTAGCTAGGTCTTTCGACTGCTAAGTCACTCGCCCCATGCTAGTTGTATTAGTTGTAGCCTCCTCGTGGTTGAGTGTTTATCCTACCGCTATTACGTCGGTGTTGGTTCAACCGGGATCCATCTCCGGGACTTCCAGTTCTTGGAATCTCCCATATGCCGGTTCTGTTCACCGTGGGATTGCTTCGCAACTGCCAGATCGGGTTTTCCCCGAGTATGAGAAGGGCTTTTCTTCTCTCTGGCGTCCTTTCCCAAGTTATACAGTGGGGTTTTGCGGCGGGCGGGACTGGTATTGTAGGTATCCGGTACTCACCGGGAGTTCCTAACTAGCATCTCTCTAATGCTATCACTCAGCCCTTAGCCCTAAGCTTCTAATTCCTAACTCGGTATTTCCTAAGCTCGGTATTTCCAGTCATCAGAGCGATGATACCACTTTTTGTAACACCCCTACCATTAATGCTGTGCTTACCGTCCAATCTCCTTACACATCAGATACACGCAGCGGATACATACTTACATACAGTGGGTGATACAATGCCGTTAGTCACCCATGTGACTAACAAGGCTACTGCTACTACATACAGCATCGGTCTGATGGACCGGAATCCCGAGTACTACACATCACAATATATACATACTCCATTCATCAAACAAATACAACAATGCTCCATTCAATACTTACTCCTCCATAATCCATACAATACAATATACTTAACCGAGTCTACTAGGATCCTTGTACAATTATAATATCTCTTCCAAGTTCATACATACTCACTAAGAGTCTACATTTACCCATTCCTCACAACTACTTACTTTCTAAGTACAAGGGTGTGCCGCCGGTCTCTTCCTTGACCATATTCGTTTCGGGTACCTGCACACTAAAAATGGTCCCCCGAAGGGGTCAGCTTTCGCCGAGCATGATAACCGTATACCCTGCGTACTAGTGAGGGTACGCCGACCACTTGGTCGAATACATGCGGTTCGTTTTCATACAAACATACATGCGTACATGCTCTTTTACATAATGTTACATTACACTACGCAAGACATACACACATACATACACTTCAATACATACAACGAAGTACACCATAACCATTCAATACGTACTTACCTTTTTCCGAATTATACATACACAAGATACAGTTCTGGTTAGCTTCATTGGTCCACCCGGGTTAATCGGGTGGGGATTACTCTTTTACTCGTTACTTCATACATATACATACGCATACCTACTCATACTCATACATACTTACGGATCCATACTTACTTACTCTTACTCTTACTCAAGTTAAGTCGTCGGGACCTCCGGCCCTGGGGACTACACCGTCCCACCTCCGGATGTACTTGACTCACCAATCCGGGATGCTACCCATTTAAGGGATTTGGGCCGCGGACCAGTTTAAGAGTTAGGAATTGCAGCCAACCTCTTGTGACTCCGCATCCTCACGCGTGGCCGAAGCTATATCGGACTTCTACTCATTCCGGTTTACTCACTTAAGTTAGGAGTTAGGTAGTTAGGAATTAGCAGAAGTCATTCATTCAAGCCACAATAATACGATACAAAGTTCATATACACATCCATACAAAATACAGTGCAATATACAAGTACACTACAAATACAATACACATCATCATCATTCATATGTTTCATGAATTATACAAACTATTGTTCAAGACAAATATCAAGAACAATGTAAACAAGCACGGTAAGTGCATATAGTCCGATTCATGCATTTATCTTATTAGGTGATCAAATAAGCACAAAAATCGGGGTAACCAGATTAGGATACAGGGCATGAAGAAATCATACCTTTCACCGTTGTACTTGTATCCCAACGTTCCTCCGGTGTTCACAAATCAAATCCTATTATATATACATACAGTGGAATGATTAATCTATCTATCCTTAACTTAACCCGATTACTCTTATGTTTACTAATCCATACTTACTAAGTCTTGCATTACAATACTTACATTTTATTCACTTACTCCTAATTACTTAACAATGGTTTACTTACCTATATATGCACATATGTATAGGTGGGTATACATATACATACATATATATACTAACCATAGTCTTATAGTTTTTTTTTTTGTAAGTTTTGACCCGACCGAACTTGCGACTGACCTTGCAAGTTCGGTCCAAGTCAGTAGGCTACATCGGGTGAAAATTCCAGGGCCGACCGACCTTGCAAGTCCGGTCCCAAGGTCGGTCCATTCCAGTGAGTTACTTAACGGAAAATTTTAGCCCGACCGACCTTGCAAGTCCGGTCGCAAGGTCGGTCCATTCCAGAAGGTTTCATCGGGGATTTTTCTGGTCCGACCGAACTTGCAAGTCCGGTCGCAAGTTCAGTCGATTCCAGTAGGTTTCAGACGGGAAAATTTTCTGGTCCGACCGAACTTGCAAGTCCGGTCGGTTCCAGAAGCTTTCCCGTCTTTGTAAATCTGGGCTCGACCGAACTTGCAAGTCCGGTCGCAAGTTCGGTCCGGCCCAGTATTTGCATTTTTATTTCTGTTTTCAGTCCTCTCTTTTACCCATTACTTCCCCATTGTTCCTACACTTATTCCACCACGTTTAAACACTACTTAGGCCTCCAAATTGCCTTAGTTCATCCACCAAATTCCTTACTCAATCCATCAATCAACTTACACAATTTCTCACTTCCTTTCCACACTTACAACAGTTTTCATCCTCCAATGCTACAGATTTTTGTTCCTACTTCCCCCATGCATATTCTCATCTCCTAATGCCATTTCCAAAGCCTACAATGTATTATCTTACCCTCAAATTCATTCTCAAGCCACTACAATATCTATACCCAACCAACACTCTTGTCACCAATTCTTCCACGCTAATCCTTCCTAACTTCTCCAATGTACCTCTATACACTTTGTTACAGATTTTGGGTTCTTATTTCCTCCATTACTCCCTCAACTAATGCTACTCCTAGTATCCAAATACATCCTTTCACTTCCTAGTTACATCCCATTAACAAATCATACCCAAATCTGTTACAATCTACTAAACGCTCTCATTATACTCTCCACATACACCTAGTCACTACCTAGGTTGTTTTCTCATCATCTTGAACACTTAAGTCCTCAAATTCCTAGATAAAATTTGACATAGTCTCCCCTATATTATTAACATTCTCCACATGGTTTCACTCACATTATTGATCCATACCACCTGTTCACAATACCACCAATATACCCATTCTCATATACAAAATACCACACTAAACAACCTTAATTTCCTGCACTCAAACCTTAATTACCATTTAGGTTTTAACAAATTTTAAAATGCCTTTTAGGTTTAAAACACTTGTTTTCTCCTACACATTACACTACCACTGCACTACCAATTTACAATACCAATTTTAACTTCTAAAAATCTGTTACATTACTCATTACCCAGCTACACAAGGAAAGAGTGCAATTACCCTCTTTCTCCTTCTAGTTTCCTTTCTTCCTCTTGCTTCTTCCTTCTCTCTCTCTACCGGTTATAGTACTTCACAAATCTAACATTATAACCCATTCACATACACATTTCAATACCAAGACTAACCCTTAGATTACATTAATGTTTTGAAGTAATTTCTAGGGTTTAGAATCATGTTAACTTCCAAGGGTGTAGATGAAGCTTAGAGGAGCTTAAGAACAATGTTTCTACTCCTTCAAAGAAGCCAAAATCGGCTGGGTACGAAAGGAACCAAAGAAGGGTTTAGCTAAATTTTCGTTTTGCCCATAAGGCTAGAAAAAGATGAAGTTTTTAAGAATATTTTTACCTCATTAGAACAAGGAGAACAAGGTGGTTCTAGTGGTAGTCTTGAAGCTCCAAATGCTCCATACCCATGGAGATGAAAGTGCTCCTTTTCGAATTTTGAAAAGATAGGAATGCTCTACTTGATGAGGGGATTCTAATGGTGTAGTTTTTATAATTTTTGGAGCAAGTATGGGCACTCAACAAGAGGAGAGAAGTGAGGTTTTTGGTGAGTTTGTTATTTCCTCCATTGTTGTCCGATTGGAGAAAGAGGAGAATAGAGAGGAGGGAGATGGGGGTCTGTACGTGGAGAAGGGAAATGAGAGTAGGAGAGAGAGTGTGAAAGAGTGGGGTAATAAAGTAGATAAAGTAGTAGTTTTATTACTTTTGTTGTTTTGTGAATAAGAGTGAGTAAAGAGAGTGTGTGTGAGGGAATAAAATCGGACCACACACAGAACCCATGAGGGTTTTAAAATTCTATTTACAATATTGGACACATAAACTCGGTCTATTTATGTTTCTACCCCACAACTTCCCATTTTTGACGGTTCTTTACTAATTCCTCGTTTTATTGATTTTATTGGTTCTAAAGCTTCACTAATATTTATTAACGATTATTTAGTTGACTAAAATTGTTATGAGTCTATTTGACCCGCTTAAAGACAGACGTTTCCCGGTTACCTCGAAAAACGCGCTTTAATGTTCATTAGTGTTTTTAATCCCTTTTAAGGATCCGTTTTCTTCGGGGTTTGTTCCCTAATATTTATTTAGACTCAATTAAGCCTTTAGAATCCCTATAATACTCTAACCGAGGTCTCGTACCTCCTATGGTTATTTTAACGCTTATTTAGCGTTTTTCGCTTTTTAAGCGTTTCTTTATTTCTTTTTAGATTTATTCTCCTTACCAATATTAATTAGGTACCATTAGGCCCTTAAATACGTATTAGATTAATTTTAGTCCTTATGTTTAAGTTCGGGGTATTTCAGTATAAGTAATCGGTGATTTTGTAAATAAAGGAAACTATGGATTATGGAAAAAATAAGGTTTGATATATGTGCCTATGCGGCACTATAAATAGTTTGTATAAAAACTATAGGTTATAAGTTAAAGGAAATAAAAATATCATATCAAATGATATTAGTATATGGTATAACTTACATAATGTTATGTGGTCAAAATAGAATTTAAATAAATTCAAGGGCTGAACCGAATATTTAAGAGTTGGAAAATGAATTTTAGACTATGGTCAATAATGTTATAAGTGTTATAACAATTATATGGTTTAAGAGGGATTAATATAAGTAAGGATATTCACATTAAATAATGTGACAAACTATGAAAAAATGAGATTTATAAAGCTAAGGTATTTATTGAATAAACCTTGGGAGTTGTAAATATACAACATAAAATGTTACATAATATTGGGATAACAATCTTAATATAAGTTGTATAATATAATACAACTAATGGGAATAATCATCTAATAAAAGATGATAAAATGTAACATAAAATATAAGAGTTTATTAAACTCATGGGAATTACCTACGTGGTAAATATATACATAGACAAGAATAATGTATATAAGGATGAATATATAATATGGTTGGAAACCATATAATATAATGGTGGTGGTTATTACATGGAAATAGTTTATAAACTATATGTTATAAGTTTTTGAAAGGAAATATAATGTACTAAAGGTAATGGATTATATAATACAATGTATTATAATGGATGGTGGGATAATGATACAATATGAAAAATAATACAATATAATATAGTCATGCATGCATACATGCAACTATGGGTAACGTACGTAAATTAAAGGGTGGATAAGATTTAAGAAATATAACGAATCAAACTTAACAGTCGAATGTTTTGACATACGAGTTTTAGTAACAAAGCCGACCGGTTTAGAGGAACCCGTAACAAACAACTGTAGGTGAAATACCCCTAACATTTAAATAATTAAATATAAGTAAATAAATACTATTTTTGGAATTATGAATATTATTTGGGGGATTACGAAATCCTAAAAGAGTATATAAACACTCAGGCGTTAGAAAACGCACCTAAATTCCTTAAGGTCATAAACGAGCGTTAAAGGCCCGACCTTAAGTTAAATAATTATATAAGCTATGGATATTATATGAATGTAACCAAGGATCATTTTATGATCTTTAAAATACAAGTTCTCAATAAGAACTGAGTAAAAATACAAAGTTTTCGGGAGTTTCCGATGTAGGCCCCATAAAGGCCCGGGAATGCATAGGAGGAGTGCCAAGGTGGCACGAACCCCTATAAAAATTATTCTAGGAGTTCCTAAAATCATTATTAATTGTTCTAGATAATTCCCAAGCTACTTCTTCAAAAATAAACCAAGAGCTCGGGGGAAAATTTCTTAACGCTCCTTTTATCTCGGGAGTGCCCCTTCAGCCCGAAAATTGAGTTACAAATTTATATGACCCCATATAATTTAATGTAACACCTTAATATATTATTATTAACTATAAATAATGTCAATAAACACTTGGAAGTCATAGCAACTAATTAATTCCTAGAAAAATCCTTAAAGCACAAAAACGCACCTTCGGGTGTCACAAAAATGCGTTTTACGCATTTACCTTGACGTTTTTGAGGAGCCACGAGTTGATAAACTTAAAAGTGGATAAAATTACCATCTAAATCAATTGATGGCAGTACTAAATTCATAGTCTAAATAGGGGCGAATTTTAGGACAAAAAGGTACCTAAAATCAACATTTTTACCTTAAAACTTTCACCTCTTACCATAATAAAAATGTACCAATTAAATGCTGTAACCTATTACACATATTAGTATGGTCTTAGTACAATATAATGTGATAGGAATTAAAGCAAAAATAATTCCCAACTGATCTCTATTGCAGGCGTTAAAATGAGTCACATTTGACTAGATTATAATTCAAAACCCTTTGTAAATGATGAGTCATATTAGCATAAGTGAATTGATGACACAGCAATCAATTACTTTCATTATAGGCTTCCTCCATTACGTATACCTGCAAAACAAGAAGAGATAGGTTAGTACAAGTATTAATCTAATATAAACAAACAAAACTAGGTTCCTAAAAATATCCATGTCGTAGTCTAAGTAATAAAGAGCTGCTGATCGCTCTTTCCTTCACATGCGACACACACCTGCATAAACAACAAGTAAGAAACATTAATAAAACTTAAACAATTAGCTAGATTAAGTAGGTTTACAATTAACAAATATTAATAGCCTTTCTAGCATTTCCTTTACGTAACTTTAGCAATAATGGAGCTACTAATATGCTCCAGCTCATGCGATCAAACCTGCATGAATAAGACAAGAAGTGACATTAATTAACTTAATAAAACCATGACCTAACTTACATAATTGACATGTTGTAAATTAACAAATAAAAGTCTAGCTACCTAGCTATATGTATATTACCGTGACAAACATGGTAGAGCTGCTGGAATTGCTTCATGCATATCCACGTACACCAGCACCTGCAAAAGAAATAAACACAAAATGAATTAGTTAACTAATGTAACCTAATCTAACAAAGCCTAGAAATAATATGTAATTCAAATCAATTATGGCCATTCCTTTTAGCCACTTGGAAACCTGATTGGAGATACCAATCGGTTACTCCCTTCCATTACGAATCAACCTGCAGCATAAAAACAAGTTAGTAGATAAATAACTAAAGCTTAAAAACAATAACTAACCAAAAGAAATGGACAGCCATTCTTTGTAGCCGACCATACTACATAATTGTAGATGTTGGACTCAATAATAGTCCACCAGCCGTAAGACTATAGATCTAGTAGGAATTTTATAGTTAATTTTGTAATCAAAATAAACAAAGCAATACATGGAATAATGACTAAGACAATTAATAATCACAATATAAGCAAATCTTGTAATGGCCTTATTTAGTTACGTGAGTCTTCTCATTCCATTTGCCAAAGTCTAAACCGGTTGGTAAGTGTATTTCCAAAGCTCTCCTCTCTTCATTTCCAATAAAACTCTTAGGTATTAATAAGCTATATTAATGGTGTATTAATTCCTAACACCATTTTTATGATATTCCCTAGTTAATTCTATAAGTCTTGGAGCAAGAATAATCCTAGCAATCTCTAAGGAAATCGCCAACAATTGTTCTCCAAGGAGTTGTCTTGATTCAACATCAATTCAAGGAGTAATCAAGTTTAATCTAAGGTATTTTCATGTTTGAAAACTCTAAATCAATTACTCCTAGGTCCGAAAATATTATGTCTCCTAAATCCACATTCTCTTCATTATTTCATGAAGGAAACTTGGATCTACAATCATCTCAAGGTGTATCAAAAATACCTTGATAAATTCCTAAGGTAAACTCTTGTAAAAATTTCTACAAATATTATTTATAAACTCTTGTTAGAGGTCTAACAAATAAATCTCCTATATATGTACAAGGAGTTCGAATTATCTACTTCAAATAAGCATTTGAGGAGCTTGGAAATTCAAGGAAAAATCAAGCACAAGAATTGTCTTGATTTAAGGGTAAGTTTGTATAAATAAGGTTTATTAAGTTTAAGTTTAATTTAAGCTTCAAACTTTAGTATAAAAATTATGTATAACCATTACATAAATTAAAACGGGAAACTATGGGTTATATTGTCAAGAAAATAATTTATAACATATAAGGTAAGATTATTACCTTAAGATATATATTTAGGACATAAAAATAATTATGCTACATAAATATTAAAACCGAAAGGTTAGAGATTTTATGTTCTATTTTTAGTTAATAATCATTAAGTCATTAGTATAATTTTTTAGAAGTGTTATGTGGCTTATATACAATTATATGTACTTATTATAAAGTTTAAAACAAGATTTAGAACCATATGATAAATTTTAGTTATTACCGAGAGCATTATGTAGTATTTGATGAACTTTGAAATACATATAAGTGTATTAACTTATTTTATGAATTTTTGGAATATTAAAAAATAGCTACAAGTATTTAAATGGCTATTTTAATAAGTTATGTGGTTAAAATGTACTTTTGAAAAGTTTAGAGTCCAAATATTGATTTCCGAGAATATAAGGAATTGTTTTGTGTAATTGTGGTATAATATAAGATAGGAATTAATATTATGAATTTTGGTGAATTTAAATAAGTGTTTAAGTGTTAAGAATAACATTTAATAAAGTTTTGGGACTATGTTGTAATTATTGGGAAGTTTGGGATATTACCGAAAATATAAATGATTTTATGGGTATATTGAAGTATTAATTGTGAAATTAAGTCTTGGTCAAAGTGTTGACCAAAAACTTTGGGTTAAAATGATTTATGACATAAAATATTAAGTTTATAAAAGTTTTGGGGTGAATATGTAATTTACGGAAGTATATATGAAAGATAGAAAATTAATGTGGGTGAAAATGTAATTTATGAAAAAATATGGGTTACTTTGGTTATTTAAGGAAAAAAATATTTAAACTAAAGTTATTAAGTTAATAAGTAACTTATATAAAGTTTTGGGTTAAAAGTGTTAATAAAGGAAACTATATGAATAAACCGAAGAGTTAAGGGATTTATTAGTAATTTTTGAAGGTTAGTGGTATTAGTTGTAATTACCGAAATCATAAGAGTATTTGGTGAATTATAAAGTTATAAGGTTATTTGGCAATTTATAGAAGTTAATATAATTGTTTTACAATTTTCGAAACTTAAAAGGGTATTAAATAAATTATAAAGGTATATGGGTATTTGTTAAGTTGTAAAAGTTAACGGAATCAATTATGATTACCGGAAAATTATGTGTGGTTATTTGGTAATTTATTAAGTTGTTGGGTATAATATATAAATACCGAGTTAATAAGATTGGTTTTATATTTAATAAGGCAGGAAGCGAAACTAGGTAATGTAATGTATTATGGTATATTAAAGAATATAATATAAAGTTTATAAAATAATTTTGGTTATAATAAAATGACCAGGGATATAATATAAATGATAAGTGGAAATAATTATAAGTATATAATTAGTAAGGTAAGATGTACCGTATAATTGATAATTCATTATCACATGTGAGTTTCACATAAAATAATGAACTGCTAGGTTATCGGGAACCGCTGTTAAATAACAGGGGAAGATAAATAACATACGGAGTTGTCGTACGACGAGTATAAACACTACAGTGACAGTACTATAATATTTAGTGAGCAGTTATATTAATGCTACCCGGTATTGCATGTTTAAATAACAGCGTACGGGAAGGGACTACTAAACAGGAGTTTGTCAAGCTAGCAGTTTCTTGGTGAACGGTATGTTAATTGTGTGGTCTGAATGTCCTAAGGATTATCCTAAGGTCCAGACATTGTGTGTTTAAATGTTTAAGAACGATATCTATGATTTTATGTGATTGATATTGTATGTGGTATTGCTCAAACGGTTGCGTTGTATTTCATACGCGAATGTCTTATGACTAAAGTTTATACATCTAAACTGAAAAAAAAAAGACTAACTGACCTTTAGGTATTATTGAATCTAACAAGGGTCAAATGTGATAGTCTTATTTCAAGTATTGGTTATTATGTCACTGACAAAAAGGGCTAACTTATAAAGAGAGGAATCCAGATCGTTTCGACCTTCTGGTTGCGCATTGTGATCACTATGAGGGACTCAAGAAGGGAGTCACTCCAAATCCATCAGCCACATTCGGGGATGGCGGAATGCACTGCCGTTGGTGCACAGTTTCGACCGGATCGGTCATTACATATATTTATCCAGGGCCATAAGGTCTACTGGTAACGGTTCCTTTGGAACCCAGTGGGACACACTGTCCATGTTCACAGGTTATTAAGGTTTGTCTTATCATGACACTAGTGATGGAAAATAATTGGGAAAGGTTAAATGATTGGTTTAAAGGTTAAGAGCCAAGTGACTAACTAACAAGTGCAGTTTAATACGTGTATCTCATTTGATTATTGTTATGGTTTACTAATGTGTGATTATTGTTTATTGTTGTGTGGTTATTGTTGTGTGATTATTGATGTTGTGTACTATTGTACACTGGCGTTTACAGGTGGATTGTTATGTGTTTGTTAAATGTTTACGGTTGTTACTGTTATTATTGTAAACCGGTATTTCATGTAAAGAATCTAATATCAAGATGGCTAAAACGACTTAAGGAATCTAGAAGACTTAGGACTACATTTAGCATACCAGCATAGTTTGCTGAGCCCTTCATTGGGCCAAACATTTCAGGTCTCTGAAGAATACACAAGCCGGAGTGCGGGGAACAGGGTAGCCGCTGTGTTTTATAAAACACTTGTGGATTTGTTATGTATTACATTTTGGAGTTTGTTGTATTTCAGTTAGTTGCTCATTTAGTTGGATTTGGTTTGTAATAGGTAAAGTGCTCAGTATCTGTTCATCACAGCGTGAGAAGTTGTAATGTTGAAAGTGTAAGGATGCCTTGTTACTCACAAGGGTGAGTGACGGCGTGTAACACCAAGGTTAGATAGTTTTATTTTCCGCTGCGATTTGCTATTTATTATGCTACGATTTATGACGTCATTACAGGTTTAGGATTAGGGGTGTTACAAAAAGTGGTATCAGAGCGGAGTACCGCTCTGATGAAAGATACTGAGTCTAGGACAATGAGCATAGGAATATTGGGTTACGGGAAAACGTCCGTGAGGATTCGTGACCTAGAAAAAAACCCTAGGGATATTTTATTGCTAGTAGTTAGCTTACTTACTTGTTTTTGATTGTGTATGTGATACGGTGTAGCAACCGAGTAGAAATAAAAACATACTATCTTAGATGTCGACCAGCGTAGGACCACGAGGAGACAGCAGTGGACACAGTGACGAGACACCACCGGCAGATGTTCCAACAGTACAAGACCTAACAGCAGCTATGGCAACCTTCGCGCCGGAACTAGGAGTACCATTTACGGGAGCCATACCCCACCCGCCGCAGCCCGGAGAAACCAACTGGTTGAGGAGCGTTGCAAAAGCAGGAGTACCAACTTATTCAGGGGAACCGGACCCCGCTGCACTGGAGAAATTCATTACAAAGCACCGGAAGACGTTCAAGACTGTCGGAGTTCCAGAAGACCAGCAGGTCGACATCGCCGCATACAGCCTGAAGGGCGCAGCTGACATTTGGTGGCGGACTATTGAGGGCCACCGTAGAGCTACACCGGAATTAGAATGGACAGAGTTCGTAGAAGTGTTGCGGGAGAAGTACTACCCCGAACACATAAAGCAGAGGAAAAGGCAGGAGATCAAGACCTTAATCCAAGGGAAACAAACAGTTGACCAATACTACGCGCGGTGCACCAGCTTGTTAAAATATATACCAGGAATCGACTACTCCGACGTAGGGAGAAAGAAAAGGAAGGGTATTGAAGGAGATGATGGAGCCACATCTGGCGGTTACTGCAAGAAGCAGAAGATATTCTTTGAAAAGAAAATAGGGCGGAAGGATTTCCATGGTCAGATGGAGAAGGAGCAGACCCCTCGTCTGACCGGCCCAGCTATTGATGCTCAGCCACTAAGAACAGCGCCACCTAGAGGCAACAAGCCAACCCGACGTCACTATTACTGTAAACGTTGTGGAAAAGATCACCCAGGCGTAGATTGCGCAGGAAGAAAGGTGGAGTGCCGTCATTGCAAAAAGGAGGGTCACCGGGAGTATGAATGCTTTTCTAATCCAGGGAGTCGAGTATACAAAGGAGCTAGAGGTTCGCAGAGAACACCGACTGTGGAAACAGGCGGACCCGGAGGAGGTCAAGCGCCGCAGACTAATACTTATACTACAGGTCCGGGAGGACAGTCATCCTCATCCGGGAGTCATAAGGGAAAGGGGATAGTTCCATGAAGAAATACCCCGTAGACAGTGGGAACTTCAGGCGCTGAGGCGAGCGCTCAGCGCGAGACCGGTAAGCCTAGAACCTAAACTAAATGCATGATGCAAAATATGTGTTATAATTATCAGTCAATGAGACTTATATGTGACTAGTAAGTACCAACTTTAGAGAGACCTAAATAGGTAACCTCTCACATAATGGGACACTTCGATAATTATTTTCCTTACCTATGAGACCGTGGTCACCTGAGCCTATGAGCGAAGGTCGGGAATATCCCGAGGCATAATGCCAAGTACTTTGACCCGGTATGATCCTACCCGAGAAATACTTAACTACAAATTATGACCTGCCTAAATGACGAGCAGATGTCAAGAATGGGAATACATTAATTAATACTTAAGACTACAAGAACTGTCAGAAGCTCACGTAAAGAGCAAACACTGAAATTTTATGGGATACCCAGGCACCGAGCTTACCGCTCAGTGCGAGTCTAGGAAATCTTACAATCTCTTACAAACTTTGAGAGAAGATAGTGAGAAACCTTGAGGTATGACAATTGAGAAACAGAATCTCAAAATATAACTAAACATCCATAATGGATAAGCACGGGTTTTGAAATACCCGAGCAAATACCAAGGGTCTCAGCTAGTACCAATAAATAACAATGCTGGACTCTCAAAAAAAAAAAGAGAGAGAACAAACCTTGAATATATATTCTCTAAAGTGGGGGAGAATTATCCAATTAGCACAACCAAATGCTATATATATAAATATAATTTGGAGGTTATTAACCTAAGACATTGAGGGTATTGATACATTTCAGAGGGTTGAGTACCATTAAATATACCTACCCTATCTTGAGACACATGTCCTATACCACCTTATGAATTTATACGAGCATATGTCTACTATGACAGCTCAAATTATGAATGCGAATAAAAGATCGCAGTAAATCAACTAAGGTTAAAACATATGTAATGTAAACTCTAGTATAAACATGATAACAAACGACTTTCCTTGACACTTACAGTAAAGGTAGTGTCAGTTATACCAAAGGCTTAAATTAATACATACACTGAGAGTGAGTGTAAGTTATATAAGAATGTGAAACAATATATACAAAAAGGGAGTGTAAATTAAATATAAAAGTAGTGAAACATACCGTAGGTTTGTAACCATTATTTTATACGTAAACCGTCTTAACGATATATACTAAACCCTGTGATTCTAAATCCTCTATTTGACATACCTAACCGACTTATTTTGGAAGCCATTGAGCTAGTGGATTAACCACGTTTCTAAGAGAAAAAAAAAAACAAACAATAAGCCTTGATTGTCCTGTTACTAAACAGTAGAATTCAAACTGGAAATCCTTAGTCTGAGATGGTACTAGTATTAAGAGATACTTGACTAGGGTGAACATATGATTCACCTGATTTATGGATTTTAGATGGAATAAAAAAAGCCAAGTTTTGAAGAGAGGATATAATACTTTATGGAATGTAGATGTTGATTGAGTATGGACATTTTTCTTAAAAGTCTAACTGTGACTGTCTTCGTGCTATGAAATGATAACTAAAGTATAGGCAATACTTGAGCCTTGATAAGTGAAATATTAGAGAAGCCTTTTAAAGAGAAGAGAGCATTCTAAAGTATGCAAGTCCATGACGGAATTTATTACTTGCATGATGGATTTAAGAGTCGAAATGATTGATGGATATAGTTATTAGACAGTATGAGCCTAGAAGCTTTAATAAGAATTTACCTTTTAAAAAGAAAAAACTGGCTTCCCCGCTTGATGATTTGATCAAAGGAATATTATTCTGGGGATTTTGGTGATACCCTAGATTCAAGTATAGGTAATAACAATTATTGAAATAGTAGTATATCGATCAGGAGAAAATGTAGTACTCACCACGTCACAAAGTTTGATAAGATAAAATTTGGAAGATGACAATTATGTGATTGTTTGATATTTGACGTGGGAGGTCGAACCTGATCCTGGTCAGATCAAGGGAAAACCAAACACAAAATGGTGTGGAAGGGTAGTTCAACACTGACGCTGACCCCGTCGGGATTGGATGATTCCTGAGACTCCTTACAAGTGGTCACAATATTTCTGTGATAAGTAGTATTTATTCCTAATTTTAATATATAAAAAAAGGGGTTAACAAATGAAGTATATGAGTTGTAGAAGGTGTAAGTTAAGAGTTAAATTGTTTAGATTACCCTGAGGAGATTAAATAGATAAAACAACTCCGCATATGTCGGAAAGGAAATTAACTATGAGGGAAATACTACTATTATTATCCCACGAACCGTGTTAATAAACCTAATATTATATCAAGAGAATTACTTATAATAACAGTATTCTCTAGCTATATTCTAAATTATGGTCAAATTGCCATTTGAAAGGGAAGATCGACTTCCATGTCTTTCTTTATGAATTAAACCCAATATATTAAATAAGAACCTACCTATAAACATGGTAGAATATAAAGAGTATAAACTTTATACTAATACTCACCTGAATTAATTCACGACCACAATAAACATGTTTAATTAAGAGAAACTACATCTCTTAAAAACCTTAACAGGAAACCCTACTGTGGTAGCCTGATGCAACAGTACGATACTAATCGTGTATATACTACCCATAACATGTGAACCCTACATTAGCAATCTTTCTGTAAATATACATAAGATGCACCGGCTCTCCAACCGTAGCTCATACTTTGCAGTGAAATGAAGAGCCGTATATGGCGACAATAAACTTAAATACCAGAATCACAAGATGATGCCTAAAGATAAGGATTATAAGTATGCCCAATATAATACAAGACACAGAGCGCCGAATTACAACTAAGAGGCGATTGATGAAAGTGTGTTATACACAAATAATTTAGACAAGCCATGAAATAAGATTGGCAATGTCCAAGGTAGGAGATCACCTTCACCCATACATACGGGATTCAGATATAGAAACATATTATACACTATGGAACATACCAGGAAAATATAAGGTTCTTGAGGGATAGACCTCGTAAACAGACAAAAGTTACATGCTAATGTCCGTAGGAGAGATCTCAAAATTCGCAATAGGCGATCGAGTCTTCCTTACAATTTCACCTTTGAAGGGAATTTATAGATTTAGCAGACGGGCAAGCTTAGCCTGAAGTATGTAGAACCGTACCTTATTACGGAGCGAGTGGGCCCCATTAGCCTACAGATTAGACTTATATGTCGAGTTGGAACAGTGCACGATGTGTATCACAACTTAGAGCCGAGATACTCGAGCTAAATCCTACATCTAGATATGACGAGACCCCAATTCGCATTTTAGACTCCAACACTAGGGAGACAAGGAACAAGAACATTAGAATGGTCAAAGCTCTGTGGTAAACTCACGAAATTGAAGAGGCAACATGGGAGTTAGAAGACTCCATGCGAGACAAGTATTCAACAATTTTCTTTTCGTTTTGTGTATACTTGTAGGGGTACGTGGGCGTAACCCTTTTTAAGGGGGTAGAGCCACCACATGCGACTTACATATCTGCAGTCTGTATTATTCTTGTGTATGGTTATTTTGTTTTGATTGTTTGTTGCGCATGTGTGCAATTAGTTAAATGGTTATGTCCTATGTGACATTTGGTGATTAATGATACGTCCTATGTGACATTGAATGATTATTTGTGTGTTCTATGTCCACTTTGAATGTTTATGAAGCACTTAATTATTTTACAGTATATTTATATCTATTCCTACAATCACACAAGAGATTCACTGCCAAGGGTTTACGCCTCTGCACTCTGTAGGACTGAGGATTTGGTATTGCACTTGTGCAGTGATGACCAAGTGGGATAGCTAGGAAGTTGGAACATGTATAGTTTTATAGTATTTATTAAGTTATTAAGCAGTGATATATATTATCACGAATAAAGAATATTTGTCTATAGGAATTATATACACTCTGAGTAGTGATGCAATGTAGAGATGTCAATATAATATTGACACCCTGGAATGATAGGTATATAGGAGTAGAAATGCGGAACTTGATTCCATAGGATGAACAAATATAAATTATGACTTTCGGGACGAAGTCTTTTTAAGGGGGGTAGACTGAAATACCCCTAACATTTAAATAATTAAATTAATAAATAGATACTATTTTTGGAATTATGAATATTATTTGGGGGATTACGAAATCCTAAAAGAGTATATAAACACTCAGCGTTAGAAACGCACCTAAATTCCTTAAGGTCATAAACGAGCGTTAAAGGCCCGACCTTAAGTTAAATAATTATATAAGCTATGGATATTATATGAATGTAACCAAGGATCATTTTATGATCTTTAAAATACAAGTTCTCAATAAGAACTGAGTAAAAATACAAAGTTTTCGGGAGTTTCCGATGTAGGCCCCATAAAGGCCCGGGAATGCATAGGAGGAGTGCCAAGGTGGCACGAACCCCTATAAAAATTATTCTAGGAGTTCCTAAAATCATTATTAATTGTTCTAAAGATAATTCCCAAGCTACTTCTTCAAAAATAAACCAAGAGCTCGGGGGAAAATTTCTTAACGCTCCTTTTATCTCGGGAGTGCCCCTTCAGCCCGAAAATTGAGTTACAATTTATATGACCCCATATAATTTAATGTAACACCTTAATATATTATTATTAACTATAAATATGTCAATAAACACTTGGAAGTCATAGCGACTAATTAATTCCTAGAAAAATCCTTAAAGCACAAAAACGCACCTTCGGGTGTCACAAAAAAAATGCGTTTTAACGCATTTACCTTGACGTTTTTGAGGAGCCACGAGTTATAAACTAAAAGTGGATAAAATTACCATCTAAATCAATTGATGGCAGTACTAAATTCATAGTCTAAATAGGGGCGAATTTTAGGACAAAAAGGTACCTAAAATCAACATTTTTACTTAAAACTTTCACCTCTTACCATAATAAAAATATACCAATTAAATGCTGTAACCTATTACACATATTAGTATGGTCTTAGTACAATAATGTGATAGGAATTAAAGCAAAAATAATTCCCAACTGATCTCTATTGCAGGCGTTAAAATGAGTCACATTGACTAGATTATAATTCAAAAACCCTTTGTAAATGATGAGTCATATTAGCATAAGTGAATTGATGACACAGCAATCAATTACTTTCATTATAGGCTTCCTCCATTACGTATACCTGCAAAACAAGAAGAGATAGGTTAGTACAAGTATTAATCTAATATAAACAAACAAATCTAGGTTCCTAAAATATCCATGTCGTAGTCTAAGTAATAAAGAGCTGCTGATCGCTCTTTCCTTCACATGCGACACACACCTGCATAACAACAAGTAAGAAACATTAATAAAACTTAAACAATTAGCTAGATTAAGTAGGTTTACAATTAACAAATTTATAGCCTTTCTAGCATTTCCTTTACGTAACTTTAGCAATAATGGAGCTACTAATATGCTCCAGCTCATGCGATCAAACCTGCATGAATAAGACAAGAAGTGACATTAATTAACTTAATAAAACCATGACCTAACTTACATAATTGACATGTTGTAAATTAAACAAATAAAAGTCTAGCTACCTAGCTATATGTATATTACCGTGACAAACATGGTAGAGCTGCTGGAATTGCTCATGCATATCCACGTACACCAGCACCTGCAAAGAAATAAACACAAATGAATTAGTTAACTAATGTAACCTAATCTAACAAAGCCTAGAAATAATATGTAATTCAAATCAATTATGGCCATCCTTTTAGCCACTTGGAAACCTGATTGGAGATACCAATCGGTTACTCCCTTCCATTACGAATCAACCTGCAGCATAAAAACAAGTTAGTAGATAAATAAACTAAAGCTTAAAAACAATAACTAACCAAAAAATGGACAGCCATTCTTTGTAGCCGACCATACTACATAATTGTAGATGTTGGACTCAATAATAGTCCACCAGCCGTAAGACTATAGATCTAGTAGGAATTTATAGTTAATTTTGTAATCAAAATAAACAAAGCAATACATGGAATAATGACTAAGACAATTAATAATCACAATATAAGCAAATCTTGTAATGGCCTTATTTAGTTACGTGAGTCTTCTCATTCCATTTGCCAAAGTCTAAACCGGTTGGTAAGTGTATTTCCAAAGCTCTCCTCTCTTCATTTCCAATAAAACTCTTAGGTATTAATAAGCTATATTAATGGTGTATTAATTCCTAACACCATTTTTATGATATTCCCTAGTTAATTCTATCAAGTCTTGGAGCAAGAATAATCCTAGCAATCTCTAAGGAAATCGCCAACAATTGTTCTCCAAGGAGTTGTCTTGATTCAACATCAATTCAAGGAGTAATCAAGTTTAATCTAAGGTATTTTCATGTTTGAAAACTCTAAATCAATTACTCCTAGGTCCGAAAATATTATGTCTCCTAAATCCACATTCTCTTCATTATTTCATGAAGGAAACTTGGATCTACAATCATCTCAAGGTGTATCAAAAATACCTTGATAAATTCCTAAGGTAAACTCTTGTAAAAATTTCTACAAATATTATTTATAAACTCTTGTTAGAGGTCTAACAAATAATCTCCTATATATGTACAAGGAGTTCGAATTATCTACTTCAAATAAGCATTTGAGGAGCTTGGAAATTCAAGGAAAAATCAAGCACAAGAATTGTCTTGATTTAAGGGTAAGTTTGTATAAATAAGGTTTATTAAGTTTAAGTTTAATTTAAGCTTCAAACTTTAGTATAAAAATTATGTATAACCATTACATAAATTAAAACGGGAAACTATGGTTATATTGTCAAGAAATAATTTATAACATATAGGTAAGATTATTCCTTAAGATATATATTTAGGACATAAAATTAATTATGCTACATAAATATTAAAACGAAAGGTTAGAGATTTTTGTTCTATTTTTTAGTTAATAATCATTATGAAATACCCCAAACCTAGTTATGTTGTTTAAACACCTAAATAGGGTGTAACAAGACTAAAAAGAGTCTTAGAAACCTTAGTAAACAAATTTAAACAAAAGGAAACACAAATGTGCTTTAAAGTCAATAAGAGCTAAAATGTGCTCTAAGCTTGGGATAAACTTGAGTAAGACCTAATGAGCTTACCAAGACCTCATTTATATACTAATGAACTTATTAAACCAATTACCAAAAAACCAAGCTTGAAAACAAGTTAAAAACACAAAATGTGCTTTAAGAAGTCTTAAAGCACGTTTTTGAAAAATTGTCTTGTAAATGAGTTTTGAATGGCTAAATGTCCATCATTACTCTTAAATATATATGTGTACTATATAGTATCACATTTGGGTGGCTATATTAGTGGGAAATCAAAAATTTCACTTCTAAGTGCCTTGTTTAGGTGAATAGTACTTTTTATAAGCTAGTTTATAACATATGTTGTATTAAGTAATTAAATTGACAAACAAAGACTAAAATGCCCTTATACTAATAAAGGGGGCCGGTTTTTATAAGTGTGGTGACTCACCACTCTCTAGTTAAGGTAATAAGTAATTAAAGCAAACTAAGTAAAACTACTTTTTACTTTATAACATAAATATCTTCTAAAAGCAACTTCTATCTTCATTCTCATTTCTTTCCTTCATTCCCACGGTTGCAAACACCTCTCTTCTTCCTTTCTTTCCTTGTTCTCTCTCGGTAATACCACTATCACCATGGAAGTTCCAACTTTGACCACTTGTTAAACCTAGCTCACTTGTCCAAATCAAAAACAAAACCACCAATCTCTTCCTCTCATCAAGCTCTTCATTCCTATCTTCCCAAAACTCCAAGAGCTCCATTTCGGTGCCAAGGTGTTCCACCATTGAAGGAGCTTGAGCTTGGATTTCTACATATTATTACTCTCCTTTGCTTCTAGGTAAGGAATCTCAAACAAAAATCAAGTTTCCTCCTTGTTTTTGTCATGTCCGAAAATACACATTGATATAGCTCATTGTGTGACTTTGTTCTAGCTTCATTTCAACTCTTCATGGACTAGGTGGAGTCCTCTCTTGTTATATATTCAAACTCTCTTCAAAGATCAAGGTAAAACAACTACATTAATGTTTTTGAAACAATGTCAAATTAGGGTTTACAATGAGATGAAGCTTATAGCTTGAATACTCATTATAATGTTTGTATATTGTTTAGAACTTGTCAAAGAGTCAAAATACCATACGATTTTGTAAGGAAACAAGAAGGAAGTGTGTTGGGAAAAGAGGTAAATCTACTAACTTAATGTTGTTTAATGCCTTAGGAGAAATGAGCTATAATTGCTTATTAAAAACTACCTAAAGAGCACATGGTAAATGACCTAGTAAATGTTCTCAAGGAGACTAGTAAAATACATATGTCTTGTTGTATGTAATCGCAGGTTAAAGGCATATATATTGTGGAAATTCAGTGTTTAAGATTTAAGCACTTTAAGGGCCTAAGAGCCATGCATTTTAAGGGCCTAAGTGCCATGCAATTTAAGTTATGCACTATATTGTGATGTAGTGTGAATTTGGTGAAGTTGTGTAAGAAAGTGTTCTTGGTGTTATTAGTGTTTCTAGGATGTTTAATGATGAAATAATGTGCTAAGGTGTAACAAAATGCTAGGAGAAGCTATGTCGAAATTTAGGAAATGCATAAGGAGTTCAAGATGTTGTAAAGGAATTATGATGAACTAGGAAGTGTTCTAGAGGGTAATAAAGACTTAGGCATAATCTTGAGGTTTTAGTATGTACCAAAGTCATTTTGGACTTAGGTAAGACTTAGGCAAACTTTGGTAAAATAAGGAGGAAGTGTAAACTTGGAAAAAAATTGTTAAGATGGATATAAGGAATTAGTTGTGAAAGATGATGCTTGGGAGATGATGTTAAAATAAGGAGAAAGCATTTTGGGATAGTAGTTTCTTAGGTAAACACCACTTGAAAACTAGGAGAAAATATTGTAAGAGTTAGGAATTTTGTGAAGGAATAAGTAAAGGCTTAAGGAATTAGAAAATGAGTTTTATGAGTGTTTAAGGGTGTCTTAAGTTGTGTTTCAAGTGCCCAAATGAGGTTAGGGAGTACTAGGTTATATGGGGTGAAGTTTGGAGTTGAATGCAAAAAGGAAAACAAAGATTTGGGGCCGACCGGACTTGCGACCGGACTTGCAAGCTCGGTCGGGACCTGTTTACCCTGCGAGAATTAGTTTCTGGAATGGACCGGGCTTAGGACCGGACATGGACAAGTCCGGTCGGGCTGAATTTCCGAAGGGGAGAAACTCTCTGGAATCGACCGGACATGGACAAGTCCGGTCGGCAAGTCCGGTCGGACCTAAAGCTTGTAAAAAAAAAAAAAAAAAAGAATGTGACTTATGTAGTTAACCCTAGGGTGTATAATGAAGGTACCTAGGGTAAGATAGGCATTAAAACATGTCATACAACATGTTAAATACTTAGTAAGTTTGAAGTTAAATAAATAATTAACCGACATTACTAATGTGTTTAGGATTCTCTCAAGGTGGAAATCTGTCGAGGCAAGGACCAAGGTATGGTTTTCTTGCAGTCTGTTGCCTAACGGTTTACACCGGCTTGTGTGTTGTTTGTTTTTCTGTGTGTTTATAACCTTGTAAGATTAAATCATGTAAAGAGTTTACAGTTGTTAAATATTACTATGTTGTTAAGCGTGACTCCTCTCTTCCCCATGTGTATGTCTAACAAGACTTGACTTATTATTGTGGATTGTTTGTTGAGTTCAATGATGAACTATTAACAAGGGCTAACGGGGGAAGTGAGGAGTCCGGTCTGTTCCGGCCACGCGTGTGAGTATGGGAGTCGATGTCATAACCGGTTCGATTCTCTCTGTATGTTATGGTTAAGTTTCCAATTTGGTTTCTAACCTTCCCTTTAGCTTAACCAAGGCTATTTTACTGACTCACGTCGGGCCACAGGGGCATACTATGTGTTTTGTTTCGGTGTGCTTGGATCACTATATCCGAGGCACCTTGTGTTAAGTTACCATTCAATCTAACCGGACGGTAACGAGTTGTGTAACGAGCAAGGTATGAGCATGGCAACATTCTCTAAGCTCTCAATGGGGACTAACTGTGTTGGTTCTCTTCCAAAGGAATTGTATGTTGTGATGTGTGTTATGATGTGTACAATACCTGTGTTATGTTATATATGTATATGTTTGTGTTTTAAAATAAATATCATGTCATCATGACAATTGGTTGCGCGTATCCCGGTAGCCGATGGGCTGCGCGTTAGCCATACCAGCAAAGGTGCTGACCCCCTCGGGGGCTCCATATTTTTATTGCAGGATGAGGATCGAAGAGGCAGAGTGGCTCTAGGTCCTAGAGAGTAGTTTACTTTTGGAGTACTTTAGGGATGTTTGCCCGGGATGCGCCTGTGCTCCCGAGGCGTATTATACTTTTTGATGGATTACAGTGATGGTATACAGTGATGGATTTTGTAAACACTCGGTATTATATTGTTATATATATGGTTGTTAGTTCTATGCTCGGGAGTCTGATCATCAGACCGGTACAATTGTATTTATTCAGCCTCGTTAGCCACGTGGGTGGTTGACGGCATTGTAGCACCAATCGTTTAGTTACCGTTTAGTTGTTTATTTTCCGCTGCGATTCCAAGTATAGTTATGTGCGTAGTAGGGGTGTTACAAAAAGTGGTATCAGAGCGAAGTATCGCTCTGATGACTAGAATACCGAGCTTAGGGATATACCGAGTTAGGAAACCTAACTACAGATACCTAAGTGAACAGATTTGGAAAGGTTAACCACTAACTAAGTGTGGAGATACCTTATTATCGGGAAGCGTTACGATCGTTGGACCGATAAGTGTGCAAGCATGATGCTAATGAAATGTTCATATGAATTCAGATGTCAGGTAGACCGCGAGGTCGAGGCCGCGGACGCGGTACTGGAGATATGGGTGACCAGGGCGATGATACTACGGCCCAGACTATGGCTGAGGCAGTTGCAGCCGCCGTAGCCCAGATGGTACCCCAGTTAGTTGCTGCCATACAGCAAGGGCAACAGCCCGGAGTTCAGCCACCACCACCACCGCCACGAGAGACCAATTGGGTCAAGGCGTTGGCTGATCTGAGGCCGCCCTCATTCAGTGGGGAGACCGATCCCCGTAAGCTCGAGGCATACATCTCCGAGATGGAGACCGCCTTCGAAACCCTAGCACCACCTGAGCAGTCAAGGTACGACTTGCTGCTTACTACTTGAAAGGCTCGGCACAAAACTGGTGGAAGCTTGTGCGCGAGGGTAGAGTTGCTGATCCGACGTTCCAGTGGAGGGAGTACACGGCTCTTCTGCGAGCCAAGTACTACCCTATACATGTGCAAGAGGCCAAGCGCCTGGAATTGGACAACCTGAGACAAGGGGATAAGATGACGGTAGATGAGTACTACTCAGCTTTCATCGGACTAATCCACCTGCTACCGGATCTGTGGTTACTCAGACCGGATCCTTGTGAACCGTTTCTACAACGGACTGAACTATCGCCTACGCTACGGCATGGGGCCTACTGGATATACCACCTTGCAGGTAAAGGAATTACAGTGTAATGTGAATAAGTGTGTACAATGTGATAATGTGATGTGAATTTATTTAGCGGGGCATAACTGACACCCTAAATATAGGAGTGCTATCATGCCGCTGCTATCGTGGAGATCACCGTCCGTCTGAGGACGAGGAGAGTGCGCTTAAGCGCAAGGCTCAGAACGAGGGCCAAGGCACGCAAGGACAGTGGGGAGGGAAGAAGAAGAAATCATACCCCCAGTCCCAGAAAGGACAGCAACAGGGTGGCAAGGGCTAGACCCAGACCACCACTGCTGATGAGCCTCTGCAGCTCACCTATGCGTATGCGGCCAAGCCCCTACGTTCTTACCCACCTAAGGTAATTGTCTAAACCAGTGTGATAAGTTAGAGTATATGTTAATAAGTTGTGAAACAAGTATTAATGGTGTATGTGATAGCAGCTAGCACGGGCTCTGGACCGGAGCGCACTATTACTGCAAGTGGTGCAACGGCGACCACCCCGGCAAGGACTGCAAGGGTAATGATGTTCAGTGCCGGTACTGTAAGAAGATGGGTCACCGCGACCATGAGTGCTGGCAGAACCCGAACAGTAGGAACTTCAGGCCCAAGGGGCAATGGAAGGGTAAGGCCACTGCGACCACCGATGGCCAGAAGACGGCGAACCAGCACCACCCCCCAGATCAGAGGTACACGGATCCCAGAAGGGAAGGGGTCGAGGTCCAACAAGGCACCCTGAATTTGGTGGACCGGTCTGAGGGCGCCAGGCCCTCTTCTAGACCAGGTACCGCCTAAATTGTTAACTGAAATAAGTGTCTGCATACCGCATTTCATGCATGGTGTGAGTGAGTTTAAATAAACAACCGTGAGGGAAATGAATAAAGTATAGTGTGAGATTACCTAATTAGAGTACTCTAAACTTAAAGGAATTTCAATATATGTTATCCAATCCCACCACCCACACCGAACCCTGGAGAAACCACCATCAACATCACCCCACCGACTTCCATTGGGGCAATGTCAGGTCATCCATCCATTTATGATACTTCTAAATGATACCTTACGCCCCGGAGTCACAATCCATCTCATGCGACGTGCGACGAACTTGGAGCAAAACCAGGAGGGTTTTACAACACCCGAATACCCGAACGAGCAAGGATGCAATTGAAATGATTGCATGGGTAAGGACTGGAACCCTTACACCAAGTCATATCAAGAAGTACGAGCTGAAGATGGAGCAACAGTAGCAAGTATACCAGAGGAGTTCCATGCGGTCGTTAACCACGCCGTGGGAATTGCTCAACAAGTTGAAGCGGATTCAATTCCAAGTGTAAAAGCAGATTTATGCATTGTAAACTTCTACCAGAAAGGTGGACGGTTGGGTATGCACCAAGACAAGGACGAGTCACCCGAGTCTCTAAGTAAGGGAGTACCCGTGGTGTCTTGGTCCATTGGTGACACCGCAGTGTTTTGTATGGCGAGCAGAAGCGTGCTGACCTCGCAAAGAAGCTATTGCTAAAATCGGGAGATGTATTAATCATGGGTGGGCAATCAAGGATGCTATACCATGGCATCAGGAAGATCAAACTGAATACCGCACCGTCGGCAGTGATCAATGCCACACACATGAAACCCGGACGTCTGAATTTGACTTCAGACAGTTTTAAGCCTTGTATAATTATGTGACAAACCAGTATGTATTAAGGATGTTGTAAGTGTGAATCATGGCGACAGTATAAGCCAATAATGTTGTAAAAAGGAGTGTGTTAATGAATAAAGTGGAGTTGTTTGAAGCATATAAACCGTGTTGTTACCCAATACTTATTAGTTTGCCAATGAATTAGGCTGTGCACTCGGAACGGGAGGTATACTGAGTGTCTGCAATAAGGCAGAAGCCGGCAAGAGCGGCACAATCCTCACCGGTACCTTTCCAGTGAATGGCGTGGATGCATCGATCTTGTTCGACTCTGGAGCCTCACACATTCATTTCGCTATCATTTGCGAAGAGGCTGGGGTTAGATGGTGAAGAGATGCCAGACTTCGTGGTTACTCTCCCGTCAAAAGAGCGGATCCGATGTACCCGCTACTACCGAGGTGCTATTGTTCGAATCAGGGGTGAAGAGTTTCCGATCGACTTGATAGAGTTCGACGGACTAGGCTTTGATGTGATTGTCGGGATGAACTGGTTGGAGCGGCACAAGGGCAGAATCCTGTGTGCCGAGCATCGACTGCTTCTTCGGAGTCCATCTGGGGTTACCATATCTTACCGCCAGAGGCCCAGGGAGCCTTCGACTCAGATCATCACCGCCATGGCTATGTATCACGAGTTACGACGAGGGAGTGATGTATACCTCTGCTATGTCCAGGACATAGAGAGAGACCCTGAGTTTAGCCCAGATGTGCCGGTAGTGTCGGAGTTTCCTGATGTATTTCCTAAGGAACTGCCGGGCATGCCGCCAGCACGAGAGGTTGAGTTTGAGATTGATCTAATTCCGGGCACCGGACCCATTGCGAAAGCACCTTACCGTATGGCTCCAGCAGAGATGACAGAGCTCAAGGAGCAGCTGCGAGACCTACTCGACAAGGGCTTCATTCGCCCTAGTGTGTCACCATGGGGAGCGCCGGTCCTCTTCGTGAAGAAGAAGGACGGTAGCCTCCGCCTATGTATTGATTATCGGGAGCTGAATGCTGTTACGGTGAAGAACCGTTACCCCTTACCACGCATCGACGATCTATTTGATCAGCTTAGGGGAGCATCAGTATTCTCCAAGATAGACCTACGTTCCGGATATCACCAGATTGCCATCCGTGACAGTGACATCGAAAAGACAGCTTTCAGAACTAGGTATGGGCACTATGAGTTCACCGTTATGCCGTTTGGCTTATCAAATGCACCAGCAAAGTTCATGGACTTAATGAACCGTTTGTTCCAAGATCAGTTGGACAAATCAGTGGTAGTCTTCATCGATGACATACTTGTGTATTCGAAATCGAAAGGTGAGCATGAAAGCCACCTGAGAGATGTATTGCAGACATTGAGAAAGAATCAGCTGTATGCTAAATTTTCTAAGTGTGAATTTTGGTTGAATCAAGTGTCCTTCCTTGGACATGTGATTTCTGAGGCCGGGATCGCTGTTGATCCGGCAAAGATAGATGCAGTGCGCACTTGGCCTAGGCCGAAGACAGTTACCGATATCAGGAGCTTCCTCGGTCTGGCAGGTTACTATAGGAGATTTGTGAAGGACTTCTCCAGTGTCTCGAAGCCGATGACTTCCTTGATGAAGAAGGATGCACCATTCGAGTGGACAGTCGACTGTGAGAGGGCTTTCGCGAGTCTCAAGGATGCTCTGACATCTGCACCGGTTCTGACATTACCAGACGGTCCAGATGGTTTTGAGGTCTATTGCGACGCATCAGGCAGGTATGGGTTGTGTGTTGATGCAACACGGGAAGGTCGTGGCTTACGCCTCCCGACAGCTGAAGAAGCATGAGGAGAACTACCCTACCCACGACTTAGAGTTGGGGGCCATTGTCTTCGCACTGAAGATATGGCGACATCACTTGTATGGGGTAAGCGTGACAATCTATTCCGACCATAAGAGTTTGAAGTACTTGTTCACTCAGAAGGAGTTGAACATGAGGCAAAGAAGGTGGGTTGAGTTTCTGAATGATTATGACATCAATTTACAGTACAAGGAGGGTAAGGCAAATGTGGTAGCTGACGCATTGAGTCGCCGAGCACACTCTCTCCATTCGCTAGTCTCTCATACTGGCTTGGTTGAAGAGGTGCGGAGTGCTCAGATGACGGATCAGTACATGATGGAGATTAAACAGAAGCTTATTGATGGCACATTCGAGGGTCAGAAGTACGACTTCAGACTCCATGATGATGACCTGATTAGGCTCAATGGCAGATTATGTATACCCAGGAGTAGCGCTGAGCTGAAGGAGCGCATATTGAGTGAATCCCACTGTTCTACTACTTCGATTCACCCCGGAGCTTCAAAGATGTATAAAGGTATGAAAAGATATTTCTGGTGGGCTGGAATGAAAAAGGATGTGAATGACTATGTGTTGAGGTGTCTCACTTGTCAGAAGGTCAAGTTTGAGCACGACGGCCTGGTGGTATGGTGCAGCCAATGCCAGTGCCGGAGTGGAAGTTCCATGACATATCTATGGACTTCGTAGTAGGGCTTCCGCCTACAAGGGGAGGTCTGAATATGATTTGGGTGGTAGTTGACCGACTGACCAAGGTGTCTCGATTCATTCCGATGAAGGACACCTGGAAAGTGGCAAGATTGGCAGAATTATTCGATAAAGAGATTGTTAGACATCATGGTGTACCAAAGACGATAGTATCTGACAGAGATACCAGATTCTTATCCAGATATTGGAAGTCTACACGAGAGGCACTTGGTACCGAACTGAAATTGAGCACGGCGTTTCACCCACAGACCGATGGTCAGAGTGAGCGCACCATACAGACACTTGAGGATATGCTACGTGCATGTGCACTTGACTTTCAGACCAGCTGGATTGATAGGTTACATCTGATCGAGTTTAGTTACAACAACAGTTATCATGCATCGATCAAGATGTCTCCTTTCCAGGCATTGTACGGTAGACCATGCCGCACGCCATTATGCTGGGATGAGTCGAGTGAGACGGTCATTATAGGACCAGAGTATCTTGAGCAAGTTCAGGCAGAAGTTCGCCAGATCAGGGATAATATGAAAGCAGCTCAGGATAGACAGAAGTCGTACGCAGATGTGCGCCGACGTGACCTGGAGTTCGCCGTGGGCGATCAGGTATTTTTGAGAGTATCCCCCATGAAGGGAGTATTTCGTTTTGGCCAGAAAGGCAAGTTGAGCCCAAAGTATGTGGGTCCTTATGTTGTGACGGAGCGGATCGGCCCGGTAGCTTATAGACTTGACTTACCCGCCGAGCTGGGCAAGGTACATGATGTATTTCATGTGTCCCAGTTGAAGAAGTATATGTCTCATCCGTCTCATGTGCTTCAGCCTGAAAGGCTAACTTTAGAGCCGACCATGCGATCAGTGGAGACTCCGGTACGGATTCTGGACACTAAGACTCGAGACACTCGCCATAAGTCTGTGAGACTGGTGAAGGTTCTCTGGTCTAACCAGGACGTTGAGGAGGCCACTTGGGAGCTGGAAGATAAGATGAAGGCGAAGTACCCGTCGTTGTTTACTTCTTAGTATTTGTGTATAGGGTACGGGGCGTACCCCTATTTAAGGGGGGTAGAGCCGTTTCGGTTATGTATATGACATGTATTTGAATACATTGTCTGTGTTGTATTGTCATGTTGTATTGTCATGTTGTTAATGTTGCAGACCGCTGAGTCTGAATGATGTTGTGATGTTTTGTTGTTTGGACCACGTGCCGATATGATGTAAGATGTTGTTAATGTGATATAGAAGTGTTGTTAATATGTGTTCTCATGTTCTAATGTTTAAAGTTATGTGGAAGTATGAACTTTGGGGACAAAGTTCTTTTAAGGGGGGTAGATTGAAATACCCCAAACCTAGTTATGTTGTTTAAACACCTAAATAGGGTGTAACAAGACTAAAAAGAGTCTTAGAAACCTTAGTAAACAAATTTAAACAAAAGGAAACACAAATGTGCTTTAAAGTCAATAAGAGCTAAAATGTGCTCTAAGCTTGGGATAAACTTGAGTAAGACCTAATGAGCTTACCAAGACCTCATTTATATACTAATGAACTTATTAAACCAATTACCAAAGAAAACCAAGCTTGAAAACAAGTTAAAACACAAAATGTGCTTTAAGAAGTCTTAAAGCACGTTTTTGAAAAATTGTCTTGTAAATGAGTTTTGAATGGCTAAATGTCCATCATTACTCTTAAATATATATGTGTACTATATAGTATCACATTTGGGTGGCTATATTAGTGGGAAATCAAAAATTTCACTTCTAAGTGCCTTGTTTAGGTGAATAGTACTTTTTATAAGCTAGTTTATAACATATGTTGTATTAAGTAATTAAATTGACAAACAAAGACTAAAATGCCCTTATACTAATAAAGGGGGCCGGTTTTTATAAGTGTGGTGACTCACCACTCTCTAGTTAAGGTAATAAGTAATTAAAGCAAACTAAGTAAAACTACTTTTTACTTTATAACATAAATATCTTCTAAAAGCAACTTCTATCTTCATTCTCATTTCTTTCCTTCATTCCCACGGTTTGCAAACACCTCTCTTCTTCCTTCTTCCTTGTTCTCTCTCGGTAATACCACTATCACCATGGAAGTTCCAACTTTGACCACTTGTTAAACCTAGCTCACTTGTCCAAATCAAAAACAAATACCACCAATCTCTTCCTCTCATCAAGCTCTTCATTCCTATCTTCCCAAAACTCCAAGAGCTCCATTTCGGTGCCAAGGTGTTCCACCATTGAAGGAGCTTGAGCTTGGATTTTACATATTATTACTCTCCTTTGCTTCTAGGTAAGGAATCTCAAACAAAAATCAAGTTTCCTCCTTGTTTTTGTCATGTCCGAAAATACACATTGATATAGCTCATTGTGTGACTTTGTTCTAGCTTCATTTCATCTTCAACTCTTCATGGACTAGGTGGAGTCCTCTCTTGTTATATATTCAAACTCTCTTCAAAGATCAAGGTAAAACAACTACATTAATGTTTTTGAAACAATGTCAATTAGGGTTTACAATGAGATGAAGCTTATAGCTTGAATACTCATTATAATGTTTGTATATTGTTTAGAACTTGTCAAAGAGTCAAAATACCATACGGTTTTGTAAGGAAACAAGAAGGAAGTGTGTTGGGAAAAGAGGTAAATCTACTAACTTAATGTTGTTTAATGGCTTAGGAGAAATGAGCTATAATTGCTTATTAAAACTACCTAAAGAGCACATGGTAAATGACCTAGTAAATGTTCTCAAGGAGACTAGTAAAATAACATATGTCTTGTTGTATGTAATCGCAGGTTAAAGGCATATATATTGTGGAAATTCAGTGTTTAAGATTTAAGCACTTTAAGGGCCTAAGAGCCATGCATTTTAAGGGCCTAAGTGCCATGCAATTTAAGTTATGCACTATATTGTGATGTAGTGTGAATTTGGTGAAGTTGTGTAAGAAAGTGTTCTTGGTGTTATTAGTGTTCTAGGATGTTTAATGATGAAAATAATGTGCTAAGGTGTAACAAAATGCTAGGAGAAGCTATGTCGAAATTTAGGAAATGCATAAGGAGTTCAAGATGTTGTAAAGGAATTATGATGAACTAGGAAGTGTTCTAGAGGGTAATAAAGACTTAGGCATAATCTTGAGGTTTTAGTATGTACCAAAGTCATTTTGGACTTAGGTAAGACTTAGGCAAACTTTGGTAAAATAAGGAGGAAATGTAAACTTGGAAAAAAATTGTTAAGATGGATATAAGGAATTAGTTGTGAAAGATGATGCTTGGGAGATGATGTTAAAATAAGGAGAAAGCATTTTGGGATAGTAGTTATCTTAGGTATGAAACACCACTTGAAAAACTAGGAGAAAATATTGTAAGTGTTAGGAATTTTGTGAAGGAATAAGTAAAGGCTTAAGGAATTAGAAAATGAGTTTTATGAGTGTTTAAGGGTGTCTTAAGTTGTGTTTCAAGTGCCCAAATGAGGTTAGGGAGTACTAGGTTATATGGGGTGAAGTTTGGAGTTGAATGCAAAAAGGAAAACAAAGATTTGGGGCCGACCGGACTTGCGACCGGACTTGCAAGCTCGGTCGGGACCTGTTTACCCTGCGAGAATTAGTTTCTGGAATGGACCGGGCTTAGGACCGGACATGGACAAGTCCGGTCGGGCTGAATTTCCGAAGGGGAGAAACTCTCTGGAATCGACCGGACATGGACAAGTCCGGTCGGCAAGTCCGGTCGGACCTAAAGCTTGTAAAAAAAAACAGAAAAGAATGTGACTTATGTAGTTAACCCTAGGGTGTATAATGAAGGTACCTAGGGTAAGATAGGCATTAAAACATGTCATACAAACATGTTAAATACTTAGTAAGTTTGAAGTTAAATAAATAATTAACCGACATTACTAATGTGTTTAGGATTCTCTCAAGGTGGAAATCAGTCGAGGCAAGGACCAAGGTATGGTTTTCTTGCAGTCTGTTGCCTAACGGTTTACACCGGCTTGTGTGTTGTTTGTTTTTCTGTGTGTTTATAACCTTGTAAGATTAAATCATGTAAAGAGTTTACAGTTGTTAAATATTACTATGTTGTTAAGCGTGACTCTCTCTCTTCCCATGTGTATGTCTAACAAGACTTGACTTATTATTGTGGATTGTTTGTTGAGTTCAATGATGAACTATTAACAAGGGCTAACGGGGGAAGTGAGGAGTCCGGTCTGTTCCGGCCACGCGTGTGAGTATGGGAGTCGATGTCATAACCGGTTCGATTCTCTCTGTATGTTATGGTTAAGTTTCCAATTTGGTTTCTAACCTTCCCTTTAGCTTAACCAAGGCTATTTTACTGACTCACGTCGGGCCACAGGGGCATACTATGTGTTTTGTTTCGGTGTGCTTGGATCACTATATCCGAGGCACCTTGTGTTAAGTTACCATTCAATCTAACCGGACGGTAACGAGTTGTGTAACGAGCAAGGTATGAGCATGGCAACATTCTCTAAGCTCTCAATGGGGACTAACTGTGTTGGTTCTCTTCCAAAAGGAATTGTATGTTGTGATGTGTGTTATGATGTGTACAATACCTGTGTTATGTTATATATGTATATGTTGTGTGTTTTAAAATAAATATCATGTCATCATGACAATTGGTTGCGCGTATCCCGGTAGCCGATGGGCTGCGCATTAGCCATACCAGCAAAGGTGCTGACCCCCTCGGGGGCTCCATATTTTTATTGCAGGATGAGGATCGAAGAGGCAGAGTGGCTCTAGGTCCTAGAGAGTAGTTTACTTTTGGAGTACTTTAGGGATGTTTGCCCGGGATGCGCCTGTGCTCCCGAGGCGTATTATATACTTGTTATGATGGATTACAGTGATGGTATACAGTGATGGATTTTGTAAACACTCGGTATTATATTGTTATATATATGGTTGTTAGTTCTATGCTCGGGAGTCTGATCATCAGACCGGTACAATTGTATTTATTCAGCCTCGTTAGCCACGTGGGTGGTTGACGGCATTGTAGCACCAATCGTTTAGTTACCGTTTAGTTGTTTATTTTCCGCTGCGATTCCAAGTATAGTTATGTGCGTAGTAGGGGTGTTACACATTAAGTCATTAGTATAATTTTTTAGAAGTGTTATGTGGCTTATATACAATTATATGTACTTATTATAAAGTTTAAAACAAGATTTAGAACCATATGATAAATTTTAGTTATTACCGAGAGCATTATGTAGTATTTGATGAACTTTGAAATACATATAAGTGTATTAACTTATTTTATGAATTTTTGGAATATTAAAAAATAGCTACAAGTATTTAAATGGCTATTTTAATAAGTTATGTGGTTAAAATGTAATTTTGAAAAGTTTAGAGTCCAAATATTGATTTCCGAGAATATAAGGAATTGTTTGGTGTAATTGTGGTATAATATAAGATAGGAATTAATATTATGAATTTTGGTGAATTTAAATAAGTGTTTAAGTGTTAAGAATAACATTTAATAAAGTTTTGGGACTATGTTGTAATTATTGGGAAGTTTGGGATATTACCGAAAATATAAATGATTTTATGGGTATATTGAAGTATTAATTGTGAAATTAAGTCTTGGTCAAAGTGTTGACCAAAAACTTTGGGTTAAAATGATTTATGACATAAAATATTAAGTTTATAAAAGTTTTGGGGTGAATATGTAATTTACGGAAGTATATATGAAAGATAGAAAATTAATGTGGGTGAAAATGTAATTTATGAAAAAATATGGGTTACTTTGGTTATTTAAGGAAATAAAATATTTAAACTAAAGTTATTAAGTTAATAAGTAACTTATATAAAGTTTTGGGTTAAAAGTGTTAATAAAGGAAACTATATGAATAAACCGAAGAGTTAAGGGATTTATTAGTAATTTTTGAAGGTTAGTGGTATTAGTTGTAATTACCGAAATCATAAGAGTATTTGGTGAATTATAAAGTTATAAGGTTATTTGGCAATTTATAGAAGTTAATATAATTGTTTTACAATTTTCGAAACTTAAAAGGGTATTAAATAAATTATAAAGGTATATGGGTATTTGTTAAGTTGTAAAAGTTAACGGAATCAATTATGATTACCGGAAAATTATGTGTGGTTATTTGGTAATTTATTAAGTTGTTGGGTATAATATATAAATACCGAGTTAATAAGATTGGTTTTATAGTTTAATAAGGCAAGGAAGCGAAACTAGGTAATGTAATGTATTATGGTATATTAAAGAATATAATATAAAGTTTATAAAATAATTTTGGTTATAATAAAATGACCAAGGGATATAATATAAATGATAAGTGGAAATAATTATAAGTATATAATTAGTAAGGTAAGATGTACCGTATAATTGATAATTCATTATCACATGTGAGTTTCACATAAAATAATGAACTGCTAGGTTATCGGGAACCGCTGTTAAAATAACAGGGGAAGATAAATAACATACGGAGTTGTCGTACGACGAGTATAAACACTACAGTGACAGTACTATAATATTTAGTGAGCAGTTATAATGCTACCCGGTATTGCATGTTTAAATAACAGCGTACGGGAAGGGACTACTAAACAGGAGTTTGTCAAGCTAGCAGTTTCTTGGTGAACGGTATGTTAATTGTGTGGTCTGAATGTCCTAAGGATTATCCTAAGGTCCAGACATTGTGTGTTTAAATGTTTAAGAACGATATCTATGATTTTATGTGATTGATATTGTATGTGGTATTGCTCAAACGGTTGCGTTGTATTTCATACGCGAATGTCTTATGACTAAAGTTTATACATCTAAACTGAAAAAAAAAAAGACTAACTGACCTTTAGGTATTATTGAATCTAACAAGGGTCAAATGTGATAGTCTTATTTCAAGTATTGGTTATTATGTCACTGACAAAAAGGGCTAACTTATAAAGAGAGGAATCCAGATCGTTTCGACCTTCTGGTTGCGCATTGTGATCACTATGAGGGACTCAAGAAGGGAGTCACTCCAAATCCATCAGCCACATTCGGGGATGGCGGAATGCACTGCCGTTGGTGCACAGTTTCGACCGGATCGGTCATTACATATATTTATCCAGGGCCATAAGGTCTACTGGTAACGGTTCCTTTGGAACCCAGTGGGACACACTGTCCATGTTCACAGGTTATTAAGGTTTGTCTTATCATGACACTTGTGATGGAAAATAATTGGGAAAGGTTAAATGATTGGTTTAAAGGTTAAGAGCCAAGTGACTAACTAACAAGTGCAGTTTAATACGTGTATCTCATTTGATTATTGTTATGGTTTACTAATGTGTGATTATTGTTTATTGTTGTGTGGTTATTGTTGTGTGATTATTGATGTTGTGTACTATTGTACACTGGCGTTTACAGGTGGATTGTTATGTGTTTGTTAAATGTTTACGGTTGTTACTGTTATTATTGTAAACCGGTATTTCATGTAAAGAATCTAATATCAAGATGGCTAAAACGACTTAAGGAATCTAGAAGACTTAGGACTACATTTAGCATACCAGCATAGTTTGCTGAGCCCTTCATTGGGCCAAACATTTCAGGTCTCTGAAGAATACACAAGCCGGAGTGCGGGGAACAGGGTAGCCGCTGTGTTTTATAAAACACTTGTGGATTTGTTATGTATTACATTTTGGAGTTTGTTGTATTTCAGTTAGTTGCTCATTTAGTTGGATTTGGTTTGTAATAGGTAAAGTGCTCAGTATCTGTTCATCACAGCGTGAGAAGTTGTAATGTTGAAAGTGTAAGGATGCCTTGTTACTCACAAGGGTGAGTGACGGCGTGTAACACCAAGGTTAGATAGTTTTATTTTCCGCTGCGATTTGCTATTTATTATGCTACGATTTATGACGTCATTACAGGTTTAGGATTAGGGGTGTTACAGTAGGAAACAGGGATGAACTGTCGGGGTTACTTACTATTCGGAAATACCAGATGTAGTTAGTCATGGAGACTGACTTAAAGTTTATTACCGTTTGGATCATACTTCAGACAAGGACGCTTGACGAGCTAGTGGACTACACTGCGCATCCTAGGTCTTGGTGAACGGTATGTAAAGGGGTTTGATCTGAGTTGTCCTAAGGAAGCTCCTTGGGCTCGGATTTGTTTGATATAACTTGTGTGTTATGTGTGTGGTTACATGTATGTGATTAAGTGTTACTGCATTAATTATTTATGCACGAGCGTCCTACGGGACTAACACTACGTCGACTATAGATCGGCTTATATAAACATACATATACGTTAATGTGATAACATGACGGTTACTTGATATAATACCATAGTATTAATATTAAGTATACGGTAACCTAAGTAAAATACTTAGGGATGAGTCACGACATTGTCGGTCTCTAGAGCATGGATCTCGAACATGAATATAACCTAGATTACTTCTAGGTATGCGTGAGACCCATTGGGCAGCTAACTAATAATTATTCTCCATAAGACTAAGAGCATATCTTAAACATTATGAGAGAGAGATGGTATGAGATGAGGTGAGGAATCCCGGTAGTTTATGAACTACTTGGTTGCGCATTTGTGATCACTGAGGGGTTTCCGATTGGATTCCGCTCCAGGTTATACCCAACGAGCCCAAACTGGATCGTGGGTCAGGTGGCTACGGCCTTTATATGGACGTCTTACGAGACATAAGAGAGTCAGGGGCCTCCGGACCTCTGGCGAAATGAGCACCTTTGTGTGTACGGGAGGACTATTATCCATGGTGAGGATATCGGGTTGTCCTAACATGACGCCCAACTGGTATTAACTAAACATGATTGGATGGAGCCTATAAGGCTAAGATAAATTAAATATGAAAACTGTACGCTACGGCGAATGTACATTGTACATATGGATGGGGCCTTGAAGGCCAAACTAAAATAAATTAACAATGGATGGTATACGCTACGGCGAATGTACATTGTACATTATATTGTTATTACTCGATACGATCGATATTCAAATGTTGTTTGAGATATTTAATGAATGTTTGGATTGGATGGATGGTTAAATGTTTATGAATATTTTGATGGATGATTATGTATATTATACATGTTTATTAGAGTATTGATTATAACTGTAAAATGGTAAGGCATGAAACCGATCTAATAACAAGATGGTTAAAATGACTAAGTGACCATTAGGGTCCAAGCCCGGCATACTCAGCGTCTATCGCTGATACTACACCATTACAGGTTGTTGATTATTGTTGAAGCCGAAGCGCGGGAACAGGGTAATTAGAGTTTACTTTAATTTCCACACATGGAGTTGTATTATGGTAAGGTTATGTATATTCAGGTTTGGGTAGATGCTCACTTGTCGATGTTTATGGTTTATAGACTTAGTATGATGTATAGGAGTTTCTCGTTATCACGGCGGTTAGCAGTTTGTTTATGTTGGAAGTTGGATGTAGTTTGGCTTCGTTGCTCGCATGGGCGAGTAATGGCCAGTGACACCCGAGTGAGTATTGTTATTGTTATTTATTTTCCGCTGCGAGACGTTTTATTTATTGCTACGTGAGAGACTATATCGAGTTTAAGGAGAGGGGTGTTACAAAAGTGGTATCAGAGCGGAGTACCGCTCTGATGACGAGAAAATAGGTTAAGAAAGTGAGCTTAGGACTTGGGAAATTACGGGAAACTTATGTGAGGTACGAGACGATTTGTCTTACAGGGAGTCATGATTAGTAACGCAAATCGCGTGACATAGTAGCCTTTAAGGCAATTCAATATCTATTGGTTGTATACGGTAAATTACCGAGTATTTATGTGACATTCTGTACTACAGATGTCTGGGGGAACTAGAGGGCGTGGTACCGGTAGAGGTGGAGGCGGTGACCCCGTGAATCCAAGAGTTGTAGAGACAATTGCTGCTGTTCTTGCACAGCTGGGTACTCAAATTGGAGGAGCACCAGCCCACCCGCCACAACCCAGGGAAATGAACTGGCTGAAGTCAGTTGGCGAGACCCGACCACCTACATATTCAGGGGAGCCAAACCCTGTAGCTCTGGAGCGTTTCATTGTTGAACATGAGAAAGCCTACGAAGCTTTACAAGTACCTGCCAACCAGAAGGTTGTCATTGCTGCTTTCCATCTGAAGAATGCAGCCAGCACTTGGTGGAGGTTGGTCAAGGACCATCACCTGACTAAGCCCGACTTTTCGTGGCCTGCCTTTGTCGAGTTGCTGAGAGGGAAGTACTACCCAGCTCATCTTAAGCAGAAGAAGCGCCATGAGTTCGAGACATTGTCTCAGGGAGGTCTGACCGTGGATGAGTGCTACACTCGATTCATTGGTCTGCTGGACTTCATCCCCGGTGTTGAATACTCAGAGACCGTTAAGATCGAGAAGTTCCGGGGAGGACTATTGTTTCGCATCCAGATGGCGATGGGTGCTACACTCTACACTACCATCCAGGTATTAACATGAAAGCCATAAATTCTTTACTTGCTACATTACCAATTAACTTTGTGGGAACTCACCAATGAGATTCCAGGAGTGTTACGAAGCTGCCTCGAGGACGGAGATAATGCTCCAGACTCGGGAAGAGACTCTCGGGACAAAGAAGAGAAAGAACCCTAAGGGAGAGTCTAGGGTGGAGGAGCATCTCCAGGCGATGGCCAGAAGAAGGGAAATAAGGACTTATCCCATTCTAAACTACTGATCATATTAAATATCTTATGAATGCTGACCCGAAACCTTGACAGGAAATTCTTTCCAAAGAAAGGGCAGCAGGGTCACCAGGGAGCAAAGGGAAAAGAGCCCGCCCTTCGGTTGACCGGCCCAGCTATAGATGCTCAGCCTTTGAGATCTGCACCTCCTAAGGGTGAGAACACCTACCTTTTAAATTGAATTGTGACCTTAACCTTTATATCATCAGATACTGACTTAAACTAAATACTACCATAGGCAGCGGACAGCCCCAGCGCCATTTCTATTGCAAGCGTTGTGGGAAGGACCATCCTGGGGTCGACTGCGAAGGCCGCAAAGTTGTCTGTCGGTTCTGCAAGAAAGAGGGCCACAGGGAATTCGAGTGCTGGATGAACCCTGAGAGCCGTAACTACAGGCCACCAAGGAATACTCAGAAGACCTTAGTTGAAGGATCTGGAGTACCACGAGGCGGTCAGGATGGCTAGACATCTACTGATGCTGGAGCCCAAAGAGGCAAGGGAGTTGATAGGGCATGAGTACCCTGAACTCCATGAGACCGCTAGTGGAAGACTTTTACTTACTATGTTGTGTACTTACTTTGGATGTTAGAAGGAGCTATGTTATAAGTATGTGGGAGTGTGTCATTGACCACTTGCCTCTTTGTGTATGACTTTTGGGAACTATTTTTGTGAACTCGATACGAGTAACCTTGAAACCTTGAGGGATTATATATATGAACAGGATGTTAAAGCTTACATTATCATGTAGCCATACTCGACGACGCAGAGTCAATGAGACCAATGATTACTGAACCAGAATTTCCACCTGCATGGCGCACTTGCTATTGCAAGCGCTATAACAAGTAAACCACTGAAATTTCCATCTGCCTTGTGCACTTGACAGAGCAAGTGCAGCAACAGCAACAGTAACAGCAACTGCAAATGCAACTGCAACTACTACTTTTTAGTTTTTATTATATACATACCAAAAATAAAGGAAGAAGAAGAGAAAGGAAAACAGGATATCCATCAGAGGGAGACTGACAACAGAATACTTCACAATACCCATGTGACAGACATTGCCAGTTTACTAAACGAGACATGGGACGACCGCACTCCGATAGGAGCATGTGGGCCTGACAGACTTATTTATGAGTTAGTCAGGTAAGTAGTAATGTATCAGTACAGTACCTCATGCAAGTAGACAAGTAGTGTTAGGAACACGAGAAGTAGTCAACTCCATACTACGGACAGTAAGACAGATTACCTCGAAGATGGACGAGAAGAGCCGCAGTTGAACCAACGGGCTAAAGAAATCATAAACCTTCGACAGAGAGCAGTAGACAGTATACAGAGAAGACAAGGAAACCTTTCAAGGACGTGAACACTAAGGACAGGAAACCAAAAGGAAAAAAAATAGGAAAACCCATTATGGAAAAGTAATATGTAGAACCCTCAAAAGGGATCGAGCAAACTTTTGCAATCCAGAGGAAATCTACCAGATGATATGGACATAAACGCGTGACTACACAAGGATAAAAGACAAAGCTATATAGTAGCAAATACCTTAAGCAAGGAACAGTGGATTCGGAATGTACCACTCACAGGATAATTTGCACATCTTATCTGTTTGACGCATGCGATATTAGCTGTTGAGCGTTTACGCCTCTGCACTCTGTATGACTGAGTGTTTTGGTATTGCACTCGTGCAGTTATTAATCTAGTAGGAATGCAGAAAGATAAAGTGGATATCAACACGAGTGTGTAAGAAAAAAAAACTACAACAGTGTGTTACTCCGGAACAAAACCACCAGGAGACATAGATGACAAACAGCATCTTTGTGGACATATAGGCCGATACGTCTTGGTATTACAAGACAAGTGCAAAGAGCACTAAGTACTAAACAATAGCCAATGTCATATTATACCTCAAGCTGAACATCAGTGAGAGAAGACACACGCACGTGTGCTAGTGATCCAAATGAGAGGATACACAGCAATGGAAAGAGGCAAACTGAGCCTATGTTCATGGGTCTGCACCTCAATACGGAGCTAGTGGGCCCATTAGAACGAACTTGGGAGAGAGCACATATAATTCAGTGCATCATCTTTATGTATTGTGGAGCCCAGAAGGGCTAGAGTCATACCCGTCTCTCTGATATAAGGATAATCTATGAGTTGGAGAACTCTTTGAGAGCCAAGTATCCAGCGCTCCTTGTTGAGCGGATGTGGTATACTTGTGGGGTACGGGGGCGTAACCCTTTTTAAGGGGGGTAGAGCCTCTTGGCTGTGCACATGTGTGCACTAAGTTTTGTTTGTTTAGTATGCATTGCATACAAAGGATTGGTGGTGTGCAGGGCATACGTGGTTTGTTTGTTTAGTATGCATAGCATACAGTGAATTGGTTTTGTTGGTTATGGGTAGTACACGGGGCGTACGTTGTTTGGTTTGTTTGTGTGTAATGTGCACTAGTATGTATGTATCTTATGAGATACCTGTTTGAATGTTGTATTTACACCCATGTGTGTAGTACTTTCTTATACTACTTGTGATATATATACATTTATATTGCTTTGTAGAATGATTGCATATGGTATCGTCTAGATACAAAATGAACCATTAGATATGGAATGTGGAACGATGGTATGTTATGGACACCTCGGGGAGGTTGTCAGGGTTTGTAGAACTGATAGGAAATAATGGTGCTGATGGATCACCTATATCCATATATGATTGAACTAACGCCACAACATGATGGCTATGTGCTGTATAAGCGCAATACGATGTGTGTAAATGATATATCACATAGATATACATTATGGGAATAATGGGTAGTTATACATTTATATATATACCTATATGATTAAGCGACTTCGGGACGAAGTCTTTTTAAGGGGGGTAGATTGAAATACCCCAAACTAATAAAATATGGATTAAACATCTAATCACATTGATTAAGGCCTAAACATGCCTTAAAAGTCAACTGAGAACAACAATGGTCAACACAAAGCAAGATGTTGCACCCTTTGACTGTGAAGGGTAAGTAAATACCCAAATGAACTAATTAGGACCTAAAAATTTGTCCTAAGCTTATTAACACATTACTAAACACATTACAATTGTTGGACAACACTCCAACACAAAGAACAAGCATTTACATGCTTCAAGGTCAAGAAGGGCAAGAATGTGCTCTAAGAAACCTTAAAGGTCTAATGACCTCTAAATGATATAAAATTGGACACCATGATCAAATATCATGTAAGGAACACAACAAAACCGTTCTCAAAGAAAACCAAGCTCAGAAACACCTTACAACACAAAATGTGCACTAAAACTCCTTAAAGCACGTTTTTTTTGTAATTGCCTTCTAAATTGGTTTTTAATGGGCTTAAAGGTTATAATTACCTTTAAATATGATAATATATCATATTATATCATATTAGGAATTTAATTCCTGAAATTTACGAATTTTTACAAATTTAATATTAAAATATTAATAAAACCCTAAAAGGGGGCCCGCTTGAGTCAATATTGACTAAGAATGGTCAAGAGGTCAAAGTTTGACCCCTTGGACCACATGAGGTTGACAGCCACATGAAAGGGAGCCTAAAAATCGCCACTTGCACATATAGAAGACAAGCTCCAACACCATTCCCTAAATTAAGGACTACTTTTACCTTTTGAATACAATAATGTATATATTCAACTTGGCTCCTTATTTGATTAATGCAGCCTTCAAAAAACGTGAGAGGATCCACTTGAGAGGCTCCAGCCCCTCCAATTATCGATGCCATCTCCTTTAGTGAGTCACCAAACACCTAAATACATTAAACAAAGCAAAAATGAGTATTAAGGCAAAATTTGACCTAATCTCTCATTTGCCTTGCTTCCCAACGACTAAAGGCCCTCTCTAACCTCTCTTGGCTTCTCCAAGTCGTGGCTAACACACCAAGAACATTGAAGAACACTTTGGTACCTAGGTGAGCTTAATTAGTCATTTTATGTTCAATTTCTTCACAAATCTTTCTCCTTTCGGTGGATCTAAGCAACAACCACTTCCATCCATGGATCTAGGTTGTTTTGGAGGTTAAATGAAGGAGGAATCTCGGGCATAACAAGGGAAGAAGGTGGAGAAACCCAAACTTGTTCTTAAGGTACAAAAATGTGCTTTAACCACTTATCTTTTGTTTCTCTTTAGATCCGGTTGTAAAACCTTGTCTCCTAGCCTTATAATCTTCTTCTTAACATATTTATTCATTGGATATATCAAGAGCTTCAAGGTATAGCCAGATCCAAGCCAAAAACATCATTTTTGGCATTTTAAACAAGGTAAAAATTAGCCATCTTTGAATCTAAGTTATACCGGTTTTAAGCCTTGGTTTAGTAGACCTTTTGATGCTATTTTGCTTCTGTAAATTTAGGTCGAAGTCAATCCATACTCACCTTGGTATTCTAAGGTAAATCTTACCTTGAAATATACATTAAAACACTTCTTATGGTTAGATCTTGCTTGGAGACTAACTATGCCTTGGTTTCTGTTTGAAAACATGTAAAAGAAGCTGTGGAAATTTTATCCTAGGCTGGCCGAATCCAAACAAGGATTTATCTAAGCTAAAACAAGGTATAAATCACTTAAACCTTCACTTGGTATATTAATATATAAATTATACATATGTATATGTATATGCCGTGAGTGAACATGGTTAATAAGGTCTTATTTTGACCTTAGGTGATTAAGGAATGGTTTAGTAAATTTTATAACTAATTAAACAAGCATAATTTCAAATTTAAGACATTATGTGGAAGTTTGGTAATTAAATGAAAAATATATGGTGAAGCCGAGATCTACAAGTATTTTTGGGACATTTATGTGTAATTTATTTTGTAAGCCAATGTTTGTAATAAGGCCATGTTCTTTAGGCCATTTTATTTATGCATTTATAAGCTTTTAATTAAGTTTAAGTGGTAAAAATGCATTACCGAAAAGAAATGGGGTATTAGGTGTAATTAAATTAAATTTGGGGGCTTTCTAATAATAAGGCCGAAAATTAGAAGTTAAAAAGGATTTAAAATAAAGTTTATAAGATTTTATAAAGTTTTGGTGGTTAAATGGTAATTTCTAAAAAGTACGGGTGTAAACCGTAATTATTAGGAATTAATGGTCAAGGAAATATTAAGGAGGTCAACCTTGACCATATGGTAGGTTTTGACCAAATTAGATAAGTTAAATAACTTATTTAAGGTTTCATAATATGATAAGTATCTTATGGTAATAATTTTATAACATATGTGGTAAATATGTTATTACCGAAAATAAAGGGTGTACAATGGTATTCTAAACACCCATGGGCTATTAGGAATTTTTAGGAATTTATTGGGTTGATTTTGGAATTAGAATGAACTATATATGTATAATATATAGTTATTATGTCATTATGACACTTTGGAGAAATATAGATGGTGGAATGGTAAATACCGTAAGTATATGGGTTAATAAGGATATTTATAACCCTTTGGTGAAATGTAGTGATTTTTAGAATTATATAAGAGTATCTAATAAGGTATATGTATAATATATAGTTTTAATGAATTATTAAACTATATGTTATAAATTGGGCCAAATGGAAATTATAGAAAGTTGGTGGGTTGAAAAATAATTTAGAATAGACATAGGGTCTGTTCGGAAATTTAAATGGATATTTAACCATAGGTTATATTTATACTAAGGTTAAAAATGTATTCTTAAATGGTATATATAACATGGTATAAGTAATGGGGTGATTTTGTAAATAAAGGAAACTATGGATTATGGAAAAGAATAAGGTTTAATATATGTGCCTATGCGGCACTATAAATAGTTTTGTATAAAAACTATAGGTTATAAGTTAAAGGAAATAAAAATATCATATCAAATGGTATTAGTATATGGTATAACATTACATAATGTTATGTGGTCAAAATAGAATTTAAATAAATTCAAGGGCTGAACCGAATATTTAAGAGTTGGAAAATGAATTTTAGACTATGGTCTATAATGTTATAAGTGTTATAACAATTATATGGTTTAGGAGGGATTAATATAAGTAAGGATATTCACATTAAATAATGTGACAAACTATGAAAAAATGAGATTTATAAAGCTAAGGTATTTATTGAATAAACCTTGGGAGTTGTAAATATACAACATAAAATGTTACATAATATTGGGATAACAATCTTAATATAAGTTGTATAATATAATACAACTAATGGGAATAATCATCTAATAAAAGATGATAAAATGTAACATAAAATATAAGAGTTTATTAAACTCATGGGAATTACCTACGTGGTAAATATATACATACACAAGAATAATGTATATAAGGATGAATATATAATATGGTTGGAAACCATATAATATAATGGTGGTGGTTATTACATGGAAATAGTTTATAAACTATATGTTATAAGTTTTTGAAAGGAAATATAATGTACTAAAGGTAATGGATTATATAATACAATGTATTATAATGGATGGTGGGATAATGATACAATATGAAAAATAATACAATATAATATAGTCATGCATGCATACATGCAACTATGGGTTACGTACCTAAATTAAAGGGTGGATAAGATTTAAGAAATATAACGAATCAAACTTAACAGTCGAAATGTTTTGACATACGAGTTTTAGTAACAAAGCCGACCGGTTTAGAGGAACCCGTAACAAACAATTGTAGGAAACAGGGATGAACTGTCGGGGTTACTTACTATTCGGAAATACCGGATGTAGTTAGTCATGGAGACTGACTTATAGTTTATTACCGTTTAGATCATACTTCAGACAAGGACGCTTGACGAGCTAGTGGACTACACTGCGCATCCTAGGTATGGTGAACGGTATGTAAAGGGGTTTGATCTGAGTTGTCCTAAGGAAGCTCCTTGGGCTCGGATTTGTTTGATATAACTTATGTATGGTGGTTACGTGTATGTGATTAAGTGTTACTGCATTAATTATTATGCACGAGCGTCCTACGGGACTAACACTACGTTGACTAAGATCGGCTTATATAAAATAATCATATACGTAATGTGATAACATGACGGTTACTTGATATAATACCATAGTATTAATATTAAGTATACGGTAACCTAAGTAAAATACTTAGGGATGAGTCACGACATTGTCGGTCTCTAGAGCATGGATCTTGAACATGAATATAACCTAGATTACTTCTAGGTATGCGTGAGACCCATTGGGCAGCTAACTAATAATTATTCTCCATAAGACTAAGAGCATATCTTAAACATTATGAGAGAGAGATGGTATGGGATGAGGTGAGGAATCCCGGTAGTTTACGAACTACTTGGTTGCGCATTTGTGATCACTGAGGGGTTTCCGATTGGATTCCGCTCCAGGTTATACCCAACGAGCCCAAACTGGATCGTGGGTCAGGTGGACGGCCTTTATATGGACGTCTTACAAGACATAAGAGAGTCAGGGGCCTCCGGACCTCTGGCGAAGTGAGCACCTTTGTGTGTACGGGAGGACTATTGTCCATGGTGAGGATATCGGGTTGTCCTAACATGACGCCCAACTGGTATTAACTAAACATGATTGGATGGAGCCTATAAGGCTAAGATAAATTAAATATGAAAACTGTACGCTACGGCGAATGTACATTGTACATATGGATGGGGCCTTGAAGGCCAAACTAAAATAAATTAACAATGGATGGTATACGCTACGACGAATGTACATTGTACATTATATTGTTATTACTCGATACGATCGATATACAAATGTTGTTTGAGATATTTAATGAATGTTTGGATTGGATGGATGGTTAAATGTTTATGAATATTTGGATGGATGATTATGTATATTATACATGTTTATTACAGTATTGATTATAACTGTAAAATGGTAAAGCATGAAACCGATCTAATAATAAGATGGTTAAAATGACTAATTGACCATTAGGGTCCAGGCCCGGCATACTCAGGGTCTATCGCTGATACTACACCATTACAGGTTGTTGATTATTGTTGAAGCCGAAGCGCGGGAACAGGGTAATTAGAGTTTACTTTAATTACCACACATGGAGTTGTATTATGGTAAGGTTATGTATATTCAGGTTTGGGTAGATGCTCACTTGTCGATGTTTATGGTTTATAGACTTAGTATGATGTATAGGAGTTTCTCGTTATCACGGCGGTTAGCAGTTTGTTTATGTTGGAAGTTGGATGTAGTTTGGCTTCGTTGCTCGCATGGGCGAGTAATGGCCGGTGACACCCGAGTGAGTATTGTTATTGTTATTTATTTTCCGCTGTGAGACGTTTTATTTATTGCTACGTGAGAGACTATATCGAGTTTAAGGAGAGGGGTGTTACATTGTTAGTCACGCGGGTGACTAACGGCATTGTTTCACCCCCGGTGGTATTGGATTTTCCACTGTTTGTGTATTGGTAATGGAGGCGGGTTAGGAATTAATGGTGTGATTACAGGTAGGGGTGTTACAGTGTTGGATTACCATATCAAGCTCACCTTGGGGTATTTAAATGTTTGATAAACAGGGCGTAATTATGTTGTGTAACAAGCTGAACATGAGAATGAAATCATTCTCTAGGCTCACTAATGTTGACTAACTTTGGTGCCGGTTCGTTTCCTCAAGCGGTACGTTGTTGTTTATGTTATATGTATGTTGTGTTATGCAATGAATTTTGCTATATTTATGAATGTTGTTTGTAAAAATGAACCCCATGTTTATTATGAGAAATAGTTGCGTGTATCCCGGTAGCCGACGGACTGCACGTTAATCATACAAGCCAAGGGTTGCTGAGCCCCTTTGGGGCACCATATTTTATTTTAAGAGAATGATCGAGGAAGCGGACTTGCTCTAGCACGGAGTATAAAGAATTACTTTTGTTTATTTTTGGATATCGAACCCGAGTTGTATTTGTATGCTCGAGGTTGTTTATTTTGGTGGAGTTAGAATTGAAATGGTGACTTTTGTACTTAAACACTCGGTATAGTGTGATTTTTGGATATAAGTTTGGAATGTTGTAATTATGCTCGGAATTCTTGTAATCAGACCGGTACACTTGTACGTAAATGCCTTGTTATCCACGTGGGTGGCTAACGGCGTGTAACACTGCCCCTTTTGTTAGTGTTAATTTATTGTGTTTCCTCTGCTAATTAATCATTAAGTATGGGATTTACGGTTGGGGTGTTACAAAAAGTGGTATCAGAGTGAAGTATCGCTCTGATTGCCTGATTACCGAGCTTAGGAAATCTAACCATAATTATAAGGGTGGACTATTATGTGAGGATATAAAGGTTGACCACTAACTAAGTGTGGATTCACCTTGCCACCTGAAAGGCATTACAAGCATTTGACCCGATAAGTTTGTAAGCACAATACTAATGTGCGTTCATGTAAATTCATATGTCAGGTCGTGTCGTGGAAGAGGCCTCGGGTGCGGTATAGGAGACCCAAGGGAGAACCCTATGACACAGATGATGGCCGATGCCGTCGCGGCCGTCGTAGCCCAGATGGTTCCCCAGTTGGTCGCTGCGTTGCAGCAAGGGCAGCAGCTCAACTGTCAGAACCAACAAGAACCACAACCACAGCCACATCCACGCGATACCAACTGGTTAAAAGCATTGGCGGATTTACGGACCCCACCATTCAAAGGGGAATTGACCCTTCCAAATTAGAGGCGTACATCTATGAGCTGGAGACCGCCTACGATACCTTGGCTGTTCCTGCTGATGCCAAGGTCCATCTTGCCACATTCTACTTGAAAGGCTCGGCTAGGAACTGGTGGAAGCTTGTACGGGCCGAGAAGGTGGCTGACCCGAACTTTGGATGGGAGGAGTACACGACTCTATTGCGAGCCAAGTACTGCCCGGTACATGTACAAGCGGCAAATCGCCTGGAGCTAGACAGCTTGAAGCAGGGAGACAAGATGCCGGTTGACGAATACTACACCGCCTTCACCGACCTTGTCCACCTTTTCCGGACCTGGGTTACTCAAACTGGTGCTGGTGAACCATTTCTACAGCCGGCTCAGCCACCTCCTACTCTACGGCATGGGGCCAGCCGAGTACAATACCTTGCAGGTATTTTAAAATACCGCTTGAGTACGAACAAGTTTATGCTATATGTGAGTGTGTAAATGTGTTGCAGGGCATGACTAACATCTTGAACTTTAGGAGTGCTATCATGCCGCTACAAAGGTTGAGATCACTGTCCGACTAAGGGACAAGGAACATGCGTATAAGCACAAGGCCTCGGGTGATGGTCAAAGTTCACAAGGGTATGGTGGGGGAAAGAAGAAGGGGAAATCCTACCACCAGCCACAGAAGGGCCAGCAGTAGAGCGGCAAGGGCCAGGGCCAGACTTCTACTACCGAGGAGCCACTCTAGCTCACCTATGTTGTGGTGGCCAAGCCCTTGCGCTCTCACCCACCAAAGGGTAATAACCTACTCCCGAGTACAAATTTAGTATGCAATATTAGCCGTGTGAAGTGAGTACTAATATTCCGTGGTAATGACAGCTACTACGGGCTCTAGTACTGGGCGCCACTATTACTGTAAGCGGTGTGACAAAAACCACCCCGGGGTAGACTGCAAAGGGAATGAGGTGCAATGCTTCTACTGCAAGAAGATGGGACACCGTGACTTTGAGTGTTTCCAGAATCCCCAGAGCAGAAGTTACAGACCCAAGTGGGAGAATAAGGGTAAGGCTACAGCGACCTCCGACGGCCCAAAGGTGATGAACCAGCCCTCATCAGATCAAGGGAAGCGTAATTTCCAGAAGAGATCAGGATCGGGAGGTGGCAAGGCCACCCTTAATGTGGTTGATCGGTCAGAGGCAGCTGGACCCTCTTCTAGACCAGGTACTACTTAAAACGATTGAGTGAAATAATTGCTTGCCTGCCGCATTTCATGCACGAGTGTTAGTAAATTGGAATGTACAACTACATGATAATAAATTGAAGTATGACATATAACTTACCTAAGTTAGATAACTCTAAAACTTAGGAGCTTTCAATATATGTTACCCAATCCCTCCCACACCAACCCTCGAAGAGACCGCCATCGACATTACCGACTTCCCGATGGAGCAGTGTCAGGTTATCCAACCAGGTATGATATTATTAAATGGATACCTGACACCCAAAGAACAAATCCAGATCATCCGACGATGCAACGAGCTTGGAGCAACACCTGGAGGTTTCTACACACCCGAATACCCAAGGAGCAAAGATGAATTTAAAGATGATGTGTATGGATAAGGATTGGAACCCTTATACCAAGACGTATCAACACAAGCGAGCCGAAGATGGAGCGACAATGCAGAGTATACCTGAGGAGTTCCTTACGGTAGTTAATCATGTCGTGGGAATTACTCAGCAAGTTGAATCGGATCCAATTCCAAGTATCAAGGCGAATTTATGAATCGTTAACTTCTACCAAAAAGGTGGACGATTGGGTTTACACCAAGACAAGGACGAGACACCCAAGTCTCTTAGTAAGGGAGTACCCGTGGTGTCTTGGTCCATAGTGATACCGCTGAGTTATTTACGGTGAGCAGAAGTGTGTTGACCTCGCAAAGAAGTTGGTGTTGAAGTTAGGAGACGTGTTAGTCTTGGGTGGGCAGTCGAGGATGCTGTATCACGGTATCAAAAAGCAAGTTGAATACGGCACCTCCGGCAGTAATTAATGCCACTCACATGAAACCTGGACGCTTGAACTTAACCTTTAGGCAATTTTGAAGCCAGGTACAACCATGTAATATGCGAAATCAGTTGTATGTTAAGCATGTGATGCATTAAGTATGTTATGCGCTAAACAATGTTGTCAAATGTAATACCACTCATGGTGTAAAGGATGGGTTTTACGAATAAAACAGCATTGATTTCTTAAGTATACCACCCGTGTTATGTAACACCCCTACCGCTAATCCCGTACTTACCGTCCAATCATCCAAATAGTCAGAGTTACTCGCAGCGGAAATACTACTTACTACGGCGGGTGATAGAACGCCGCTAACCGCCCATACGGCTAGCAAGGCTATTACTACTTACAATGACGGTCTGATGTCTAAGTATACCGAGCTACTACAATTCATATCGATTACAAAAGATAACATACTTGCATTACTAGATCACCGAGTATTTAAAGTATTTAATTACATCCCATTTCCAGCTCCCCAAAAGAATGAGTTTCTACAAGCTACTCATCTATACCCAAATCCAATACTTCCACTATCCAAAAGGGTGTACCCCATGGTACACCGGCTAACAAAAACTTACAGGCGTGTACTACTTAGTACACCATTCAAAATTCATTGTTTACAGACAAAAAGAAATCAACTAAGTCTTCATCATCTTCATCCCTCTCTTGCACCTGCATTCATATTAAAAACGGTGCCCCGAGGGGCTCAGCAAACGCTGCGCATAAACTCCGCATATACCGCGTGCTAACAAGGGCACGCCGACTATTTGACGTCCACTAAGCATGCGGTTCATTAATTTCATACATACATGCTTTGCATACAACATACATACATATACAATACATTATACAATCCAAGAAACATTACAATGACATACACATTACTTACCTTCACAAAGTTAGCCAAATTACGCATCTGGGTTAATCGGAATGCTTATTGCTCTTTTACTCATTACCCATCACTTGTTCTTACTTTACTTACTTACTTTCATTTACTTACTTACTCATTCTTACTTACTTACTCTTACTCATGTTAAGTCGGTATGACCTCCGGCCCGGGGACTACACCGTCCCACCACCGGGATTTACTTGACTCACCAATCCGGGATGCTACCCATTTAAGGGGTTTATGCCGCGGACCAGTTTAAGAGTCAGGAATCGGATCCAACCTCTTGTGTCTCCTCATCCTCACGCGTGGCCGAAACTATAGGACTTCTACTCATTCCAATTTAAGTTAGATTGGTTAGCTTGTTAGGAATCAGTTAGAAGTCCAATCACAAACATATTCAGTCACAATACAATACATCATACATACACACACTCATATTCATCCATACATTTCATGAATTATACAAACTATGATTTAAAGAGAATAGTCACAACATACACACTACATATCCACAAGTAAGCATACTAACTCCGATTCGTGCATTTATCTTGTATGGTGATCAATTAGCACACAACACACAAATCAGAGTAACCAAGGTAGCATACGGGGCATGAGGAATTCATACCGTTCACCGTTGTACTTGTATCCCAACGTTCCTCTGGTGTTCACAAATCAAATCCTATAATATACATACAATTGAATGATTAATCTAACTATTGTTAACTCAACTCGATTACTCCTACGTTTTCTAATTCATACTTACTAAGTCCTTACACATCTTATACTTACACATTATTTACTTACTCTTCATTACTTTAAGTTTCTTTCCTTACTTAACAAATGGTATACTTACATATATGTACATATGTATATGTGGGTATACATATACATATATATATTATTGAATTTAATTTACATTTTTTTTTGTATGACTCGACCGACCTTACAAGTCCGGTCCCAAGGTCGGTCGAAGTCAGTGGGACAATACGCTGGAAAATTTCAGGGCCGACCGACCTTGCAAGTCCGGTCCCAAGGTTGGTCCATTCAAGTGAGTTACTTGACGGAAAAATTTCGAGTCGACCGACCTTGCAAGTCCGGTCGCAAGGTCGGTCCATTCCAGTAGGTTACATTACGGAAATCCTTCTGGCCGACCGACCTTGCATGTCTGGTCCCAAGGTCGGTCCATTCCAAAAGGTTTCCGCCCTTTGTAAATGGGCTCGACCGACCTTGCAAGTCCGGTCCCAAGGTCGGTCCGGCCCAGTATTTGCATTTTTATTTCTGTTTTCAGTCCCTCTTCTTACCCATTACTTCCCCATTGTTCCTACACTTATCCCCACATGTTTTTCCACTAAATAAACACTCCAAATCATGTGGATACATCCATTAACTCATTACACAATTCTATACCAAGTTATACATAATTTTCCTAGTTTCAATTCAACACTTACATGGTTCCTTCCCTTGATGCATTTTGCTACAGATTTCTACTCTAACGCTCCCCATCTATAGCCCCCTCTTCTAATGTCATTTCTAACACTCCTAATGCATTACAATACATGAACTATCTCTCCTAATCTACCCTCTAACTATCTCCCTCAAAATCTGCTACAACATTCATCATTCAACTAGTTCTAGTTCACTAAGTGTTCTAATCCTATGTAAATTTTGCCATAGCCTCCCCTATATTATTATAATCTCACCACATCATTTATTCACATATATGATCCATACCACCTGTTTATAACCAATATCAATATACCCAACTCTCATACCCAAATACCACACTAAACAACATTAAATTCCTGCACTCAAACATTGACTCCCATCTATGGTTTAACAAGTTTTAAAATGTCTTTTACGGGTTTAAAACATTTGTTTCCTCCCACACATTACACTATTAATACACTACCATTTTACCATCCATATTTTCACTTCTAAAATCTGTTACATTTTACATTACTAACTACACAAAAGATGTGATTTACCTTGTTTCTTACTAGCTTCTCCTTCCTTCTTCCTTCTTCTTTCCTTCTTTCTTTTTCTCTCCTCCCACCGGTTTTGGTAATTCAATTCTCTAACACTACAACCCATTCATATACACATTTCAATATACCAAAAACTAACCCTAACCATCTCTAAGTCTTAATTCACGTTTTAGGGATTAGAAGTTCCATTACCTTGCAAAGGTGTAAGTGAAGCTTGGAATGGCTCAAGAACAATATTTCCACCCCTTCCAAGAGGCCAAAATCGGCTGAGTACAAAGGAGTAAGCAAGAGTTTTAGCTACATTTTCGTTTTGCCCACAAGGCTAGAAAAAGATGGAGTTTTGAGAATACTTTTACCTCAAAGTAACAAGGAGAAGGAGGTGGTTCTAGTGGTAGTCTTGAAGCTCCAAATGGGGCATACCCATGAAAACGAAAATGCTCCTTTCCGGATTTTGAAAAGAGGGAAGTGTTCCCCTTGATGAGAGGAAGACAATGGTGTAGTTTTTATAATTTTTGGAAGAGATTCAAGGGAGTAACAAGAGGAGAGAAGTAGTGTTTTGTGTGGGTTTGTTCAAAACACCATGGATGTCGCATGGGGGAGAAGAAGAAAGAAAAGAGAGTGAGGGAGGAATTGAGTACATGAGTGAGGGAGTTGTGGGGGTAGGAGAGAGAGTAAAGTGAGAGTGAGGGTTTACCTTATTGCCTTTTTAATTTATTTATCTTTTACATATAAGGGGCAATTAAGATAAGAGAGTGTGAGAGGGGGTGGAGTTGGCCGGCTCACACACAGCCCCATGGGGGTTTGTAAAATTTTATTTACAATATTGGACACACTAGTTTGGTCTATTTATGTTTCTACCCCACAACTTCCCGTTTTTGACAGTTTTTACTATTTTCTTGTTTTATTGATTTTATTGGTTCTAAAGCTTCACTATTATTTATTAATGATTATTTAGTTGACCAAAATTTTTACGAGTCTATTTGACCCGCTTAAAGTCACGTTTTCCCGGTCTCCTCGAAAAACGCGCTTTAAGGTTCATTAGTGTTTTTAATCCATTTTAAGGATCCGTTTTGTTCGGGATTTGTTCCCTCATGATTATTTACACTTAATTAAGCTTCTAAAATATTTATTAGCCTAATTAATCACTGTTTCTAATTACGAGGTATTTCAATCTACCCCCCTTAAGAAACTTTGCCCTCAAAGTTGCTCAAGGTTAATAGTTTGAGTAATTCTACTCATTAGGCAACCAATTGCCATAATGTGTCTTACTACACCTCTGAGGTGTTTTACTTCCTCTACATTGCAAACATACACCATTCAAGCACAATACGAATTCACGTACACAATTCATCATTTCCATACATACCATCACATCCACATTACACAATACACCACTGCAATTCACAATACACATTACACATACATCACACATCGTACATACACCTCCATACACTACACATTGCACATACATACATTCTCATACCCAATTCACTTGCACTACATGTGCCATACAAAAATCTATTACAATACCTACGCACTATGCAATGCTCACCCCGAAGCAATGCAAAAGCAAAAGGCTCTACCCCCCTTAAAAAGGGGTACGCCCCGTACCCGTATTACTAACACTAGATGAACTAGTCTATGAATAACTGTGGGTACTTAGCCTTCATGGCATCTTCCAACTCCCATGTCGCTTCTTCGACATCATGGTTTGACCATAGGACCTTCACCATTCGGATAGACTTGTGGCAAGTGTCTCTGGTCTTCCTATCAAGGATCCTCACTGGGGTTTCAGCATATCTCATGTTCGGGTCAAAGGAAAGTCTCTCGGGCTCTAGCACATGAGAAGGATCAGCAATGTACTTCTTGAGTTGTGACACATGAAATACATCATGGACACGTCCCAAGTCCTCAGGTAGTGCTAACCTATAGGCTACGGATCCAACTCTTTCGGTGATAGTGTACGGCCCTACAAACTTTGGGCTTAGCTTGCCCTTTTGACCAAAACGGAATACGCCCTTCATAGGTGAAACTCGCAAGAACACTTGGTCGCCCACGGCGAACTCAAGGTCGCGTCGTCTCACATCCGCATAGGATTTCTGAAATACCCCAAACCTAAGTATGTTAAGTAAACATCAAAATATGATGTAGTAAGGCTAGAATATGCCTTAGAAAGATTGGTAGACAATTTAAACCAAGGAAAACACAAGAAAGTGCCTTAAGGGCAATCAGGGCAAAAACGTGCTCTAAGCTTGGAGAGACTTGGGTGAGTACCCAAATGTCATGGTAAGACCTTAGTAATATTCTAATGGTCATTTTAAATCAGTTAGCAAAGAAAACCAAGCTTGAAAACAAGTTAAAACACAAAATGTGCTTTAAGAAGTCTTAAAGCACATTTTTGAGAAATTGTCTTAGAATTGAGTTTTGAGTGGCTAGATGCCCATTATTACACCTTAATCAACATGTGTACTAATTAGTATCACATTAGGAAGCCTAAATCAATGGGAAACCAAAAATTTCACGAATATGTGCACTAATTAGTGAATAGTGCTCAAATAGTGCTAGTTTTGACTTAAGGCAACCTTAATTAGTTAAATGGCCAACAAGGCCTTATTTATGTTAATTAGTAAGGGGGGGACGGTTTAAGGGGATGAGTCACCATAGACTTCATCAAATAAGAAAATAAGAAGAGATAAAGTAAAGAAAGTTACTATTTGCTTTTATAAAGCAAAATATCCTTTATTAGCCTACCTCTCTCCTCTCTTCTTCATTTCTCTTCTTCACCAACGAGTTCCTCTTCTTCTTCTCTGTTCTAAACCGTTCCCAACCAGCTCCATACTTGCTCAACCTTGCTTTGTCCTAACTTGCTCATTTTAGCTCCAAATCAAAAACTAAGCATAGATTTCTCTTAGTTAGACCAAGGCCTTGCTTCCTATCTTTTCAAAATTTGAAAAGCCTCATTTTGGAGCCATGGGAAATCGCCATTGATGGAGGAAAATCAAGTTTGAAGAGCTCATTAGCTTCTCCATTCTCTTAAGGTAAAGAAAATGTAAGAAAAACCAGGTTTCCATCATTTCTTGTACATGGCCGAAAATTCCTTCTCATGGGGCTATGTTTTTATGCCTTGTTCTAGCTTAATTTATTCACCAAGGACTAGTGGAGGTCCTATTTCATTCAATGCCAAAGTCTACCTTGAGACTTCAAAGGTAATCATCCACTTTTATGCCTTAGAACACATTTCTAACCTAGGTTTTCATTCCTTGAGGTTAGTTTATTGTTTAGTGCTCATATGAGTCATTAAATATTGATTAGAACATTGGCAAAAGGAATTTAAGTGGTGGCCAAGATCTATGCAAGAAGAAGGTCTAAGGAGGAGATTAAGATAAGCTTGAGAAAACAAGGTAAAATGCTTACCTAATGGTGGTTTAAGATTAAGGAATGAGTTTTAGATAAATACCAATGTGGCTTAGAGCTTACATTGTGTATTGGGTTATACAACCTAAGAAAAAGAACTTAAACAAGCTTATGAACTTGTGATTAAGGAGCTAATGAGAATGAGTTAGTAATATAAGGTTAAGGTGGATTTTAAGAGCATTATAACTACTATGAGATTGATGGGTGTATTTGCAGGTTGAAAGCTTTTAAATGTGGGAAATTCAGTGTTTAAGTTTAAGTCATTTAAGGGCCTAAGAGCCATGTCATTTAAGAGCCTTAGTGCTATGCAATTTAAGATTATTGCAATATATTGAGTTTGTTGTGAATGAGTTGGTTTGGGTGATGAGATATGATGAGAAAGAACTTGAGGTGTGTGAGATGGTTAAATGAGGAAAAATAATGTGTTTGGGCATGCTATGAATGCTAGAGGTGCTATGGCAAAATTTGAGTAGAAAATTAGTGTTTAGGCGATGGTGGTGAATTAATATGACCTAGGATTTACTAGGAGTCATTATGAGGAATTTGAGTGGAGATGAGTTAACAAAGTTGTTCTTGAAGTTTAGAATGGCCTAGAATTGTTTAGGAGGGATTAGAGGTTTGGAGGGTGTAATTTGTGTACCAAGAATGTGTACAAAGGGTTTGAGTGTTCATGATTTTATTAAGGGTGAGAAACTAAACGTTGGGTGTTGTAATATACTAAGGAGGCCATGTCAAAATTTGGAGAGGAAGCTAAGTGTTTAAGGTGTTCCAAGGAGATTTTATGACTAAGCATGTGCTAGATTATATATAGTTTTGAGAAGTTTGAGTAAAGCAAGTGAGTATGCAAAATGATGCTTGAGGAGTAGTTAAGATAGTTGTGAAGAAACACTTTGGATAGTTGAAGTTTAGACAAAGTTTACATGTTGGAAATGTAAGGAATTAAGTTATAGTGTTAAGAGTTTAGTAAGAACTTGAATAATGATCAAGGAATTTAGAGGTGAGTTGATCCATGAGTTAGGAGGATTTTAAGTGCTAAAATGGTGTTGGAACATGTGTTAATACATGGGAAAAGATTAGAAGAAGTTTGGACAAAAGAACGAGTGTGGAAAGAGGTTCAAAACTGTAAAATTTGACAGTTTAAGATGTGGCCGGGACTTAGTCCTTGGATAAAGTCCCGGACCAGCACTAAAATCAGGCCGAGAATGTACCCAGGGGTTGGTCCGGGACCTTGGGTAAGTACCAAGTCCCGGACCATAGCTAAAATAAGGCCGAGACTAAGGACAGCCATTGGTCCGGGACCTTAGGTCCGGACCATGTCCCGGACCAGGCAAAAATACAAAGAAAGTGTGCTTTTCAGAGGTAAATGAAGGGGGCTTGTTGGGGAATGTTTATTATAAGGTTGTTAAGAGTTGTTGGTGGAGTTTTAAGGATATTGGAGGTGTGAACAAGTGTGAGGTAAAATGAGAAATAAGTAACATAAGAGGTTAAGCTTAAACTACAATGACTTAGACGTACTTAGTTGGAAATCATTAGTGATTAAGTAAGCTAGGTTAATTAAAAGTAATTAACCACCCAATTTGGTGAATGTTTTAGGGTTTGAGAATTTGGACTCCGGAGGTGAGTAAGCGACCGAACGACCAACGGTGAACGGTACAGTTCTCTTGTGACCTGCTTGCTAACGAGGTGTCCCTCGGCTTGTGTGCTATTTGTTTTGTGTGCTCACTAAACAAGATAAAGCATGCAACCGGAACATATAATATATATTGTATTGTTGTGTGATGTTTAAAAACTAACACAACATACCGTGAGAACTTACTAACCAATGCTTAGTAAGGAATTGAGTGAGACTAAGGAACGCCCTAATGAGGGACGATATGAACCGAAAGAGGTTAACCAACAAACATGGTCTTGAGACTATTACTAACTGGAACTTGAGTGAGGAAACCCGGGACCGATCTCCGGTCATGCATGCTAAGGAAAAAGGGGGGGACGATATCTGAATCAGATCCGCCTTCGTTAAGGACTTGTCTTCGGACTTGTAGCCTAGGGCCGGTTGCCGGCTCAGCTACGCTGGATTCCCGTCCAGGGTAGGTGGCATTAAGATGGTGCGGTGGGGATCACCTAAATCCCAGGTTTGGACTTAGGCTACAACCATTCCCCTCCAGGAACGGTTGTATTCTGAGAATAAGTTAAGATTAAGAAGTTACAATCATTCCTTTTTAAAGGATGATTGTATTGTTAAGATTAAGATTAAGATAAGTTACAATCATTCCTTTTTAAAGGATGATTGTATTGTTAAGATTAGATTAAGTTAAGATTAAGATAAGTTACAATCATTCCTTTTTAAAGGATGATTGTATTGTTAAGATTAAGATTAAGATAAGTTACAATCATTCCTTTTTAAAAGGATGATTTGTATTGTTAAGATTAAGATTAAGTTAAGATTAAGATACGTTGCAACCATTCCTCTTTAGAGGATGGTTTGTATAATTAAGATTAAGATAAGCGACATCCACTCCTTATTAAAGGAGGTTGTTTTCTAAGGTTAAGATAAGATTAAGATTAAGGTGAGATAAGGATGGACTAAGGTTAAGAGGGAACATTACTTAAGGAGTTAAATAACTAACTCTCCAATTAAGGGAACGCGTTAAGTCGTTCATTTTGTGTGAACTTTGATTGTTCATATGGATTGTTGTTTACAGCATTTACTATTATGTTGTGCATCTAATCAACCTCCATGCTATCGACAATTAGTCGTCGTAGCCGTTAGCTTGGGGGCCATGAGGGGATCGTACCAGCATTCGTGCTGACCCCCTTTGGGGGCTGTTTTTACTACACAGGTACAACAGGAAGCGGCCGTCGCGAGAGTAAGAAGAGGATACAAGTGTTAAGGTTAAGAGTGGCCTACGAGCTGTGCATGTACACTCGTATGGCAATTGAGTTAGTAAGATGTATAGGTTGTGAGAGGATTGCAAGAAGGTTATGTAAATGGTTAAGGTTGTTAGACTAATGTTCGGCATATTCTGTAATCAGACCGTGGCAAGGTCCTGGATTGTAAAGAATTCCGCTGTGACATGTTTAATATGTACTGTTAAGTTGCGAGACCAACATTTGGATGAGTGGGGTGTTAAAAAAGTGGTATCAGAGCGTAGTTACGCTCTGAAGACAAGAAATACCGAACTTAGGAGGATATTGAGGTTGAGATTGAGTTACGGGTTAAGGGTTAAGGGATAGAGTGTGAGGTGCGTTAGCCAGGACTTCCCGGTGTTTACCGGATATCCATAGTACCTAGGCCCGCCCTCCACATCCCTAACCCTGAATATGTGGAATAAACGCCAGAGAGAGGAAAGCCTTCTCTTACTCGGGGAAACCCGATTTGGCAGTTAGCTAACAGTAAGCAATACGAGAAACAATTTGTTGTACAACAGTTATGGAGAACTTGGAGGTTTTTAATGGGGCGCAATAGAGGAACAGGCGCTACCTATGTAATTCTATCAATAAAGGAACGGTAATTACCGGCAACATGGGTCGACATGCTACGCAGTCGAAATAACCCGCCATACCAATGATAAGGAAAGCACTACGGGTGCAATAGAAAGGAAAAAGGGAAACGACATGAGTACCGGACAGTGGTCCGAAGGAGCATAACAGTATGATAATACAGAGCATGAGGATTGAGATTACTGGAAAGTCCAGTTAAGAACCGGGAACTCCAAACCCCGTACAATGAAAAGGGTTGCAAACCTGCTAGACATAACACGGTAAACGGTGGAAACACATATAAATTGTGTACCAAAATAGGACTACGGTGTAGTGCCTAAAGGAGAATCATTACTGAGTAACCACAACAAAATGTGTGGAGACAGGAGCGAGCATTAAGACATAAGAAAATATTAAGGGGTTCTCTCAGAAAGAGGAACGCCCTGATAAATGACAGTACTGTCAAACAACAAGGAAACTGCCGGATGGTCGGTTATCTAAAATAAGAGATTATAGAAGGAGTCCCGAGGACTACCAATTACATGGAAATTTGAAGGGATTATCACTACAGATGCACCTTGTACCAATGACCCATCCTGCATGGCGCACTTGCTATGGCAAGTGCTACCACGGTTAAGCCACACGGAAAGCCATCATGGCAAGATAGGAGAACGCTACAGTTGTAACACATACTAATACCGGGTTGTAGATCCATAAGAACAGAAAAAAATAAGACCTTGGAAAGGCCCGACGGCCTGACCATGATGAGATGAGGTAACACACCAGTCAGCCAGGGAGCGGAACTTGGACAAAATATCAAACCATATAAATATTAGCAACGGTATAACCTCCTACGACGACAACCGATAGTACGGTAAGAACACCAATCTCAAACTCCAAGGGGAAAACCTAAGAGATTGCTCGGTATCGCGAGCAAAAACACTATATAAGCAATGATATACAAGGGATGTATTATAAGATACTATTGAGACTGTTGAAGCATCGACTTACAACGAAAACGGGATAAGACTCTTAGAGTGACCATTAAGGACACCAATAACAACATTCTTCAATGAAGATGTTGGAAAACCCGGAAAACAAGGATAAAAGAAATAAACATAAGCTATAAACTACTAAGAATTAAAGTCGTACAACCCTGGAAAAGGAAAGCTCAGAGGACTACCCCCACAGAGCGGGCATAGTCGAGCCGAACAAACTGATGAATGACAGCTAGTACTGTTCGTCTAACTCATTAATACCCAAGTATGATTGATCATCAACGGGTGGCATAGTCAACGGAAGTTGAACGAAGCGTTGAGATGGAAGTATAAGATGACAGGATGATATCCAACTTGGACACCTTAAGGCAAACACCTAATACGAACTTATCCTTATTTGCTAAAAGACATAAGTCTAGTAAAAATGACAGCATTGTCAAAGACATTAAGTAACCTCAGATCACCTGAACAACTTCCCTAGCAGGAAGCAGGATGCAGCAACTTATCATGAAACCCGATACTACATTTAGTATGTAACTTAACGGTGAATAGTGCGCAAAGAACCAGAATCTTATAGGGATGACCTGCAAATGAGTAGAGTACAAATAATGAACTGAGATATTAAGCATTAAGAGCCTACGAGCCAAGGATGTTAATCACATCAGAGCCCGAGGCGCAGTAAGTTATAAGAGAGCTTGCTTAAGCCACCAAGGGACTACAATTTATAGATATGAACGGTTACCAAACCTATAACTTAGATTGGGAAGAACATCACCAATGAGAATATTGAGATAATGCTAAGGATAGGAGCGGAGAACGAACCATGCCTTTTAGGGTGGGGATACCACTCCTTGTTGTGAGGCCACGAGAGGGAATGAACCCCTCAAAAAGGGCTTTCACCTATTAGAGATAAAATACGCTTTTGTTAGAGAATGGAAACTGTAAACTTGGGATTACCTTAGAACATACCAGATACACTTGAGTAATAAGGAAGGTCGCACAGATAGACCCCTTATCCAACACCCAGGATGTAAGAATTAGTAATGGTCAGAGATAAACATTGTGACTGCACATTGTGGCACGTCAATTAATCAATGCTCATAAGAGCTTGTGAATCAGCGGATGACTTCTTCAGTAACCAGTTAAACTACATGGTAGATAACATCATTAAGGATGAAAGAAAGCGAGAGAAATCAGCCTGTTTACGAATCTAAGATTGGAGCAGAACACCTTCATATCAAGAGCCAACTATTTTACAACACGGTACGACAACCGCCAATACGGAATGAAAGAACTTCCAGTGTGTTTACACCAAGAAGGGATTGAGTATAAGTTAAGACATTAGAATAAGTGAGTAAGAGGTTGCACCATTAATGGGCAACATGGTAAAGGCCAACTACCACGGTAGTAGTGGTCGTGAGTACAATAGTTAGATAAGTGGATTAAATCATGGTGCGCGGTAAGGCGACCATTATGCATGAGCCGCCAAATATTGACACTGAGGCAATTAGATTTATGAGTTAAGATTAGCATAAGTAAGAAAATAAGATGGTAGACGAACTGAGCATTGATGCCAGTAGTCTGGACCTGGTTAGGTAAGATTTCACAGGAAGCACACTACCCATTCCTTAAGGAACTGGAAGTGCTTTCCTAGTAGCATAAATATGAGAAACAAGATAAGAGGCTCTACGGAAAGAGACCTCAATTATTAAGAGACCGAATTAGTACGGGATACAGAAAGGAGCTGGAGCATACCATACCCAAGAACGCAGTAATGGATTTTCCTTGATTAACATCAAGAAGAACAATAAATGTTATTATGGAACAATGAAAGAGGAGACCGACAACAGAATACTTCATAATTAGCAATAGCTAAACGTGTGACGGACACTATGAGTTTACTAAAACGAGACGTGGGACGACTGCACCCCACAGGGGCTTGCAGGCCTGACACGCTCATTTATGAGTTAGTTGGGTAAGTAGTAATGTACCAGTAAGGTACCCCATGCATGTGAACGAGTGGTGTAAGGAACACGGGAAGTAGTCGACTCCGTACCACCGACAACGACGCAAGATCAGACAAGAGCAGCTACTACCACAAACAGTCGAACAGAAGAGCTCAGTTGAACCAGCAACACGGAGGAATTAGAGAACAAATAATTAAGGACTACGAAGTGCGAGAAGCACGGATTGTTAAGTATAGACATAGGACATGTCTTAAGATGAATAAGATTAAACGGTAAAGTGCAATAAGCACTAAACAGTAGTTTCAGATTAGGAATCATCCTCAGACCAAAGGTCAGTTGGAGAGAACGATTTAGACATTCGAGAAAACACTAAGAGTATGAACATTAGATCTCCAGGGAGACTGGATAGACGGGCTACAACTCATCAAGGCCATGTATATATAAAGATAACACGTGTCCATTGAGAGACTAATATTCCTAAACTGTAAGGACGCAGAAGGATATACAATACTATAAAAAGCTAAGTGAGGCAGTTAAGCCTAAGAACATCAGAGTGGTGCAGCGGAAGCTAGCAGATCACTACCTTTGAGATTAGACCAAACTAAGTTAAGGAAACGGTATAAGTACCGTTAAGAATCCTCGATACAGAGACTAAGTCATTTCTGATCGAATAATAAGTAAGATAGATGACGTGGAAGCTAGAATACTTGGTGAAAATTAGACATCTTGAACTTATGTTCAAAGATCATGTAATGTTGATTACGTGGGCGTAATCCATTTTAAGGGGGGTAGAGCGAAAACCGCTTAGCGTATGTTTGTGTACTGAGTACATAAACTACGGTGTGCATAGCACAAAATAATTTGAGAATATGTTTTACATAACATTTTGAGATAAATTATGGTTTTGCACACAGAAGATATGAATCCATACATATTAAGTACATATCTTGTTAACTCCGGTGTGAGTACAAGTTAAGAGAATTAAGGAAGAGGATTAAGGAGACTTAAGGAATAAGGATATATGAGGACTATGTGTGAGATAAGAATAAGATAACATTATGAGATACAATTTGATATGAGCATGAGGAAGGAAATAGTAATGCTATGAGATATAAGATGGTGAGAGTTGGTATGGGACAGTTATAGAACTTAGTAGGAATTTAAGTCTTGAGGTAATTACTAAGAGATGAATTGGGAATGTTTGATGGAATGAGTCCACACTTTGGAGATGTATTGATTATGATTAGAAGAACTAAAAAGATAGAAAATTGGACATGAGTGAATTATTTGGATGTTTGAAAATGACGTGGGAGGTGGAACTTGATTTTCTAGGGATCAAGGGAAACCGAACACAAATTGGGGTGGAAGGATAGTTCTACACTGATGCTGATCACATCAGGGTTGGATGATTCCTGAAACTCCCTACCAGTGGTCACAATTAAATCACACTAAGGAGAGGCCTTAGGATAAAATGAAATTGGAGTTGATTGTATTTTTAATTAGAGGAATTATTCCTCACATGACCTCGTAAAAAGGATTACCTTTTTACTGAGTCTCGCCCATGAAGTCGAGGACGCACGAGCCTTTGTCTTCGGACCGGTGACATGGGGAGAGCAGCGTGTTTTGTATTCTGGCCCATGGTGACGAGGACGAATGAGCCATTGTCTACGGACCGGTGACATGGGAGAATACGTTGGAAGTTATGTGAATGTTTTAATCATCAAAAGGAACAAAAGGAATTTTGAGTGCTACACATGCTTAAGCATGTTGTGTGACATTTAAGTATAAGAATATGGTGGATCCAATGATCCAATGAGATTAAGTATACATAAGTATGATCTATATGATCTAAGGAATGAGGTAAGACATGTATTCTAATAAGATAAGATGCATGGGAACTTTGGGGACAAAGTTCTTTTAAGGGGGGTAGATTGAAATACCCCAAACCTAAGTATGTTAAGTAAACATCAAAATATGATGTAGTAAGGCTAGAATATGCCTTAGAAAGATTGGTAGACAATTTAAACCAAGGAAAACACAAGAAAGTGCCTTAAAGGCAATCAGGGCAAAAACGTGCTCTAAGCTTGGAGAGACTTGGGTGAGTACCCAAATATCATGATAAGACCTTAGTAATATTCTAATGGTCATTTTAAATCAATTAGCAAAGAAAACCAAGCTTGAAAACAAGTTAAAACACAAAATGTGCTTTAAGAAGTCTTAAAGCACATTTTTGAGAAATTGTCTTAGAATTGAGTTTTGAGTGGCTAAATGTCCATCATTACTCTTTAATCAACATGTGTACTAATTAGTATCACATTAGGAGGTCTAAATCAATGGGAAATCAAAAATTTCCGATATGTGCCTTTAGTGAATAGTGTAAATAGTGCTAGTTTGACTTAAGTCAACCTTAATTAGTTAAATGGCCAAACAAGGCCTTATTTATGTTAATAGTAGGGGGGACGGTTTTAAGGGATGAGTCACCATAGACTTCATCAAATAAGAATAAGAAGAGATAAAGTAAAGAAAGTTACTATTTGCTTTATAAAGCAAAATATCCTTTATTAGCCTACCTCTCTCCTCTCTTCTTCATTTCTCTTCTTCACCAACGGTTCTTCTTCTTCTCTGTTCTAAACCGTTCCCAACCAGCTCCATACTTGCTCCACCTTGCTTTGTCCATAACTTGCTCATTTTAGCTCCAAATCAAAAACTAAGCATAGATTTCTCTTAGTTAGACCAAGGCCTTGCTTCCTATCTTTTCAAATTTGAAAGCTCATTTTGGAGCCATGGGAAATCGCCATTGATGGAGGAAAATCAAGTTTGAAGAGCTCATTAGCTTCTCCATTCTCTTAAGGTAAAGAAAATGTAAGAAAAACCATGTTTCCATCATTTCTTGTACATGGCCGAAAATTCCTTCTCAAGGGGCTATGTTTTTATGCCTTGTTCTAGCTTGATTTATTCACCAAGGACTAGTGGAGGTCCTATTTCATTCAATGCCAAAGTCTACCTTGAGACTTCAAAGGTAATCATCCACTTTTATGCCTTAGAACACATTTCTAACCTAGGTTTTCATTCCTTGAGGTTTATTGTTTAGCTCATATGAGTCATTAAATATTGATTAGAACATTGGCAAAAGGAATTTAAGTGGTGGCCAAGATCTATGCAAGAAGAAGGTCTAAGGAGGAGATTAAGATAAGCTTGAGAAAACAAGGTAAAATGCTTACCTAATGGTGGTTTAAGATTAAGGAATGAGTTTTAGATAAATACCAATGTGGCTTAGAGCTTACATTGTGTATTGGGTTATATAACCTAAGAAAAAGAACTTAAACAAGCTTATGAACTTGTGATTAAGGAGCTAATGAGAATGAGTTAGTAATATAAGGTTAAGGTGGATTTTAAGAGCATTATAACTACTATGAGATTGATGGTGTATTTGCAGGTTGAAAGCTTTAAATGTGGGAAATTCAGTGTTTAAGTTTAAGTCATTTAAGGGCCTAAGAGCCATGTCATTTAAGAGCCTTAGTGCTATGCAATTTAAGATTATTGCAATATATTGAGTTTGTTGTGAATGAGTTGGTTTGGGTGATGAGATATGATGAGAAAGAACTTGAGGTGTGTGAGATGGTTAAATAAGGAAAAATAATGTGTTTGGGCATGCTATGAATGCTAGAGGTGCTATGACAAAATTTGAGTAGAAAATAAGTGTTTAGGCGATGGTGGTGAATTAATATGACCTAGGATTTACTAGGAGTCATTATGAGGAATTTGAGTGGAGATGAGTTAACAAAGTTGTTCTTGAAGTTTAGAATGGCCTAGAATTGTTTAGGAGGGATTAGAGGTTTGGAGGGTGTAATTTGTGTACCAAGAATGTGTACTAAGGGTTTGAGTGTTCATGATTTTATTAAGGGTGAGAAACTAAACGTTGGGTGTTGTAATATACTAAGGAGGCCATGTCAAAATTTGGAGAGGAAGCTAAGTGTTTAAGGTGTTCCAAGGAGATTTTATGACTAAGCATGTGCTAGATTATATATAGTTTTGAGAAGTTTGAGTAAAGCAAGTGAGTATGCAAAATGATGCTTGAGGAGTAGTTAAGATAGTTGTGAAGAAACACTTTGGATAGTTGAAGTTTTAGACAAAGTTTACATGTTGGAAATGTAAGGAATTAAGTTATAAGTGTTAAGAGTTTAGTAAGAACTTGAATAATGATCAAGGAATTTAGAGGTGAGTTAATCCATGAGTTAGGAGGATTTTAAGTGCTAAAATGGTGTTGGAACATGTGTTAATACATGGGAAAAGATTAGAAGAAGTTTGGACAAAAGAACGAGTGTGGAAAGAGGTTCAAAACTGTAAAATTTGACAGTTTAAGATGTGGCCCGGGACTTAGTCCTTGGATAAAGTCCCGGACCAGCACTAAAATCAGGCCGAGAATGTACCCAGGGGTTGGTCCGGGACCTTGGGTAAGTACCAAGTCCCGGACCATAGCTAAAATAAGGCCTAGACTAAGGACAGCCATTGGTCCGGGACCTTAGGTCCGGACCATGTCCCGGACCAGGCAAAAATACAAAGAAAGTGTGCTTTTCAAGAGGTAAATGAAGGGGGCTTGTTGGGGAATGTTATTATAAGGTTGTTAAGAGTTGTTTGGTGGAGTTTTAAGGATATTGGAGGTGTGAACAAGTGTGAGGTAAAATGAGAAATAAGTAACATAAGAGGTTAAGCTTAAACTACAATGACTTAGACGTACTTAGTTGGAAATCATTAGTGATTAAGTAAGCTAGGTTAATTAAAAGTAATTAACCACCCAATTTGGTGAATGTTTTAGGGTTTGAGAATTTGGACTCCGGAGGAGAGTAAGCGACCGAACGACCAACGGTGAACGGTACAGTTCTCTTGTGACCTGCTTGCTAACGAGGTGTCCCTCGGCTTGTGTGCTATTTGTTTTGTGTGCTCACTAAACAAGATAAAGCATGCAACCGGAACATATAATATATATTGTATTGTTGTGTGATGTTTGAAAACTAACACAACATACCGTGAGAACTTACTAACCAATGCTTAGTAAGGAATTGAGTGAGACTAAGGAACGCCCCCTAATGAGGGACGATATGAACCGAAAGAGGTTAACCAACAAACATGGTCTTGAGACTATTACTAACTGGAACTTGAGTGAGGAAACCCGGGACCGATCTCCGGTCATGCATGCTAAGGAAAAAGGGGGGGACGGTATCTGAATCAGATCCGCCCTTCGCTTAAGGACTTGTCTTCGGACTTGTAGCCTAGGGCCGGTTGCCGGCTCAGCTACGCTGGATTCCCGTCCAGGGTAGGTGGCATTAAGATGGTGCGGTGGGATCACCTAAATCCCAGGTTTGGACTTAGGCTACAACCATTCCCCTCCAGGAACGGTTTGTATTCTGAGAATAAGTTAAGATTAAGATAAGTTACAATCATTCCTTTTTAAAGGATGATTTGTATTGTTAAGATTAAGATTAAGTTAAGATTAAGATAAGTAACAATCATTCCTTTTTAAAGGATGATTTGTATTGTTAAGATTAAGATTAAGTTAAGATTAAGATAAGTTACAATCATTCCTTTTAAAAGGATGATTTGTATTGTTAAGATTAAGATTAAGTTAAGATTAAGATAAGTTACAATCATTCCTTTTTAAAAGGATGATTTGTATTGTTAAGATTAAGATTAAGTTAAGATTAAGATACGTTGCAACCATTCCTCTTTAGAGGATGGTTTGTATAATTAAGATTAAGATAAGCGACATCCACTCCTTATTAAAGGATGGTTGTTTCTAAGGTTAAGATAAGATTAAGATTAAGGTGAGATAAGGATGGACTAAGGTTAAGAGGGAACATTACTTAAGGAGTTAAATAACTAACTCTCCAATTAAGGGAACGCGTTTAAGTCGTTCATTTTGTGTGAACTTTGATTGTTCATATATGGATTGTTGTTTACAGCATTTACTATTATGTTGTGCATCTAATCAACCTCCATGCTATCGACAATTAGTCGTCGTAGCCACGTTAGCTTGGGGGCCATGAGGGAATCGTACCAGCATTCGTGCTGACCCCCTTTGGGGGCTGTTTTTACTACACAGGTACAACAGGAAGCGGCCGTCGCGAGAGTAAGAAGAGGATACAAGTGTTAAGGGTTAAGAGTGGCCTACGAGCTGTGCATGTACACTCGTATGGCAATTGAGTTAGTAAGATGTATAGGTTGTGAGAGGATTGTAAGAAGGTTATGTAAATGGTTAAGGTTGTTAGACTAATGTTTGGTATATTCTGTAGTCAGACCGTGGCAAGGTCCTGGATTGTAAAGAATTCCGCTGTGACATGTTTATATATGTACTGTTAAGTTGCGAGACCACATTTGGATTGAGTTGGGGTGTTACAATTTCTGTCTATCTTGGGCTGCCTTCATATTGGCTCGGATTTGTTGCACTTCCGCTTGGACTTGTTCTAAATACTCCGGTCCTATGATGACCGCTTCGCTTGACTCATCCCAACACAAGGGTGTACGGAAAGGTCTACCGTATAGGGCTTGGAAAGGCGACATCTTAATCGAAGCGTAATAGCTATAGTTGTATGAAAACTCGATAAGATGAAACTTATCTAACCAACTCCCCTGAAAGTCTAAAGCACATGCCATAAGCATGTCCTCTAGTGTCTAGATGGCCCTTTCTGTCTGACCGTTGGTCTGAGGATGGAAGGCGGTACTCAACTTCAATTCTGTACCCAGCGCTTCCCGTGTAGCTCTCCAGTATCTCGAAAGAAATCTGGTGTCGCGGTCAGATACTATGGTCTTCGGGACTTCGTGATGTCTGATAATCTCCTTGTCGAAAAGCTCTACGAGCTTCACTACCTTCCAGTTGTCCTTCATCGGTATGAATCTGGCAACCTTGGTCAGGCGAACTACTACAACCTAGATCATGTTGAGTCCTCCCCTAGCAGGTGGGAGTCCTACAACAAAATCCGTGGAGATATCATGAAATTTCCACTTCGGAACTGGCATTGATTGTACCATTCCGCCCGGTCTACGATGTTCAAATTTTACTTTTTGGCATGTTAAGCATCTCAATACAAATTTTGTCACATCCGATTTCATTCCAGACCACCAGAAGTACCTCTTCATGTCTTTGTACATCTTGGAGGCTCCTGGATGGACTGACAATATGGAACTGTGTGACTCCCGCAGGATGCGATCCCTTAGCTCAGCATTGCTTCGGGGGACGCATAGCCTGCCATTCAACCGAATCAAACCGTCTTCATGTAGCTTGAAGTCATACTTCTTCTTCTCAAATGTACCATTTTCGATCTTTTGTCTGATTTCGGTTAGGTAAGGGTCACTCAACTGAGCGTCTCGCACCTCATCAACCAAGCTAGAAGAAGCGAGTAGCGAATGGAGCGAGTGTGCTCGACGACTCAGGGCGTCAGCTACCACATTTGCCTTCCCTTCCTTATTCTGTAGGTCGATGTTGTAGTCTGAGAGAAACTCCATCCACCTTCTCTGTCTCAAATTCAGTTCCTTCTGTGTAAACACATACTGTAAGCTCTTGTGGTCGGAGTAGATGGTGATGCTTACCCCATAGAGATAGTGTCACCATATCTTCAAGGCGAAGACAATGGCTCCTAAATCTAAGTCGTGAGTCGGGTAATTCTCCTCATGCTTTTTCAGCTGGCGGGAGGCATAAGCTACAACCTTGCCATGCTGCATGAGCACGCATCCCATTCCCTTGCCTGATGCATCACAATACACCTCAAATCCCTCTGTGCCCTCTGGGAGAGTAAGGATGGGCGCTGAGGTCAATGAGTCCTTTAGGCTCTGAAATGATACTTCGCACTCGTCTGTCCATACAAACGGTGCATCTTTCTTCATCAGTGTAGTCATGGGCTTAGCGACTTTCGAGAAGTCCTTTACAATTCTCCGGTAGTAACCGGCTAGACCAAGAAAGCTCCTAATGTCGGTAACAGTCTTGGGTCTACGCCATGATCGTACAGCTTCAATCTTAGAAGGGTCGACTGAGATACCTGCGCTCGAGATGACATGACCAAGGAATGATACCTGATCTAGCCAGAACTCGCATTTGGAGAACTTCACATACAACTGGTTCTCGCGCAGTGTCTCAAGCAATTTCCTCAAATGAATTTCATGTTCCTCTGCTGATTTGGAGTATACAAGTATGTCATCGATAAATACCACAACTAAAGTGTCCAACTGCTCGCTGAAAAGTCGATTCATGAGGTCCATGAATTTTACTGGTGCATTTGACAAACCGAATGGCATGACGGTGAATTTGTAGTGGCCATATCTGGTACGGAATGCCGTTTTCTCGATGTCTTGCTCTTTGATAGCAATCTGATGATACCCAGAATGGAGGTCGATCTTGGAGAAGACTGAGGCTCCTTTCAGCTGGTCGAATAAGTTGTCGATGCGTGGCAATGGGTATTTATTTTTGACTGTGACCGCATTCAGCTCGCGGTAGTCAATACAAAGTCGGAGACTACCGTCCTTCTTCTTCACGAAGAGAACCGGTGCTCCCCAGGGTAATACGCTCGGGCGTATAAACCCTTTGTCAAGTAGGTCTCGTAACTGCTCTTTCAGTGCTGTCATTTCAGCAGGCGCCATGCGGTACGGTGCCCTAGCAATGGGACCGGTACCTGGCAAGAGGTCAATCTCAAACTCTACTACTCTCTGAGGTGGCATGCCGGGTAGCTCCTTAGGGAATACATCAGGGAATTCAGATACAATTGGTACATCATCACTGAACTCTGGATCTCTCTTCAGGTCTTGTACATAGCATAAATACACTTCATGGCCCTTTCTGAGCTCCCGGTACATGGCCATAGCGGAGATGACTGTGGTCGAAGGCTCTCTCGGTCTCTAGTGGTAAGATACGGTAACCCCAGAAGGACTCTTGAGCAGCAATCGATGCTCGGCGCAGAGGATTCTACCCTTGTGCCGCTCCAACCAATTCATTCCGATGATTAAGTCGAATCCCAATCCATTGAATTCGATGAAGGAAATGGGAAACGCTTCGTTTTTGATTTCGATGGTAGCTGATTGGTAGTATTGGGTACACTTTACTTGCTCCTTCGATGGGAGAGTAACAAGAAAATTCGGTAGCTCATCCGCATCTAGCTTCAACCTCTTCACAAAAGATGGTGATACGAAAGTGTGAGAGGCGCTGGAGTCGAATAACACATTGGCATCAATGCCGTTCACTGGGAAGGTTCCCGTTAAGATGGTGCCGCTTCTGCCGGCTTGTGGTTCGGTGAGGATACTCAAGTTACCTTCGGTACCGAGTCCACAACCTATTGAAGTCATAATTGGATAAGTATTGATGGTGGACACAAGTGGAATTAAATCAACACTGCTCTTTATTGATAAACCAACCATCATACATACCGTGTCTCTAATACACGTTACTAATACATTACATGATACTATGAGTTTAATACTTCCTAAAGGTAAGGTTCAGGCGTCCTGGTTTCATGTGTATGGCATTGATTATTGCCGGCGGTGCCGTATTCAACTTGATCTTGTTGATCCCTTGATACAGCATCCTAGAGTTTCCACCCATGATTAGGACATCTCCTGATCTCAATACCAGTTTCTGTGCGAGGTCCACACGCTTCTGCTCGCTATACATAAAGATGGCGTCATCACCAATGGACCAAGACACTACGGGCACTCCTTGTTCAAGAGATTCCGCTGTCTCGTCCTTGTCTTGGTGTAACCCAAGTCGTCCTTCTTTCTCATAGAAGTTGACGATACAAAGGTCCGCTTCAAGTGTGGGGATCGGATCATGTTCACATTGTTGTGCAAATTCTACTGCTTGTGTAACAAGTGTCTGAAATTCTAAAGGTATTGTCGGTGGCGTCGCTCCGTCTTGTGATCGTGTATCTTGGTATGTCTTGGTATAAGGATTCCAATCCTTTCCCAAGCACATCATCTTCAGCTTCATCTTCCCTCCACCGGGGAATTCGAGTGTATAAAATCCTCCTTGACCCGTTCCTAGTTCGTTGCATCGTCGAATGATTGAAATTTGTGCTTCGGGTGTCAGGTATCCCTTTAATAAAATCATACCTGGTCGGATGACCTGACACTGCTCGTTGGTGTAGTAGTGATTGGTGATGTCGATTTCCTCTTGATTCAGTTTCGAAGGTATCGGATAACAGATACTATAGCTTCCTATGGTTGTAAATTCCATCTAAGGTGAGTACTAGTTTCAACTACTTCATTTCGTGCTCAATACATACTTCAATTCATTTACTCATTCATTCACTCAAATAGTTACTCTAATACTTAGACATGCTTCTCAAGGATTCAGGGTTAAGATTATTACCTGGGCCGGACTTAGAACCGGACCCATCACGGTCAATCACATGCAAGACAGGCTGCCTCTGAGGTGCACCCCTCTGAGGTCCCCGGGATCCCTGTCCCTGTGGTGCCTGCTGGGCCGGTGCATCGCCAGATGCAACCTCCTTGCCTTCCCTTTGCTTGTAGCTTTGGAAGTTCCCTTTTGGCTTGGCATTCTCTGGGCATCTATTGGCTGTATGACCCGGTTTCTGGCAATTGTAGCACTTGATTTCTCTCCCATAGCAATCCTTGCCGGGATGGTCTTGGTTGCACTTCCTGCACATAAGTGCGGCCGTCAGAGAAGGTTTTGGTGAAACCGGAGCCAGAACCTAAGGTTTAGAGGGTTAGCACATGTGTGCGTGGATATACTAGATATGATACTTGTACGAATGCGAATTAGGATTAGAAGTTTACCCTTAGGTGGGTGTGATCTCAGTGGCTTCGCAGCCACCGGTGCAGATGACCCTAGCTGAAGAATCTCAACCGGGTTGCCCTTTTCAGTATGGGCACTGCTCTCACTTGGGAATTTCTTTTGGGATTGCTAAAAGAAATTTCCCTTCTTCTTTTTCCAACTTTTCCCTTGGTTCTGCTCCTCAGCACTTGTGTTTTTGTTGTTAGCTTTGCGCTTCAGCGCGGTTTCTTCATCCCGAAGTTGGCAAGTGATCTCAACGCGAGAAGCCGCGTGATAACACTCCTAAAGTTTCAGGTATTAGCCGGGATTCTTATTAAGAAAGATGATAAGGAAAAGATTTAAGTAATTACAATGGTACTAAGGGTCAAACCGATATTTACCTGAAGGGAGGTAAATCTGGTATAGCCCATACCGTACCAAAGGCGATGGCTCAGACTGCCATAGAAGCGATCGACCAACACCTGGCCGGTGTACCCTAGGTCAGGTAGAAGACGGAGGATGGAGGTGAAGGTACGGTAATACTCGTCGACAGACATCTTCTCTGTCATCTTCAAGGCATCCAGCTCTAGCCTTTTCTTAGTCTTTACGTGCTCGGATAGTACTTGGATCGGAGGATAGCGGAGAAGGACTCCCAATCGAAGGTGGGGTCATCGACGTACTCATGTTTGACAAGCTTCCACCAATCCATAGCAGCATCTTTGAGGTAGTAAGCGCTACTCTCACTCGAACTCCAGCAGGATCTTCGAGGGTTTCAAACGCCGTCTCCATCTCGGAGATGTAGGCTTCTAGTTTTGCAGGATCGCTCTCGCCTCTAAAGCATGGAGGACGGAGATCTGCGATAGCTTTTACCCAGTTTACTTCTCTGGGTGGAGGGGGAGGGATTGGTCCCGTTTGAGTCTGCTGATTTTGTTGGTTTTGCTGCATAGCGTTGATCACTTGGGGTAGCATCTGCGCTACCGTGGCGGCGACGATCTCAGCTATCGTCTGCGCGCTAGGTCCTTCAGAGGCTTCGCCTCTAGTTCGGCCTCGGCCTCGTCTTGACATCTGAACATTTAGCATTTACATTAGGCTCCGCAAGATATGACTCAAGGGTCTTGGAATTTAAACAAGGTATCGTTCCTAAGAACGTTAAGGGTATCCGTTGTTAACAACGGTAGTTCCTAGTTAGGTTTCTAAGTATCCGTCTTAAGACGGTTGAAATCCTAACTCGGTAATCCCTATGCTCAGTAACTATGGACATCAGAGCGTAACTACGCTCTGATACCAATTTTTGTAACACCCCTACCGCTAATCCCGTACTTACCATCTAATCATTCAATAGTCAGAGTTACTCGCAGCGGAAATACTACTTACTACGGCGGGTGATAGAACGCCGCTAACCGCCCATACGGCTAGCAAGGCTATTACTACTTACTGTGACGGTCTGATGTCTAAGTATACCGAGCTACTACAATTCATATCGATTACAAAAGATAACATACTTGCATTACTGGATCACCGAGTATTTAAAGTATTTAATTACATCCCATTTCCAGCTCCCCAAAAGAATGAGTTTCTACAAGCTACTCATCTATACCCAAATCCAATACTTCCACTATCCAAAAGGGTGTACCCCATGGTACACCGGCTAACAAAAACTTACAGCCGTGTACTACTTAGTACACCATTCAAAATTCATTGTTTACAGACAAAAAGAAATCAACTAAGTCTTCATCATCTTCATCCCTCTCTTGCACCTGCATTCATATTAAAAACGGTGCCCCAAGGGGCTCAGCAAACGCTGCGCATAAACTCCGCATATACCGCGTGCTAACAAGGGCACGCCGACTATTTGACGTCCACTAAGCATGCGGTTCATTAATTTCATACATACATGCTTTGCATACAACATACATACATATACAATACATTATACAATCCAAGAAACATTACAATGACATACACATTACTTACCTTCACAAAGTTAGCCAAATTACGCATCCGGGTTAATCGGAATGCTTATTGCTCTTTTACTCATTACCCATCACTTGTTCTTACTTTACTTACTTACTTTCATTTACTTACTTACTCATTCTTACTTACTTACTCTTACTCATGTTAAGTCGGTATGACCTCCGGCCCGGGGACTACACCGTCCCACCACCGGGATTTACTTGACTCACCAATCCGGGATGCTACCCATTTAAGGGGTTTGGGCCGCGGACCAGTTTAAGAGTCAGGAATCGGATCCAACCTCTTGTGTCTCCTCATCCTCACGCGTGGCCGAAACTATATCGAACTTCTACTCATTCCAATTTAATTACCAATTTAAGTTAGATTGGTTAGCTTGTTAGGAATCAGTTAGAAGTCCAGTCACAAACATATTCGGTCACAATACAATACATCATACATACACACACTCATATGCATCCATACATTTCATGAATTATACAAACTATGATTTAAAGAGAATATTCACAACATACACACTACATATCCACAAGTAAGCATACTAACTCCGATTCGTGCATTAATCTTGTATGGTGATCAATTAGCACACAACACACAAATCAGAGTAACCAAGGTAGCATACGGGGCATGAGGAATTCATACCGTTCACCGTTGTACTTGTATCCCAACGTTCCTCCGGTGTTCACAAATCAAATCCTATGATATACATACAATTGAATGATTAATCTAACTATTGTTAACTCAACTCGATTACTCATACGTTTTCTAATTCATACTTACTAAGTCCTTACACTTCTTATACTTACACATTATTTACTTACTCTTCATTACTTTAAGTTTCTTTCCTTACTTAACAATGGTATACTTACATATATGTACATATGTATATGTGGGTATACATATATATATATATATTATTGAATTTAATTTACATTTTTTTTGTATGACTCGACCGACCTTACAAGTCCGGTCCCAAGGTCGGTCGAAGTCAGTGGGACAATACGCTGGAAAATTTCAGGGCCGACCGACCTTGCAAGTCCGGTCCCAAGGTCGGTCCATTCCAGTGAGTTACTTGACGAAAAAATTTTGAGTCGACCGACCTTGCAAGTCCGGTCGCAAGGTCGGTCCATTCTAGTAGGTCACATTACGGAAATCCTTCTGGCCGACCGACCTTGCATGTCCGGTCCCAAGGTCGGTCCATTCCAGAAGGTTTCCGCCCTTTGTAAATCTGGGCTCGATCAACCTTGCAAGTCCGGTCCCAAGGTCGGTCCGCCCAGTATTTGCATTTTTATTTCTGTTTTCAGTCCCTCTTCTTACCCATTACTTCCCCATTGTTCCTACACTTAACCCCACATGTTTTACCACTAAATAAACACTCCAAATCATGTGGATACATCCATTAACTCATTACACAATTCTATACCAAGTTATACACATAATTTTCCTAGTTTCAATTCAACACTTACATGGTTCCTTCCCTTGATGCATTTTGCTACAGATTTCTACTGTAACACTCCCCATCTATAGCCCCCTCTTCTATTGTCATTTCTAACACTCCTAATGCATTACAATACATGAACTATCTCTCCTAATCTACCCTCTAACTATCTCCCTCAAAATCTGCTACAACATTCATCATTCAACTAGTTCTAGTTCACTAAGTGTTCTAATCCTATGTAAATTTTGCCATAGCCTCCCCTATATTATTATACTCTCACCACATCATTTATTCACATATATGATCCATACCACCTGTTTATAACCAATATCAATATACCCAACTCTCATACCCAAATACCACACTAAACAACATTAAATTCCTGCACTCAAACATTGACTCCCATCTATGTTTTAACAAGTTTTAAAATGTCTTTTACGGGTTTAAAACATTTGTTTCCTCCCACACATTACACTATTAATACACTACCATTTTACCATCCATATTTTCACTACTAAAATCTGTTACATTTTACATTACTAACTACACAAAAGAATGTGATTTACCTTGTTTCTTTACTAGCTTCTCCTTCCTTCTTCCTTCTTCTTTCTTCTTCTTTCTTTTTCTCCTCCCACCGGTTTTGGTAATTCAATTCTCTAACACTACAACCCATTCATATACACATTTCAATACACCAAAAACTAACCCTAACCATCTCTAAGTCTTAATACACGTTTTAGGGTTTAGAAGTTCCATTACCTTGCAAAGGTGTAAGTGAAGCTTGGAATGGCTCAAGAACAATATTTCCACCCCTTCCAAGAGGCCAAAATCGGCTGAGTACAAAAGGAGTAAGCAAGAGTTTTAGCTACATTTTCGTTTTGCCCACAAGGCTAGAAAAAGATGGAGTTTTGAGAATATTTTTACCTCAAAGTAACAAGGAGAAGGAGGTGGTTCTAGTGGTAGTCTTGAAGCTCCAAATGGGGCATACCCATGAAAACGAAAATGCTCCTTTCCGGATTTTGAAAAGAGGGAAGTGTTCCCCTTGATGAGAGGAAGACAATGGTGTAGTTTTAATAATTTTTGGAAGAGATTCAAGGGAGTAACAAGAGGAGAGAAGTAGTGTTTTGTGTGGGTTTGTTCAAAACACCATGGATGTCGCATGGGGGAGAAGAAGAAAGAAAAGAGAGTGAGGGAGGAGGTGAGTACGTGAGTGAGGGAGTTGTGGGGGTAGGAGAGAGAGTAAAGTGAGAGTGGGGGTTTACCTTATTGCCTTTTTAATTTATTTGTCTTTTACATATAAGGGGCAATTAAGATAAGAGAGTGTGAGAGGGGGTGGAGTTGGTCGGCTCACACACAGCCCCATGGGGGTTTGTAAAATTTTATTTACAATATTGGACACACTAGTTTCTTCTATTTATGTTTCTACCCCACAACTTCCCGTTTTTGACCGTTTTTACTGTTTTCTCGTTTTATTGATTTTATTGGTTCTAAAGCTTCACTAATATTTATTAATGATTATTTAGTTGACCAAAATTGTTACGAGTCTATTTGACCCGCTTAAAGTTACGTTTTCCCGGTCTCCTCGAAAAACGCGCTTTAAGGTTCATTAGTGTTTTTAATCCATTTTAAGGATCCATTTTCTTCGGATTTGTTCCCTCATGATTATTTACACTTAATTAAGCTTCTAAAATATTTATTAGCCTAATTAATCACTGTTTCTAATTACGGGGTATTTCATGTTATTTCCATTATACTTATAAAGTTTATGAAATAAACTAAGCTGTGCACTAGGAATGGAAGGTACACTGAGTGTGTGTACAGAGGCAGAGGCCGACAAAAGTGGCACTATCCTCACCGGTACCTTCCTTGTAAATGGCGTGGATGCATCGATTCTGTTCGACTCTGGAGCCTCTCATACATTTGTCACACTCTCATTTGCGAGGAGACTAGGGTTAGACGCGGAGGAGATGCCTGACTTTCTAGTCACTCTCCCGTCTAAGGAGCGGATCAGATGTACCCGTTATTACCGAGATGCCACTTTTTGAATTAAGAATGAAGAATTCTCGATCCACATGATAGTGTTCGAGGGCTTGGATTTGATGTGATTGTGGGGATGAATTGGTTGGAGCGGTACAAGGGTCGAATCATATGTGTCGAGCACCGTCTGCTTCTTCGGAGTCCGATTGGGGTTACCATTTCATACCGCTAGAGGCCCAGGGAGCCTTCGACACAGATCATCTCTGCCATGGCCATGTATCGTGAAATCAGAAGAAAGAATGATGTATACCTCTACTATGTTCAGGACATAGAGAGAGATCCCGAGTTTAGCCCAGATGTGCTGGTTGTGTTGGAGTTTCCTGATGTCTTTTCTAAGTAGCTCCCAGGCATTCCGCCAACACGGGAAGTTGAGTTTGAGATTGATTTGGTGCCGGGCACCGGACCGATAGCGAAGGCGCCCTACCGTATGGCTCCAGCTGAGATGACAGAGCTCAAAGAACAGCTACAAGACCTACTCGACAAGGGATTCATACGCCTGAGTGTATCTCCACGGGGAGCACCAGTCCTCTTTGTGAAGAAGAAGGAAGGTAGTCTCCGCCTCTGCATCGATTACAGAGAGCTGAATGCGGTTACGGTGAAGAACCGTTACCCATTGTGGCGTATCGATGATTTGTTTGATCAGCTGAAGGGAGCATTGTGTTCTCTAAGATCGACCTGTGATCGGGTTACCATCAGATTGCTATCAGAGACAGTGACATTGAGAAGACCGCATTCCAAACCAGATATGGTCACTATGAGTTTACGGTCATGTCGTTTGGTCTATCTAATGCACCGGCAAAATTCATGGACTTAATGAATCGCTTATTGAGACGGACAAGTCAGTGGTAGTCCTCATCAACGACATTCTTGTTTACTCTAAGTCGAAGGTTGACCCTGAGAATCACTTAAGAAGTGTACTGCAAACTTTGAGAGAGAACCAGCTATATGCGAAGTTCTCTAAGTGTGAATTTTGGCTTGACCAAGTCTCTTTTCTTGGTCATGTTATTTCTGAGGCCTGGATCGCTGTGGATCCGGCCAAGATTGATGTTGTGCGCACCTGGCCTAGGCCAAAGATGGTTACCAACATCCGAAGCTTCCTCGGTCTGGCAGGGTATTATCGGAGGTTTGTGAAGAACTTCTCCAGTGTCTCGAAGCCGATGACGTCCTTGATGAAGAAGGATGCACCATTCGAGTGGACAGACGACTGTGAGCGTTCCTTTTAGAACCTCAAGGACGCTCTAACTTCTGCACCAGTGTTGACTATACCAGATGGTACAGCCGGTTTTGAGGTATATTGTGACGCATCAGGTAAACGTATGGGCTGTGTGTTATGCAACACGGGAAGGTCGTGGCTTACGCCTCCCGGCAGTTGAAAAGGCATGAAGAAAGCTACCCTACACACCATTTAGAATTGGGTGCCATCGTCTTCGCTTTAAAGATATGGCGACATCATTTGTACGGGGTAAGTGTGACCATTAATTCGGATCACAAGAGTTTGAAATATTTGTTCACTTAGAAAGAGTTGAACATGCGACAAAGGAGGTGGGTTGAATTCCTTAATGACTCCGACATCAACCTCAAATACAAGGAAGGTAAAGCGAACGCTTTAGCTGATGCATTGAATCACCAAGCACACTCTCTCCATTCGCTAATCTCTCACTCTAGCTTGGTTGATGAGGTGTGGAGTGCTCAAATGTCCGATCAGTACATGCTAGAGATCAGACGGAAGCTTATCGACGGTACATCCGAGAATCAGAAATATGATTTCCGTCTTCACGATGATGACTTGATTAGGCTGAATGGCCGACTCTATATTCCACGAAGTAGTGCTGAACTGAAGGAGCGCATACTGAGTGAATCACACTGTTCTTCTACTTCTATTCACCTTGGAGCTTCAAAGATGTATAAGAGTACGAAGAGATATTTCTGGTGGACCGGTATGAAGAAGGATGTGACTGATTATGTTGTGAGGTGTCTTACTTGTCAGAAGGTCAAGTTTGAGCACCGACGTCCTGAAGGTATGGTACAACATATGCCAGTGCCAGAGTGAAAATTCCATGACATTTCCATGGATTTTGTTGTCGGGCTTCCGCCTGCATGGGGAGGTCTGAATATGATATGGGTCGTTGTTGTCCGATTGACCAAAGTGGCCCAATTCATTCCAATGAAGGACGCTTGGAAAGTGGCAAAGCTAGCAGAGCTCTTCGACCGTGAGATTATACGGCATCATGGGGTACCGAAGACTATCGTGTCTGATAGGGATACCAGATTCCTCTCGAGGTACTGGAGATCTACACAGGAAGCGCTTGGTACCGAGCTAAAGCTGAGTATAGTGTTCCACCCTCAAACAGATGGTCAGAGTGAGTGCACTATCCAGATGCTTGAGGATAAGTTACCCGCATGTGCACTTGACTTTCAGACCAGCTGGATTAATAAGTTACACTTGATCGAGTTTAGCTACAACAACAGTTACCACCTGTCATCAAGATGTCTCCTTTCCAGGCATTGTACAGTAGACCATGCCGCATACCTTTATGCTGGGATGAGTCGAGTGAGGTGCTCATCTTAATCTAGAGCAAGTACAAGAGGAAGTACGCCAGATTCAAGCAAACCTGAAGGCAGCTCAAGATAGGTAGAAATTGTATGCCGATGTGCGCCAACGTGGTCTGGAGTTCGCTGTGGGCGACTAGGTATTCCTTCGAGTCTCGCCTATGAAAGGCGTATTTCATTTTGGCCAGAAGGGCAAGTTGATCCCGAAATACGTGGGGCCTTATGTTGTGATGGGGAAACAATGGATGAAGAGAGCAAGTGAAACAAGGCTTGAAAATGTCAAATTTGAGGTTCTGTAGCATTGGTTTGGGACTTAAGTCCCATGTCAAGTCCCGGACCGTACCATGAAAAATAGTCGAGAGTGCCCAGTCACATTGGTCCGGGACTTAGGTCAAGTGTAAAGTCCCGGACCACCCCTATTTTTAGTGCCGAGAGTTTCCCTTTGTGCTGGTCCGAGAGTTAGGACCCGGACAAGGTCCCGGACCAGCACCAGAATTGAAAGTTGTGTATGTTTTTGAATCTAAACAAGGGGAAATGAATGGGGATGATGTTATATGATTAGTTAGGACTTGTTTAAGGCCATATAATGACTATTATGGGGACAATTAATTGTAAGTTTAAGGATGGAAGTATACCACATAATTATGTAAAGTAATTAGCTAATTGGAAGTTAAATACGGTAATTAACCGACATGATTAATTATGTATAGGAGCTGAATTCGGTGGTCAACTAACACAGCAAGGACCAAGGTATGGTTTTCTTGCAGTCTGTTTGCTACCGGTTTACACCGGCTTGTATGTTTGTTTTTTTTTTCTGGATGTTTATGACCTTATAAGATTAAAGCATGAAATGAGTTTACAGTTTTAAATTTTGTGGCGCGTTGTTTCCCAATACCGTCTAACCTCGAGTCCGTGCTAACCCCGTTAGTTAACAAACATTAGGAATACGGAAGAGAACGGTATTTGGTTTAACGTCCCAACTTATGGGATGATTCTAACTACGGCTATCCATGTAATATATGTTGTGGTTGTGTAATGACAGTTGTTAAGTTCATGTATGATGAAGTGTATTCCAACTCTCCGGTGTGTTTAACTGAAGTTGATTTAGTTATAACTTCACATGATGTGATAAGTTCCGAAAATGGATCTTCTAACCTAAGTATAATGGGGGGCAGGAATCCAGGAGTCCCGGTCGCGCGTGTGTGTTTGGGGGTTGATATCTGAATCAGATTCTTCCCTCTCCTTGTTCGGTTGTTTTTCCTCTATGGAATTCAATCTCCCACGAGCCATATAATCGGCTCTCCTGCCTTGACTTAAGATCGGGGTTAGGGGGATTTGTGTATGGTGTGTTGGATTACCATATCCAGCTCACCTTGGGATATTTAAATGTTCGATAAATAGGGCGTAATTATGTTGTGTAACGAGCTGAGCATGAGAATGAAATCATTCTCTATGCTCACTAATGTTGACTAACTCTGGTGCCGGTTCATTTCCTCAAGCGGTTCGTTGCTGTTTATGTTGTATGTACGTTGTGTTATGCAATGAATTTTGCTATATTTATGTATGTTGTTTGTTAAAATGAACCCATGTTTATTATGAGAAATAGTTGCGTGTATTCTGGTAGTCGACGGGCTGCACGTTAATCATACCAGCCAAGGGTTGCTGAGCCCCTTTGGGGGACCATATTTTATTTCAGGAGAATGATCGAGGAAGCAGACTCACTCTAGCATGGAGTATAAAGAAATACTTTGTTTATTTTTGGATATCGAACCCGAGTTGTATTTGTATGCTCGAGGTTGTTTATTTTGGTGGAGTTCGAATTAAAATGGTGACTTTTGTACTTAAACATTCGGTATAGTTTGATTTTTGGATATAAGTTCAGAATGTTGTAATTATGCTCGGAATTCTTGTAATCAGACCGGTACACTTGTACGTAAAAGCCTTGTTAGCCACATGGGTGGCTAACGGCGTGTAACACCGCCCCTTTTGTTAGTGTTAATTATTGTGTTTCCGCTACTAATTAATCGTTAAGTATGAGATTTACGGTTGGAGTGTTACATTAATATTTCATATTCTCCTTCTTATAAATAGTGTCTTCAAATATTCTATATCTTATAGCTTATTTAATCGTATTTTAGATAGGTTTAGAGTTTAATAAACCCATCATAAATCTTATAGGTATTTATATAAATATGATTAAGGCATAACAAGCCTATTAAAATCATATACTTACTACATAATCCTTAACAAGACTCAAATAATAAGTCTTCTTAAATTAATGATTAATATTTACATACCATTTAATAATGTTCTTGTTATTACTTTATGCACCTCTTTGTAATTATACATAATGAGCACTATATAATATCATGGTTGCTATTTAATTTATCTCTCTAAGGTGTTTAACAATTCCCTTTTTTACCTGTACATACGAGTACACAAATGTACAATTATAGTTAAATAAACTCTTTTTAACCTCCTTAAGATCTTTTAAATTCTATTGTTTCTTTTTACATATTTAAGGGTATTTAACCTTTCATTAATTGTAACACCCCAACCGTAAACTTAATAATTAACAGTAATCGCAGCGGAAAACCATAACATAAACACTAACTAAAAAGGACGGTGTTACACGCCGTTAGCCACCCACATGGCTAACAAGGCTAATTAGTACAAGTTGTATCGGTCTAATGGACACAGATTCCCGAGCATTAGTTACAAACATTTCACATACTTCCAAACTACACTATACTGAGTGAACTGTACAAAATCACCATTCTATTCTGATTTCATCAAAATATATAGCCACGAGTGCACAGACGCAACTCGGGTTCACTATCCAAAATTAACAAAAGTATTTCTTTACTTTTAGAAGCTAAAGCGACTCCGCTTCTTCGATCCGCATCCTGTAAATAAAATATGGTGCCCCGAAGGGCTCAGTAACCCTTGGCTGGTATGATTAACGTGCAGCCCGTCGGCTATCTGGATGCGCGCAACTAATTCTTATAATAACATGGGGTTCATTTTAACAAACAACATACATTAATATAACAACATTCATTGCATAACAATAACATACACACAACATAATTAGGAATGAATCGCTTGAGGAAATGAACCAAATAAAAGTTAACCAAATTGAGTGAGCCTAGAGAATGATTTCATTCTCATGTTAAGCCCGTTACATAAATTGTTACCATTTGGTTTGTCGAACGTTTAACTTACCCCAAGATGTGTTGGATATCATGATCCAAACACACCGTACACAAATTTCCCCTATCCCCGAACTTAAGTCAAGGAAGGAAAGCCATACTTTCGACTCGTGGGAGATTGTATTCCAAGATGGAAAAACAACCAAAACATGGAGAGAGTCGAATCTGATCCAGATATCGACACCCGAACATACACGCGTGACCAGACACCCGGATTCCTCACCCCCCGGTTATACACTTGTTAAAAGTTTCATGTATGGAATTTAATACATCGTTTCAAACGGTAAGTATTCAAGCCCAGTTAGGCAACAAGGAGATAAGGCACATTAGAACAATACAACTCACAATTAACACACGGATAGCCGTAGTTAGAACATTCCGTAAGTTGGGACATTGAAAACCGTATACCGTTCTCTTACGTGATCCTAACGTTGGTTAGCTAACGGGTTAGCACGTATTCGAGTTTTAACGGTAACGAGACATACACGCCACAATAAAATAATAACTGCAAACTCATTTCATGCATTTAATCTTACAAGGTCGTATCACCCAGAAAACAAACAAACACACAAGCCGGTGTAAACCGGTAGCAAACAGATTGCAAGAAAACCATACCTTGGTCCCTGCTGCGTTCGTTGACCACCGAATGCAGCTCCTATACATAATTAGTCATGTCTGTGAATTATCATATTTGACTTCCGATTAACTAATTACTTTACATAATTTTATTATATACTTTCGCATTTAAACTTACACTTGATCACCCTCATTACTCTCACTAGGGTTTACTACTAATGCCACATTTTCTTTTCTTTTTTATAAGGCCCGACCGACCCAACAGTTCGACCCGACCGACCCAACACCCCTGGGTCGGTCGAAGTCAGAGACTTCGATCTTCGATAATTCCAACTCGACCGATGCAAGCTCGCCCCGACCGACCCAACACCCCTTGTAACACCCCTACCACTAATCCTCTAATTATCGTCTAATCGTCACAGTCTCTGATCTAATCACAGCGGAACAACTAAACCAAACGGTGGGTGATACAGCGCCGTTAGCTGCCCATATGACTAACAAGGCTTCAATTACAAATAATGACCGTCTGATAGTAAAGAAATACCGAGTTACCAATACTCAAACTATAACAAACTCCAACAATACTTACATCATGTTCGCCACAACAATATCCAAAAGTGATTACCGTGCTAAGAGTTAATCCAAATTACAACCATTCTCAATGTCTACAAAAGTGCTAAGTGTTCAACAACTATCCATGTCTCACAATGTTTACAAATCTCAAAATCCAAAAGGGTGTACCACATGGTACACCGGCTAAACAAAAAAAAGCTCTAAGCCGTGTACAATTCGGTACACCAATCAAAAAGCTAATCTAGCAAGTGTGCATTCTGGTCATTCTCCAACCATCAACCATTTCTAGTACCTGCAATAAAAATAGCGCCCCAAGGGGCTCAACAAAAGCTGTATATGAAATTCGTATACCCCGCGTGCTAACGGGGGTACGCCAACTAATTGGTCGCCAACATGGAGTTCATTTTATATAAAACAACATGCTAAGATAAATAAATTCATAAGCATGCATGCGACAATCATATAGGCATACCGTTCAAGCAAGGCATATGTTTCACAATACATCAATCAATATTTACATCTCAATCAAACACCACAATTGTTAGCCCAATTTTCCATCCGGGTTAATCAGATGTTATTTTCTCTTTACTCAAGATCATCAACTCACACAAGCCAAGATCTTTTATCAATCAATTATCCTTATCTGAATAATTTTCAAGTCGAGTCGGTATAACCTCCGGGTAGGGACAAGACTATCCCATCACCGGGCTTAAAGTTGGCTTACCTCCCCGGGTTGCTACCCATTTAAGAGGTTTGGACCATGGTGGGAGGTTTAGGCCAGGATTTGATTAACAATCTCTCTTGTTACCTCATCCTCATGCGTGGCCGAAACTATATCGAGCTTCTCACAAACTTCAATTTCTCAAATTCTCAAGGTTAGCAAGTCACCAAGTCAGGGAGTTAGCTAGAGGACCACAATCCATCAATCAAGGGTTCACAACCAATCAACCAACCAAACAAACACTCCATGTTTCAATCACAATTCAAGCAAGGCATGATCATTACAAGATATTGGGAAGTGCAATAAACCGATTACATGCATTTATCTTGTTTTAGGTGATTGCACATAAACACACAAACAAACAAGCCGAGGTAGCCTAGTTAGCATACAGGGCATGAGAAAATCATACCGTTCACCATCGGTCTAGAACTTTCGATTCCCTTCAAGGTTCGACTATTCGGGTCCTATAATATATCACAGAATCGTATGGTTAATTATCTATAATTAACCTAGCTCGTCTCATCTTTAACGCTTCCCGACTTATAATACCTAACTCTAGTGGCGGACCCAGAACTTTAAATTAGGTGTGTCAAACTTATAAATTCAGATTTTTAAAGTTAACAATAAGCTTTTATATAATGTTATACTAAAGTTGTGATCATATTGACAATAGATACTAGTAAGTATAAGGCCTACAGTAAATTAAATTTTAATTATATTCTTAAAAATAGTAAAAAAACATATTATTCCTTATCAAAATTAGTAAAGCATCATTCATGAACAAACTAGAAGAATAAATTTAGGTCGAAAAGTAGCAAATGTTAACCAACAAATTAAGTAATTTACTTTTAGGCCTTTGTTGTTTTTAGAGATAAAAAAGTGGAAAGATGGGGGTGCATAATAAATCAAGATTAGAGAAAATAAATAATATTAGGTGAGGAAAGAAAGATACAATTAAAATATATAAGGACTAAAACAAAACTAAAAAAAATTAAAATCAAATTTAAAGTACACTAAAGAGTGATTTTCAAACTGAAATACAACTATTATTAAGGTCATTCTTTAGCCTTGAACTCAATTTATTTTACATATATTAGATGATATTTTGTAATGAAACAAACAAAATGCATTAACCATAGTTGAACTCAAGTCATATTTATCAACATTAGTGTCAAACCACCTAACTAAACATGATTAATTATAGCATATAAATAAATTTTAGTTTTATTATGGATTGCATGTGTGTCAGTTGACACACTACGCTCTACACTGGGTCCACCCCTGCCTAACTCTTGGTATTTCAACTTACACACTTAAGTTATTTACCTCACATCATTTCTTAAGCTTGTTGAAGCCCTTAATAACCATTTAACATCATTAATCAAGTCTTAATTAACTCATAATATCATTACCAAACAAATCCCCATCTTAAAATACAAATTATACAACTTTTAAAGCATTTTTGGGTTGGTCCGGGACTTTGTCCGGGTCCTAAGTCCCGGACCCAACCATAACTCAACTCTCGGCTAAAATCTGTAAGTGGTCCGGGACCTTAGTAGGGACCTAAGTCTCGAACCAATTCATGGTTGAACTTTCGGTGTGTTTTAATAGGGTGGTCCAAGTCTTTAGCCATAAGCTAAGTCCCGGACCTATATGTTAGTAAACTTTCAGACAGGTTTTAAGGGGTGGTCCGGGTCCTTGTATAGGGCTTAAGTCCCGGACCACTCCAAACTTCAACTCTCGGCCGTTTTTTCCTATTGGTCCAGGACTTGGTCCTGGACCTAAGTCCCGGACCCTACTACATTTTGACAGATTTTTACATTTTAAAATTTGTTTTAACTTCATTCTTTCACCCATTTCTTTCCTAATGTTTTCCTAAGCATCTAAACATGTTTTAACCTCATTTTGACACTCTAAACCCTCATGAATCATTTACTAAGTCACCTAATCAAATCTTGGTTAATTAAACAATTTGTTCCTAGTTTTTCCTAGAAGTTGTTTGCAGTTTTTGTTTCTTTCTTGCTTCCTATCTCAATGGTTCACCTCTAATGTCATTCTAGCTTTACAACTTGCGTCATTTTCATTCCACATTCTACCCATCTATATCCTCCTCTTTAACTCAGTTACTTAAGTGATTAAGTACTCAAGTTTAACACTAACCACAACTAATCAACCTAGGTTGTTTCTACCCATTTAAGCATCTAAGTCTTTTAGTTTTGCAACAGAAAATTGGCCATAGTTCCCCTACATTTTTAGACATTCCCAAGCATTATTTTTCAGTTCTTAACATCACCAACTAACCATATCCTCAAGGGACAGTAGCAACACACAATTTTATTCAATATATCACAAAATTTTCCTGCACAAACATCATCTACTTCCCACGTTTTCCCAAGCTCTTAATCATCATTCAAATAGCTCTAAAACAACTTAATTCTCTTCCTCATTATCTAGTAACATAACTCATACTTAAATCGATATAAATTTCTCATATGCAAGCAAAATCTGTTTCAAAGGTTACACAAAACTAGCTCAAAAGTAAGTGCATTTACCTTGGATTTCTAGTTTCCTTTTCTCTCTTCCTTTCTCCTTTCTTTTCTTCTTCTTCTTTTCCTTGTTCTTTTTCTTGGCTCACAAATTCGGCAATGCTACAGCCACCCATACCTCAATACCAACTTAGAAAACTACTTCTCTTTTAACCTAGAATCTAATACATGTTAAAGGCTTATAAGGAGTTATTACCTTGTGCTTCTTGGTGGGATTTTTGGACAGCAAAAACAACAATTTTCTAGCTCCAATAATGAAGATAAAATCGGCTGGAGTGGAGGGAAAACAAGAGCTCACGTTGGATTTTTATTTTGCAAGAAAGAGTTAGAAAAAGAGGGCCTTTAAGGCTCTTTCTTACCTTAAAACAACGAGAAGTTGGAGGAGACCAAAGTGCTCTTCTTCAAGCTCCAAATGGGATAACAGTCGTGGCGAAGAAGTTGGAGCTTTTGGGTTTTTAAGGGGTGGAAAATGAAGCCCATGAGAAGAGGAGTTCGATGGTACAATTTTTGTAGAATTTGGAGGTGATTTGAGCCTTCAAAGTGAGAGAGAAATGTTGAGCTGGTAGAGGAGATGAAAATCGCCATGGGTGAGATTGAGGAGGAAGGAAAAGTCTGAATGGGGGGGGGGGGAATCGTAAGAGAGAATGAGGGTAGGAGAGAGACTCCAAAAGTGAGGTTACTTTTCCCCTTTATTTTTTTTGTCTTTTAGTGTATGAGAGGAAGTAAATAAGGAGGGGAGTGCGGGGCTGACTAAAAACGTGCCCAATATGCACAATAAGGGCCGGTTCTTATTTTACAAGGGGGAAGAGTTATTTTTGCTTTATTACACCTAACACCCCACAACTTCTCGTTTTTACACTATTCAATAACCGGAACCCGTTTTCTGGAATTTTCTCGTTTAATTAATTTTAATGGTTCTAGACTTTCACTAATGTCTAATTATTGATATTTGATTGACTAAAATTATTACGGGTCTATTTAACCCGCTTAAAGTCACGTTTTCCAGGTTTCCTCAAAAAACACGCTTTAAGGTTCGTTTGTGTTTTTAAGCTGTTTTAAGGATCCGTTTTCTTCAGGAATTGTTCCCTCATGTTTAGTTAGGTGTAATTAAGCTTCTAAAATCTTCATTAGCCTAATTAATCACTGTTTTAAAATTCAGGGTATTTCAATCTACCCCCCTGAAGGAACTTTGCCCTCAAAGTTGTTCAAAGTTAGTGAATTATTATCTTTGTTCAATTGACACTCAATTGTCAAAGTTCACACAACACTATATCTCACAGAATCAAAATTATATCAAACAAATGTATTCACATACCATACAACGCAAGCACATCACAATGCAAGCACAATTCTCCATACAATTCAAGTTTCTCAACACCTTGCAAGTAATGCCATTCAACTTCAAGCACAAACCAATTCAACGATTACAATCAATACTCTACAACCAACACTCTGGTTGTTAATTAAGTCAAATAAAATGTAATAAAACTTACATACAATGCAATGCTTAACCCGAAGCAATGCCCAAAAACAAAATGGCTCTACCCCCCTTAAAAAGGGGTACGCCCTGTACCCTCTAAGCACTAGACAATCTAGTCTACAAATAACTGCGGGTACTTCGCCTTCATGGCGTCCTCTAGTTCCCAAGTCTCTTCCTCGATGTCGTGGTTTGACCACAAGACTTTGACCATTGGCACTGACTTATGGCAAGTGTCTCTAGTCTTAGTATCAAGGATTCACAGTGGAGTCTCAACATATCTCATCATCGGCTCTAGGGATAAGTGTTCGGGCTCTAGAATATGAGAAGGATCGGCTATGTATTTCTTGAGTTGTGAAACGTGGAACACATCGTGTACACGTCCCAAATCCTCAGGTAAAGCTAACCTGTAGGCTACGGATCCAACTCTCTCAGTAATCTTATAAGGCCCTACAAATTTTGGGCTCAGCTTGCCCTTCTGGCCAAATCAAAACACGCCCTTCATAGGCGAAACACGCAAAAACACTTGGTCACCTACGGCGAACTCAAGGTTGCGTCATCTCACATCAGCATAAGATTTCTGCCTATCTTGGGCTGCTTTCATATTCGCTCGAATCCGTTGAACTTCATCTTGCACTTGCTCAAGGTATTCCGGTCCTACGATGACCGCTTCACTCGACTCATCCCAACACAACGGGGTGCGGCAAGGTCTACCGTACAAAGCTTGGAATGGCGACATCTTAATCGAAGCATGATAGCTGTTAGTATATGAAAACTCGATTAGATGTAGCTTATCAATCCAACTCCCCTGAAAATCTAAGGCACATGTTCTTAGCATGTCCTTGAGTGTTTGGATGGTCCTTTCTGTTTGACCGTCTGTTTGTGGATGAAACACGGTGCTAAGCTTTAACTCAGTACCCAGCGCTTCCTGTGTAGCTCTCTAGTATCTCGAAAGAAATCTGGTGTCGCGGTCAGATACAATAGTCATCGGGACTCCGTGGTGTCGAATAATCTCCCGGTTGTATAGTTCGGCGAGCTTTGCCACCTTCCAAGTGTCCCTCATCGGTATAAAGTGGGTAACCTTGGTGAGGTGATCGACAATGACCCGGATCATGTTAATTCCTCCCCTAGCAGGTGGGAGTCCAACAACAAAATCCATAAAGATATCGTGGAATTTCCACTCCGGAATTGGCATAGATTGCACCATTCCGCCCGGTCTTCGGTGCTCAAATTTCACCTTATGACACGTGAGGCACCTCAAAACATACTGAGTCACATCAGATTTCATTCTGACCACCAGAAGTACATCTTCATGTCTTTGTAAATCTTCGAGGCTCCCGGATAGACATATAATGAGGAACAATGTGATTCTTGTAGAATGTGATCCCTCAGCTCAGCATTGCTTTGGGGGATGCATAATCTGCCATTCAGCAGGATCAGACCATCTTGATGCAGTTTGAAGTCATACTTTCGGCTCTCGAATGTACCCTCTGTAATCTTCTGTCTGATCTCTGCCATATAAGGGTCGCTCATCTGAGCCTCTCATACCTCATCAACCAAGCTAGAAGAAGTGAGTAGCGAATGGAGTGAGTGTGCTCGACGGCTCAGGGCGTCGGCTACAATGTTCGCCTTCCCTTCTTTATACTGATGGTCGATGTTGGTATCAGATAGGAATCCCATCCAGCTTCTCTGTCTCAGATTCAGTTCTTTCTGTGTGAATACATATTGCAAGCTTTTGTGATCGGAATAGATGGTGATGCTAACCCCATAAAGATAGTGTCGCCATATCTTCAATGCCAAGAAAATGGCTCCTAGCTCAAGATCGTGTATCGGGTAATTCTCCTCAGGCTTTTTTAGCTGGCGGGAGGCGTAAGCTACTACCTTGCCATGCTGCATGAGTACGCATCCCATGCTCTTACCAGATGCATCACAATAAACCTCGAATCCCTCTGTACCCTCTAGAAGAGTGAGAACGGGCGCTGAGGTCGACGAGTCTTTCAAGCTCTGAAAGGATTCTTCACAATCATTTGTCCACACAAACTGTGCATCTTTCTTAATCAGCGTCGGCATGGGCTTTGCGACTTTGAAGAAGTCTTTCGCGAATCGTCGGTAATAATCCGCTAGACCAAGAAAGCTCCGGATGTCGGAAACATTCTTAGGTCTAGGCCATGAACGTACTGCTTCAATCTTAGCCGGATCAACGAAGATACCAATGCTCGAGATCACGTGACCAAGGAAGGATACTTGATCAAGCCAGAACTCACATTTATAGAACTTCGCATACAGTTGGTTCTTGCGCAGTGTCTCAAGTACACATCTTAGATGGTTCTCGTGCTCATCTCTCAACTTCGAATAAATGAGAATGTCGTCGACGAAGACCACAACTGAAGTGTCTAACTGCTCACTGAACAACCGGTTCATCAAATCCATAAACTTAGCTGGTGTGTTTGATAGTCCGAATGACATCACTATAAACTCATAATGGCCATATCTCGTACGGAATGCCGTCTTCTCAATGTCGGGTTCCCTGATGGCAATCTGATGATATACGGATCGGAGGTCAATCTTGGAGGAGACTTAAGCTCCCTTCAAGTGATCAAACAGGTCATCGATGCGTGGTAATGGATATTTGTTTTTCACAGTGACCGCATTAAGCTCGCGGTAGTTGATGCAGAGGCGGAGGCTACCATCATTCTTCTTCACAAAGAGAACCGGTGCTCCCCAGGGTGATACGCTTGGGCGTATGAACTCTTTGTCGAGTAGATCTTTCAACTGTACTTTCAATTCAGCCATCTCTGCCAGTGCCAAACGGTACGGTGCCCTGGCAATCGGACCCATGCCCGGCACAAGCTCAATCTCAAATTCGACTGCTCTCTACGGTGGCATGCCAGGATGATCCTTCGGAAACACATCCGGGAACTCCGACACTACCGGTATGTCAGTGCTGAATTCTAGATCTCGCTCTAGATCTTGCACATAACAAACGAATACCTCGTGCCCCTTTCTGAGCTCTCGGTACATGGACATGGCGGAGATGATTTTGGTCAAAGGCTCTCTTGGCCCCTGGCGGTATGAAACTGTAACCCCAGACGGGCTCCTGAGCAGCAATCTATGCTTGGTGCAGAGGATTCGCCCCTTATGCCGCTCCAACCAATTCATTCCGACTATCAGGTCGAATCCCAAACCATTGAATTCGATGAAGGAAATGGGGAACTCTTCACCCTTAACTTGGATAGTGGCATCTCGGTAGTACTTCATACACTTAACCAGCTCCTTTGACGGGAGAGTAACCATGAAATCCGGTAGCTCATCTGCGTCTAGCCCCAACCTCTTCGCGAATGATGGCAAAACGAAGGTATGAGAGGCGCCGAAGTCGAATAGCACAGTAGCATCAATGCCATTCACCAGAAAGGAACCCGTGATTATAGTGCCGCTCTTATCGGCCTGTGTCTCAGTGAGAATACTTAGGGAACCTTCCGTACCGAGTCCACAACCTAATGATTCATAAACTTTATAAGTTGATGATATAACGCAAGTGGGAACATTGATGACCAATACTGCTTTTATTGATAAAACATTCATCATACATTTGGGCCTCTAATACACATTACTATCATACCACATGATGCTACATGATTAATATTTTCTAAAGGTGAGGTTCAGGCGTCCTGGTTTCAGGTGTGTGGCGTTAACCACCATCGATGGCGCCGTATTAAACTTAATCTTCTTGATACCGTGATACAGCATTCTCAACTCTCCACCTATAACTAAGACATCTCATGACCTGAGTACCAGTTTCTCTACGAGGTCCAAATGCTTCTGCTCGCTAAAAAAGAATTTGGTGTCGCCCCCAATGGACCAAGACACTACGGGTACTCCTTGTTCAAGAGATTCCACTGTCTCGTCCTTATCTTGGTGCAAACCAAGTCGTCCACCTTCTTCGTAGATGTTGATAATACAAAGGTCCGCTTCAAGTGTAGGAATTGGATCAGCTTCGAGTTGCTGCGCAATCTCTACAACTTGCGCGTTAACCGCTTGAAATTCTTCGGGTATTGCTGGTGGTGTTGCTCCGTCTTCCGCTCGTGTCTTCTGGTAGGTCTTGGTATAAGGATTCCAGTTCTTTCCCAAGCACATCATCTTCAGCTTCATCTTCGCTCCACCGGGGAATTCGGGTGTGTAAAATCCTCCCGGACCCGCTCCTAGCTCGTTGCATCATCGGATGATGGAAATTTGCACTTTGGGTGTCAGGTATCCTTTTAATAATATCATACCTGGTCTGATGACCTGACACTGTTCATCAATGATGTGGTAAGTGGTGATGTCGGCTTCTTCGTGGAGTGGGTTTGAAGGGATTGGGTAACAGATATTGAAAGTTCCTATGGTTGCAAATTTCATCTAACATGAGTTCTAGTTTTAAACTAGTTCGGTTCATGTTCAATTTATACTAGGATTTCTATGTCATTCAAACATTCACTCATGCAAGTAGTTCAAACATTTAGGCATGCTCTCAAGGGTCAAAGGTATTTGGAAGTACCTAAGCCGGTCGAGATACCGGTCCCATCTCGGTCTATGGTATGCAAGGCCAGCTGCCTCTGTGGTGCGCCCTTCTGAGCACCTCGGGACCCCTGTCCCTGTGAGGTCTGCTGGGCTTGAGCATCGCTAGATGCACCCTCCTTGCCTTCTCTCTGTTTGTAGCCTTGGTAGTTGCCTTTGGGCTTTGACTTGTTCGGGCACTCGAAGGAACGGTGACCCATTTGGCTGCACTCGTAGCACCTCACATCATTTCCTTGGCAGTCGATGTCGGGGTGGTTCTTTTTGCAGATCTTGAAATTGAAGTAACGGCCTTCGGGGTTGGCTTTACCATAGTCGGAACCAGAACTTGTGGTTTAAGTGTTAGCAACATCGGTGTGGTAGTACTAATTACATGTGCACAAATTTTAATTTGGAGTCTTACCCCTATGCGGGAGAGATCTCAGCTGCTTTGAAGGAACCGGCGCGGGATAGGCGAGCTGCAATGTCTCAGCTGCCTTGCCCTTCTCAGCATGGGCACTACTCTCTCCGGGGATACTCTTTTGAGGTGGGTGGGTGTACTTCCCTTTCTTTTTCTTCCAGCCCTTGTTTTGATGCTGTTCCTCTAAGCTAGCATTCTTGGGGTTAGATTTGCGCTTGAGCGCATTCTCTTCGTCCCTCAGCTGGACAGTAATTTCAACTCTTGATGCTGCATGGTAACAATCCTGAAGGTTTAGGATGATAGGCGTTATTCTTTGCATAACAAGATACTAATTCATATTGACAATGGCATTAAGGGTTTAAACCAATGTTTACCTGGAGAGAGGTAAAATGGGTGTAACCCATGCCATACCGAAGGCGATGGCTCAGGCTGTCATAGAAGCGCTTGACCAACACCTACCCGGTGTACCCAAGGTGAGTAATAGTCGGAGGATGGAGGTGAACTTGGTTTAGTATTTGTCGACGTTCATCTTATCCGTCATCTTCAAAGCGTCAAGCTCCAAGCGCTTCTTGGTCTTGACATGTTCAGGGTAGTATTTAGATCGAAGGAGTGAAGTGAAGGCTTCCCAATCAAAGGTAGGATCGGCGGTGTACTCGGCCTTGACAAGTTTCCACCAATCCATTGCAGCATCCTTGAGGTAGTAGGTGGCTATTCTCACTCGAACTCCAATAGGAGCTTCGAGAGTTTCGAATGCTGTCTTCATCTCGGAGATATAGGCTTCAAGCTTGGCAGGGTTGCTCTCGCCTCGAAAGCAGGGAGGTCGGAGATCTGCGACGGCCTTTACCCAATTTACTTCTCGGGGTTGCGGTGGGTCGGGCTGTTGCTGCTGGTTTTGTTGGTTTTGCTGGGACTTCTGTACAGCCGCTATGACTTGTGGTAGCATCTGCGCTACCGTGGCAGCGACGATCTCTACTATCGTCTATGTGCCCGGCTCATCAGTAGTCTCTTCATGCCCTTGGCCATGACCTCGGCCTTGTCCTCGTCCTGACATTTGAACAATTAACGATTTACATTAAGTACTATGACCAGGTGGTCTTGGATTTAAGCAGGTGTATCGTTGTTTCAGACGTTAAGGGGTTTCCGTAATCATTACGGTCATTCAAGGTTAGGTTCCTAATTCTCCGTTGTAAAACGGTTTGTAATCCTAACTCGGCAATCGCTACACTCGGTAATTCTCATTTATCAGAGCGACACTTCGCTCTGATACCACTTTTTGTAACACCCCTACCGCTAATCCACTAATTATCGTCTAATCGTTACAGTCTCTAATCTAATCGTAACGGAACAACTAAACCAAACGGTGGGTGATACAGCGCCGTTAGCTGCCCATACGACTAACAAGGCTTCAATTACAAATAATGACGGTCTGATTGTAAAGAAATACCGAGTTACCAATACTAAGACTGTAACAAACTCCAACAATACTTACATCATGTTTGCCACAACACTATCCAAATGTGATTACCGAGTGCTAAGAGTTAATCCAAATTAAAACCATTCCCAATGTCTACAAAAGTGCTAAGTGTTCAACAACTATCCATGTCTCACAATGTTTACAAATCTAAAAATCCAAAAGGGTGTACCACATGGTACACCGGATAAACCAAAAAAAGCTCCAAGCCGTGTACAATTCAGTACACCAATCAAAAAGCTAATCTAGCAAGTGTGCATTCGGGTTATTCTCCGACCATCAACCATTTCTAGTACCTGCAATTAAAGCAGCGCTCCAAGGGGCTCAAAAAAAGCTGTATAGAAATTCGCATACCCCGCGTGCTAACGGGGGTACGCCAACTAATTGGTCGCCAACATGGACTTCAATTTATATAAAACAACATGCTAAGATAAATAAATTCATAAGCATGCATGCGACAATCATATAGGCATACCGTTCAAGCAAGGCATATATTTCACAATACATCAATCAGTATTCACATCTCAATCAAACTCCACACTTGTTAGCCCAATTTTCCATCCGGGTTAATTGGATGTTATTTTCTCTTTACTCAAGATCATCAACTCACACAAGCCAAGATCTTTTATCAATCAATTATCCTTCTCTGAATAATTCTCAAGTCAAGTTGGTATGACCTCCGGGCAGGGACAAGACTATCCCACCACCGGGCTTAAAGTTGGCTTACCTCCCCGGGTTGCTACCCATTTAAGGGGTTTGGACCACGGTGGGGGGTTAGGCCAGGATTCGGTTAACAATCTCTCTTGTTACCTTATCCTCACACGTGGCCGAAACTATATCAGGCTTCTCACAAACTCCAATTTCCAAATTCTGAAGGTTAGCAAGTCACCAAGTCCGGGAGTTAGGGAGAGGCCCACAATCCATCAATCAATGGTTCACACCAATCAACCAACCAAACAAACACTCCAAGTTTCAATCACAACTCAAGCAAGGCATGATCATTACAAGATATTGGGAAGTGCAATAAGCCGATTACATGCATTTATCTTGTTTTAGGTGATTGCACATAAACATACAACCAAACAAGCCGAGGTAGCCACGTTAGCATACAGGGAATTCAAAAATCATACCGTTCACCGTCGGTCTCGGACTATCGATTCCCTTCAAGGTTTGACTATTTGGGTCCTATAACATATCACGGAATCCTACGGTTAATTATCTATAATTAACCTAGCTCGTCTCACCTTTAACGCTTCCCGAGTTATAATACCTAACTCTCGGTATTTCAACTTACACACTTAAGTTATTTACCTCACATCATTTCTTAAGCTTGTTGAAGCCCTTAATAACCATTTAACATCATTAATCAAGTCTTAATTAACTCATAATATCATTACCAAACAAATCCCCATCTTAAAATACAAGTTATACAACTTTTAAAGCATTTTTGGGTTGGTCCGGGACTTTGTCCGGGTCCTAAGTCCCGGACCAAACCATAACTCAACTCTCGGCTAAAATCTGTAAGTGGTCCGGGACCTTAGCAGGGACCTAAGTCCCGAACCAATTCATGGTTAAACTTCCAGTCTGTTTTAATAGGGTGGTCCGGGTCTTTAGCCATAAGCTAAGTCCCGGACCAATATGTTAGTAAACTTTCAGACAGGTTTTAAGGGGTGGTCCGGGTCCTTGTATGGGACTTAAGTCCGAAACCACTCCAAACTTCAACTCTCGGCCATTTTTTCCTATTGGTCCGGGACTTGGTCCTGGACCTAAGTCCCGGACCCTGCTACTTTTTGACAGATTTTTACATTTCAAAATATGTTCTAACTTCATTCTTTCACCCATTTCTTCCCTAATCTTTTCCTAAGCATCTAAAATGTTTTAACCTCATTTTGACACTTTAAACCCTCCCGAATCATTTACTAAGTCACCTAATCAAATCTTGGTTAATTACACAATTTCTTCCTAGTTTTTCCTAGAAGTTGTTTGCAGTTTTTGTTTCTTTCTTGCTTCCTATCTCAATGGTTCACCTCTAATGCCATTCTAGTTTTACAACTTGCATCATTTTCATTCCACATTCGACCCATCTATATCCTCCTCTTTAACTCAGTTACTTAAGTGATTAACTACTCAAGTTTAACACTAAACAAAACTAATCAACCTATGTTGTTTCTACCCATTTAAGCATCTAAGTCCTTTAGTTTTGCTACATAAAACTGGCTATAGTTCCCCTACATTTTTAGACATTCCCAAGCATTATTTTTCAGTTCCTAACATCACCAACTAACCATATCCTCGAGGGACAATAGCAGCACACAATTTTATTCAATATACTCACAAAATTTTCCTGCACAAACACCTTCTACTTCCCATGTTTTCCCAAGCTCTTAATCATCATTCAAATTGTTCTAAAACAACTTAATTCTCTTTCTCACTATACAGTAACATAACTCATACTCAAATCGATATAAATTTCTCATATGCAAGCATTTAAAATCTGTTTCAAAGGTTACATAAAACAAGCTCAAAGGTAAGTGCATTTACCTTGGATTTCTAGTTTCTTTCTCTCTTCCTTTCTCCTTTCTTTTCTTCTTCTTTTTTTCCTTGTTCTTGTTCTTGGATCACAAATTCGGCAATGCTGCAGCCACCCATACCACAATACCAACTTAGAAAACTACTTATCTTTTAACCTAGAATCTAATACATGTTAAAGGCTTAAAAGGAGTTATTACCTTGTGCTTCTTGGTGGGATTTTTGGACAGCAAAAACAATAAAATTCCAGCTCCAAGAATGAAGATAAAATTGGCTGGAATGGAGGGAAAACAAGAGCTCACGTTGGATTTTATTTTGCAAGGAAAGAGTTAGAAAAGGAGGGCCTTTAAGACTCTTTCTTACCTTAAAACAACAAGGAGATGGAGGAGGCCAAAATGCTCTTCTTCAAGCTCTAAATGGGATACCAGTCATGGTGATGAAGTTGGAGCTTTTAGGTTTTAAAGGGGTGGAAATTGAAGCCCATGAGAAGAGGAGTTCGATGGTTCAATTTTTGTAGAATTTGGAGGTGATTTGAGCCTTCAAAAGTGAGAGAGAAATGTTGAGCTGGTGGAGGAGATGAAAATTGCCATGGGTGAGATTGAGGATGAAGGATAAGTCTGAATGGGGGGGGGGGGGAATCGTAAGAGAGAATGAGGGTAGGAGAGAGACTTCAAAAGTGAGGTTACTTTTCCCCTTTATTTTTTTTGTCTTTTAGTGTATGAGAGGAAGAAAATAAGGAGGGGGGTGTGGGGCTGACTAAAAACGTGCCCAATATGCACAATAAGGGCCGGTTCTTATTTTACAAGGGGGAAGAGTTATTTTTGCTTTATTACACCTAACACCCCACAAGTTCTCGTTTTTACACTATTCACTAACCGAAACCTGTTTTCTGGAATTTTCTCGTTTAATTAATTTTAATGGTTCCAGACTTTTACTAATGTATAATTATCCATATTTGATTGACTAAAATTATTATGGGTCTATTTAACCCGCTTAAAGTCACGTTCCCAGTTTCCTCGAAAAACGCGCTTTAAGGTTCGTTTGTGTTTTTAATCCGTTTTAAGGATCCGTTTTCTTCGGGAATTGTTCCCTCATGTTTATTTAGTCGTAATTAAGCTTCTAAAATCTTCATTAGTCTAATTAATCACTGTTTTAAAATTCGGGTATTTCACCCCTAGGTCGGTCGAAGTCAGAAACTGTGCCCCTTTGGAAATCTCAGTTTGACCGACCCAGCCAGGGTTGGTCCCCTGGGTCGGTCGAAGGCAGACCCTTTTCGAAAATACTTAATTAACTCCAATTCTTTCCAAGAGTATTCTAGCATGCGTAACCATCATTTTGGCACTTTAAAACTCTCTTAAATCATCTACCAAACTCACTGATTAACTCACTTCTAAATTCCTTAAACACTTACTCAAATTCTTACTAAATTCGTAACACTTAAAACCTAGTTTCTTACCCTTCCAACATATAAACTTTGCCTAAGACCTCAACTAACCAAAGTGTTTCCTCTCAACCAATATAACTACTCCTAAAGCAAAATCTCCTTTACTCAACTTTCCAAGGTTATCTTCTCTACTTCATACTTAAATCTTCACAAGGCATTATACCTCTTTTCCTTCAAACTCTTGCTCTAGTCTTACCATTTCTCACACCATGATTTTGGTGTCTTGAACTCACAATTCTAACCTGTAGTTCCTCCTAGTACATTCTAGTCATAAAATCTCCTTAAAACATTTTAAACACTTAGTTTCTCAACCAAATTTTGACATAGCTTCCCTACTATGTTATTATACCCAAAAGCTTAGTTTTTCATCCTTAAACCACCCAAGACCGACCAATCCTCAATAGATGTTCTCTACACACAAGTTACACTCAAACTACACCAAATCACAATATAGTGCATAAACTTAAATTGCTTGGCACCTAGGCCCTTAAATGACATGGCTCTTAGGCCCTTAAATGACATTAATCTAAACACTGAATTTCCCACATTTAATAGCTTTCAACCTAAAATTACACACATCAATCTAATAGCAATTATACATGCTCTTATAATTCACCATATGGTTATTTTACTAACTCGTTTTCATTTGGCTCTTTAAGTTGTTTATAAAACAATGCAAACTCAATTTCCTAAAGTACTAAACTACATTAGGATAGATCATTTACCTTTTCCACTTCAAGTTTTTCTCTCTTTCTTTTCCCCTTGTTTTCTTGATTGAAAATCGGCCAATGAGTTTGTTCACTTGCAAATCTTCTAATCAATGTACAATTAAGGGTAATGAGTATTAAGTATTATACCTAAACTCATGAAACAAACTCTAGGTTACAAGGAGTGCTTTAATACACTAGAATTAATGATTACCTTTGGAATTTGAAAAGAGCTTGATAAGGAAGTAAGGTAAGAATCCTTCTAGTCCTTTGGGGATTGAATTAAGCTAGTAAAATGAGAAAGACAAGGTATCACAAATGGTGATTTTCGGCCATGTACAAAAATGGAAGGAAACTTGATTTTTCTTTGGCTCTTCTTACCTTGAATCAAAGGAGAGTAGTAAGGTCCAAGAATATGAGCTTTTCCCCCTTCAATGGAGTTTCTCCATGGAATCAAACTTGAGCTTTTGAAAAGAAGGAATTGAACTCCTTGATCTAACTAGCACAAATATGCTTTTAGATTTTGATTTGGAGCTTGGAGTTGGATTTGGCAAGAGATTGAAGATGGAGAAGTGAGGTGCTGTAGCATAACCGGTTTTTACTTGGGAGAATGAAGAAGAAAACGGTGGATAAGGAGGGAAATGAAGAGAAGTGAGGAGAGAGGTGGCTTTGTAAGATATTTAACATATAAAGGTAAATAGTCTTTTAACTTATCTTTCCTTCTTCTCCTTTTAATAATCTGGTAAATGGTGATGACTCACCATCCTAAAAACTGGAATCCTTCGCTTAATAGGGCATTAATGAGCTAGTGTGACCATTTAATTAATCAAGGTTGACTAAAGGCTTAATTGAGCACTATTTGGGCATTATTCATAATTAGTGCATAAATTTGTGAAATTTTGGTTTCTCATTGATTTAGGCTTCCTAATGTGATACTAAGTAGTACACATGTTGATTAAGGTATAATCATGGGCATTTAGCCACTTAAAACCCATTTCTAAGACAATTTTTCAAAAATGTGCTTTAAGACTCCTTAAAGCACAATTTGTGTCTTAACTTGTTTTTGAGCTTGGTTTTCTTGGTAATTATTTAACATGTCCATTAGCATGTTAATAAGGTCTTGAAAAGCTCTTTGGGTCCTAATCAAGGTTATTCCAAGTCTAGAGCAAGCTTTTGCTTAAATAGTCTTTATGGTGTTTTTATTGTGTTTTCTATGGTTTAAATTGTTTACTAATGTTTCTAAGGCACTCCTTAGCCTTATTATACTATAGTTTATCATTTAATTACCATATCTAGGTTTGGGGTATTTCATTAATCACCTTCATTCAATTAATTTATTATTAATTAGGGTAATTAATATTTGGGATATTTCATAAAGTATGTTACAAATACACCAAAATACCCCAAATTCTAGGCCTAATTTTTCCAAGGCCTATTACTTTTGGCTTGTTACATATTTACCCCCTTTTCTTTATAAATTTGACCTTTAAGTCATTAGATCATTCACCAACTTATCCAAATGGGTTTATAACATTTTATGTTCATTCTTAGCTCTTAATAGACCATTTAGTCAGATTCATTTCGGCCATAATTGTTTACCCACAATAATAACACTTTAAAGCCTTAAAATGTGTTTAAAGACTAGAATCTTACCTTTGTTGCTTCAAGCTTGATTTTATCAACTCGTCACTAACATCCCTATTTAGTATATGGGAGGAGTTATTTTATTTCATCAAACAATAATCTAGATGATGATTCAAGAGTTTAGTAGCTTAGATTAGGGTTTACCTTCATAAAAATGATGTTTTCTCAAGGTTGTGTTCCTCATGCTCTCGGACACTTAACAGCACATTGAGCTCCACTTTTTGATTTATTTGAACATATGGAAAAGGAATCTTGTTAGGGTCTTTAAGACTCCAAAACAATAGAAAAAGTTTAAAGCATAAAAATTTGTCTTAAAAAGATGAGTTTACCTTTGATGTTTCAAGAGGAATTTCTCCACCAAATTTCAGCTACAATATGGAAAATTGATGAGAATATTTTCTAGGTCCGATCCAAGGATAAAAGATAGGTTAAGATTTCATAAAAAACTAGATTATGACTTACCCTTGAAGTCACCTTTGGAGTTGATTTTTTTCTTCAAATTTCAATCAACAAAAGGAGCTATTTGAGCTTCATTTATATATGAAAAGATGAAGAAAAGTGTGTAAGGAATGAGGGGACTTTTGGTCATAAATAATATAAAGGGAAGGTGGAACTTTGGAGCTTGTTTTTATACCTTAGGATGATTTAGATCTTTCCTTTCTCCATGGGCTGTTGACCTCCGAATTTGGGGCTCCAATATGTGTTGTTTTCAGATTTGCAGAGTATAGAAGAAGAGGGCTTGGTGTTCTTTTTGTGTTTGAGAAAGAAAGGGAGATATTTGAGTAGAAAATTAGAATGGGTTTAGATCACCATGGACATATTCTTGGTGTTCTTCATGCTTTCATGAGGAAGAAGATGAAAAAAAAAGAATGGAGGAGGAGATGCTAGGCTGGGCAATGAAGGATGAGAGAGGAGAAACTATGATTTACTTTGTTATAATGAGAAATGATGGGTAATGACTAGTACTTGGTGACTAAGCCTACTTTAGAAGATATTTTTATTCAAAATGTGCAAGATAGAAAGGGGGAGGAGGAGTTTGTCGGCCCCTTTTAGTGCCTTAGGGGGTGTTTGGCTTCAACTTGTATTTTAATGTCTTAAGGTGTCATGATGTTCTAGACTTATATGTTATACCCCTGGACTTGTATCATGTGTTAGTTTGTGTCCGACATGATTTCCCTGCCCTAAAGTGAGTTAATTTGTTTTTTTGAGTGATTGGTATACTTTATTATTCATTATGACTAGTAAAAGCATTTTCTTTGATTCACTCTTGATGTTGGTATTTTTATTTCATGTAATGATGTATTACATGTTATATTAACTTTAGGAGTAGATTTCTCCTTGTTAATGTTCTCACTTTGGTCCATTATTTTATGTGGGGCTTAATGCTCAATTTCGGACTATACATATTTATTTATATATGTAAGTTTAGAGGTTATAAAATACCTTAATGAATTTGGCTTATTAGCCTTTCCTTTAATGTTTAATCATTGGTTTAAACCCTTTCATTTAATTAATCCTCCTTAATTAAGGTGATTAATGTTTGGGGTATTTCAATTGCTGATATTTCTAGGCTATGAGAGAGTGGGTGTGCTCATTGATAAGTGTGATATATATATAGTTTTAGGGTTATAATTCTTCCTATTTTGATAACAATTCATGCCATATTTCTCACTTATCATATACTTTTCCTTAGATTTATGCTTTGATGTGAAATGATAAATTTTATGTATCTAATTTAGGTAAAATACATAGAATTGTGTTGCTCATTTCATAAGCTTTACGCAACAAACGGGGAGCAAAACAGATTCCAAACGAAGAATCTATACCATGTTGAAGTTGTGTTAGATTTCTGCCTAAAGACCCGGACCATCAAAATAGAAATCGTGTGCTTGTCCACTTCATCACGCCACTGAGTGCACATTGAGAATTAATTAATTCTTCACTAATGACCTGATGAATGTAGCTACTACTAGACCTGTCAAATGGGTTACCCATTCGGGTTTTGGTCATATTTTTTTGGGTCAATATAAGTTCAGGTCATTTAATTTTCGGGTCATCGGGTCATTCGGGTTCGGGTCAAATCGGGTTCGGGTTGTAATAGTGTCAACTAGAATCGGGTTTCGGTTATTTCGGGTTATGGTTAATATTTTTTGATAAAACTTTAAATAAATATATACCTAATTTCTATAAGAATATACTACATATAAATTACAGAAAAGTCAATACAATGCCTATTTTGAATTTCATTCAGATATAGTAAGTTTTAATCAAGTTTTTTGTCATATTTATTTGGCTCATTCAGGTTTGGGACAATTTATGATCACTATTATTTCATGTTATTCGAGTTTGGCTAATTTTTAATTACTATTATTTCGGGTTTGGGTCAGTTTCAGGTTATAAATTTTTTGGGACATTTCAGGTTTGGGTCATTTGGGTTTTACTCAATCGGGTTTCGGGTTTATTATATTTAAATATTTTTGGGTTTCAATCGGGTTTCGGGTTTGGATAAAACGGACGGGTTTTCGGGTTGGGTCAAATTTTGACAACTGTAGCTGCTACACGTTCACGTGAGAGGAAAGTACTGCACTGATAATTGATTAATGATGAATTCATTTTCAACTATTTTTCCGGTGGTCTCAACACCTTTCCGTAAGCGGGAACAAGCTTACGGGTTGCCGTCCCACGAAGAAACTCTCGCGGCGAAAGTTAGGGTTGGGGCTCCGAGTCAATCAAATGGCAAAATCGAATATGATTTGATTGCCACAGCTGCGCCTGGATGTCTAGCAATTCGTCTTCCGTTTCTTTGTCCACTGCAAATCAAGCTTGGTTCAAGATAAGTTTATCCGTTGTGTAGGGGTTTACTAAGTCCTTAGTCTTGACTGTGCTGTCCGAGATCGGTGACAGGTTTTTCATTGCAGCTGCTCGCCGATGAGTTTCGGCAAAGTGATGCGAAGTATTCCACCTTCACAATTTGCGTGCGAGTCTGAGTGCTGGGTTATCGAATTTGTGTATTGTCACCTCAGCGCATATTCTTCTTCTCTGATCAGAAACCCTAGGTTATCGACTTTGCGTATTGTCTGGGCAAGTTTCAAGCTACAGGGCTGTTTTTTTTTTTCTGCCTACCTGGTGTTGGTTCAAGGCCTTTTGGAGGTGAGTGCTGGGTTCGACCGAGTCATCTCCGTGGCAGAGTGTGTGCTCTTCTTTGCGTGACAGGCTACTTACTCTGAGCAATTTTGTGTGGTAAGCTGGTTTGCGTGAGTCGCTATCCGATTAGCTGTCGGGTTTTGTGCTAATCTCTGCTATTAGTCTGTTTAAGTTGTGGGCGGCTAGTGGTCGGAAAGCTTGGGTGGTCTGTTTTGGCTTTTCTTCCTCATTCTTCACGGTGTGTCTTTATCAGATGAGTTGCCTCGCACTCAATTGTAGGGGATTGGGGTCTGCTGCGGTGGTTCGCTGGGTTTTGGGGGTAGTGGTTTCAGAGACACCTCTTTTTGTAATCTTGTTAGAAACAAAGTTATCTTCTTTTGAAATGTGGTCGGTGGCATGTAGGTTACGGGGGTATCATTGGGCAGCGGGGGATAGTGAAGGTAGGAAAGGTGGGGTAGCCATGTTTTGACGGGATATTTTGGATGTAACTTTGTTAGGTTTTTCGGCTCATCATGTGGATGTTTTGGTCTGTAATCTTGGGGGGTAAAGTGGAGACTCATGGGAGTCTATGGCTGGTCTCATGTAATTGATAAATGGAAAACTTGGCGATTGCTGTGTTATCTTTGTGCTCAGTGGCAGGGCCCTTGGCTCCTCGGTTGCGATTTTAATGAAGTTTTGAGCCTGGCTGAGTACCATGGTGGTGGTTTCCGTGCTCAATCGGCAATGCATGCTTTCCGCTGTTGTCTTTCTGATTGTTCTGTGTCACATTTGGGCTATCGTGGTACTTGTTTCACATATACCAATCGTGCAGACTTTCCTTACAAAGCCAAGTCTAGGTTAGATCGTTTTGTTGCCAATGATTCATGGTTGGTTGTCTACCCCGATGCGCAGAATTACCACCTTCGTTGGGGACGATCTGATCACAAGCCTATTAAGTTATTGCTTCAACCTACTACCCGTCGTGGCCCGACGCCTTTCCGTTTTGAAAATTGTTGGGCTCAAGATGATCAATGCCGCACCATGGTTTAGTCTATTTGGACTCAGTCAACTACAGGATATGGTGGGAAGGTCAAAGCATGTGCGACATGCCCAAAATGAGCTTGATCAGATTGCCCAACTTCGACCTACGTTGCAAAATTTGAACAACTGGAAGTCCGCCTCTTTTGCTGTTGATTCTTTATTGCTGCGTGAGGAAGTAAGGCTTCAGCAATGCCCTCGCCAAACGTGGCTGCTGGCTGGTGATAGAAATAGTAAGCTGTTCTTCAATCGCTTCCGTGCGCGCTCACGTCGAAATGCCATTTTCACGTTATCATCACCTTCTCTACCGACTGCAACCACTTGGCCTGGTGTGGAATTTGTGACTCGAGACTATTTCCAATCCCTTTTTACCACTTCCAATCCGCAACCAGATTTCCATCTGTTTGCATGTGTGGAAGATCGTGTTCCGGGCCATATGCGTGCCTCAATGGGTTTGCCTTTCACCCGAGACGAAGTGGTAGCAGCTTACAAGCAACTTAATCCTTCAAATGCTCCAGGACCAGATGGTATTAATGGGGTTTTTCTCCGTACTTATTGGCCCATTATAAGTGAGGATTTCATTACCTCAGCTTTGGATTTTTCTGAATTCAGATGCCATGCCGACCTCTGTCAATCATACCCATATTGCCCTTATCCCAAAAAAGCAAGGAGTCACTTCAATCACGGACTTCCGACCAATTTCCTTATGTAACACGCTCTACCGTGTAATCTCCAAAGTTTTGGTCAATCGTGTGCAGTCAGTCATGCCTTTTGTCATATATGAAAATCAGGGTGCTTTTGTCAAGGATCGTCTTATTACTGATCAGGTCCTGATTACTCATGAGATTCTACATCTCATGCGCACTTCAAAGGCCAAGGTTCGTGGGTTTTTTGCTTATAAAGTTGATATGTGTAAGGCGTTTGATAGAGTTGAATGGCCTTTCGTCTTGGAGGTTTTGAACCGCATGGGGTTTCATCCTTTTTGGATCAAAGCGGTACAGAAGTGTCTCACTACAGCCTCAATGGCTCTTCTTATAAATGGATTCCCGGGTACTACCTTTTATCCGTAACGGGGCCTGCGTCTGGGGGACCCCTTGTCGCCGCTTCTTTTTATTTGTTGCATGGAAGTTCTATCATCAGCTCTACACCTTGCATCTGAAGTCAACCATTATTCTGGGTTTACTTTTAGCGGTCTCCCTTCGCCTATTACCTATTTGCTATTTGCTGATGATTGCATCCTTTTTCGAAAGGCCTCAGTTTCCAATGCTCAAGCTTTGGCTAATATTATGGAGGATTTCAAGCAAGCATCTGGGCAGTGCATTAATATGACAAGTGAGTAATTATGTTCTCCAAACACTTGTCTGCTCCACTCTATGCTGCGGTTTCTTCTACTTTGGGGGGCCTTCAAGTTAGTGACTTGGGTATGTATTTGGGCTTTCCGGTCAAAATGGGTCGAGATCGTAATGCCATTTTTGCGTATATCAAGGATAGGGTGGCGAAGCGCATAAATCATTTGTCCCACCAGGTCTCTCAAGCAGGTCGGATAAATCTGATCAAGTCATGTCTATTATTGCCTTGCCCCAAACCCTGTTGAAAGCAATTAAAAGCATGATTTCAAAGTTTTGGTGGAGCGGAGCCTCTGCCAAATCATCAATTCATTGGACAAACTGGAAAGCTATGTGCCTCCCTTTATCCTTGGGCGGGTTAGGTTTTCGAGATCTTCGCAGCTTTAATCGGGCCCTCCTGGGGAAGCAGCTATGGCGCATCATGGTTAATCCTTCTTCTCTCATTTCTCGTTTCTACACAGCCCGTTAACTTGGCCACACGCCTCTTTTGCAAGCTCCACCTACATCAAATTCAAGCCATATCTGGAAAGCTCTTTTGGGAGTACGTAACTTGATTGACTTGGGCGGACGTCGGTGGATTCATAATGGTCGCACCTTACATGTCAATGATCGTTGGCTCCTCTCTAAAGAGGGAGGACAACCTTATCTTTGGTCGGTCTCTCCTGCTCTCCATCACGCTCCGGTGCAGATTCCATGCTCTCTCCTTCTGCATGGAATATTCCTCTACTGCGGGTCACTTTTCATCCGGAGGATGTTCAGTACATTCTAGCTCTCCCTGTTGCCAATGCTGCTCAGGGCACAGACATGTGGTTCTGGGGTTTCACTAAAAATGGCCACTATTATGTCAAGACGGCTTATCATAGTGATGTTGCCCTCTCTCAATCCTTGCTTCCCAGCACATCTGCCTTATCCGTTACACATCAGGGTCAAGCTAGTAAGCGTTTATGGAAGACGGACTTGCCTCCACGGGTTCGCCTTTTTCGTTGGAAGATTTTGCATGGTGTTGTTCCTTGTATGGACATTTTAGGCCATAGGATGCACCGCCTTGACCTGATTTCGTGTCCTCTTTGCGGGGGTGCTGATACATTGCCCCATGTTTTTTTCGACTGCCCAGCTGTTCATCCATACTGGGATCGCCTTGTAGTGACTCATCCTCCCATGCTTCACACAAATGCGGAATTTGTTGACTGTTCACACAGTCTTCCATTACCAGGCATGTCTCTGATCTGTGCGCTCTTACCTCTCTTCTTTAGAGGATTTGGTATGCTCACTGTCAGTTTGTGCATTTTCGGGTTCGAACCTTTGAGGCTGGATGGTTTCAAGCAGACAGTTTCCTTCATCACAGTCGGCCCCTCCAGGGCTCATCTTCTTCTACTTGCTTGTCTGCCCATCATTCTGCCAACGGTCACTAGGTTGAGATTTTTGTTGACGGTAGTGTTGACCAGTTCGGTCGTTTTGGCCTAGGAGCGGTAACTCTTTTTGATGGTGTAGTCACTGGTGCAGCAGTTTCAGCTGGCATGGGGTGTTTTGAACCATCTTACGTTGAGGCTTTGGCTCTTGCTCTGGGTATTGATATTGCCAAGCAACATAAGTTGCAACATATGCGCATTCTGTCAGATTGCAAGAGTATTGTTGACTATATTTCACATGACACTGTTTTTGCCACCCATGCAACGGCTTTAGACGACAATACGGCAGGTTTTCTTAATCACCTACTTTCTCACCTTCCGCCTACCTTTGATGTTGCTTGGTTTCATGTTAGTCGCGATAGCAATTCCATAGCTCATAACCTAGCTTTTCATGTTAGAAAATCGCAGCTTTTCACGAGCTGTTGGAAGTCCTCTGACTTCCCCACCTTTGTACCGCACTTTGTGTTCTTAATATCAATATAATCTTTGTTTTTTTAAAAAAAACTATTTTTCCACATCATCAAATATTGCACACACACGTAAATTAATTTGCTGCTACCAACCTTGATTTTATTAATCACATAGATAGCGATATTATTGTCCACTTCAACCATTACGTATGAGAGAATCATCATCACATATAGCAGCACATGATTAATTAATGATTAATCATGATCTCTATTCACGTACTACTGCATGATACCAAGAAGATATTCATGACTGAATTCTCTCATAGCAAATGTATTACTCACAGTTGTATTCACGTGTCGGCACATAACATTGCTTTTGCTGCATGATTATTGATTAATCAAACGCAACGCTTTATCAAGTGAAGAGTCGGTTGATCATTTGTGGGCTAGGTCATTAATTTGGCTGCAGTAAAAGAAGACTAGAGGAGGGACGTTCACCGAAGACGGCGCTCTGCGCCTCTGAAATCATTCTCTTCAATTCAACAAACTGCAACCCTAACTCCAATAAACCAGTATAGTTGATTGAAAGGAAGAAGAAGGAACTTCTTGGTAAACCGACGAACTGGTCTATACAGAGAGAAAAGAAAAGAGCTCTAACCCTGCAGCATCTGCTGCAAATGTACACCCGGCACTACTATACTACCCAGTACCAATATCCTTTCCTAAAATACTTTGACCTCCCAACAGTCAACAAACCAAACTTAACAAAACGACAACGTACAACCAGACTAAACAAATATGGTCTCCTAATAGCCCCCCCCCCCCCCCCCCCCTCAAATCTTAGAAGGGAAACCTTCTCATGTTTGACACACAAATAAAACAAACTGATCAACGTAGAAACCAAAAACAACAATAACATTATGCCAAATCCAACTTCAACCCCATTCTCTTAACTTGCAGAGGGTAACACTTTCCTGGCAAAGCTTTGGTAAGAACATCCGCAACTTGTTCCTTCGAGCTTACGAACTCCACGATAATCATTCCCTCCTAGAGCTTTTGTCGCACAAAATGGGCATCGAGCTCTATATGCTTCGTCCTTTCGTGCAGAACGGGGTTCCTCGCTATATAAATAGCGGCTTGACTGTCTGATTTGACTGGCACAGGCAGTATGCCTTCAACTCCCCGTTCAAGCAGCAATCTTTTAATCCAACTCAGCTCTACAGTGACACTCCTCATCGCGCGATATTCTGCTTCTGCTGAGGACAATGCCACTGTAGTTTGCTTCCTAGATTTCCATGAAAGAGGACTGCCTCCCATTTGTATGAAGAATCCACTAATCGATCTTCTTGTATTTGGGCATCCTGCCCAATCAGAATCATAGAAAACTGTTAAAGAGAAACCATTTCTAGAATTAAACAATAGTCCATAATTCAAAGTTCCTCTGATATAATTTAAAACATGCAAAGCAGCCTTGTATGTATATCTGTAGGACTATTCAGAAATTGACTTAGCACTTGTATTGTAAAGAAAAGGTCGGGTCTGCTGTGAGATAAATAGCTAATTTTTCCAACTAGCCTACTATATATAAAAGGGTCCTTTAATTGCTTTTCCTCATCCTTTCTTAACCTGATGTCTAATGGACTAACAGAAACCTTTCATTTTAATGCATCAAACACCTTCAACAGGTTTTCATAGTATTTCTTTTGCATCAGCACAATACCCTCAGATGTATGCAGAAACTGCATCCCTAAGAAGAAACTCAAAACCCCCAAAATCTTTGATTTTAAATTGATAATCCAGCTTCTTCTTAACAAGAATAATTAGATCATGATCATCTTCCGTTATTAAAATATCATCCACATAAACAACTAAATAACAAACCTTATTATTCCTAGACATAGAGAAGATAGAATAGTCATTAAGAGACTGTAAGGAACCAAGTGATTTAAGGAGGACACTCAACTTGTAATGCCACTGTCTAGAGGCCTGTTTCAGGCCATACAGGGATTTAATTCATTTACGAACTTTTCCAGAACCTTCCTCCTTATGACCTTGAAGTATCTCCATGTACACATCCTCCTCTAGATCCCCGTGAAGAAAAGCATTATTTATGTCCATTTGACTAACTACCCAATTTCTTTTAGCTGCCACAATGATTAATGCCTTAATGGTAGTGAACTTAACTACAGGTGAGAAGGTCTCTAAGCAATCTATGTCCCTTTTGCCACTTATCTAGCCTTAAACCTCTCTATGCTGCCATCAGCCTTGCATTTGATCTTGTAAACCCACTTACACTTCACAAGTTTAATGCCATTTGGGGGTTCAACTAAGGTCTAGGTGCTGTTTTTCTCTAATACTAGAAACTCCTCTTCCATTTCCCTTTTCCACCTTAAGTCACTAATAGCCTCATCATAACAAGTAGGTTCAGTTTCGTCTATAGAATTAGCATACACGCATTTATGACTTATCTGTTCAAGAGAAATTATTCCTATTGTATGCAGTAAACTATCTGCCTTAATTATGCTATCATTTTCACTCATATCAGCATCATTAATATCAAGGTTGCTGGTGAAATTTCCAGCACAATTGGCAGCAGTTATTCTGTCATTCAATATTTGAGTAAAGTGATCAGGAAAATCATTTGAGGAGAACTTATCTTTTTTCGTGAGTGTTGATCCAACGTGATAGTCATTTAGGTATCTGGGTGGATATCAGGTCCTTTCTGATTTTCTGATCATGACTTCATTCTCTGGTGTAGTATTTGGAGGAACTTCACGAGTGGTACTGTCTTCTGTTGCAGTACCTTCAGAGAGGCCTTGTACATCCTGGCTATTTTGATTTTCACTGAACTTGTGCACATTAGTATCAATGCAAGGTATAGAATCACCAACATATAAAAGGTTGTTTTCTGGAAAATTTTCAAAATTGTCAGCCTCTTTTAAAGCTTGATCAGGCTTGAAAGGGTAGTGTTCCTCATGAAACACTACATCCCTATTAAAAATGATTTTGTCGGTATCCAAGTCATAGAGCTTATAAGCCTTTTTATTCTTGAAATACCCCATAATTAAAAATAGTGATTAATTAGGCTAATAAGTATTTTAGAAGCTTAATTATGCCGAAATAAACACGAGGGAACAAATCCCGAAGAAAACGGATCCTTAACATGGATTAAAAGCATAAACGAACCTTAAAACGCGTTTTTCGAGGAAACCAGGAAAACGCGACTTTAAGCGGGTTAAATAGACTCGTAATAATTTTAGTCAACCAAATAGTCATTAATAAACATTAATGAAGGTTGATAACCAATAAAATTAATTAAACGAGAAAATTCCGGAAAACGGGTTCCGGTTAGTAAAAACTGTAACAACCGGGAAGTTGTGGGGTGAGTGTAATAAAATAAAACTAGTGTGTCCACTTTTGTAAATAAAAAGAAAAAATTTGAGTGTGTGTGTGTAGTCGGCAGCCTCCTCCCTCTCACACTCTCTTTATTTTGCTAATATGCTAAAGGACAAATAATAAAGCAAAAAGCAACAAAACCACTCTCTCACCTCTACTCTCCCTCTCTCTCACGATTTTCTCCTCTCTCTCTCATTTTCTTTCTTCTTCCTAAGCCCTCTAATGGCGATGGGAGCAAACAACACCAGCCCTCACCTTCTCTCCCATTTTTGAAGGCTCAAAACTCCTCCAAAAATTATAAAAACCACACCATTGAAATCCCCTTGTCAAGGAGAGCATCTCCCTCTTCTCAAAAATCGAAAACACCCACTTTCATCTCCATGGATATTCTCCATTTGAATGTTTGAGTCCACCATTGGAAGCTCCTCCTTCTCCTTGATGTTTTGAGGTAAAAATAATCTTGAAACCCCACCTTTTCCTAGCTCCATTTGGCAAAACGAAAATTCACATTGAGGTCTTGTTTTGTTCCTTATGCTCCAGCCGATTTTGGCTTCACCATGGGGCTAGAAACCTTGCTCTCTTGCTAACCAAGAACTCCATCCACTCATTGGAAGGTAATACTCTTTTAAACCTTAAACATGTATGAACCCTAGGCTAGTTTAAGGATGAAATTCTAAGTTAGAATTTGTGTATTGGTATGGGCTGTAGCATTGGAGTGTGGACTCCATTTGAAACCGAGAACAAGAAGGAAAGGAAGGAAAAGAAAGAAGAAAGGAATGGAAGGGAAAGAATGAAAGAGAAACTAAAATCACAAGGTAAATGCCCTTACCTTGAATTGGTTTATGTAGTGTAGTGTAACAGATTTTGAGTATTAGAAATGTGTAATGTATATGGAAATGAGTAGTAAGTATGTTGTAGTATAATGCGGAAGAGAATGTAATAGTTTTGAAGCTTTAAAAAGATGTTTAAAAGCTTGGGTAAAACATTGGGAAGTAAATGTGTATGAGTAGGAAATTTATTGTGTTGTAGTGAAGTTGAAATGTGAAGTATTGATGCCTTTAATAAACAGGTTGTATGAATGGGCATTTGTGAGCTGAAACAATGTGTGGGCAATGTTAAAAATATAGGGGAACCTCTACCCAAATTTGTATGGAAATTAGAGGACTTAGGTGTGTAAGGAGAGAGAATAACCTAGACAATAACTAGGTGTGTTTTGGTAGTAGTTGTGAGTGATTAATCATGTTGAAAACAGATTTGGAAAGAGAGTAAGTAATGGGAAGAACTTGGGTGGAAGGTAATGCAATTAGAATGATAGGAGTGGCATGGGTAGAGGAAGTATTGGATGGTAGAAGTTGGTTTAAAAATCTGTAGCATAAGAGAAACAAAAACTGTTGCATGTGTTGAAAAAGAAGTGAGAAATTGTGTAAGTTGATTTAGGAATGAGTAATGAAGTTGGTGGATGAACTAAGGCGATTTTGAGGGCCTAAGTAGTGTTAAAACATGTGGGATTACATGTAGGAAGATTGGGGAAACAATGGGCAAAGAAAGAATTGAAAACAGAATTTTAAACAAGTGTACTGGGCCGGACCGACCATGGGGACCGAAATTGCAAGGTCGGACGAGCCTTAAATTACAAAGACGGGAAGTCTACTGACTTCGACCGACCTTGGGACCGGACTTGGCAAGGTCGGTCGAGGCATAAATTTCGAACCCAGAAACTTACTGACTTGGACCGACCTTGGGACCTACCTTGCAAGGTCGGTCGAGCCTTAAATATTCGGAACCAGAACTCACTGACTTGGACCGACCTTGGGACCGGACTTGCAAGGTCGGTCGGGTCTGAATTTTTCCAGCGATGTAACTCACTGACTTTGGCCGACCTTGGGTCCGACCCTAGGTGAGGTCGGTCGAGTAAAAAAAAATAATAATATAATAAGATGATTATAGTAATCATATGTATATATATACATGTATATATGCACATGCATACATATATATAGCAGCACACCATTAATGGAGTAAAAATGGTAAGGAAGCAAGTATAAGAAATAATGAGTAGAGAATGATTTTCAAACCAAGTATGGAATGTAAAGAACTAGTAAGTATACGTTGGAAGTATTAGTGAAGGAATGAGTAGGTCAATGATAGATTATTGACCATACAACCCTATGTATGTATAGGACTTGGATAGTTGAACACCGAAGGAAAATCAGAGTTCGAGTACGCCGGTGAACAGTATGATTTCCTCATGCTCTGTATCCTAACTTGGTTACCCCGATTTGTGTGCTTATGTGATCACTCAAATAAGATAAATGCACGAATCGGACTTTTATTGCACTTAATTGTGTTTGAACTATATTGTTCTTGTTGTATTCCCTTGAACTTTTAGTTTGTATAATTCATGAAATATATGGATGAGAATGCAGCGTATGTGTATGTGGATGTGTACTTGTGTAGTGTATTAACCCTTGGTATGGGTGTAATGACTTCGATAAATTCCTAACCACCTAACTCCTAACTTGAGTATTGAGTAAAATGGAATGAGTAGAAGTCCGATATAGTTTCGGCCACGCGTGTGGATAAGGAAACACAAGAGGTTGGATCTGAATCCTGGCCTTAATCCTTTATGTGGACCAAACCCCTTGAATGGGTAGCATCCTAGATTGGTGAGCCACTCTAAAGCCCGGTGGTGGGATGGTGTAGTCCCTGCCCGGAGGTCACAACGACTTAACTTGAGTAAGTAAGTAAGTAAGTAAAGTATTGTATGAGTAACGGTCTTGGCTAGCGTAAGTCATTGACCTTGAGTAAAAGAGTAATGTACACCCGATTAACCCGGGTGGGTAAAAGAAGCTAACAAGCATTGTGTATGTATATTGTAGAAGCGTATTTCCATAAAGGTAAGTGTACACGGTTGACTTGTAATGTCTTCCTTGTATGTATGGAAATGTATGTATGTATGCTTTGTAAGGTATTGTAATATCATGATTGAAAGCATGTATGTATGTATGAGTAAAATGAACTGCATGTATTCGACCAAGTGGTCGGCGTACCCTCGCTAGTACGCGGGGTATGCGGATTTCATATGCAGCGTAAGCTGAGCCCCTTGGGGCACTGTTTTTATTGTACAGGTACCGAAGCGGATATGGTCATAGTAAGAGACCGGCGGCTATGCTTAGATAGCTAGGAATGAATTGTAGATAGTAAAGAACTGTATAAGGCTTGTAGCCCTTGAAGTATATGTGTACCAAGTGGTACACTCCTTTTTGTATTTTGAGAAGCATGTAGAATTGTGAGGAATGGGTAATATGATAATTCGTAAGGAGTATATGTAGACATGTGGGTTTATTGAATTTTGGGTATTGTACTTAGGATACTCGGTATATTGTATGGTAAGTATTGAGTAATGTATGGAATGGAGGATTGTTGTATTCGGTATGTAAATGATGTGTGAATTGTATTTGTTTAGTACTCGGGTATTCCGGTCCATCAGACCGATGCTGTAAGTAGAAGTAGGCCTTGTTAGTCACGTGGGTGGCTAACGGCGTTGTATCACCCGCCGAGGAGTATGAAGTATCCGTTGCGTAAGTATGTAAGTACGAGGAAATTAGACGGTAATGACGGTATTAGCGGTATGGGTGTTACAAAAAGTGGTATCAGAGCGATACTTTGCTCTGATGACTGGAAATACCGAGATTAGGGAATACCGAGTTAGTAATTAGAAGCTTAGGGCTAAGGGCTGAGTGATAGCGTTAGAGATACGCTAGTTAGGAACTCCCGGTGTGTTCCGGATACCTACAACATCAGACCCGCCCTCCGCATTCCCCATTGTATAACTTGGGAAAGAACGCCAGAGAGAAGGAAAGTCCTCTCATACTCTGGAAAACCCGATCTGGCAGTTGTGAAATCATCATACGGTAAACAAGAATCCGACCTATAGTAGATTCCAAGAATTGGAAGTCCCGAAGATAGTTCCCGGTTGAACAATAATACCCGCACTTAGTGACGGTAGAATGAGAATCCTAACCATAAGGAGACTGGAACTTATGACAGCACGGGGCGACATGTTTAGCAGTCGCGAGGACCTGGCTGGTCGAGCAGCAGTAGGAAGAGAAGTACTGAGTGTGCAACGACGCGGAAAAAGGAACAATAACAAAACCCGAGACACAAGTCTACGGGACAGTAGTAGCTAGATAATACCACCAATGGTATGCTACCTGACTACGGACGCAGTCGGGAGTGGTTAACACCAAAACAATAATGCCAAGAGGTTACAATGCCTGGTGTTGGAGTAAAGTATGTTACAACTTCGACCACTTAGGCAGTGTACCTAATCGTTTTACGGAATAGTGGAATTGTGGGGTGTCGAACTCTTGGGGACCTTGTTGTGGTTTAACTGATAGTGTAAATTAACTGAGAATTCTAATCAGACTGTTGAACAGAAACTTATCATTTTATTAGAGAAATTGTGGTTTAGAACTTAATGTAAACAAAACAGTAAAAAGAACAATTAATTAAAACAGATTAATAATAGCAGTTATTAAACTCTTTTGTTTTTAAGGAAGCATCCCGGGTTGTTCGGCTCACCTATTTTACTCAATTATATTACTATAGACTTTCCTACTTTAACAATAAACTCAAGAATCTTAATTAGTTTATTGACTGTTTCCTGTCTAATAAACCCTGATTAATTTAAACAACAAGCGCAAACCTTGCTCAAGTTATTAATAAATTAATCGCATTATTAACAATTCCTATTGGAGACTGGTTAACCTATAGGCGAATCTCGCTTCTAGTCGTTAACCCGTTTTGACTTCTCTTGTCTAGAATCTTGTCTCAGCACCGCATTTTAACAAGAAACTTCAAATATCACTTTAATAATTGGCCTAAAGATTAAAGCGCATTAAGGACAAGAATCAAAATATTGCTTAAATAGATTATAGTGGAAAGTCTACATAACATAATTATACAAAATAGGCTTGCTTCCCAACCCGGGAGGCTAAGTTTATTACTCACACATAATTATAAAAACAGACATAACAAATAAGATAGACATTAGAACAGTAGAGTTTAAGGAGAGAAAGAACTCTATTGGGGAGAGTTATTTCACTTCCGGACTTATCTCCGTGATAATCCCGACCTTAAAACAATAATAAACACGTAGAACGAAGAATAACGAACAAACAGGCAAAATTTGGTCCTGTCCGTGTGGGGCCACGCGGACACAAACGCAGACACAAATTAGGACACGGCCTGGTTTTGTACAGATCGTCTTCTTCGTTGGGATTTGTGGAAAATGGAAGAGTTAGGCTTATTTGTTGATGGGAAATGATGGAAATGAAGTGGATATGTTGATATATGGATAGGAAATGGAATTCGGATGGAGGAAGTGTGATTTGGAAGTGAGCGTGAGTTGTGTACGATGGTGAACGATGGTGTTTTTCTGATGAAGAAGCAGAGGGTTTATATAGAGGAGAGGAATAGGAAGAAGACAGGCTAGAGCATGCTAGTGGGTTAAGAAGATAAGGGAGGTGCCTGATATTGTTGAAGGGGTAGATGGATTGTGTCTGTAGGCGCCGCAAAGGAAGAAGCAAATGGAGAAGACAGAGCCGAACGAATTCAGTCGTGTCAATTTCTAGATCTGGGTTGCATTTACACGCGTCCGCGTTTCAGTCCGCGTACGGACACAAATTAGGACGTGAGACGTCCGCGTTTGTGTCCGCAAAGCGGACACGTTCTGTTGCCGCGTCCGAGTTTGAGTCCGCAATGCGGACGCTTGTATTGGTTCTGTCCGAGTTTGAGTCCTCAAAGCGGACACGTGTATTTTGGTGGTTTTGTCCTGCAAACTTCGACAGGCTCCAGATTCTTCGTTATAAGTCTGTTTCACTCGCCGTTTGTTGCGTTGGAAAGCTTGTGAAACAAACTATGTGATCCCAACACTTTTTCCTGTATTTGATACGTAAAATCTATCAGTCCATATCAAAACATAATTTTAGGAAAAACATACGATAAGTGAGTAATATTATCCTGAAAGTAAGTAAATATAAGGCAGATTAAACCCTTAAATGTCTATGTATTTCTCACTTATCAAACTCCCCCATACTTATCTTTTGCTTGTCCTCAAGCAAATCTTTCTGACGTAATGTTTAAACAAGTTAAACAGACAATAATCAAGTAAGGAGAGCACAGAAGAGGTAATTACCAATCTTTTCGGATTTTTAAAGGGTACTAATAACAATAAATTTCTTAAATATATTTCTCCGTTTCTGAGAATAACCCTGAAGTCCTACAAAAGAAAGAGAAGCAGTACCATGAGAATTCTGCTTTTAACCCTGAGCCAATCCACCATTTTCTTTCACATTTCCTTGAACGACAAGGGGCATGAAGTAAAATCTTATTCCATTATACCTTTCAATGCAACATACTCATGATCCATAATAAATAAGTTTTTATCATTTTGGTGCAGAATGCACAGATACTTCAATTTGAAGTTCATTTTCCTTTTACCTCAGACTTTTATCTCCATCCTTGTAGCGGTTTTGGGTCTACTATCCCAGATACCGAGTACCTTAGGTAGCCGGGTGATGAAGCACCCCTAAGAACTTAATAACCGAGTGGACGAGGCCTGTTTTAGGATCATAATATGCCTGTCTGGATTAGAGGAGTACCTTGCCTTGTTCTTTTTCCACCATTTCATTCCAAATCAAATCCAGGCTTAAAGTCAAAACAAAATTCAAATGATAATTTCCTCAGAATTTTTTTGAGTAATGAGCAGTTTTTTTTTTGTACCCTTTAAACCTGTTAAAACCGGCACTACTCCCTCTATGGCTCCTTCTTTGATTATTAATCACATAACAAATTTAAACACAGTGTCGAAAAAGAGACAAACTTAAGAGCAAGCTTTTGATTATTATATCTCCCCCATACTTAAACCAAAGCAATGCCCTCATTGCATAGAAAGAATTAAAATAACAGGGCATGCAAACTACCTGGGTAATGATCAAAAAGCATGGTAATAAGAGATATTTAAATTTAAAGAGCAAGGTATGGATAGTGTACTCCCTAGAGTTATGCAGAATATGTAGTGTAGCTCCCCCACACTTGAGTTCTGTTATAAGAATGTGCAAGATGTACCTGGAATAAATATTCTAAACAGCCAGAAGAACTCAAGTTAATTCTCCTCGTTCTCTCTTCTTTCTTTTTATTTCACTCATTTTTTTTATTTTTTTTTCATAAAATAAAATACAAAATATAAACACAATACAGATTAAAAAGATAGATAGTAGGGTGTCTCCTACCAAGCTGCCAACTTTAAGGTCTTTGGCTAGACCGTACCTCAGTGATTCAAGTTGTAACTGGTTCTTTGAAAAGAAGTGCAGAAGCTTCTTCGTTATCCAACGTGTTTCCCATATACGATTTTATTCGAGCTCCATTGACTTTAAACGATCCACCCTTCTTATCGTCCAATTCCACCGCTCCATAAGGAGAGGTAGATATTATCTTAAATGGTCCAGACCAGAAGGATTTTAACTTACTTGGGAAGAACTTTAGTCTGGAATTATAGAGAAGAATGTGATCTCCCGCTTTGAAGTCTTGCTTGGCAATCATCTTATCGTGCCAACGCTTGGTTTTTTCCTTATAAATCACCGCATTTTCATATGAGTTGGACCTCAGTTCTTCCAGTTCCGTCAACTGAAACTTTCGTTTCTCACCGGCTTGTTGTAGATCGAAGTTCAACACCTTTAGAGCCCAATAAGATTTATGCTCTAATTCCACAGGCAAGTGACATGCCTTCCCAAAAACTAGTTTGTAGGGAGACACGCCGATAGGTGTTTTGAAGGCTGTATGGTATGCCCAGAGTGCATCATCAAATTTAAAGGACCAATCCTTTCGAGAGGAGCTCACCGTCTTCTGTAGAATCCATTTTAGCTCTCTATTTGTTATCTCTGCCTGACCATTCGTTTGAGGATGGTATGGTAGAGCAACCTTATGTCGGACTCCGTATTTCTTCAGGAGAGCATCAAACTGGCGATTGCAGAAGTGAGAGCCACCATCGCTGATTATTGCTCTAGGAACACCGAATCGAGAGAAAATGTGTTTCTTGATGAACTTCATCACAACTTTACCATCTGTAGACACCAAAAATTCTCACCCCATAAAACAAAATTCAGGCGAATAAGAAGTACAATAAGAGGGGTCGTCGCCTTTTTCTTCTAAACGTTTTAATATGCGCGTCGAAACAAAACCGACATTTTATGACAAAATTCTTAATTCTTTATTCAAAGCATTTCAGAAAAACACAATGCTTCAAAAATGAATTCCCAGCTTCCATCAATTTTTAAACTCGTCCTCGTTCTTTATTTACTTGCCTATTAGTTTTTATTTGGTTATTGCAATTTTGTTACTTGTTGATTCTATCTTATTTACCGCTACTCGTACATTAATTCAACTTCCATTCTTATTGCGTTCGTTGGTATTAACCACATTTTGTACTATTCCATTTTTTATGTACGTATTATTATATTCAGTATTTTTAGTATCGTTATTATTATTTTGATTTTTATCCTCACTTCATAATTTCTTGATTCTTACAATGAAAACAACTCATTTTGCTAGATTAAATTCTTTCGTCTACTGTACATTCACATTGTAAACGCTAACGCTCTTAATGAATTTTTCAGTTCGAAGTATAGCTTTATGTTTTTTTTTTATTATTTTTTCTTTTCATTTCATTTTGTGTATTGGGTTCGACATGGATTTATATTGTAGTGTTCACTTAGGACCAATAGATCTCGGGTTTGAAGCGCGCATTGACATTGGGCATTTTTATTTCCCTTCTAGCTCGTGTTAGAGTTTACGTAGTAATGTTTGTGTTAATCTATGAGTTCTGTCTTTCATAGTTGGTTAGAGTATTAACAGGGTGAGTGGTTTGGTGTTCGATTGTGGGATGAACTTAGTCTGATTTTATTTTTGTTCCGTTCAACCCTTCAGAAGCTAGTCAAATGTGGCCCAAGACCTATTGTAAAGCCCACCAAAGCGAGACCCAGTGCAATAGAAGCCAGCCCACCGGTCTTAGACTCCTACTCTGCTTATGCTCAATTCAGCCCAATACCCTCAAAAAAACCCTAGCAACGTCTGCATCTATTTTCCCATTATAAAACACCAATCCCCAAAACCCTACAGTTGGAAAAAAACAACAAGAAGCCCGACAGTCTTCACCAGAATTCCCTTCTAGCATCGGATTTCAAAAAACCCAGAGGAAAACGGAAGGACGAACCTCCTCTATTCATCGACTCATCATAAAATCTCAACCCTCTCATCATTCTTCTTCTTTGATCAATCGCCCCATCTTCATCTCGGTGTGCACCAGGATTCCCTTGTAGCATAGGGATTTCAAAAATCAGAGGAAGCAAAAAAAAGCCAGCCGACACCCACGTTCATTCATTTCGCCAGCAGCTCGCCTCCTTCATTGCAATCCTTGAGCAGAGTGGGTTGAGTACATAAGGAAAAACCATGGCGAGCTCTGCCTCCCGATATCATACTCGTTTGATGCAGCGTCTTAGGATCCCTATTATCTCTTTTGGCAGGTAATCGATGGACACATACTCCATCGCCTTGATTCTCCTCAGTATCTGTAATTTTACAAACCAGCTGGTGAGTGAGGATCCCCGCTTCTGTTCATCCTCTTCACGTCGCGTGCATGCCCGACGGGCTCGAGGCCTCTCTTCATTCTTCTCTCTTCATTCCACCCCATTTGATTTTGTTTTAGTTTCTATATAATGCTCTGCATTTTCTCTTCCTCTTTCTTTCATTTTATCTCTTGTTTGACATGAGTTTAAGACCCATCGCGCAAGGCCTATAAACTAGAGCTAGACTTCGAGTCAAGTTGTGCGCGTCTGATCAATATGTTGTCTTCTATGTGAATATGTACTTTACATTTTCCGTCTTTGTCCCGTCTTACCGGAATGGGATTTTACCATTGTTGCTGACCGCTTTGATATTCGATTCAAGCCCGTGTAATCCTTTTCAGGTTTTTCTGACAGACAAGGTCCTCATTCTGTTCTTGTAAGTATTTGAGCATCTCGTCTCTTCCGGTATTTATTTCTAACCCAAGATTGATTATGGTTATCCCAGATTTATGCTTGTTTGAGTGAATAATGTTTGTGAACATGTCTTGGATTAAGCTCTCTGTATGCTCAATCATGGTTCCGTAAAAGATCTATTGTCGGTGGATAGCTACCTAGTTTATACGAGTATATTACCTTCTTGAACTTGAGTAGGAGTTTTCCTTTCTGTTGCAGTAAGTTTCTTACTGTCGCGCAACAAAAAACGGGGGAGTGGTGTTAAAAGGAAAGCAAAATTTTATGACAGAGTGAATCTCATTGCTCCGAATAAGTTCAGTTTGTTTGGATAGATGTATCAAGTTTAGTTTCGATATAGGGTGGAATAAAATGGATTTCGTTTGAGATTAAAATTCGGTTTAATAATTTGCTTTTTTGTTGTTGTTGAAAGACGTGTGTCAATGGAATGCCTTCAATAAAAAAAACGAGATTAAAAGATGATTAATATATTCGATTAGCAACAATGGAATTGATTCCACTTGTTTTTTTAATCTAGGGCTTAGTTCACCATTACCTTATAGATTCTCCAATCACGTATGGAAACATCATTCATGTTTATTTGTTGCGGTATTTCATCTGGATTGGTCTAATGATATGTATCGACTCGGGCTGTATAGGCTTTTAGTCAAAATTTGACTTTATTTCAGAGCTAGCTCATTGTTAGTCAAACCTATAGGTGACCCTAGAAGCCCATAGATTACCCGATCATTTTGAGAATCAATTTATTGGTTCAAGCCCACAACTTTCTGCGGGCTTCTTTAGAAAAGCTCTAGGACTATTCATAGATGTTGTCTACATTAAGGTCGTAGTACCCGAGGGTCGTAGTACCTGTTTGTGGGTGACATCTCTCCTAATAAAAATTTTTTTTTCCAAACAATCCATAATGATATGATTAAAATTCACAATCAATGGTGCTATTGAAAAAAAACAAAAAACAAATTAGACCCATTTTTTAGAGGCTCATTTCTAGGCCCAAACTCGAGGCACAAATATAGCCCAACCAGGCCCAAAATAAAAAAAGCCCAAAAACCCAAATCAAATCCCTAGGCCCACATAAGGCCCAAACTCACCCCAATCTCAAATGAGCCCAAATTAGGCCCATATCCATTTTGGCCTGAATCTTTTTCTAAGGCCCATATCCATTTGGCCCAAACCAATTCAAATCCATATCAATTTCCAAATCAAATTCAAATCCAAATCAACTCATTTCCAAATCCAATCCGATTCCAATTCAACCTCAATCTCAATGCAATTCCAAACTCATTCAAATTCAATTCAATTCCACACTCGAATTCAATTCCAATTCCATTTCAAATTCAATTCTAATTTAAATTCAATTCAATCTCAATTTCAATTCAATTCTAAATTCAGCTCAATTCAAATTCAATTCAGAAATTCATTCGTTTCCGATTCAAATCAAAATTCATTTCAATCCCAACTAATTCTAAAACCTCAAATTCCAACTTCAAGCCTGTTTAAAGCTTCAAACCCCTCAAAGTCTCAAATACTTCAAACTCCAAATATCTCATGGACTCAAATCATCCTTCAAATTCTAATTGCCCCACACATTCGAATGTCTCATAGACCCGAGCGTCTCACAGACTTTGTCATCCCAATGATTCGAACGTCTCACAGACCCAAGTGTCTCACAGACCCGAGCGTCTCACAGACCTGAGCGTCTCACAGACTTTGACATCTCAAGGTTTCAAACGTTTCACAGACCCGAGCGTCTCACAGACTAGCATCTCAAACCTGAAACTTCTCGAAACTTCGAATCCTTCTAAATCTCAAACACCTCACATATCTTCAAACTCCACAAACATCAAAACTTTCAAAACCCAAAAGTCCTGAACTACGTAAGGTCTGATCTCAATAGGGAGTTGAGTACGTAGGCAGCCCATCTAGGGTGCGACCCCATTCCAATAAAAAAACCCTTTTCCCACTCTAAGGTGATACTCATATCTCTCAAAACATTCAAACCTTCTTCGGCTCCTACAAACTTCAAACCATTAGACTCTATGTCTTGTTCATTCACTCAACCCCCGGTTTTCCCAAACCTTTATTCTAGACGCATTCGAATTCGTCAGTTTTTCTTCTTGGCGCTAGCTTGGTAGAAAAGCTCGCCTCACCCACTCATTTTCTCCCCTCATGTCCTAATCCTATCCTTGGCTTTTAAATGATTCTCTCTAAAAAGGTTTTGAAAGAAGGTAATCCTGACAATTGGAGACCGAGGATTCCTCGGGCACCAATCCGAAGTCGTGGTCGTAGCCACTTCTAAGGGGTGTAACCCAGTGCGAACCCACACAGAATCTCTAGTATGATCAGATAAGTCCTATCCATAGGCAATAAATCATCAGAGTCAATTAATGGTTTTAGAACCCTTTTTCTCCCTTCCTAGTTCTTTAGGTCAAACTAGGTGGCGACTCTAGTCATTTCCGCCCTTAGGGCATAAGTCCGCGTGGAGCCCATCGAGAGCGGGTGTAGTGCTCACTAGCATTCCCCATAAGCTTTCTGGGAAAGACGGACGATGTAGTAGGTATTTGAGGGATGCCAGAATAACGGGTTTTCACCCTCCATAGAATGGCATTTTCTAGGATCTTGACTTTTCAGTCAAACCATATTTAGATAGACCCCCCCTCATACCGAAAAATCACCCTCCACAGAATGGCGACTCTGCTGGGGAAAACTTGAGTAAGTTTTTCTCAAACTCAAGGAAGACTGAACTCCATTCAAAATTGTCGGGACTTCCCCACTTCTTTCAAAACCTTCAAGAGATTCATCTCGAAAGCCATTAGGATTACTCTACTCCACACTCAGAGTGTGATTGGTGAGGATAGTTAGGGTGAGAGTGTGCTTATACTTGACTTTGCTTGCCATCTGCGCTTTGCTTACTACATAATTGTGTGATTATGCTAGACTAACTTGCAGGAACTTCAGGTAGGTGGGCCCATTAGGGGTCTAACTTCTTCCCTCTCTTTGCCTGCGCATTTATTTACCGCTTTTTGGTTGCGATATTGAACTGTTAGGAATAGTCCTGAGGTGGGTGCATAGGGTAGCTTAGGACATGCATTCCTCTGTGTCACCCTTGATATTTGCGGTCGGGATAAATATTGGTCCACAATTGATTCCCCATGAGCAGATGCCCTTCGTAGTAAGGACTATGCACACGAGGCGGTATGATCGTAGTATCTACGCCTTGAAAACTCATGATCCTTCAACACTTACCTTTTCGAGTCAAAGCCAGCATATAGTACACTCTGAGCCTTCAGTGTCCTGCTGCCTAGTCCCGTGTCTAGGATGGGTTTATGGGTAGTCACCCCCTTGTATGCCGCCTGTCTGACCACCCTATGCATTACCCTGAAGATTGCATGGGCTCAGTTCTCCAAGTGTCCTCTGCACCACGGGTGTCTCTAAAGCCTGATGTCACGCTACACGTCCATAGAGGATCCCGTATTTACCGGATACCCATACATGGCACAACGTAGTCAGTGAATAATTTAGACTTTAGACACACCTGACCGTGCAGACGACGGGAGACCTGACCCCATGCAGTACTTCCCCAAGTTTTCCGAAAAGTGAGCATGTTGTGATAATCACCGGCCGTGGCTCATGTGACTGTATCACTTCGGGTATCCTGACCTTTCGAACTTAAGCACTCCGGTCTTTCTTGATGACGTGCCCCACAGGGCGTAACAGAGATAAATCCCGAGAGATGAACAGTGAAGGGACGATGGTTCCCCCGGTGTTATAGAAGCATTGATCGACCTGGAAGGTGATTATCCCAATCATTCACACTTAGCTCCACATAAAATCAGCCACGATTTTTTATTTTGCACTTACATATATGTGTGACCACGTTTTAGAAATTAGCAAAAATCAGAAATTGAATCATGTCGAACGCTCCAATGAAATATCTTCAAAGCCGTCTATCCCGAAGGTTTTCAGAAATATAATGATTTCAAAACTATTATTTCCAAAGCATTTTTCAAAACTGGTTTCAATCAAAGTCTTCCAGAAAACAAACTTCGTCAAACGGTTTGCAAAGAACAAATTTCAAAAATCTATTGTTTATATTTTCAAACAATACTTCTCATAAATTTCATTTCAAAAACGATTTCAAAAACATGCCTTTTACAAACTAATTTTAAACAACATTTTTTCACGGATATTATCTCAAACTTGTTTTTCAAAACAATTTTCAAAGTTGATTTTCAAAAAACGTATTTCAAAATAAATGATTTAGTCCCCATGTTGTGCCCCGCTATTTTTGAAGTTCAACCCACCTTCAAGAGCAGCGGTCATTACCGTGGAGCGTACTAGTCATTTTGTGTTTTCACGAAAGTGGTGGATTTTCGTAAAAATTTTGTGCTCGGTCACTCACCTTTCCTTTCTCAAAAATTGTCCCTCATTTTCCTCGTCAGAGCAGGAGGAGCGCATGACGATTCACAACAACGGTTCAAATCAAAAACCAGAGGAGCACTAACTCGAGTCGAGCAACATGAAGACTAGCAACAACCACTCAAGTTTGAAATTGCTGAGAGCCAGAAGAGCACCAACCCGTTTTGCCTGATAGCAGTGCCACTTTGTTGCTCAAGCCCGAAGATGAGCGAGCAGCCAATCAAGAACCGAAGACGAGCAAACGGCCAATCAAGATCCCACACATGAGTAATCAGTCAGAATCTCGATGACGAAGCAGAAGAAGTTTTTAACATAAAAATCCCCCTTTAATGACTTTTTAGGACTTATGATGTATAGGTTTTCCCCAATGATTCTTTTCTCTCTTGTCATTTCTGAATAAACTGCATGTATAGGCTTGTACGTTCCCTCTGAATTTATTTAGATCAATGTGTATAGGGTTCCCCCAGTCCCTACCTTATTTGTGAATGACCGAGCGTCAAAATTCATACCGAGAAAATCCACCACTTCGAAAAACACGTGTTTTCAAAATGGTTTTTCTAAAACCTAGTTTTTTTTATGAAAAGAAGAAACAAGACAAAATGATACTTAGCAAGCGCTCACGTCCATAACATTCATGCATCATTTCACAAAAGAATTTTAAAACGAATAAAAGTTGTTTTTGCCTCAACAATCATTCACACCGCATCACACAACCACATTTTTTAACGGAGCATACTGACATTACCTTTTCTCCTTCATTCTAATCCTTGTGTGTGCAGGTATTCGTGACAGTCAGTAACTAAAAAGAAAGAAGACCAACTCACTTAAAGCAACGGCAAAAAGATGGAGCAAATACCTCGAAGCAATCAAGTAGTCAAAAGTCGGTTTGTTCACGAAGGATTGACCCATGACCTTAGTGGTGACTTGGAGAAAAACTTGAGGACAGGAGAATGTGCCCAAAGAAAAATAACAGAGGCCTATTCAGGGTCGGATAGCAGTTACAAGGAGTCTCCAACTTACTCTGCATACGATGCTTATAAGTTTCAAGCGATGGACCCGCACACTCTCTCTGTCCAAACCCGAGCAACGCCAAGCACGCCTCCTTCGTCTGTATGCAGTTCAGCTCTGAGAACCCCAGTTGCCCCTCTGGGAAGACTTCAATCACAAATCATCCATAATGGAGGAAATACCCAAACCTCATCTTCACTCATTGTAAATCCCGACCTAAGCATCTCCTCACCCACACAAAAACAAGTTCCTTCACAGCAAACACTCCCCCAGTCATTAAAGCCTGACCAATATCCTTACCCACAAGCAACAATCCCATTTCCCCATTCCTTTGATGATAGCCACCCTCAGACAGCCTCTACCTTCATCCAAAAATTTGATCCCAAGGCGATCTCAATGATAGAACTAATGCAAGAGCTGAGGATGGAATTGCAAGAGTGGAAACAAACCCAACGTTTTAAACCAGTGGGCTGGGAACCGATTAATCCGTATGTTGAAGCTCGTTTACCCAAAGGCTTGAGTCTGCCCAAATGGAGAAGTACGAAGGAATTGGTAACCCAAGGCATCACGTTGACAAATATGATAAGCTCATGGATCTGCATGGTTTATCTGATGAGCTGAAGGCTGCATGCTTTAGATTCTACTTACAGGGACCTGCTTACTCTTGGATTATGGGCCTGGATCTAAAAGGAAAGTCAAGCCAAGATTTGTACTTCGAATTTCTCACCCAATACGGTGGTAACTTTCATCATGAAGTTACACGCAGAGAATTAGAAATCACCCGCCAAACCCCTGGTGAAACTGTGAGGGAATTTGTAGAACGATGGAGGGTGAAGGCTGGGCAAATGAATAATCGACCCACTGAGGAGGAACAAGTACAAATGGTTATTTCCGGCCTGAGAGAAGAGTACCAATGTCGGCTCAAATACCTAGGCATTTGTGAGTTCAAACGATTGATGGCAGCCATAATTGCTTTGGAGGACACTGAAATCAAATTGATTGAGCAACAAGAAATAATGGAAAAGAAGGATAGTCCACTTGGACAAAGCTCACAAGGACAACTTTCAAATCCGGGAATGTCACTCAGCAAAGCATTGAAAATACTAGTTGAGGGGGGTCATCTAGCACTTTTCAACACAAGATCACGAATTAAGAAGCTTGGGCCTCACCTGCATGAGTATTGTGACTATCACAGAATCTGGGGGCACACCACCGACGAGTGCACCACACTAAAGGATGCAATTCAAGAGTTGATAGACAGTGGAAACATCTCCGCACTAGGAATGTAACATATGTTCTAGGCCAAGGAAGATACTTCTGTTCTTTTTCCTGAAAAGTCACCAAGTTGAACATCATGATTTTCTTAGCTAACAGTCGTAGTTGTAGAAAGTCTTTGCTTTTGTTCAAATTTACTGAATTGCTTGAAAAGAATTGTTTCCTCTTCATCAAAAAAGAGAAGGATGTCATACTCTCTATCGTATTACGGGGCCACCATGCAAGAGTTGCCACTCCCTAGAAGTCCAAAAATCCAGGAGCCAATCACCAACCCGACCTCACTCGAGAGCTACTTCTCCGACAGTGACCCCAACAGCTAGACCACCTTCAGGGCCAATCGTGACGGGATGAGCTTCGTGGACTATTAACTGGAACCGACTCAAGCGAGACTAGGCGAAACCTTACCGATCATGCATTGCATCCAAGAAAAAACAAAAAAAAACATCCAGTCAAATACAAAGTCATTTATTTTGCATCATCATTAACACGTTATGCATCATATGTATATAGTAGTTCCATATTACCACAACACATTGCATGGTATATGTACTGCATACACTCGTATCGAAACGACGTCTTTGGGAAAAATCTTGAGCAATTGATTGAACGGAATGCCTGAGTCACTAAACTCTTGACCCGTCATTTCACACGAGGGTCCAATCAAAATTGGCACTACAAACCAAGTGAGCAGTGTGCGAAGAGCGGTATTTTCCCTTGAATTTCAAATGAGATTACTGGACAATCCACTGAGTGATGAGGAAAGGTAAAGAGTTCCAATTGAGGTAAAACCATGAGCGACATGTGCATTCCTTCAGCACATGGAGAGGCACAAATCATAGTGAGAGCAATGTCGATAAACATGATACGAACTGTGATTCATGCAAAGATTTGAGAAGAGTAAGAAAACAATCATTGAATAAAGAGAATGACGAGGCACCTAGGATCAAAATCCCCACAATACCAAAAAGCTTTGACTGCCCTGTACATAATCCCTTAGTGAGCCCCGCTGAGCCTTTCACGATAAACCTTTTTCTGTGAACTCCACAACATGCCAACCCACGTACATATACTTACTTGCCCTTGCAATAGAGGATCTCAAAGGAGCCGGAGCCATGGTCTCTCCCCCACCATCTTCACAAAAACAACAAATGAAATGCTTGAAGAAATCAGTGAGTCAATGCAACTCCAAAGCCAAACACCAAAAAAGAACACCGAAAATGTTCAAGAAGATCAATGAGTCAATGCAACTCCAAAGCTGAAAGCCGAAATACAAAGCAGTGAACGCTTGAGAAAGTTGATGAGCCAAATGCAGTTTCAAAAACAAAATGAGAAGAAAGTTCAAATCGAACACCATAAGATGCAAGAAGGAGAAATCCAAATCAGAAGGACCAATGATGTCCCATAGAAACCAATAAAAGGTTATCAAAACCCGTCCAATCATTCCACCCATGGCAAAGGCGAAACACGTCCTCTATTGCACAAAAGCTCCACAATTCCCGAATAAATCCTCCAGTCCCATGTAACATACATCATACCCCTAAGCCCCGTTATAACCCAATAAAAGACCTCTGACTCGTTAGTTGATGAGCGTTAACCGAAAATCGGATCTGAAACATGAATCATAAGTTTCGTACTTGTTATCAACATGTCCTGTCATACCAAAGGGACCGTTAGCGAATGAGTGTGACCTAATCTCACAAGGTCTTTAGAGTGCGAGTGACTCTTCGACTAAACCACCAAATCATAATCGGCCTACCCCATTGCAGGTGTGGAATTTGTGAGGAACGGAAAGTCCATAACCTCGAAAAGGAATTCTAAGGAAAAACTACTCTCGAGCATCGAGAGTATCATCACATCATTATCACACACACCATACTCTCGAGAGATTGACCCACATCCCTCCATGAGAGGAAAGTGATTCACGCCTTCGAGCTTAACAATCACTCGAGATCGAACCGAAGATGTCTTATATTCGTAAGCCTCATATTAATAGAGATAGGACCGTACCTTCTCTTGAAAAACTGCACATGCATTTTGCATCTCTTCTTGCATTTAGTATTTGCATGCATCATAACCACTTCATTTTCAACATCCGACTGGTAAGAACTCCACCTAGTCTCGCTGAAAGTCGACTTCAGTTGCAGTTGTTGAAGCATAACTTTTGATGTCAACCAGAGCCATCCCGAGCCATCATCGAGCTATATCTTGCCTCTTCAGAGCCATCCCGGGCTATCACCGAGCTACATCGAACCATTCAAGAGCTATCCGGAGCCACACGAAGACCATCTCGGAGCCATCCACTGCCATACTCAATCCCTATCGACACCGCTTCTAAATCCAATCTGGAGCCATGCGAGAGCCATCCTCAAAACTTTGAGACCATCCCTAAAGCTACACAGTGGCCATCCCAATAGTATGAACAATATGAGAGCCACCTCAAACGGAGCCATTTCGTCACCAGGGCCTTGCCTACAAAGTTTCGAACTACGTATGGTCTGATCTCAATACAGAATTGAGTACGTAGGCAGCTCGCCAAGGGTGCGACCACCTCGAAGGCGACAATCCCCTTTCACTCCTCGCTATCATCAAACAGAGCATCCCGGAATCATGACGGAGCCATCCCGGAGCCATGATCAGAACTACACCGAAGACATCCAACCATGTTTGGTTATTTAGAATGATAACAAGTTCACCCACATCAAATCCATCAGATGGAGCCAATCGATTAGTCACCTCGAACTTCAACAACCGCATCAAGACCATCGACCATTCTCAAGTTCACTGTCATATCAAAACCCCCAACCACCCCGGATCGTCGGCCACACTGGAGCCATCAGTGCATACCAGAGCCATCGGCGCGACCCAGAGCAACCACTGCACACCAGAGCCATCAATGCATACTGGAGCCATCAACGCATGCTGGAGCCATCTCAGATCCTTAAAGCCATGCCGGAGCCATACCGGAGCCATCCCGAGAGTTTGACGTTACTATAGAGCCATCTGCTCACGCAAAAACTTACATCCACAAAAAGGGAGTTTAATTCAATTAATACATTGGTTAATCACCTCACATCACATATCATCTGCATATACCCACAAAATTTGCTCACTATCTGACGCATCTTTACACCCGCTAGACAGCTATTGCGCTACTAGTGCGGTCGACTTTTCATTTTACACCTGCTAGACAGCTATTGCGCTACTAGTGTGGTCAAATTTTTCGTTTTACACCTGCTAGACAGCTTTTGCGCTACTAGTACGGTCACCTTTCGTTTTACACCTGCTAGACAGCTATTGCGCTACTAGTACGGTCGCCTTTCATTTTACACCAGCTAGGCAGCTATTACGCTGCTAGTATGGTCCCGCCTTTTTTCCTCCACTAGGCAGCTATTACGCTACTAGTGTGAGATCGTTCATTTCATAACCCGCTAGGCAGCTATTACGCTACTAGTGCGGTCCCGTCTTTTTTTTTCCTCCACTAGGCAGCTATTACGCTACTAGTGTGAGATCGTTCACTTCATAACCTGCTAGGCAGCTATTACGCTACTAGTGCGGTCTCATCTTTTCCTCCACTAGGCAGCTATTACGCTACTAGTGCGAGATCGTTCACTTCATAACCCGCTAGGTAGCTATTACGCTACTAGTGCGGTCCCGCTTTTTTCCTCCACTAGGCAGCTATTACGCTACTAGTGCGAAATAGTCCAATTCATAACCCGTTAGGCAGCTATTACGCTACTAGTGCGGTCTCGCCTTTTTTCCTCCACTAGGCAGCTATTACGCTACTAGTGCGAGATCGTTCACTTCATAACCCGCTAGGCAGCTATTACGCTACTAGTGCGGTCTCGCCTTTTTTCCTCCACTAGGCAGCTATTACGCTACTAGTGCGAGATCGTTCACTTCATAACCCGCTAGGCAGCTATTACGCTACTAGTGCGGTCCCGCTTTTTTCCTCCACTAGGCAGCTATTACGCTACTAGTGCGAAATCGTCCAATTCATAACCCGTTAGGCAGCTATTACGCTACTAGTGCGGTCTCGCCTTTTTTCCTCCACTAGGCAGCTATTACGCTACTAGTGTGAGATCGTTCACTTCATAACCCGCTAGGCAGCTATTACGCTACTAGTGCGGTCCCGCTTTTTTCCTCCACTAGGCAGCTATTACGCTACTAGTGCGAAATCGTCCAATTCATAACCCGCTAGGCAGCTATTACGCTACTAGTGTGGTCTCGCCTCTTTTCCCCCACTAGGCAGCTATTACGCTACTAGTGCGAGATCGTCTCACATCCGCCTGCTAGGCAGCTATTACGCTACTAGTACGGTCCCACCACTTTTCCTCCACTAGGCAGCTATTACGCTACTAGTACGGTACACAACCAAAGTATTATAGGCTCGTCATAAATCCTATAGCTAGATGTCAAGAGGTCTAGTTGAGGCTCTCCTAAGTCCTCGTACTTTCAATTGCATTCTAGGCTCGTCATAAGTCCTAGGACTGGATGTCAAGAGGTCCAGTTGAGGCTCTCCTAAGTCCTCGTGCGCCAAAACCAACTATTGTTAGCATCTTAGGCTCTCCTAAGTCCTCATGCGCAAAACCAATCTACTGTTAGCATTCTAGGTTCGTCATAAGTCCTCGTGCATTCAACTATCATATCATTCCCAGTCACATTCATACATTATCTTCCTCGTGGTCGCATCCCAATGCACCACAAAGCGGTAGTGAGAATTTTTGGCGCCCTCAACCTTGATCCAATTCTGCAAAGGCTTGCAAAATTGAATCAAGGGGAGCCATCTGTAGACACCAAAATTCTCACCCCATAAAACAAAATTCAGGCGAATAAGAAGTACAATAAGAGGGGTCGTCGCCTTTTTCTTCTAAACGTTTTAATATGCGCGTCGAAACAAAACCCGACATTTTATGACAAAATTCTTAATTCTTTATTCAAAGCATTTCAGAAAAACACAATGCTTCAAAAATGAATTCCCAGCTTCCATCAATTTTAAACTCGTCCTCGTTCTTTATTTACTTGCCTATTAGTTTTTATTTTGGTTATTGCAATTTTGTTACTTGTTGATTCTATCTTATTTACCGCTACTCGTACATATGTAATTCAACTTCCATTCTTATTGCGTTCGTTGGTATTTAACCACCATTTTGTACTATTCCATTATTTTATGTACGTATTATTATATTCAGTATTTTTAGTATCGTTATTATTATTTTGATTTTTATCCTCACTTCATAATTTCTTGATTCTTACAATGAAAACAACTCATTTTGCTAGATTAAATTCTTTCGTCTTACTGTACATTCACATTGTAAACGCTAACGCTCTTAATGAATTTTTCAGTTCGAAGTATAGCTTTATTTTTTTTTATTATTATTTTTTTCTTTCATTTCATTTGTGTATTGGGTTCTGACATGGATTTATTGGTTAGTGTGTTCACTTAGGACCAATAGATCTCGGGTTTGAAGCGCGACATTGACATTGGAGCATTTTTATTTCCCTTCTAGCTCGTGTTAGAGGTTAAGTAGTAATGTTTGTGTTAATCTATTGAGTTCTGTCTTTGCATAGTTGGTTAGAGTATTAACAGGGTGTGAGTGGTTTGGTGTTCGATTTGTGGGATGAACTTAGTCTGATTTTATTTTTGTTCCGTTCAACCCATTCAGAAGCTAGTCAAATGTGGCCCAAGACCTATTGTAAAGCCCACCAAAGCGAGACCCAAGTGCAAGTAAGAAGCCAGCCCACCGGTCTTAGACTCCTACTCTGCTTATGCTCAGATTCAGCCCAATACCTCAAAAAACCCTAGCAACTGTCTGCATCTATTTTCCCATTATAAAACACCAATCCCCAAAACCCTACAGTTGGAAAAAAAACAAGAAGCCGACAGTCTTCACCAGAATTCCCTTTCTAGCATCGGGATTTCAAAAACCCAGAGGAAAACGGAAGGACGAAACCTCCTCTATTCATCGACTTCATCATAAAATCTCAACCCTCTCATCATTCTTCTTCTTTGATCAATCGCCCCATCTTCATCTCGAGTGTGCACCAGGATTTCCCTTGTAGCATAGGGATTTCAAAATCAGAGGAAGCAAAAAAAAAGCCAGCCGACACCCACGTTCATTCATTTCGCCAGCAGCTCGCCTCCTTCATTGCAATCCTTGAGCAGAGTGGGTTGAGTACATAAGGAAAAACCATGGCGAGCTCTGCCTCCCGATATCATACTCGTTTGATGCAGCGTCTTAGGATCCCTATTATCTCTTTTGGCAGGTAATCGATGGACACATACTCCATCGCCTTGATTCTCCTCAGTATCTGTAATTTTACAAACCAGCTGGTGAGTGAGGATCCCCGCTTCTGTTCATCCTCTTCACGTCGCGTGCATGCCCGACGGGCTCGAGGCCTCTCTTCATTCTTCTCTCTTCATTCCACCCCATTTGATTGTTTTTTTTTTAGTTTCTATATAATGCTCTGCATTTTCTTTCCTCTTTCTTTCATTTTATCTCTTGTTTGACATGAGTTTAAGACCCATCGCGCAAGGCCTATAAACTAGAGCTAGACTTCGAGTCAAGTTGTGCGCGTCTGATCAATATGTTGTCTTCTATGTGAATATGTACTTTACATTTTCCGTCTTTGTCCCGTCTTACCGGAATGGGATTTTACCATTGTTGCTGACCGCTTTGATATTCGATTCAAGCCCGTGTAATCCTTTTCAGGTTTTTCTGACAGACAAGGTCCTCATTCTGTTCTTGTAAGTATTTGAGCATCTCGTCTCTTCCGGTATTTATTTCTAACCCAAGATTGATTATGGTTATCCCAGATTTATGCTTGTTTGAGTGAATAATGTTTGTGAACATGTCTTGGATTAAGCTCTCTGTATGCTCAATCATGGTTCCGTAAAAGATCTATTGTCGGTGGATAGCTACCTAGTTTATACGAGTATATTACCTTCTTGAACTTGAGTAGGAGTTTTCCTTTCTGTTGCAGTAAGTTTCTTACTGTCGCGCAACAAAAAACGGGGGAGTGGTGTTAAAAGGAAAGCAAAATTTTATGACAGAGTGAATCTCATTGCTCCGAATAAGTTCAGTTTGTTTGGATAGATGTATCAAGTTTAGTTTCGATATAGGGTGGAATAAAATGGATTTCGTTTGAGATTAAAATTCGGTTTAATAATTTGCTTTTTTGTTGTTGTTGAAAGACGTGTGTCAATGGAATGCCTTCAATAAAAAAAAACGAGATTAAAAGATGATTAATATATTCGATTAGCAACAATGGAATTGATTCCACTTGTTTTTTTTAATCTAGGGCTTAGTTCACCATTACCTTATAGATTCTCCAATCACGTATGGAAACATCATTCATGTTTATTTGTTGCGGTATTTCATCTGGATTGGTCTAATGATATGTATCGACTCGGGCTGTATAGGCTTTTAGTCAAAATTTGACTTTATTTCAGAGCTAGCTCATTGTTAGTCAAACCTATAGGTGACCCTAGAAGCCCATAGATTACCCGATCATTTTGAGAATCAATTTATTGGTTCAAGCCCACAACTTTCTGCGGGCTTCTTTAGAAAAGCTCTAGGACTATTCATAGATGTTGTCTACATTAAGGTCGTAGTACCCGAGGGTCGTAGTACCTGTTTGTGGGTGACATCTCTCCTAATAAAAATTTTTTTTCCAAACAATCCATAATGATATGATTAAAATTCACAATCAATGGTGCTATTGAAAAAAAAAACAAAAAACAAATTAGACCCATTTTTTAGAGGCTCATTTCTAGGCCCAAACTCGAGGCACAAATATAGCCCAACCAGGCCCAAAATAAAAAAAGCCCAAAACCCAAATCAAATCCCTAGGCCCACATAAGGCCCAAACTCACCCCAATCTCAAATGAGCCCAAATTAGGCCCATATCCATTTTGGCCTGAATCTTTTTCTAAGGCCCATATCCATTTGGCCCAAACCAATTCAAATCCATATCAATTTCCAAATCAAATTCAAATCCAAATCAACTCATTTCCAAATCAAATCCGATTCCAATTCAACCTCAATCTCAATGCAATTCCAAACTCATTCAAATTCAATTCAATTCCACACTCGAATTCAATTCCAATTCCATTTCAAATTCAATTCTAATTTAAATTCAATTCAATCTCAATTTCAATTCAATTCTAAATTCAGCTCAATTCAAATTCAATTCAGAAATTCATTCGTTTCCGATTCAAATCAAAATTCATTTCAATCCCAACTAATTCTAAAACCTCAAATTCCAACTTCAAGCCTGTTTAAAGCTTCAAACCCCTCAAAGTCTCAAATACTTCAAACTCCAAATATCTCATGGACTCAAATCATCCTTCAAATTCTAATTGCCCCCACACATTCGAATGTCTCATAGACCCGAGCGTCTCACAGACTTTGTCATCCCAATGATTCGAACGTCTCACAGACCCAAGTGTCTCACAGACCCGAGCGTCTCACAGACCTGAGCGTCTCACAGACTTTGACATCTCAAGGTTTCAAACGTTTCACAGACCCGAGCGTCTCACAGACTAGCATCTCAAACCTGAAACTTCTCGAAACTTCGAATCCTTCTAAATCTCAAACACCTCACATATCTTCAAACTCCACAAACATCAAAACTTTCAAAACCCAAAAGTCCTGAACTACGTAAGGTCTGATCTCAATAGGGAGTTGAGTACGTAGGCAGCCCATCTAGGGTGCGACCCCATTCCAATAAAAAAAACCCTTTTCCCACTCTAAGGTGATACTCATATCTCTCAAAACATTCAAACCTTCTTCGGCTCCTACAAACTTCAAACCATTAGACTCTATGTCTTGTTCATTCACTCAACCCCCGGTTTTCCCAAACCTTTATTCTAGACGCATTCGAATTCGTCGTCAGTTTTTCTTCTTGGCGCTAGCTTGGTAGAAAAGCTCGCCTCACCCACTCATTTTCTCCCCTCATGTCCTAATCCTATCCTTGGCTTTTAAATGATTCTCTCTAAAAAGGTTTTGAAAGAAGGTAATCCTGACAATTGGAGACCGAGGATTCCTCGGGCACCAATCCGAAGTCGTGGTCGTAGCCACTTCTAAGGGGTGTAACCCAGTGCGAACCCACACAGAATCTCTAGTATGATCAGATAAGTCCTATCCATAGGCAAAAATCATCAGAGTCAATTAATGGTTTTAGAACCCTTTTTCTCCTTCCTAGTTCTTTAGGTCAAACTAGGTGGCGACTCTAGTCATTTCCGCCCTTGGGCATAAGTCCGCGTGGAGCCCATCGAGAGCGGGTGTAGTGCTCACTAGCATTCCCCATAAGCTTTCTGGGAAAGACGGACGATGTAGTAGGTATTTGAGGGATGCCAGAATAACGGGTTTTCACCCTCCATAGAATGGCATTTTTAGGATCTTGACTTTTCAGTCAACCATATTTAGATAGACCCCCCTCATACCGAAAAAATCACCCTCCACACCTGTGTGTAGTAAAAACATCGCCCCAAGGGGCTCAGCAAAAGCTGCGCATGAACTCCGCATATATCGCGTGCTAGCTAGGGCACGCCGACTATTTAACGTCCACTAACATGGCGGTCATTAATTCATACATACATGCTTTACATACACAAATACATACAGATACAATACATTATACAATTCAAGTTAACAATACAGTGGCACACACACACATACTTACCTTCACCGTGTTAGCCAAATTACGCATCCGGGTTAATCGGAATGCTTATTACTCTTTTACTCATACGTGTACTTATTCTTACTTCACTTACTTACTTTCATTTACTTTACTTACTCATTCTTACTTACTTACTCATACTCAAGTAAGTCGGTATGACTCCGGCCGGGGGACTACACCGTCCCACCACCGGGATTTACTTGACTCACCAATCCGGGATGCTACCCACTTAAGGGATTTGGGCCGCGGACCAGTTTTAAGAGTCAGGAATCGGATCAACCTCTTGTGTGTCTCCTCATCCTCACGCGTGGCCGAAACTATATCGGACTTCTACTCATTCCAATTTAATTTAGATTGGTTAGCTTGTTAGGAATCAGTTAGAAGTCCAATCATAACACATTCGGTCACAGTGCAATATATCAAACATACACACATTCATTATCATCCATACATTTCATGAATATACAAACTAAGATTAAAGACAATATACAACAATACACAACACACATATTCACAAGTAAACATGGTAACTTTGATTTGTGCATTTATCTTATTTGGTGATCAATTAGCACACAACACACAAATCAGAGTAACCAAGATAGCATAGGGTAGGGATGGCAATGGGTCCGCGGGTACCCAATTCACCCGGTCACCCGACCCACTAAACCGGGGTTGAAAAACCCGCATAAAACGGGTTGAAAAACGGGTGACGGGTGGAACGGGTATGGGTGCGGGTCGGGTGACGGGTGAACATTTTTCACCCATCACCCGACCCGCTCACCCACATAGATTATATATTATATGTTAAATTGTTACTTATTTCATTCTCCTTCACTCATGAGTTTTTGTAACCCTAATAGTGAACAAGGAACATTCATGCTCTGGGTGACTGCGTCATTCTTTATTCTCACCACTCTTGTAATTTATAGCCCTAGCATATTTGCTCTACGCAGTTTTAATTCTCTTGACTGTAGGTAATTGCAACCCTAACTGGCAAACATGAAACAAAGAGTGCTCTGTGCCTTTATTTTCTTTCTTCACTCTCTGTTATTTTGAAACTCTAACTGAAAAACAAATAACTTACATGCTCTAGGAAGGTTTTCATCTCTTCACTGAAGGTAATTTCACAATCCTAACAGGCGAACATTGAGCATACATGCTCTGCGCCTCGATTTTCTCTTTCAATCATGGTAATTTGCACCATAATTGACGAACATGGAACATACATGGCTCTGTGCAATATTTCATTATTTCTCTTAGTAAATTTCACAAATCCTAACCGGCGAACATAGAACATATGATGTGTGTCTCTATTTTCTCTCCACTCACAGTAATTTGCAAACCTTAGTGGCAAACAAGGAAAAAGAAAAAACAAACGGGTAAACGGGTTCACCCGCTTCACCCGCGGGTGACGGGTGTGAAACGGGTGATGGGTGATACATACGGGTGACGGGTCGGGTACGGGTGGAGTAGATGAAGTCGGGTGACGGGTGCGGGTGATGGTCCACCAACGAACAAACCCGAACCATTGCCATCCCTACATACGGGGCATGAGGAATTCATACCGTTCACCGTCATAGTTGTATCCCAACGTTCCTTCGGTGCTCACAAATCAAGTCCTATAACATTCATATGTTCGGTGATTAAACTAACTATCATTAACTTAATTCGATTACTCTTGCGTTTCTACGTCATACTTACTATGTCCTTACACTTCCTATACTTACCCATTATTTATTTACCCTTCATTACTCTAAGTTTCTTTCCTTACATAACATTGGTACATTGATATATGTACATTTATATATGTGGGTATACATATATATATTATTAATTAATTTTTTTACTGGACCGAACTTGCAAGTCCGGTCGCAAGTCCGGTCCGTTCCAGTAGCTTACATTACGGAATTTTTCTGGCCCCGACCGAACTTGCAAGTCCGGTCGCAAGTTCGGTCCATTCCAGAAGGTTTCAAACGGAGAATTTTCTGGTTCGACCGAACTTGCAAGTCCGGTCGCAAGTTCGGTCCATTCCAGAAGGTTTCAGACGGGAGAATTTTCTGGTCCGACCAAACTTGCGAGTCCGGTCGCAAGTACGGTCCATTCCAGAAAGCTCCCGTCCTTTGTGATTCTGGGCTCGACGACCGAACTTGCAAGTCCGGTCGCAAGTCCGGTCCGGCCCAGTACTTTGGTTTTAAGATCTGTTTTCAGTTCTACCTTTCACCCATTACTTCCCCATTGTTCCTACACTTAATCCCACATGTTTTACCACTAAATAAACCTCCTAATACACCTTAGTTCATTTATTAACTCTTTACACATCTTTATACTAATTCACACACATAATCTTCCAAGTTTCATTTCACACTTACACTAGTTCTTCCTAATTACATTATGCTACAGATTTTAACACTTACTCTCCCCATCTATAGCTCCCTCTTCTAATGTCATTTCTCACACTCCTAATGCATTACAATACATTAACTACCTCTCCCAATTTACCCATTAAACTTACTCCATTAAAATCTGTCACAACATAAATTTTTCCACCTAGTTTCTAGTTCATTAAGTGTTCTAATCCTATGCAAATTTAGCCATAGCTCCCCTATATTTTTACACTCTCACCACATTGTCTCACACACATTATCATTCATCTCACCTGTTTTCGATAACATCATTAATATACCAACACTCCAACACAATACTACACATAAACACTACAAAATTCCTGCACTTAACATCCCAATCCCATCTAGGTTTCAACAAGTTTACATGTCTTTAAAGTTTTAAAACACTCGTATTCTCCTACACATTACACTACAACTACACTACCATTTTACAATACTCATTTTAACTTCTAAAAATCTGTTACATACACATATATGCAAGACTACACAAGTGAGCATCATTACCTTGTTTCTCTTCTAGTTTTCTCTTTCTCCTTCCTTCTTCTTTTCTTTTTCCCTTCCTATTCTCACGGTTATGTAATCTCAATTCCTCTAACACTACAACCATTTATATATGCTTCAATACTAAAACTAGCCCTAATCCTTATTTAAGCTTTTAATGTATATTCTAGGGTTTAGAAGTTTCATTACCTTGCAAGGGAGTAGATGAAGCTTAGAGGAGCTTAAGAACAAGGTTTCCACCCCTTCAAAGAAGCCAAAACCGGCTGGGTACAAAAGGAACCAAACAAGGGTTTAGTTAAATTTTCGTTTTGCCCATAAGGCTAGAAAAACAATGGAGTTTCAAGAAGATTTTTACCTCAAAAGAACAAGAAGAAGAAGGTGGTTCTAGTGGTGGTCTTGAAGCTCCAAATGCTCCATACCCATGGAGATGAAAGTTCTTGTTTTCGAATTTGGAAAGAGGGAATGTTCCCCTTGATGAGAGGATTCCAATGATGTAAGTTTGTAATTTTGGAGGAGATTTGAGGGGGTTACAAGAGGAGAGAAGTAGAGGTTTTGTGGTTTCTCTCAATTCACCATGGCCATCGGTTGGAGGTAGAAGAAAGGAAAAATCAGAGAGTGAGGGAGGGGGATTCATGTGAGAGAAGAGAATAGAGATAGGAGAGAGAGAGTGAGAGAGTGGGGTAAAGTAAGTTAGGTTACTTTTTGCTTTTAAATTCTTTTTGTCTTTTGTAAATAAAAAGAAGTTAAGAGAGTGTGGGTGTGGGGAATGGAAATCGGACACACACAGCCCAAATGGGTTTACAAAATTTTTATTTACATATTGGACACATAAGTTTTGGTTAATTATGTTTCTACCCATAACTTCCCGTTTTTGACAGTTTTTACTAATTTCTCGTTTTATTGATTTTATTGGTTCTAAGGCTTCACTAATATTTATTAATGATATTTAGTTGACCAAATTGTTACGAGTCTATTTGACCCGCTTAAAGAACGTTTTCCCAGTTACCTCGAAAAACGCGCTTTAAGGTTCGTTAGTGATTTTAATCCATTTTAAGGATCCGTTTTCTTCGGGATTTGTTCCCTAATATTATTTAGACTTAATTAAGCTTCTAAAATTATTTATTAGCCTAATTAATCACTGTTTTTAATTACGGGGTATTTCAATCTACCCCCCTTAAGAAACTTTGCCCTCAAAGTTGCTCAAGGTTAATAGTTTAATAATTCTTCTCATTAGGCAAAACAATTTCCATAATGTGTCTTACTACACCTATGAGGTGTTACCTCCTTCCACATTGCAAGCATACACACTTCAAGCATCATACACAATTCACATGCACAATCCATCATTTTCAATTCATACCATTCCACAATACACATTACACAATGCATATTACACATTACACATACATCATCCGTCGTACATACACATCCATATACTACACATACATACATACACATACCAAATTCACTTGCTACATGTGCCATGCAAAACCTATTACAGTACCTACACACTATGCAATGCTTACCCCGAAGCAATGCAAAAGCAAAAGGGCTCTACCCCCCTTAAAAGGGTACGACCCGTACCCGTATTACTAAATACTAGACTCTCTAGTCTATGAATAACTGTGGGTACTTAGCCTGCATGGCATCTTCCAACTCCCATGTCGCTTCTTCGACATCATGGTTTGACCATAGGACCTTCACCATTCGTATAGACTTGTGGCGAGTGTCCCTGGTCTTCCTATCAAGGATTCTTACCGGGTTTCAACATATCGCATAGTTGGCTCGATGGAGAGTCTCTCGGGCTCTAAAACATGAGAAGGATCGGCGATGTACTTCTTGAGTTGTGACACATGAAATACATCATGGACATGTCCCAAGTCCTCAGGTAATGCTAACCTGTAGGCTACGGCTCCAACTCTTTCGGTGATAGTGTACGGCCCTACAAACTTTGGGCTTAGTTTGCCCTTTGACCAAATCGGAAGACACCCTTCATAGGTGAAACGCGCAAGAACACTTGGTCGCCCACGGACGAACTCAAGGTCGCGTCGTCGCACATCCGCATAGGATTTCTGGCTATCTTGGGCTGCCTTCATATTGGCTCGAATCTGCTGGACTTCAGCTTGTACTTGCTCAAGGTACTCCGGTCCTATGATGACCGCTTCACTTGACTCATCCCAACACAAGGGTGTACGGCAAGGTCTACCGTATAGAGCTTGGAATGGCAACATCTTAATCGAAGCATGATAGCTATTATTGTAAGAAAATTCGATAAGATGAAGCTTATCTAACAACTCCCCTGAAAGTCTAAGGCAATGCCGGAGCATGTCCTCCAGTGTCTGGATGGTCCTTTCTGTCTGACCGTCGGTCTGAGGATGGAAGGCGGTACTCAACTTAATTCTGTACCCAACGCTTCCTGTGTAGCTCTCTAGTATCTCGAAAGAAATCTGGTGTCGCGGTCAGATACTATGGTTTTCGGAACTCCGTGATGTCTGATAACTCCTTGTCGAACAGCTCAGCTAGCTTTACTACCTTCCAGGTGTCCTTCATCGGTATGAATCTGGCAACCTTGGTAAGGCGATCGACTACAACCCAGATCATGTTGAGTCCTCCCCTAGCAGATGGGAGTCCTACAACAAAATCCATTGAGATATCATGAAACTTCCACTCCGGAACTGGCATAGATTGTACCATTCCGCCCGGTCTACGATGTTCAAATTTTACCTTCTGGCATGTTAAGCATCTCAATACAAATTCTGTCACATCTGATTTCATTCCAGACCACCAGAAGTACCTCTTCATGTTGTGTACATCTTGGAGGCTCTTGGATGGACTGGCAATGTGGAACTATGTGACTCTCGCAGGATGCGATCCCTTAGCTCAGCATTACTTCGGGGGACGCATAGCCTGCCATTCAACCGAATCAAACCATCTTCATGTAGCTTGAAGTCATACTTCTTCTTCTCAAATGTACCATTATCAATCTTTTGTCTGATTTCGGTTAGGTAAGGGTCGCTCAACTGAGCGTCTCGCACCTCGTCAACCAAGCTAGAAGAAGCGAGTAGCGAATGGAGCGAGTGTGCTCGACGGCTCAGGGCGTCGGCTACAATGTTTGCCTTCCCTTCCTTATACTGTAGGTCGATGTCGTAGCCAGAGAGAAACTTCATCCACCTTCTCTGTCTCAAGTTCAATTCTTTCTGTGTGAATACATACTGTAAGCTTGTGGTCGGAGTAGATGGTGATGCTTACCCCATAGAGATAGTGTCGCCATATCTTCAAGGCGAAGACAATGGCTCCTAACTCTAAGTCGTGTGTCGGGTAATTCTCCTCATGCTTTTTCAGCTGGCGGGAGGCATAAGCTACAACCTTGCCATGCTGCATGAGTACGCATCCCATTCCCTTGCCTGATGCATCACAATACACCTCAAATCCCTCTGTGCCCTCTGGAAGAGTAAGGATGGGCGCTGAGGTCAATGAGTCTTTAAGGCTCTGAAATGATACTTCACACTCGTCTGTCCATACAAACGGTGCATCTTTCTTCATCAGTGTAGTCATGGGCTTAGCGACTTTCGAGAAGTCCTTTACAAATCTCTGGTAATAACCGGCTAGACCAAGAAAGTCCGAATGTCAGTAACAGTCTTAGGTCTAGGCCATGATCGTACAACTTCTATCTTTGAAGGGTCACCCGAGATACCTGCGCTCGAGATGACATGACCAAGGAATGATACCTGATCTAGCCAGAATTCGCATTTGGAGAACTTCGCATACAGCTGGTTCTCGTGCAGTGTCTCAAGCACTTTCCTCAAATGAGTTTCATGTTCCTCTGCTGATTTGGAGTATACAAGTATGTCGTCGATGAAGACAACAACTGAAGTGTCCAACTGCTCGCTGAATAGTCGATTCATGAGGTCCATGAATTTTGCTGGTGCATTTGACAAACCGAATGGCATGACTGTGAATTCGTAGTGGCCATATCTGGTACGGAATGCCGTTTTCTCAATGTCTTGCTCTTTGATAGCAATTGATGATACCCAGAACGGAGGTCAATCTTGGAGAAGACTGATGCTCCTTTCAGCTGATCAAATAGGTCGTCGATGCGTGGCAATGGGTATTTATTTTTGACTGTGACCGCATTCAGCTCGCGGTAGTCAATGCAAGTTGGAGGCTACCGTCCTTCTTCACAAAGAGGACCGGTGCTCCCCAGGGTGATACGCTCGGGCGTATGAACCCTTTTCGAGAAGGTCTCGTAATTGCTCCTTTAGTTCAGTCATTTCAGCAGGTGCCATGCGGTACGGTGCCCTAGCAATGGGACCGGTACCTGGCAAAAGATCAATTTCAAACTCCACTGCTCTCGGTGTGGTGGCATGCCGGGTAGCTCCTTAGGGAATACGTCGGGAAATTCGGATACAATCGGTACATCTTCACTGAACTCTGGATCTCTCTCCAGTCTTGTACATAACACAGATATACTTGTGGCCTTTTCTAAGCTCCCGGTACATAGCCATAGCAGATATGAGTGTGGTCGAAGGCTCTCTCGGTCTCTGGCGGTAAGATACTGTAACCCCAGAAGGACTCTTGAGCAGCAATCGATGCTCGGCGCAGAGGATTCTACCCTTGTGCCGCTCCAACCAATTCATTCCAATGATTAAGTCGAATCTCAATCCATTGAATTCGATGAAGGAAATGGGAAACATTTCGTTTTTATTTTGATGGTGGCTGATTGGTAGTATTTGGTACACTTTACTCGCTCCTTCGATGGGAGAGTAACCAGAAAATTCGGTAGCTCATCCGCATCTAGCTTCAGCCTCTTCACAAAAGATGGCGATACGAAAGTGTGAGAGGCGCGGAGTCGAATAGCACATTGGCTTCAATGCCGTTCACTGGGAATGTTCCCGTTAAGATGGTGCCGCTTCTGCCGGCTTGTGCTTGGTGAGGATACTCAGGTTACCTTCGGTACCGAGTCCACAACCTATTGGATTCACAAGTGGATAAGTATTGATGGTGGACACAAGTGGAATTAAATCAACACTGCTCTTTATTGATAAACCAACCATCATACATACCGTGTCTCTAATACACGTTACTAATACATTACATGATACTTTAAGGTTAATACTTTCTAAAGGTAAGGTTCAGGCGTCCTGGCTTCATGTGTGTGGCATTGATTATTGCCGGTGGTGCTGTATTCAGTTTGATCTTGTTGATCCCATGATACAACATCCTAGAGTTTCCACCCATGATTAGGACATCTCCTGATCTCAATACCAATTTCTCTGCGAGGTCCACACGCTTCTGCTCGCTATACATAAATATGGCGTCATCACCAATGGACCAAGACACTACGGGCACTCCGTGTTCAAGAGATTCCGTTGTCTCGTCCTTGTCTTGGTGTAACCCAAGTCGTTCTTCTTTCTCATAGAAGTTGACGATACAAATGTCCGCTTCAATTGCGGGGATCGGATCATGTTCGCATTGTTGGGCAAGTTCTACTGCTTGTGTGACAAGTGTCTGAAACTCTGGAGGTATTGTCGGTGGCGTTGCTCCGTCTTGTATTCGTGTCTCTGGTATGTCTTGGTATAAGGATTCCAGTCCTTTCCCAAGCACATCATTTTCAGCTTCATCTTCGCTCCACCGGGGAATTCGGGTGTATAAAATCCACCTTGACCCGTCCCTAGTTCGTTTCATCGTCGAATGATTGAGATTTGGGCTTCGGGTGTCAGGTATTCCCTTAATAAAATCATACCTGGTTGGATGACCTGACACTGTTCGTTGGTGTAGTAGTAGTGTTGGTGATGTCGATCTCTTCTTGATTCAGGTTTACCGGTATCGGATAATAGATACTAAAGCTTCCTATGGTTATAAATTTCATCTACGGTGAGTACTAGTTTCAACTACTTCATTTCATGCTCAATACACACTTCAATTCATTTACTCATGCATTCACTCATACAATTACTCTAATGCTTAGACATGCTTCTCAAGGATTAAAGGTTCGGATAATTACCTGGGCCGGACTTAGAACCGGACCCATCACGGTCGATAACATGAAGGACAGGCTGCCTCTGGGGTGCGCCCTCTGAGGTCCCCGGGATCCCTGTCCCTGTGGTGCCTGCTGGGTCGGTGCATCGCCAGATGCAACCTCCTTGCCTTCCCTCTGCTTGTAGCTTTGGAAGTTCCTTTTTGCTTGGCATTCTCTGGGCATCTATTAGCTGTATGACCCGGTTTCTGGCAGTTGTAGCACTTGATTTCTCTCCCATAGCAGTCCTTGTCGGGATGGTCCTGGTTGCATTTTCTGCACACATAGGTGCGGCCGTCGGAGAAGGTTTTGGTGAAACCGGAGCCAGAACCTGAGGTTTAGAGGGTTAGCACATGTGTGCATGGATATACTAGATATGGTACTTGTACGAATACGATTTAGGAATAGAAGTTTACCCTTAGGGGTGTGATCTCAGCGGCTTCGCAGCCACCGGTGCAGAAGAACCTAGTTGAAGCAACTCAACTGGTTTGCCCTGCTCAGCATGGGCACTGCTCTCACTTGGGAATTTCTTTTAGGATTGCTGAAAGAAATTTCCCTTCTTCTTTTTCCAGCTTTTACCCTAGTTCTGCTCCTCGCATTGGTCTTCTTGTTGTTGGCCTTGCGCTTCAGTGCGGTTTCTTCATCCCTTAATTGGCAAGTGATCTCAACGCGAGAAGCCGCGTGATAACACTCCTGAAGTTTCAGGTATTAGCCGGGATTCTTATTTAAAGAGGTAGAGAAAAAGATTCAAGGAATTCAAGGAATTGAAATGATACTAAGGGTTAACCGATATTTACCTGAAGAGAGGTAAATCGTGTGTAGCCCATACCGTACCGTAGGCGATGGCTCAGACCGCCATAGAAGCGATCGACCAACACCTGGCCGGTGTATCCTAAGGTCGGTAGAAGACGGAGGATGGAGGTGAAGGTGCGGTAGTACTCGTCGACAGACATCTTCTCTGTCATCTTCAAGGCATCCAGCTCTAGCCTTTTCTTGTTTTCACATGCTCCGGGTAGTACTTGGATCGGAGGAGTGATGCAAAGGACTCCCAATCGAATGTGGGGTCGTTGACTGCTCATGTTTGATTAGTTTCCACCAGTCCATGGCTGCGTCCTTCAGATAGTAGGCTGCAACTCTAACTCGAACTCCAGCAGGAGCTTCGAGGGTTTCAAAGGCTGTCTCCATCTCGGAGATGTAGGCCTCTAGCTTAGCCGGGTCACTCTCGCCCCTAAAGCAAGGAGGGCGGAGTTCTACTACAGCTTTTACCCAGTTAGCTTCTCAGGGTGGAGGGAGAGGGATTGGCCCCACTTGTGTTTTGGTTCTATTGGTTCTGCTGCATAGCGTTGATTACTTGGGGTAGCATCTGCGCTACGTGGCAGCAACGATTTCAGCTATCGTCTGCGTGCCCGGTCCGTTGTTGGTCCCTCGGCGACCTAGACCTCTTCCTGACATCTGAATATTTAACAGTTACATTAGGCTCCGCAAGATATGACTTAAGGTCTTGAATTTTAAACAAGGTATCGTTCCTAAGAACGTCAAGGGTATCCGTTGTTAACAACGGCAGTTCCTAGTTAGGTTTCTAAGTATCCGTCTTAAGACGGTTGAAATCCTAACTCGGTAATCCCTATGCTCGGTAACTATGGACATCAGAGCGACACTTCGCTCTGATACCACTTTTTGTAACACCCCTACCGTTAATCCTATGCTTACCGTCTAATCGTCCTGTTAATCCTATCAGTCGTAGCGGAAATTCTACTATTACTATGGCGGGTGGTACAACGCCGCTAACCGCCCATACGGCTAGCAAGGCTATTACTACTACAGTGACGGTCTGATGCCTAAGTGTACCGAGCTACTACAATTACTTACTGATTATAAAAGGTATCGCACTTACATTCCTGGATCACCGAGTATTTAAGTATGTTCAATTACATTCCCCTTTCCAATCTACCAAAAGAATGAGTTTTAACAACTACTCATCTATACCAATGCTCCATCCTTCCATTATCCAAAAAGGTGTACCAAGTGTACCCATGGTACACCGGCTAATCAAAAACTACAGCCGTGTACTACTTAGTACACCATTCATCATCAATGTTTACAATCCAAAAAGAAATCAAAATAAAACTCTTCGTCCTCTTCATCCTCTCGAGTACCTACGTGTAGTAAAAACATCGCCCCAAGGGGCTCAGCAAAAGCTGCGCATGAAACTCCGCATATACCGCGTGCTAGCTAGGGCACGCCGACTATTTGACGTCCATTAAAACTGCGGTTCATTAATTTCTACATACATGCTTTACATACAATAATTCAAGTTAACAATACAGTGGCACACACACACATACTTACCTTCACGTGTTAGCCAAATTACGCATCCGGGTTAATCGGAATGCTTATTACTCTTTACTCATTAAGTGTTACTTATTCTTACTTCACTTACTTACTTCCATTACTTTACTTACTCATTCTTATTACTTACTCATACTCAAGTTAAGTCGGTATGGCCTCCGGCCCGGGGACTACACCTGTCCCACCCCGGGATTACTTGACTCACCAATCCGGGATGCTACCCACTTAAGGGATTTGGGCCGCGGACAAGTTTAAGAGTCAGGAATCGGATCCAACCTCTTGTGTCTCCTCATCCTCACGCGTGGCCGAAACTATATCGGACTTCTACTCATCCAATTTAATTACCAATTTAAGTTAGATTGGTTAGCTTGTTAGGAATCAGTTAGAAGTCCAATCATAACACATTCGTCCACAGTGCAATATATCATACATACACACTTCATTATAATCCATGAATTCATGAATTATACAAACTAAGATTTAAAGACAATATACAACATAAACAAACACTACATATTCACAAGTAAACATGGTAACTCCGATTCGTGCATTTATCTTATTGGTGATCAATTAGCACACAAACACACAAATCAGAGTAACCAAGATAGCATACGGGGCATGAGGAATTCATACCGTTCACCGTCGTACTTGTATCCCAACGTTCCTTTGGTGCTCAAAATCAAGTCTAAACATTCATATGTTCGGTGATTAAACTAACTATCATTAACTTAATTCGATTACTCTTGCGTTTCCTACGTCATACTTACATGTCCTTACACTTCCTATACTTACCCATTATTTATTTACTCTTCATTACTTTAACTTTCTTTCCTTACTAACATTGGTAAATTGATATATGACATTTATATATGTGGGTATACATATATATATATATTATATACTATATATATATATATATTATTTAATTAAAGTTTTTTTTTGAGTGGACCCGAACTTGCAAGTCCGGTCGCAAGTCCGGTCCGTTCCAGTAGCTTACATTACGAATTTTTCTGGCCCGACCGAACTTGCAAGTCTGGTCGCAAGTTCGGTCCATTCCATAAGGTTCAAATGGAGAATTTTCTGGTTCGACCGAACTTGCAAGTCCGGTCGCAAGTTCGGTCCATTCTAGAAGGTTTCAGACGGAGAATTTTCTGGTCCGACCGAACTTGCAAGTCCGGTCGCAAGTCCGGTCCATTCCAGAAAGCTCCCGTCCTTTGTGATTTGGGCTCGACCGAACTTGCAAGTCCGGTCCGGCCCAGTACTTTGGTTTTAAGATCTGTTTTCAGTTCTACCTTTCACCCATTACTTCCCCACTGTTCCTACACTTAATCCCACATGTTTTACCACTAAATAAACCTCCTAATACACCTTAGTTCATTCATTAACTCTTTACACATCTTTATACTAATTCACACACATAATCTTCCAAGTTTCATTTCAACACTTACACTAGTTCTTCCTAATTACATATGCTACGATTTAACACTTACTCTCCCCATCTATAGCTCCCTCTTCTAATGTCATTTCTAACACTCCTAATGCATTACAATACAGTAACTACCTCTCCCAATTTACCCATTAAACTTACTCCATTAAAATCTGTCACAACATGAATTTTCCCCCTAGTTTCTAGTTATAAGTGTTCTAATCCTATGCAAATTTTTCCATAGTCTCCCCTATATTTTTACACTCTCACCACATTGTCTAACACACATTATCATTCATCTCACCTGTGTTTCGATAACATCATAATATACCAACACTCCAACACAATACTACACATTAAACACTACAAAATTCCTGCACTTAAATCCCAATCCCATCTAGGTTTTCAACAAGTTTACATGTCTTTTAAAGTTTTAAAACACTCGATTCTCCTACACATTACACTACAACTACCTACCATTTTACAATACTCATTTTAACTTCTAAAAATCTGCTACATATACATATATGCAAGACTACACAATTGAGCATCCTTACCTTGTTTCTCTTCTAGTTTCTCTTTCTCCTTCCTTCTTCTCTTTTTCTTTCTTCCCTTCCTCTTCTCACCGGTTTTGTAATCTCAATTCCTCTAACACTACAACATTTATATACATGCTTCAATACTAAAACTAGCCCTAATCCTTATTTAAGCTTTAATGTATATTCTAGGGTTTAGAAGTTTCATTACCTTGCAAGGGAGTAGATGAAGCTTAGAGGAGCTTAAGAACAAGGTTTCCACCCCTTCAAAGAAGCAAAAACGGCTGGGTACAAAAGGAACCAAAAAGGGTTTAGTTAAATTTTCGTTTGCCCATAAGGCTAGAAAAACAATGGGAGTTTCAAGAAGATTTTTACCTCAAAAGAACAAGAAGAAGAAGGTGGTTAGTGGTGGTCTTGAAGCTCCAAATGCTCCATACCCATGGAGATGAAGTTCTTGTTTTGAATTGTGGAATGGAAAGAGGGAAATGTTTCCCCTTGATGAGAGGATCCAATGATGTAAGCTTTGTAATTTTTGGAGGAGATTGAGGGGGTTACAAGAGGAGAGAAGTAGAGGTTTTGTGGTTTTCTCTCAATCACCATGGCCATCGGTTGGGAGGTAGAAGAAAGGAAAAATCAGAGAGTGAGGAGGGGGATTCACGTGAGAGAAGAGAATAGAGATAGGAGAGAGAGAGTGAGAGAGGGGTGTTTAAAGTAAGTTAGGTTACTTTTTGCTTTTAATTTCTTTTGTCTTTGTAAATAAAAAGAAGTTAAGGGAGAGTGTGTTGGGGAATGGAAATCGGACACCACACAGCCCCAAATGGGTTTACAAAATTTTTATTTAAATATTGGACACATAAGTTTTGGTTAATTATGTTTCTACCCCACACAACTTCCCGGTTTTGACAGTTTTTTACTAATTTCTCGTTTTATTGATTTTATTGTTCTAAGGCTTCACTAATATTATTATGATTATTGTTGACCAAAATTGTTACGAGTCTATTTGACCCGCTTAAAGACACGTTTTCTCGGTTACCTCGAAAAACGCGCTTTAAGGTTCGTTAGTGATTTTAATCCATTTTAAGGATCCGTTTTCATTGTGGATTTGTTCCCTAATATTTATTTAACTAATTAAGCTCTAAAATTATTTATTAGCCTAATTAATCACTATTTTTAATTTCGGGGTATTCAGTTTCGTCCTTATCTTGGTGTAACCCAACCGTCCACCTTTCTGATAGAAGTCCACAATACATAAATCTGCTTTAACACTTGGGATTGGATCCGATTCACTGCTGAGCAATTCCCATGGCGTGGTTAACGGCCGCAAGGAACTCCTCGGGTATCCTTGGTACTGTTGCTCCGTCCTTCCGCTCTGCACATCTTGATAAGTCTTGGTGTAAGGGTTCCAGTCCTTACCCATGCCACATCATCTTCAACTTCATTTTGATCCGTTCAGTACTCTGGTGTGTAGAAACCTCCAGGTGCTGCTCCTAGTCGTTGCATCGCCTGATGAATGGATTTGTGGTTCGGGTGTCAGGTATCCACTTAAGAGATCAACACTGGCTGGATGACCTGACATTGCTCCATTGGGTATTTGGTGATGTTGATGGTGGTCTCTTCGGGGTTCGGTTTGGTTGGGATTGGATAGCAAATATTGAAGGTTCCTAAGGTTTAAAATTACCTATTTTAGGTGTTTTCCACATTATACTTTACTCATTACTTATATGGTTGTACATTTAGACTCACTAACACACATGCATGAAATGCGGTATGCATTCACTTATTTCACTCAACAATTTAAGTGGTACCTGGTTTAAAGAGGGTCCGGGTGCCTCAGACTGGTCCACCACATGCAGGGCGGCCTTGCCGATCCCGATCCTTCCCCTTCTGGGGGTCAGTGTTCCCCTGAGTGTGGATGGCTGGTGAGTCGCCTTCGGGCCCTCAGCGGTCGCGGCAGCCTTACCCTTCATTGTGAAACACCCCTAAATATTACATAAAATAACGTACGAATATATATATATGTACGAACACGAAAGAACACATGCGTAACGTTACGTTACGAAACTAAGACGTCGTGAATAAGTAACGATGTCGTCACGTAACTTCGTAACGAAATAATAATAATAAAAATAACAATACAAAATAATATATAGTCACATATATATAAGTACACATATATAACTATCCAAATAAAAAAAAAGAAAAAAAAGGGAGCAAAGACGCTCCCGTGGAGGCTCAAACCCGAGACCTCCCGTACATGTTCCGAGTGCTTTACCAAGTGAGCTGCGCTCAAATTCAGCAATTTACTCACACAAGTTAAAACTAGTATTAGATTTAAATGAGTACTACAAAAAAAAAGAAACAACAACTACTGCGACGATCTCCTTCTACATCGGTGAAACAACCGATTCGAACCAGAATAGACATAGAGGAACCAGTGGAATCAAATCCTGAGACAATAGAAGTTATTAATTCAAGAACCCATACCCCCCCTAGTAACTTGCGCAGTAAATGTTCCCAGATTCCCACTCGAACACACACTAAATTGCTCAATCTCATGCCTTGCATTCCCTCTGTTATACGCCTAAATCGAAGAAAAAAGAAAAAAAAGTGTCGACAGATACTTCCTCCTTCACAACTACCGTGATCTGCCCGATAACCTGAGACAGTGGAGAATTTCCTCGACTGCTGTTAAAACACACAAACCTCCACGCATGAGCCTTCTTTTTCTCTAACTTCCACAATTCCCTCTACCATTCTCTGTAATAGCCACTCCAAGCCTACTGAATCATGTTCTTATGTCGACTACTACTACTGCTAGGAAACCAATGAGGAGACGGCCACATAACTCACATATCATGCCCATACTTCCTAGGAACTTAGAGCCATGAACCACGTGAGACTGGGTCCTGACGTTACTGAAACCAAAACAATAAAAACTGGAGTTTCTGCCACTAACAACTGTCTCACGTGTACTCTTCAGTTCCTCCAATCCAGCCTCTGATTTATACCCCTGTTTGGCTACCTCCACCCTTCCTTGCATGCTGTGCCAACAAGCACTCAGGTAAGCTTCTGTTGCTGCTCTTGCGTGGGGATGGACCCAAGTTTTTCATGGCACTTGAATTCCTTCTACTTTGTTGCTTCAGTTCGAAAAGAAGTACTGACACTTTACTCTTGTCCTTGTTCTTGTTTCATCAGTAAACTAAGTCTCCCATTCTTCCTGTCTGTCTGGTCGAGCTAGAGCTCAAATCCTGGGAAGGAACGAACAGGTGTGCCTTAAATGAACTACATTCCCTCTGCTTGTTTGGCCGATAGCCCATGCATGAACCCCTCTGACTTTTTCTCACTGTCTCACGTAGAGAACCATACATGCTAGGTAAAGAGTAGTGTACTGAAGAAGAACCCTGAAGCTATTGTTCTTCTGTCAAAAGGTAAGACCTACAAGGAAACTCAGTTTTGGTTCCACCTTCCCTTCGGTTTCTTTTCTGATTTGTCAAGAGTAACATCTGTGAAACCCCTTCCAGTTGAGACTGAGTGCCAGTGAGGAGCCTGCATCGTGCCAAGGAGGATTCCAGGGGAAACCAATTCCAAAACAAAGAGGTAATAGGCTACATACTTGCTCTGTATAGAACTAACAACTATATCACCAAAACAGTAAAATAGATCAACTGATATGAACAATTATTTCAGTTTCTGAAATAGTGTGTTTTCTGTATAATAACTTCTCAAGAGTATAACCTGTCTTGAGATTCGAAGTAAACAACTAAGAAACTGGGGGAAACAGAAAGGACACGATAATGGGTAATACAAGCAAAGACATCTGAAATGAAAATATCTGATTATCAGTTCAGATACTGATTTCTAAAATCTGTTTGGGTTTCTGTTACCGTTGGGATTAAAGGGTTGCATGGGGTTAGGTTGGGAGTTTTAGAAGCTTAAAACTTTGTTAACACATATACTAAGTAACTGAGGCTAATTGAGTAGAAGTGAAAACATAATCCAGGAACAATAAGAAAAGGAAATAGAAGAGAAAAGGAAGACCAGTTCAGATTACTGGTTTCTGATAATTGTTTTGAGTCGGTAAAAGGATGTCCAGAGGAGCTATCCATGTGGACTGGGATTAGTCTTGAGTCAAAAGAGAATCTGTTAATACATAAACCATGATATAAATAAGCTGGGGGGGGGGGAAATAGAAAGTCATCTAGTTTCTGTTTTCAGTTTTTAGGTCTGGTGCTAGAGGTTGTTTCGTTTTGCTGTACAGAGAGTAAAAATGCTTATTGGAGTACTTTTGAGTTTGATGTGGAGACTAAACACACCACTGAGTAAGGAGGACATAGGGAAGAAAATTTTGGGGACAAATCGGTGGATAACAGAATAGAATAAGAGGAAGGCAAAACAGAACCAAATGAGATCTCAGTTCTATCAGTTTTGAAGTAACTTCGGGGTTCAGTTTTCGTGTTCCTGTATATTGAAACTCCTGAGGCTTTTAACGGTTATACTTGAGTTAGCTTTGGATGGAGACTGGCCTAACACACTAAGCAAGCTGGTAATTAAGTAGAGAAAACATCGGAGTCAGATTAGTGCATAAACAGAAAGGAAACCAAAGAAAGTTATGAGGTCATGTCTCAGTTCCAGTTTCTGCTTAAAGAACTTTCCAAGTTTTTAAAGTTTAAACCCTTGTTAGAACATCTAACCAAGAAGTGGAGGAACCTAGGGAAAACCTCGAAATCAAATCACCAACACATAACAGAAAGAGTATAACGGTAGGAGAATATAATACCTGACTTCCTGTTTCCAATGCACTTCAGTTTCTGTTTCTGATGTCGATGGTTTAAATTCATGGAGTTCAGTAACACCACATCATCGTGGGTTTCTGTCATTTGAGTGTTGTAAGGGTTTAAATGAAGATAAGTACCTCCTAATACATTTTACAGGGGAACTATATGATTTGGAAAGGAAATTGAGGGTCAGACTCGAAAAAAAAACCAGGAAGACAACAACAGAAGGGATTTCATCAGTTTCAGGCCTGTTCCCTTTAGGTTCTGTGTAGCAGTTTTTCCTCAGCAACGTGTTATATGGCCTGGGTCTGTCTAAGTGTTAAATATACACTCACACACTTAACTAAGTGCAAGTACTTAGAGGAGAAACAGAAGTAAACCAACAGAAGAAGTAATCACAACAAAAGAAAATAATAACAATCTGTTTCAGTTCTGAATTGTGTCTCTGTATATTGACTTCTCAGTGCTGAATGCCACTTTGGTTATTTGGGTTTAGGAGTTTAACTGAAACACTTAATTGAATGAGTGGGCAAGATGAGGAAACAGAAAACAAGTGTGAAACACAGGCAATGAACAAACAGAAGAAATATATACGTAACAGTTTCAGATTACAGTGCCTGTAGTTTTGCTTAGGGTCCTGTTAATAAATTTTCAGGGGCGTTGGGAAGAGTGGAATGGTTAGCTAATGAACATAAAAATCTGCTAAGGCCCTTACATAAGTACTCACTAATCTGATAGAGTTTGGGAAGATCAGTCACTACATCAAAACAGAAGTTAGAAGTAGCAGGGGGCAGGAGCAAGTTCAGTTCTGCAATTTTTGGTTTCTGCGTCAAGAGTTTCCAAGGAGGTGGTCTAGGTGATTGTGAGTCTGCTTTCGAAAGTTAAAAACTGAGTAATAAACTTATCTAAGTAGTAAGAAAACTGGTAGTGCTAGTGAATCAGTTGACAAATTAAAATAGAAGAAGGAAAGGAGAATACCTGTTTCAGTTGTTTCTCTTCAGTGTGACAGATTTGGTGTTAAGGAACTTCTCAGAGAGGTGTACCCCTGCTGCCTTGACTTATCCTGAGGATAGGACTATGCTAAACACCTGACTAGGAAGCTAAACCTTTTGAGGGAAGTAGTAAACAAAAACCAAGCACGAAACAGAAAGAAAAGATAACTTGATCATGTGAAAAGTGTATTGCAGTTTTAGTTTTTTTCAGGTTTTCATTTTTAGTTTTCTGATTTTCCTTTTCGTATCAGTTCTCTGTTAAATGAACTTCCAAGCGGTGGTCGGTGTATTCTGAATCAACCTTGGGTCTAATACCTAGTAAACACACCTAAGAAGTGACTATAAGTTGGGGAAGCAAAAGTAAACTAGTTATGAGGCTTAGACATGAAGTTAAATGTAACAGATTTTGTGTTTTAGTTTCTGAAGCATGTGTTCTGTATAACCGTGTTGCTAAGTTGTTATAAGGGTGATTCTGGCTTATTAATGAATTCAAATAATAGCTAATGAACATAACTAGGATACCAAAACATGTGGGGAAAGTGTACATCAATTACTACATTAAAAACGAAGTTGTACGGTATTACAAAGGACTCGCGTTTCGGACTTTTTGAAACTTTTGTATTTCTGTATAAATGGGTTCTAAGGGTATCCTAGGATCTATAATACCATTATACAAGTGTTAAAATATTACTCACCTAGTTATCTAAGGAGGGGATACACATTAGACATGTATATACATGTTATATAAACTTGTTACACAACTAGTGCTTAAAACACTTTTAAACATTACCTAAGGAACAAAAGACTTGGTTAACATACAAGACAAGTTGTGAGTGCCCTAGGAGTAGATAAGCCTACAATGAGTGCATGTGAAGCTCTAGGAATTAATATACACTAAGCATGTAACAACATACCTAAGGAATAACATACGATATAAAGTGTCGTCACATAAAATAATGAACTGACACATTGTTTTAATTAACTCTAGGATCGTAGCGTGCTTCGACCGGGACTCCGAGTGTGAGACAACCCGAACTAGCGAAAAAGGTATGGACATGTGTGGTTCGTATGTTGCCGTGTTACACGGCTTGTGTGCTGCGTGCCTTGTTTGACAATGACCTTAAGACTAGCATGAAATTGGGTTGCTTGCTATGACTTGTTTATATGCTTGTTACATATATCATTGCTGCATATTACTTGCGCGCACACAGTAGTGTAGTCCCTTCTCGCGATGAAACCTTGAGATGAAACACAACGAATTATGTGAACAAACAAGGAACGATATGTAAGGAACACTCTTCTTAAACTATAGAGGACTTCTAACGACACCCACTATGGTGTCAAACTTATAACAATAATGAATAGTAAAATACCAGCTGAAGGAACCCATACGGGGTATTGAAGTGACCCCACGTTCTCGACGCATGACGCCGGAAATGGAGGATTGGCTATGGAGGAGACGCTCTTCAATACGTGGTGATAAGAGAATTCAC